>JAESVG020000010.1:2996998-3686497 GCA_017309325.2 Elsinoe batatas
ACTTAACATACTCTGCAGTCTGGTCTTGACTACGTCAAAAGGATGGACGGCAAGGGTTGAAACAATGCCCGCTGAAAATCCCGCCACACTCTCTACGAGAGACGGTGAGATGTTGGAGTTTCCGCGCCCCTCGATGGGCGGGTAAACCCTGGGCATCTTGTTTGATGCGATGTGGTGTTGCAAGAATACTCGTGTATCATGCTGAAAGGTAGTGTATAGATGTGTATAGTGTATGCTGCATGGTAGAAAACAGGATGCGCAAAGGTGAAGTTTATTGTTGGTGATGAATTCACTGGTCCGGAGCAAACGAAGCTGGAAGCAAAATGGCGTAAGCGGGGAAACATTTTTGGCAATTGGCCAATCAGTGTGAATCAGTCGCGGCAATCACAAACTAGCCGCCATAGCCGCTGCATATATTCAAAGGCACAACGAACAGCAGATAGCGTTAAGGACAAGTATGTGATAATGCCGGGTGATGAGATCGGACGACTTCAATCATTGTTTGACGTTGTTTCGTATTGTGTTCGAATATACATGGTCCTACGAGAGACATTCGCTTCTGTCCTGGACCGGCATTACCTCTTTAGATGCCTGTGCCCGTCGTTTCTCTCTATCTTATGCATCGTTATGCTATGACACCAGTGCTGGATCTTGAATGTCGAAAGAACCAACTGGAGTCCTCTGCAGTTCAAGATCTTCCCAGATCCCCTTCTCTCCGCCTGCCTGCCACACGCAATCACTAGTGATGATCACTACCGTGTCCGCTACCATGTCCATGCGAGTCGTCCTTAAGGAAGACCTGCTCATATGCGAGGTAACCGGCGAATGCAACAGTCGCTATGCCAAGCCCTGGGAATGCTCCCCGAAATCGTTGGAACCTCGTGAAGGGACCTGTGTATCGCCATGCTTCTCTGTTCCTATCTTAGCTACCGCTTCCAGTGCCAGATGTCCTTGACCTACGCTCGCTTCCATGGATCGTTTGCTGGTTGTCCTGATGCTGCCGCAAACTTTTGTGGGTTGAACCCAGTGAGATCGGGTCGTTTTGACATGCTGAGCCTGCAATTGATCAGCCGATGAGCTGTGGTAGCTACAATACGACGAGACGAACAACGTCGAGCCCTTTGCGAAGCTCGAGAAATGCGCTGATTGTGGAGCGAGAAAGATGGCCGAAAGGTGAAGTCGAGATGAATTGCGGGCTCGGCAACTTCCGTCGCAGCTTCGACTTCGAGAACTCGCAGCTGTCCTCGAAAGAAGCAACAACGACTCACATATTCTCAAACCTGCCCAGAAAGGCTCAGCTTCTCCATCGTCATCTCATAGACATCGGATCAGAATACCATCAGTAGTACAGCGACAAGACGCCCGCCTAGAGACACAGTCCGACTACCTTCTTCAAAGCCTGCCTCGAAGAAATCAGCCAGCGGCCATGAGGCTGCAGCGGTAGCAAGACACGAATCTCTTTTTACGATACGGGCCGCAACTCTGATCAACATTCATAATGCCTCCAGCAGTGGGTAGAATGCCCGGCCACCAAAGTAATCCTTCGAATCCCTATGCACATCTCGCTCCAGCACACAGTCTTCCACACTATCAATCGTTACAAAGTATCCCACAGGCCCCGGGTGGGCATTCTAGCTTCGGCTCGATCAACTTTCCTGGCGGCATCAGTCCTTTCTCGCCGGCGGCAGGCTCGATGGGAGGTCTTCAAGGCGGGGGATATGGAGGGGCAGGTCTAGGCAGCGGTTCGGGGTTGGGCAGTGAAGAGGCATACCGAGGGTTCGCAAGAGGTGCGGCGATGCAGCAACAACAAGCACAGCATGCGGAAGCGGCACAATTCGGCCTCAAGAGCGGTATGGCAGGACGCATCAGGGAAGTCTGGGCGAACAATCTGGAGCAGGAAATGGTCATCTTGCGCCAACTTATCCAGAAGTACCCATTCGTCAGTATGGACGCCGAATTTCCGGGTATTGTCGCCCGTCCTATCGGCAACTTCGAGAGCAAGGCGTCGTATCATTACCAAACTCTGCGATGCAATGTCGATATGCTTAAACCGATCCAGCTTGGAATCACCTTGTGGTCAGTGGACGGAGAATTGCCACCCTCGCAACCAGATCGGACAGTGCTCCCAAAGATGCCATACGCCAACAACTTAATGGTTTGCCCATGCACTTGGTCCTTCAATTTCAAGTACAATCTCGACGAAGAAATGTTTGCAGAAGGCTCCATCGATATGTTGAAGCAGGCCGGCCTTGACTTTAACAGGCACCAGCAGAATGGCATCGAGTTCAAAGCCTTCGGGGCCGCCATGATGACCTCCGGATTAGCATTCATGGAGGAAGTCAACTGGCTCTCCTTCCATTCAGGGTACGACTTTGGCTACCTGATCAAGCTGCTCACAGCCAAGAATCTGCCAGATGACGAGGATGGATTCCGCGACTTGGTCAAGATCTACTTTCCCAAGCTGTGGGACATTAAGTTTCTCCTACGCCATGCACAGAGGGCGATGAACCGTCTGTCACCCACTGCAACCACAATCTTGACTGGACTCGGCACGAAATCTGGCCTTGCGGACCTGGCAAATGAGCTGGGATGCCAACGGGTTGGGACCGCGCACACTGGAGCTTCAGACTCATGGCTCACTGGCCAAGTCTTCTGGGCAATGCGATCAAAGATCTTTGACAATCAACTGCCTGATGAGCTGTCTGATCAAATCTATGGTCTGCACGGTATCGGTCCTCCTGCTTCTGCTCAAGCTAGGGACGAGTATCTCAGCAACCAAGGACATCAGACGCCGCAAACCAACGGCGCTAGTCTCGCCTTTCACACTGGCCATACGCCGTCCACGCATCAAGGTCCAAGCACTCCAACCAGCTCTCATGCAGGCATAGCAGGCACGCCAGGTCCAGGTCAGTACTCCCAGCATAATCTGGGTCATGGTGGATTCGGCAACTTTAGCATGGGCAACCGATAGAATCGTCCGCCTTTCTCTGCGCCGGCACCCTACAGATACGCACTTCTGCGTAATGTCTCCCAACCAGTCACACCCACGCCTCAACCCCGCCATCGCACACCCACCTCAGCGCCAGCAGCAGTCGAGAATCGAACGCCTGCCCCACTATTTAACCCGCAAGCGCCTGACTGGCAAGGTCACGCCAGTAGACATGGAAGGTCGATGTCGTATCAGGGGCGATGATCCGGTGGCTATGTGTTATGATGGATGTTGCTGAGTATTGATCCTGGCGTTTTGGCCGATGGCGGAGAAAAGGAGTACAGGTCAGCGTCTAGCAAATCCATCAGTTCGAATTCCATGGAGCCCTTCTTTGCAATCCACTGCCTTCCTGTGTCTGCTCTAATCGTGACCATGCCATACCCTATCCACTTCCAATTGACCCGTAATCAAGCATCGATGGCCTCACCTCAATCCCACCCATGGATCCTCCAAAAAACTGGGCAGAAAATACACCACGTCCCCGTGCTCGTTCTTCACCCCATGCCTGAGATCCTGCAGGCTATACGCCGCCATGTCCACCGGCGATGCATTCTCTCCCTCTGCACTCTCTTTCTGCTTTCCCTGCCCTTCGACACCCGCCTGAGTCTTCCCCGCCGGCTTCTCAGCTGCATTCTGCATGGAGATACTTTCGCTAGGTCGAGCAGGCAAACTCTGCCCATGGCTCAGGAAGGCCGCCAGGCCGCCGCCTTGGAGGTCTTTTGCTTTGGATTTCGATTTTTTGACTTTACGACCATCCGTGATCCCATCGGTAGGTGCCTGAGCTTCACTCCCGTCCTGGCCGATCCCTATGGGGTTTGCATCCCCCCTACTGACAGTCGCGATCCCGGCTGCAGCAGTGTCCTGTGGTGCGGCGCGAGGTCTCCGCTCTCCTAGTGCAGTGGCATTGGCGTTGGTCCCGTGGCGTTGCGCCTGGGTCTGGGATGGTGCGGCGTCGATGAAGGTGTTGTCGTGGAGTTTGCGTTTTTTGGCTGCCGGAGGGGCGCCGAAAGAGGTGAAGCCCATTGCTTCGAGCATGGGGTCGGGAAGGTCTTCGGAATCTGACATTCCCACTCGAGGTCGTGAAGCAGGTATGGGAGAAAGCTTGATCGTTGAGTATAATGATGAGACAATGCGTAGTGAGGAAGAAGGATGGCAGTGGGGGATGGTTGTGGGTGGCGTTGCGGGGAAGGTATGGTCACGTGCAAATTGACAATGATGTTCATGGAATCATGGAAGGATTGGTATTCAGCTACTCAATCTTCATGCTTTGCGCAAGAGTCCACATGTTTTCCATCTTCATCCTGGCTAATGCATCTTTGGCTTCGCCATCTGTTTCGCAGACTCTGCTGCCCCATTTCTTGAATGCTCGCTGCTTTTCCTCCCCTTCCCAGACGAGAGTGCATCTGTTATAGCTCAAGTCCTTGATTCGTCCTTGATCGTCAAGAGGCTGCAGCCAATCTCGTTCCTCTCCTTCCTTGACACGCTCACCTCCCACTGGTGCAGCGTTCTCTTCCCATTTGATTCGACGGAGCATGAGTTTCTTGTAGGCTTCCACACCATGACGGCCACCTTCGACGACGACAAGATTCAGCTTCGGGTGGAGTACGACCATACCTGTCAGGTCTTGCTGTTTGGCATTGATGTCGATCTGGTAGCGATGTTTGCCATAGCTGAGAGTCTCGACTCGGAACACAGCCATTCTTATGCCCTTTGCTGCATCGCTCTCTTGCTGTTTGGCGAGCTTCTCGTGTCTCTCCTCTTTAGTCAGCTTACGCTCCTCATTCGCTTGCTCGTGGGCGTCTGCTCGTTCCTCGATCTGTCTGTTGACCCTGGCTTCCACTGCTGTTGGATCTTTGACTGCTTCTGATCCGAGCACCCGCATCAAATTGCTCTTCTTGACCTTTGGCTCTGGGGTGGGCACAATACCCAGTCGAATCTTCATCTGCTGGTCTTTGTGCTCCTCCATCCTCCTCTGTCGTCGCA
This sequence comes from Elsinoe batatas, assembly GCA_017309325.2. NCBI lineage: Eukaryota > Fungi > Ascomycota > Dothideomycetes > Myriangiales > Elsinoaceae > Elsinoe > Elsinoe batatas. The sequence continues at coordinate 3,001,971 of JAESVG020000010.1, forward strand.
TCTTCTTCTGCTCATTCTTCGTAAGATACATCGCCTTTGCTGTCGGCTGCAACTTCTCTTGTGGTGGCTCGAGCAGAACCGGATGCTGCACATATTGCGTGATAACATCCATCTTGACGCCGTTCGGTTTGTCGATATCGGCATAGCTTCCACCACTGACTAGTCCCTCATCCCACCATTCCACCTCCGGCGGTTCCTTCACCAGATATGACTTCTCAGTGGCCTCCTCAATTTCCTTCTTCCTCAGTTGCGCTTGCATTTCCTGCTTCATCTTCTCCAGCCTCTCCTGCGCTCTTAGTGCTTCAGCTTGTGCAATGAACTTTCCCTTCTCATTAAAGACCATATCCCTGGTCTTCCTGTCTATCCTTGCTCTCCCCAACCTCGGGTCATACACTGTGGGATCCTTCTCATCCTGAGCCGTCGATCCTTGCTCCAGGTACGGATTCACTTTGGCTGCTGTCTTCTTGTCGCCTTTTTGCTCAGATGATTGAACCTTCCTCTCTCCCAGTAACGCAGGATGTAGACCTATTCCAAGTCCACCACGACCCATGCTCCCTGAATCCTCCCTCGCAGGTGGTGGGGGAGGAGCAGCCTGACCCCTCCTCTGCGCTGTCTTGGCTTGGAGTGCCGCAAGTTGGGCCCGAACTCTCTCCTGTGTGTCATTTCCGTTTGCAGGAGAGGTACTTGGCGGAGGAGCAGGCGAGCGAGGACCAGGAGAAGGTGAAGCTCCGCCTGATGCGAAACGCGCCTTCATGGCGGCAATCTTGGCTTGGACATCTTCCTTCAGGGCCGGTGGAGCAGAGGCTACAGGTACTACTGGGGCGGATGGTTTTGCCTTTGCTTTGAGCGCAGCGATTCGTGCAGCGACATCTGCTTTGCGCCGCTCTTCGTCGGTCATAGGTGCAGGGGAGCCATTGGTAGAGCGGGGTCGTTTCGGGTCATTATTGAGGTCGGAAGGAGGATGAGGCCGCTTCTCCGGCATCCTGAAGATGCTGAGCTGAGCCAAGGCTCAGAAACGAATTTCAAAAATCGAGCTGTCGTCGTGGCTTGAGCAATTGGATGCGAGGTGCAGGATGATGCAGGAAAGTTGCGCTAGGGTTAGGGTTTGATAGAGCTTCCCAAATTTTTCTGAGCATGTTGGAGGCAAGTTTTTGATCACCTCGGACACAAAACGACATGGTGATATAACAGCTGTGAACCTCTGCTGGAAGGATCTGCGCCCCAAGATTCGCCATGAATGTCTCTCAGCCCATCGTATCCGCTATCAAAGGCGTCGAGTTCGGATTCCTGGGCTCGGAGGACATCCGCGCTTTGTCTGTGAAGCGAGTCACGAATCCTACCACCTTTGATACACTTCTCAACCCGGTACCTGGAGGTCTCTACGATGCCGCATACGGTCCATTTGGCGACAACAGCTGCTCAACATGTACTCTCCGAGTTGGTTGCCCCGGCCATTGTGGTCACATCGAACTACCAGTTCATGTCTATCATCCCACATTTATGGACCAATGTCTACGATTACTGCGAGCGAAGTGTGTCTACTGTCACAGTCTGAAGATGTCAAGGTCTGAAGTGAACCGCTACGCCTGCAAACTACGACTAATCCGCCATGGTCTGATCGAGGAGTGCTACGAATTGGACAAGATCCGACCTGATAAGTCCAAGAATGTCACCTTGACGAACGGTGCTGGTTCCGGAGACGAGTCCGATCAAGTCGACGACGATATCAGGGAACTTACAGAGCGGAGGAACAAGTTTGTGAAACGAGCTATTCGAAATGCGGAGAAGCGAAGTGACTGGGCTGCTGCGAAGTTGGAGGCTGCCGTCGACGAACGGAGGACGATCATCAAAGAATTCATGTTTGGAATCACCAAGCCGAAACGATGTGCAGCGTGCAGTGGTATTTCTCCTGGCTACAGAAAGGATCGATTCACCAAAATCTTCAAAAAGTCACTCGGTGAGCGTGACAAGGCCGCTATGATCCAGGCTGGACTCAAAGAACAGGATCCACTGGTCTTACTTCGAAAGCGGGTGCAGGCCGAGGCTGCTGCTGAAAAGAAGCGAGCACTTGCTTCTGATGAAGGCGTCGCGGACTTGGAAGACTCGTCCATGGAGTCAGAGGGCGAAGGTGAAGACATTGAGATGCTCGATATCGAGGAAGAAGTTGCCGGTGGTACGACTGTGGAGATTGCAACGCAGGCAGGGCAGAAGAAGAAGGCGCCTGACACTTCAGATGGTTTCTTGAATGCAGGTCAAGTACATGCTGCTCTTGTACAATTATTTGAGCAAGAGTCGGAAATCCTCCAGCTTGTGTATCAACCCTCGCAACCCAAAGGATCAAAACCACCAAGTGCAGACATGTTCTTCATCAAGGATGTCCTGGTACCGCCAAACAAGTACCGACCTGAAGCGCGGACTGGGAACGACTCCATTGCTGAATCACCCGACAATACTCATTACAAGAGCATCATCAACATCTGTGACGACATGGCCCAAATACATCGACAGATCAATGGTCTGGAGGATCCTACTGAGGGTCGACGAAGACGAACATATAGCGATTTCCAGGAAGCATGGATCCGCTTGCAGGATGCTGTTAATTCTATGCTGGATCGTGACCGAAATCCCATGCAGGCAGGAGCTGGACGAGCGCGAGTGGAGGACGGTATCAAGCAGAGGCTTGAGAAGAAAGAGGGACTTTTCAGAAAGAACATGATGGGAAAGCGTGTCAACTTTGCCGCTCGTACCGTCATATCACCTGATCCTAACATCGAGACCAACGAGATCGGTGTTCCACCCGTCTTCGCCATCAAGCTGACATACCCGGAGCCAGTCACTGACCACAACTTTCAAGAGCTGAAGGAAGCGGTCATGAATGGCCCATTTGTCTGGCCTGGTGCTGTTGCAATTGAGAATGAAAACGGGCAAGTCATCAACTTGCAGCTCAAGAACGCCGAAGAAAGGACAGCACTTGCGAATCAGCTCCAGGCACCTTCGAGCACGAACTTCAATGGTGCTCGACCGAAGAAGGTGCATCGACATTTGAATAATGGAGACATTGTTATCATGAACCGCCAGCCGACTCTACACAAACCGTCCATGATGTGCCATCGAGCACGAGTCCTACCTGGTGAGAAGACACTACGCATGCACTACGCCAATTGTAACACCTACAACGCCGATTTCGATGGTGACGAGATGAACATGCATTTTCCACAGAATGAACTTGCTCGTTCAGAAGCGATCAACATTGCAGATACGGATCATCAGTACTTGTCCGCCACTGCAGCAAAACCTCTCCGAGGTCTGATCCAAGATCATATCTCCATGGGGGTCGCTTTGACCAACAGAGATACTTTCTTCGACCGGGACGACTATCAACAATTGATCTATGCTGCAGTCAGACCAGAGAACAATCACACATCAAGTGGTCGAATCGAGACCGTACCGCCAGCTATCATGAAGCCGAAACCATTGTGGACGGGCAAGCAGGTCATCAGCACTGTATTGAAGAACATCAAGCCCTCGGGGTACCCCGGTCTTACATTGACATCTACTTCTGCCACCAAAGCAGATCTCTGGGGACAAGACTCGGACGAGAACAACGTAATCTTCAAGGATGGAGAGCTTCTGTGCGGCATCATCGACAAAGCTCAGATTGGTCCAAGTGCTGGAGGACTTGTCAACTCTGTCTACGAAGTGTACGGACATGTCGTTGCTGGTCGACTCCTCAGTGTACTTGGTCGACTTCTGACAAAACTCTTACATATGAGAGCTTTCTCTTGCGGTGTCGAAGATCTTATCTTCACTGCTGTTGGAGACGAAAAACGAAAAGACGCTCTAAAAGAAGCAGATGATTTTGGTCTACAGGTAGCCGCTGAATATGTCTCATTGACAGATCGCGCTCCGGACACGAACGATGCTGAGCTGCGGAAGCGACTCGAGGTCGTTCTGCGAGACACTGAGAAGCTTCAAGGACTCGATGGTATGATGAAATCAGCTGCGGGCAAGGTCTCATCAAAAGTCACCACCACATGTCTGCCCTACGGTCTTGTTAAGCCTTTCCCAAAAAATCAAATGCAAGCAATGACTGGATCCGGAGCAAAGGGGTCTGGTGTAAATGCCAATCAAATTTCTTGTCAACTCGGTCAGCAAGTTCTGGAGGGCAATCGTGTCCCGGTCATGGTCAGTGGAAAGACGTTGCCATGCTTCAAGCCGTTTGAGACGAGTGCTCGAGCTGGTGGATATATTGTCGATCGTTTCTTGACTGGCGTGCGCCCACAAGAGTACTTCTTCCACGCCATGGCTGGTAGAGAAGGTCTGATCGATACCGCTGTCAAGACCTCGAGATCTGGATACCTACAACGCTGTCTTGTCAAGGGTCTGGAGGGACTACGAGTTGAGCACGACACTTCAGTCCGAAACTCTGACGGTTCAGTAGTACAATTTCTTTATGGCGATGATGGACTAGAAATCGCAAAGGCAAAGTACACCGAACAATTCAAATTCATTGGCGAGAACTATCTGTCATTCTTCCATGGTCTGAATGTCCGGACTGAGTTCGAGCATGTCGGGAATGAGGATGCTCAAGAGCACGTCAAGAAGGCAGAGAAGCTGTACAGGAGGACCGGTGATCTGGCCTGTGTGGATCCAGCTCTTGCACTTTACCCACCAGCGGCAAATGCTGGTAGTATCTCAGAAAGGCTCTACAGAGACGCTCGAGATTACATGGACAAGAACCCTGACAAAGTCATTACCGACAAGAAAAAGGGTATCGAGGGCATCAGTAAAAAGACGTTCCAGCGCCTTCTCGAGATGCGATATCTCAAGTCGGTAGTGGAAGCTGGTGAAGCCGTGGGCGTGGTAGCTGGACAGTCTGTTGGTGAGCCATCTACACAAATGACTCTCAACACTTTCCATTTGGCGGGTCATTCTGCGAAGAACGTCACGCTTGGTATTCCTCGTCTTCGAGAAATTGTCATGACCGCGAGCATGAACATCCCGACTCCTACAATGACTCTCTACCTCAACGAGGAGATCAGCGAGGAGGACGGACAGCAATTCGCCAAGGGCATCAGTCGACTAAGCTTGGCCGAGGTGACTGATAGTGCTACGGTGACGGAGACTGTCGGCCGTGGTATCGGATACGATCATGCCAGAATCTACGAGATCAAACTTGACTTGTATCCGGATGACGAATACTGCGAGGAATACGCCATCACTGTGGATGATGTCGTCAGATGCATCGAGAAGAAATTCCTGCCCCGACTCCAATCCTCGGTCCGCAAGGAGATGAAGAAGAACAATGAGTCGAAGCTCATGAAGGGCAAAACGGATGCTCATCCAGAGATTGGCAAGTCATCAGGCACAATCGAGCAGCAATCATCACGCCCCGAGGCTGAAGCCGAAGGTGGTGATGACGACTCGGATAACGAAGGCGACGACGATGCCACAAAAGACAAGGCACGCAACAACAAGAACCAAGGCGGGTACGACGACCCCGACGACGAAGAAGCGGACATCGCCGCCGCCAACCGCCGGGACACCACCCCCGAGCCCGCCGACTCTGAAAGCGAAGACGAAACCTACGGCGGCAGTCCTCGTGCATTCCCTGCGCCCACTAAGAAGGACATCTCCGCCGAAGTGCTCTCCCGCATCACCTCCGCCAAAGAGACCAACGACGTCACCTCCTTCACCTTCTCCCCCTCCACCCTCGCCTTCACCCTCGAATACCCCTCTACAGCCAGCAAACTCCTCATGCTCACCCACGTCGAATCCGCCCTCCACGGCGCCGTCATCCAATCCATCCCGGGCGTCCGCGCCGCAACCTACGTCCACACTGACGCCGACAAAAAAGCCGGCCGCGAACCCACCATCCAAACCGACGGCGCCAACCTCGTCGCCATGCGCGAGTACCAATCCGTCCTCAATCCGCACAGGTGGCGCACGAACGACATTGGCTCGATGCTCCTCCTCTACGGCGTAGAAGCCTGCCGCGGCGCCATCGTGGAGGAAATCGGGTCTGTCTTCGCCGGGCATGGCATCAGTGTGGATTATCGCCACTTGAGTCTCATCGCGGACTTCATGACTCGCGCGGGGGGGTACAAGGCTTTTTCGAGGGGGGGGCTGGCGGGGAACACGAGTCCGTTTGCGAAGATGAGTTTTGAGACGACGGTGGGGTTTTTGAGAGATGCGGTGTTGGAGGGGGATAGGGATGAGCTTGTGCATCCTAGTGCCAGGGGGGTTGTGGGGAGGGTGGGGAGGATGGGAACAGGGGGGTTTGAGGTTTTGGCTGGGGTGAGGCCGTGGGGAAAGAGGGGGCTGGGTGGGGAGGTGGTGGTTGGTGTTGATGGGGAGGGGGAGGAGGAGGGGGAGGGAGAACAGTTGGAGGAGTAGGGTAGGTGGTGGTCGATTGAGATCTTCAAGATCACATGGTGGTGGAGGTTGGGCAGGAGTGGCATTACCACAAGGCATTTGCCACGTGATCCAGACTACGAGGGTAAAAGGGGGGCGTTGCCGGCGTTACTGTACTCCTTGGTTCACGGAAATCACAGGCAGCATCAATTTACAATACATCTAGATCCTTTAGCTGCGTCCAGTATTCAAATCAAATATCTTGCTCTACATACGTCATCAATCCTACCCGTCTACACCAGTATTATCCTCCTTATCACGCGTCCCCGTTCCACCGTCCACTACCGCACCGCGTCAAATGACGATAACAACAACACGAGAAGTCCGATATACTTCTCCCGCCATGCCCGGCTGGTCGAAATTGACCGTTTCGAAATGACCGTTTCACCCGCGCCCCTCTCACCCGTCTGGTTCGGCTGAAAATTAAGCGTGGCCGGCACGTCACCAGAGCCGCGCGCGCAGCGGGTGGCGCCGTTGACACTTCGAAGACGTTTCAGGAATTATTAGGTCGCGTGGTGTGTATACGGGATATCATACCAACAGAGTGAGATTGGTTCCGCCCTCGTGGGATGACTGGATCGGGTGTGGTTGGCGATTGGCTTTCGGGTTTTGATGAGGGTTTGGGCGGGATCGAGATGGTACCTGATCGACCGGAGCCGCTGACGTGGAGAGGTAGGGCGGTGACAGCTGGCGGTGGGTATAGGGTACCACGGTTCAAGGTGCAGGCAAATAGGCTATTTCCGGCTGTTGATGCTCCAGCTTGTCCATTCTGTAAAGGCGGTGGAGGGGATCTTGTTCCGTGCATCAGTGTACCAGGCTTTTTGTAGGGCGAGATACATGTCCGCTGCGCGGGTGTAGTTGGCGCGGTCTTGAGTGACGGCGACCTTGACGAGGAAGAGGGAGGAGCGGCTGGTGGCGCTTGCGTGAATCTTGGACGGGCTTACTTTGAGCTCGTCGTGCACAGCGGCAAGGGTGGCGAAGAGGTCCTCGGCTGGGGCGGTGGGGAAAGACTTGTGCTTGGCGCAGGTGTCGAAGAGCGATTTGAGGACATTGAACGCACGAGTTGAGAGCTCTTTGTTGGTGGTCGTGCGGATGAGCCGCAGGAGAGGGGTGATAAGGTCCAGAACAAGTGGTCTTGAATAGCACTGCTTGATGAAGACACCGAGGAGGTCGAGGACACGATTCTTGAAATTGATGACATTTCCTTTGGCGTCCTTATTGTCCTTCTTCTTGCTGGATACCTTGGTCCTCTCTTGGAAGATTTTAGTGAGATGGCCATCAAGAGCCATCATCTGATCGTCGTCCATGTCAGAGTCGTCGGAAGTGTCACCATCGTCTTCTCCAGTGGCAACCTTGCTTGTCCCAAGTGTCTGAGCCAGCTTTGATTCGAGGGCAGTGAGTTCAGCGTCGGGTTGTGAAGCTGCTTCCTCATCGGATGAATTGGAAGGACTGTCATCATCATCCTCGTCATCCTCGGAGGATTCCTCGGCAGAGTCACTTGTGTCGGCAGTTCCATTACCAGTGGTATCGATCATCTCGACGTCTGAGTCTTCGAGATCATCAGAAGATCCATCGGATTCTTCGGAATTGTCGTCTGATGCATCAGCGGCCATTTCAGCCACGTCATCGGCGTTGTCGAAGAGTTCCTGCTGGCCGGACAAATTTTCTGGCTTCTCCAGAATCTCGAGGAGTGCCTGCAAGCCGTCTTCGTCGACTTGAGTTGAAATGGCAGCAAACACTTGCTCAGCCAACTTTCTGAATAGAGCAGAAGGACGAGACAAGAACCCAAGCAAGATCTCAATCAGCAGAGATACGGAACTCGTGCTAGTCGTCGACGTCTCGTAACACTGGTCGAGTTCCTCCAATATCGAAACGGCATCGGCATCCCCATTGTGTACTTGTAGGATTGACAAGGAAAAGAGTAGCTTGAAGGCTTGGAGAATGGGTCGGTCTTTGTTATCAGTATCCTTGACAGCTTTCTTAGCGGAATGCAGTCGAGAAGCAGCTTTGGAGAGGACGTCCATCACATTTTGGTCCGCTTTGAGGATCAGAGTATGCTTGCCTGACTTGACCAGCTTGTTGATGGTGGTCACGACATGGGTCGAGTGCTCAAAATTGGGGTCCAGACCTGACTCCATGGTGTGGGTTAAGCACGACATGATCCTCGCTTGGAAGATCTCTTGTATGGCGGTCGACAAGGGCTCAGCTCCTTTCTTGACGAGGTATGCATGTTGGGCCATAATGCTGAATAGCTTGGTCCATGGAAAAGGAGTAGCAGGTTGCTGCTCTGTGCCTTCTGATGATGGCAGCTGCGGACGTTGCTTCCGAGAGAAGGTGAGGAGTAGATCAGCGTAGCTTCTTTGACAGACCTCAGCATCGGCATGCTCTGACGTCTTGGGTCGACTGATGTTGGAATCGATGAGCTCCAACACTTCCTCGGCATCTCTGACTGGGACGTGTGAGAGTAATTCGTCAATCGTCTTGCTTCTCGTCAATTTGTCCAGGTTTGGCAGACCCATTGTGTTGAACATGGTTCGTAGGATACGGACTGCCAGTTCGGGTTGCTGTCTTGACCGCTGACATAGCGTTCGAAGAGGAGTCTCGGCGGCAGCATGGAGACTATTGCTGGACCTTGATCTTTGATTGATGATACATCGTACAACATGTGGAGAGAGGAGATCGCCCACGAGGTGTGCGTCAACCTTGATAATGGCAAGTCGGACTATCTGTAGACCAATCGCCTTGCGTTCACTGCTAGCCTTGGCGGAGAAGAAGGCATCTGAGGACAGTCAGCAAGGTCTTGAAGGTCAAGCACGTGACGCACCATCAACAGCTTCCTTCCAGAAGTGTGAAAAGAATGATGCATCCGACTGCCCACTACCCACTTGCTTCGATCGCCGAGCAACAGTGTCCAGTACAGGTACCCAGGCTAGACATGGAGTCTTCTGAGCTTGACCCGTTGACGATGAGACCTCAGCATCCGCATCGTTGACATTGTCTCGAAGGATTTTGACGAGGATAGATCTTTCCTGTGGACTCAGTGGATCGTCCTTGTGCCAGATACTGCCAGGCAGGTCAAGGCCTTCGGGGAAGAGTCGTTGTGCATCAAGCCAAGCAGCGAGCCCGTCCGCAGTCTTGGAGAGACCGTGCCGGTGATATGCTTGAAGTAATGCTGAGGCGTAAGCTGGATCGGATCCCCCGGGAGTGGATAGAAGACTATTTGCCGTGGTGCCGCATTCTTGGCGAATGAACGGAGCTTGTTTGTAGAGAGCAAAGATGTGATCCAGTAGTTGATTCGCTATGGCGACACCTTCGTGCACGGCGAGAGCGTAGAGAACCTTGCTTTGGATGAAAGCTCGATACGCCAGACATTTTCCGAGTTGATAATCCCTCTGCTCCTGCGGCTGCTTTAGCCCAACGTCCGCACATATGAGACACGAGGCTTACCTGATTGTTGGCATTTGAGGGTGGAGACGTCAACGACTCCACAGTCGGAAGCAGATCAGATACTTGATAATCCCAGTCTGCAGATGCCGCATGCCCACACAATTTATCGAGGAGGGCCGTGAACGTCAACGAAAAGCCTAGTCGAGCAGACTTACGGCTGCTGCATAAGCCGCGAATGAGTCGTTGGAGTATTCGATCTTTCTGGTCCTTGGAAGCTTTTTCGAGAAAGAGGATAATTTCTTTGCAAGCAGAGAGTCTGGTCGACCGGACTTCTTCAGCTAAATCGGCAAACCATTTTGCTAGACGAGAATCGTCTTCAGTGTATCTTTGGATCCTTTTCCGCGGATGCTGGTCATCGGTTGGGCCGGACGAGTTTTGAGCACTGACTTTCTCCTCACGGCGGCGTTTTGTACCCATACCGATCGTCCTTGGTAGTCGAGTTGGAACATGCAAGAAATCTTCACATGCGAGGCGAGCACGGTCAGAGTACTTGACAAGTCACACCAGGAGGAGATGGAGACTCAACCTTTTTCTGGGGTTGAAGATTTGACAGCGGTGCTACAGAGATTTTGATGCCGAAGAGTGGATATAGCAATGTCTTGGCGGCAAGCCCCTCAGAGTTTAAGCCCCATCAAAATATTGTGGCCACTCAGGCGGCTTGACGATCCCCAGCTGCCCACGGACAAGCTGGGATAAATTATATTGCATAGACTAGCTGCAAGACCAGACATGACCACTGTCATACAGTACAGTAGCTTCTCAAAAGTCCTCTGCAGGAGTTGTCACAGTGGACCCAACGTCCGGGTCGGCTGCGAATCTTGTCCTGATACAAATCATGCCCACCAAAGGATGACAGGCGGGGTTCCTTGCGTGGACAGTGGAGTCGGGAGCAGGTACCTTCGGGCCCATAGATCTTGTATGCTGCTCTCCACCTCGATTACCGTGAAGACAGGCAAGGGTACGAGATGCACGCGAGCTCAACCTTTGAGGAAGCATGTCGGGCCATGCACTGGTGATCAACAGAAACACATCCCTTCTTTGATCAAGCGAAGTTGTGGTTGATGACACATGCAAGGAGATGAGATTGTAATGAAGCTATTTTCAACGATTGGTGATTATCAATTGGCCAAGCGATGCGTCAAAAAAGGGTCAATTGTCAGGGAGTCGAGACGTGAAAAGGCAGATTTACCGTAATGACCCACTAGGTTCACAGACTCTTGTCCAGATCTAGGTAGACCCAGGACGACGGGATACTGAAGGGTTCAGTGCTCTGCATGTCGCAGGGACAATCGTGCATGACGGAAGGTCTTCTCCGGCGGGAAGGCTTGCATGTCGCAGGACGAAATTGGTGGCAGTTTGAGCATACCCGAGGGTTGCCAGATTCATCAGGTTGATATCTACAGCTTCGATAGAAGACTGATACAACTGACAACGCGTGCCAGAGGGTCTTTCTGTAGAGAAGGTCTGGATTCATACCCAATAAGAGACAAGCTTGACAGTGCCAAACCTTGTCGTCGCGTCAAATGCCTTTCCCGGCATATGCCATGATGGAAACGCTTGTACTTGCAGACAAATGAGTTATATGGAGCTGGAACAACGGCTTCCCGGTGGAACTACTGCAGAAGAGGAGAGCTGAAGTGGATGAACTTGACTCGAGTTTGTTTCTCGATCGGGCGGCCGTATCACGCCTGTATCACGTGATGGCGTGATTAGCGCTGACCAAAAAGGCAAGCTGTGTTTGAAGCCACTGTTTGGTCGGCGCGTCCGGCGCGGGACAAGCCATGTTGGGCCCGATGAGGGTTGAGTGCTCCCTTGTCAGACCTTGTCCGAGAGCCACATTCTCCGTCGTTACCTGCGACAATCTTATCCAGGCGCTAAGGCAGCCAATCTTTGTCTCGAGACCGGTCGCCGTCTGTCATTGGCAGTTCATCAGCGCCTCGAGCCATTTGTGAATATGGCCTGGACTCGCCGACCCATTTCAGCTCAATTTCACCACAACGCGGCCAGCCCTTCCGTCATGCTCGTTGTGAGCAGTCTCGGAATGTCGTTGGGAGGTTGTTTGTAGCCATCGATTGTGTCATACAGTATTCTGCAGACAAAAGGTAAACCCGGTTGGTCGGATATGCGTGTGTTGGCACAGTCTTGGTCGCCAGGAAACAGGCACATTGACTTGCGGCATGACGTTCTCAGCCTGCAGTAGTACACATGAGATGCAGCGGGGAACGACCGATCGCGACATGGGATGCAGAAGCGAATTCAGACGGACTCGAGCCACGCGAGGGGGTTCCACAGCTGTTGTTGGAACGACGTGAAAAAAAAAAGCACAGGCCCAAGCGTACCAGACCGAATTCCTCGTCTTCTGCTAGGCAAAGGTAAGCAACAAGAGCCGTGACACGCCGTTTTGTCCGAAAGGTATCGAGTTGCTGACAGAGACGGCGACATGACCGGTAACGTGACCAGAATTAGGACGGATGGATGGGCAATCAATGTCCAACACTGCCGCCGCTAGCCATATCTGAGGCGAGGTCGGGCAAGACAGGGCAAAGACACAGGTTGTTGGGCGCACACAAGTCATTGTCCTGCATCAGGTCCATCAAAAGACCCACCACAGCTGACATTTTGCGCAGCAACCTGTGTTACAGACAGACAGCTTGTGGGAGGGGAAGGATCACAAGGCCCGTGACGGACGGGTGGTCAGTGGGTAACCGTTGTGCACAATATCTGCAGATTTTGTAGGATCCGGTCCTGATGATGTCGATGTTGATGGACTGTCAGTACTGGAAATTTCATGAGGGTTTCCAAACAGGTATATGCACGGGTTGGAGAAGCAGGAATTGGGTGCGATTTAGAGCAGATCCGTAAACAAGAATATCCCTGGGGACGCAGATCGCGGGTACAGCTCGGTGCTGGACGTTTTCATCTTAGCTCGTGCCAGGCACGCCCGAGCCAGAGCCTCTGGTCGTCCCGCGGGTGGACGAAGCATCTCTGCAATTCTCCACGGCAACGGTCCTACATCCTGCGCCTTTAGTACCTTACCTTTCCCCCACCCTCCCACCGTGAATCCGTCCAGCCTCTCTCAGGTTCAAAACGACAAGAGTTGTCATCCTCACTCGTTCGGGGACAATTCTGGCAACCAGAGGACCACCGGCAAGGGAAGACGTTCTTTTGCAGTCTGAAGGACGACAACAACGCCTTGCTCCATCTCAGGTTGCCGCTCCGGACCATCTCCGCCAACCTCAACCCACCTTGCTTTACCTCTCGTCCAATCTTCTGGATGTTTGCTGTACCAATCTCGACTCTATTCTAGCTCAGTATACGCTAGGGTTTGAGTTGAGCACCTCCTCGCCGACGCATCTCCACTATTCGGGATCGTCACCGCAAGAGCATTGTATACTGAGGGTTCGCGGGACTGGTTGAAAAGAAGGGAACACGCCATACTATCACAATGGAGTTCTCATCACCACTTGCTGCAATGCATCCTCCGGCTTGCCCATCATGGGGGCGGAGAGATCTGCCCACTTCTCGTCTCATGTACTCTGGATCCCAATCGCTGGCACCAAACAGCTTTGATTTCAGAAACATGAGCATGTACAAGGGCAAGAACGACTACTTCTCGTCTAGACCTGCTAGGGGTTCGTCTCCGACTGCAAGTCTGGCCGCTGATTTGTCGTCAAACTTCCACATCGATCAAAGGTACGCACCAAGCATTCCACGGCGCGAATTCATGGCTGACGATCTGGACAGTCCTCAGATTCCAACACCGAGAAGGTCACTCTTTGCAAAGGGTCTGTTCGAGCAGGAAAACAATGGTACGTTAATATCGAATTGTTCTACGTTTGATCCTAAATCGTTCCAGAATTCCTTGTCACACCACCTGTCGAGCACGAGGGTGCTACCACACCACCCATCCCTTCTTCCTCTCCTGGCATTGACATCATGGACATCTCACCTCTTCCTCATAAGGCGCCTTGCTTTGTCGCTCACATCACGTTACCCTCACCTTCACCAGATGGGACGCCTCTGGACAACGAGGAAGACATGATGACTCCAAGATCGGAGAAGCAAGAGGATGTAGTCATGGGACCACCCAAGATGGGTTTCCCGGTGCAGATGGTGTTGCCAGAGTTCGTTCGTCCTTAAGCAGTCGAGGTTGAAAACTGACCTTGATGCTAGACGTAAGAAGCCAGTCCTGCAGCGACCTCCCCTTCTCCGTCCCAAGACATACGCCCCAACCTCTGGACCTGTCCAACCTCCATCCAAGGAAGCCCTTCTGCCGCCGTTCCAGTTTGGCAACGGTGCACCAACTCTCACATGTTCATCGACACCAAATCTCCTCGACACCATGATTGACTCGCCAATGGAGGAATCAAAGCCATCCTTCCTGTCCACCAACCATGTTCCACGTCGACCATCGCTCGGTACTACAAACCGCTGTGGTGGCTCGCCTGTCGGTGGTGTAGCGAGGAAGCCCTTGGCCGGTCCTCATCGTCCTCGGAAACAAGTCCGTCGTTCATTGAGCATGTTCCAACACCCGGAAGATGTCATGAAGGACCGTGAAGACTATGAACCTCCTGTCCCATCGCTTGCCCCCTCCCCTCATGTCGACATGGACTACAAACACAAACTCCCTCACAGCCTGACAGAAGAACCCGACTCGTTACCGCGAATTCAACAAGATACTCTAATCAATGTTCTTAATGGTCAATATAACACTCATTACGACAAAGTCCTCGTGGTCGACTGCCGCTTCGAGTATGAGTACGACGGCGGCCACATTGATGGCGCCATTAATTATAATGATAAAGAGCTGCTGGCCAGAGAGCTTTTCACTCAAGCACCACCAGCGAGGACTTTGTTAATCTTCCACTGTGAATATTCAGTACATCGCGCTCCGAGGATGGCAAAGTTTGTCCGCAACAGGGATCGTGCTGTCAACGACTTTCAGTACCCCAAACTCACATATCCAGAGATGTACATTCTCGACGGTGGATACAGTCAATTCTTCAAGCTGCACAGGACCAAGTGCTTCCCACAGAACTACGTCGAGATGGAGCACAAGGATCACGAGCAGGCCTGCGAGAAGGGCATGGGCAAGCTCAAGCAGCGAGCAAAGCTCAGCCGAGCACAGACTTTTGCTTTTGGCCAGCAATCGTGTCAGATGGAGGACAGTCCGACATCTGGCTATGGCTCTCGCATGGGCATGCGAAGTTACAGCAGTATCGATGCGCACGACATCTCACCCATGCTCGCCAGACAATTTACCCGTCGCCTGGCTACAGCATAACACGCTCATTACCAACCACGTTTTCATGTCCCATTTCAGCCACATGCATCAACGGCGTTTACGACCCCCAACAACCATCAATCATGGTGCATTTCCTTACTACATTTGAATGTTTCCCACGAACACAGGATCCCCACCCCCGACCTATCCATCCACCAAACACCGAGCATCAGCAAGCGAATCATCACCACCATTACAGCATCAGCATCAGCATCAGCACTGGCATCATCTTTCACAAAGACCGAGCAAGCACCATCCATTTGCCCCCAACATCCCTTTCGCAAAGCAAGCATTCGATTCTTCACCATTGTACAAACATGACACCAGTTCTATACCCCTCGTTTCTACATTTTCGTCCGCCTCGGCTTTCAGGCCCCGGCCGCTGCAGCGATCGCTTTCTTCGATACCTTCGATTCGACCCGCTGTCTATATTAGATTTTACTTCGTCTTTTGGTTGAGAGAGGAGAGGGGAGCTTGCCTGGAGTCTCAGATTGACCACCCGAAAACCTGGATGATCAACAGGAGCAGGAGAGGAAGAGGGAGTGTACGATGACAGACTCTGCTTTTTACACTCAACCCTGCTCTGATCTCTGCTGAGTAAAGGGGTTTTTTCCGCGCTTGTACGCCTAGATGCTGCTTCTGCCTTTGCTGCGATTGGTTTTTTGACCTTTTTCCGCCGCGACACACACAGACTGATGGGTGGGGGAGAGGGCTCTACGTAGCTATGCTGAGATAGAAGAGGGGTGTATGAGAATGAAGAGACATTGTTCAACCTCTTTTACTTTCTGTGTACTGACTGCTGCGTGAGCGTTGGTGTCTGTCTGATTGTCCTTGTCGATGCTCTTTGGGGAGTGGTGTGCTCTGTTGTCGAAGTGTTCATGGCGTGTTTCCTCTGGAATATTTTCTTGAGCAGGCCTGTGTTTGTCGTTTGTGTCAGTGTGAGTGAGTGAGTGTACTATGCTTCCACGTGATCCCTACGCAAGCTATGGTCGTCAACTGCTGAGGGGTCGTCGCAGTAGCGGTGGGAAGGGACGTGGAGAGTATGGCTGCTCAGTGAAAGGAATCAGAAAAGCAGGGGCGCGGCTGGTCTATGGCTGCTGCGTCTGCAGCACAGGAACAGACCGCTGTTAATGTTGCACAGTACGATGAGTCTCTATTCCTGCTTCTAGGCACTTATGCATGGCCATGTATCTGGGAAACCACCCTCGTTCCCTAATCATATCGTATAGACTGGGTGGCTTGGAATTTGGGTTGACCACACTTCAAGATCACGGCCCCGTCACGGTTGCCTTCATGCCTTCCTGCTATGCTTCGATCCTTCTACCCATCATCCTTCGAATCATGACTTGTCACCATCCCTCAGGCCCTTCTCTCCAGGCTGGTTTGAGCCGGCATCGATGCCGACGGTGGACAGACCGCCTGAGTCCTTGGCGACAGGGGCTTCACCTGGAGCTGGGGCGTCCTTGTGGGCTGGAGCGTTGTCGGCACCGAGACCATGGGCTGTGGAATGTCAGGATTCAAGTTCACTCGCGTAGGGCAAAGGAGGGGCTTCTGGGAGGAGGGGCGCGAGGTCGACAATGGTGTAGGACTCAGAGGAGCTTCTCGTGGGTAATGGAGAGGATAGATACAAGGAAGGTATCCGTAACTTACTCTGTGCTTGCTGCTTCTGGAACTTCTCTGATGCGGCTTGGCCACCGGGAGTCTTGGAGTGAGGCATTGTGGTGTTGTGTGTGTAGAGCTTGTGGAAGGGCTTGCTTGTTGGACTTGAGATGCTTGTGAAGAGGACAGGAAAGAGAGTCAAACACAGGAGGGAATGGGAGAATATCTATCGGTTTTCAAAATATCAAACGTGACGTCAAGCAGAGTCACCATGAAGCTCTCTCATCGAAAGAATCGGATTGAGATCTGAGTCAAATATGTGGCCCTTAGGATGGCTGTAAGCCTATATTTCAGGGACCCGATATTTTGTTCAGGGTGAGGTAATGTAGTCACGAGCGCCTCTGAGAATGATTGAACATGATTGATAGGAGGGTCGAGATTCAAGATGTGAAATGAGCATTTCTTGATGAGTTGTTCGGCAATGGTCGAGACTCCAGCCAATCACCGTCTCCCGTCCGCCTTTTGAGCGGCGAACGGGAAGACCCTCCGAAATCGCTCGGGCTTGGCGCATTATCTCATCGAAGGTTTCTCCTCACAATTGACCTCATCTCAAAGAAGTTTCAATCATCCCAGCCTACAACAACCTGATATACTTCAGAAAGCACACCAAAAAGTACCATACAACCATACCATCATGTTTCGACGAGTCATCTCCACCGGCCCCGCGCAGGCGTCCCGCGCACTCACATCCGCTGCACGACCTGCTATCTCAAACACATCTCGATTCGTCGCGCCCGCCACACAACATATCGCTCGACGATCATACCACGAGAAAGTACTTGATCACTACAGCAAGCCCCGAAATGTGGGATCGATGCCCAAGAACGACGGAGATGTCGGTACTGGCTTGGTCGGTGCACCAGCATGTGGCGATGTGATGAAGCTACAGATCCGAGTGGACCCGAAGGACAATACGATCAGCGATGTCAAGTTCAAGACATTCGGATGTGGGAGTGCCATCGCCAGCAGCAGCTACTTGACCGAGCTGGTGCGGGGCATGACCCTGGAGCAGGCCGGAAGAATCAAGAACACCGAGATTGCAAAGGAGCTATGCTTGCCTCCTGTCAAGCGTGAGTGAAAATGTGACCGATAGGAAGCCGGCAGAAGCTGACACCTTGTAGTACACTGCTCCATGCTTGCGGAGGACGCAATCAAGTCCGCCATCTCAAATTATTACACCAAGAACCCAAATGCCCGCCAGACTGACCTTGGAGGCACCAGCGCGCCCATGCCAAAGGTCGAGATTGAGACGGTATCGTCGGACCACGCACAAGCTGCTACGGCGTAAGAGTGGGACTGCTGGTGATACATACTTTGTTTTCGAGCGACTTCAACACGTGGTTCACGAAAGGTTGGGTGAGAATGCATACATCGATGGGAGTGTGAAGGAGTTAGGGAGGTATCGTAGGCTGTATTTTAGATTGTACAGTCCAGAATGAGACAACAGATTACCTTGAGAGCATATGCCACATACGTACAGGCAGTCATCCCGCCAAGCAAGTTCCTTCGTAGGTCCACAGAGTGATTGATCCTGCATTGAGGGGTATACGTTCGTTCAGCTCAGAGCGCCATGCATCGATACTGCCTTTCGGAGAGGTCTAACTATTCCCACGCTTACTCGACCGGCCATTTGGTATCCTTCCACGCCACCTTCCCAACAGGATCGTAGCCGCGCATCATGCTGACTGCCACTGTCTGAGCGTGGGATTCATGCAATGGCGTTGCACCACAGCCGAAGCCACCTTCTACACCTGCACGTGGGATGTCTTTGTAGATCTCTTGACGTTCGAACTCACGTGGGAGGGTGACCGGAGAAGACACTAAATTATTTGCTGGATCCTGCCGGCCATTCGCTGCTTGTCGCTAGATTCATGGAAACGGAGCCAAGAAGGGACCGGCTCTAATGGTCTGCTTGGATTGCATCCGTCCCTTTCATGACTTACCGAGAACTCGTAGCAAGCAAAGCTGTTATATCGAAGTCTTTGCATGAACGCCTCGAGCAAGACATACGGTCAACCAAAAGTGAGGCCTCATTTATCCTGGGATTGCCGTTGACCCAAAGCTGGAAGCTCTCGGGTAAATCCCAGATCCCCCTCGGGGAGAAATACAAGTAGATTGCTCGACATCATAGAGTATTCCGAGACATTGGCGAGACGGGTATTCATGGCACATCCACGCGAGTGTTCAAATTGCAAGACCCTTGACCGCCGACACACTGTGCATGGATGCCGCAAGAGCGGTGAGTGATGGCGGCACAGAGCGTACAGAACATGGCAGGTTCCACGAGACGCTGTGATTGTGATGGGAGCTACACAGCGATAATGTGAACGTCGGAACACATATCCGTACCATGAAGCAGATACATGCAGTGCCACACAAGTCCCTGTCAAGCACAACATGCTATTCAGAAGCCCAAAACCCAAATGAGCAGCGATCAACGCCGCCAGCTTGCCGCCTTGCTCCTCCCTTCCCGAACCTCAGCACATGTCCAACAATCTGCCCTGAATTGTAATATCTCTCCCATCCTCCTCAATTGCCGCCGCCGTGAGAAGCTCTGCTACGAGGGGCGCATGATCCTTGCTCCTCCCGCTTTCCCCTTTCACACTCAGGGCCGGCCCGCCGCTGCTACGAACCTGCCAATCGATCGCTGCCCACCACTTCCATCTCCTCGAACCACAGACCCATCAGCTCCCAAGCACCGTCCGGAGGCAGTCAGACTGCAATCTCTTCCCTCCGCAGCCGACCTGGTCCGACTCAGTTCACGTCGAGCAGCCCTGCCTTGTGCGACGGTCAGCCGTTTCGTCCGGTGCTTCAATCTTCCGTCCTTCCCCTCCGCGACACAAGAACCCTGAAGCCCTCACATCGATCTCAGAGCCCGAGCTCTGATCCGCAGCCATCATGGCTGGCAAAATGACCTTGTATAAGCTGGTGGTGCTGGGCGATGGAGGCGTGGGAAAGACGGCGCTGACTATTCAGGTTTGTTTGGTTGGTCACTTGCGAGCTCAACAACTGACAGATCCAAGCTGTGTTTAAATCACTTTGTTGAGACATATGATCCGACGATTGAGGACTCGTATCGCAAGCAGGTACAGATTGATGGGCAATCGTGCATGCTGGAAGTGCTAGACACGGCTGGACAAGAGGACTATGTGTCGCTGCGGGATCAATGGATAAGAGATGGTGAGGGATTTGTGTTGGTCTACAGTATCTCGTCGAGGGCGAGTTTCCAACAACTCAAGAGTTTCTACAATCAGATAAGAAGGGTCAAGGAAGCTTCTGGATCGCCGACTTTTGCTGGCTCGCCTGGTCGTGGTCCTTCACCGATTATGCTGGTTGGCAATAAGTGCGATAGAGTGACCGAGAGGGAGGTATCGACACAAGAAGGCAGTTCGCTTGCCAGAGAGCTTGGCTGCGACTTTGTGGAAGCATCGGCCAAGAACTGCGTGAATGTTGAGAAGGCATTCTACGATGTCGTTCGACAGCTTCGGAGGCAACGGCAATCTTCAGGCGGTGACTTTAGCCCGGCAAAGGGATCAGATCGAAGGAGGGATACGAGTAAGAGTGGGTTGGATGCTGTGACGAGGAAAGCAGGTCGTTCACAATCGAGATCTGGAGAAGGGAAGAAAGGCAAGTGCACGATTTTATGAGACCAGACACGGCGATGCTCTACCTCAACATTTCAAGCGACCTCTCATCGCTCGATGAATTATTACCATCTACCGACGCACGAAACAGAGTCTGCTGACCACACCCATCACAAGACCACCTCAACAATACAGCGACCACAATCCACGAACCTCTAGACTCCAAACATTCTTACCACACCAATCAACGGCCTCCACAGCAAAATGATTACATACTTGATACCACATACCATGCTCCATTTCGCCTTTCGATCTTCCACCAGACTCTGAGACCAGGATCGACAATATCTGTCTGCAGCATTATCCCCGAAGAAGAAGCATAAGGAGGCAGATCATCTTTCCCGCCAGAAGCAGCAGCAGCAGCAGCAGCAGCATAGAGCGAGGCGCCTGGAGTCTCATCACCGTCATGCGCATATTCTATACAGTCGATTCTTCTTCACGCTATGTTTCTTATGATATGATAGGAGCAGCTGGCATTGGAAGGCTATTTAGCATGAGGTTGAATTGATTACCTTTTTACTTTTTGCTTGCTGCGGACTGCATACGTGTGATGTGGCAATGTTGCTTGAAAGGATGAATGAGTCGACGTGTGATCCCTCAGAGGGCAAATGACATGACGGCTGTTGTGTGGGTATCAAAGGCATCCTGTCCAGTCCTAGCTGCGCTGTCGTCGAAGTTTATGGTACACCGATTTTCAAAGACGCAAAGCCACACATGTCGACCAAGCTGGAGCGTCAAGGTCTTTGAGGTCAATGACAGAGACATGGGGCCCAGTGATTAACGCATTTGTAGCATGAGGTCAAACAGGCGTGCGCAGATAGGAGCAACCATCAGATGGTCCCCACCGCAGTGCTGCTGTCACCTGTGTACCACACGGAACTTGCAGATACCGTCATCTACCACATCACGCATGACACCAGTATCCGTGTACCCGCAACAGCACTGATCTTCCGTTGAACATGAAAATTTGATTTCGAGCCGTGACACCTATGCATGTCTGACCATCACCTCGTGAGGTCCATGAACCTCAACCCATGATTTTGTCCCTTTCCCCCACCTTCCACACCATCCATCTAAAACCTCAACGGCGTAAAGAACCACCTGTTCTTACCCGACACATACCTCTCCTCAAGCGCCTTCTTGACCGTCTTCTTGGCCTCCTCACGCTGCGACACCTCCTTGAACGTATCGTTGCTCACAACACCCTTGAGCCCCTCGAGCTCCAGCGTGTACCGCGTCGGCATGATGTGGTTGTAGTTGACGACCTTGATGAATGGCTTGACTTTTGATCGCTTGGTTTGGCGCTTCTTGGACATGCGGCGCGTGACGGGTTGAGGGTAGCGTTCGATGCCGGCTACGAGAGCGTGGGGGAAGGGGTGCGCCTTGGTGCCTGTGTCTTGGGGTTGGATGATGACAACCTAAGGAAGGAGTTAGAGGCGTTCGGATATCTAACAGCTTGTCGGGGAAAGCCTGAGCAGATTGTAGTCGTACCTTCTTGCCGGCATAGCGTCCACGGCTGATGATAGCCACACGGCCAACTTTGAGGACTGGAGGGGCATTAGAGCTTGTTCATGCTGGTCGTGGATGGTGGGATTGAATCGCATTAGTCGATTATAGGGTCGTACGTACACTTCATGTCGAATTGATTGACAGCGTCCCGGTATTACTGTCGTCGTCGATAGCTGGTGGTCGCTGGCTTGAAGATTTGAAGTTCATCAGTTTCGTCCCGGAGAAAAGGTTTTGCCGAATCGCCAAGAATGGTCAAAACGCCAAGAGGACACAACTGAGGGGATCCTGTCATCGATCTTAGACCTCAGAGAAGTCTCTTTCGACAACCAGGTCACTAACTCATCAACAGCATCTCGGAAATTCGACAATATGTGAGTAGCGCCCTGCAAAATCATCACTGGATATTCAACAACCATGGAGAATCGCTGTCACCCACCCACACACCGCCTCACCCAAGCGGCAAACTGTGCAAGACAAACACTGACATCCATCTCTACAGGGTCAATCTCCGTACTCAGAAGCGCCTGGCCGCCTCGGTCGCTGGCTGCGGCAAGCGCAAGATCTGGCTCGACCCAAATGAAGTCAACGAAATCTCAAACGCAAACTCCCGCCAGACCATCCGCAAGCTGGTCTCCGATGGCCTCATCATCCGCAAGCCCGTCACCATGCACTCGCGTGCCAGCGCTCGCGAGCTGAACGCTGCTCGAAGAATCGGAAGGCACAGGGGTTACGGAAAGAGAAAGGGTACAGCCGATGCTCGTATGCCAAGGTACGCCACCTGATGGATGGAAGGGAGATGGAATGGGAACTGATACCTTGCTTAGCCAGGTCCTCTGGATGCGTCGTCTTCGTGTCCTCCGTCGTCTACTCGTCAAGTACCGTGCCGCCGGCAAGATCGATAAGCACCTCTACCACGAGCTCTACAAGCTCAGCAAGGGTAACACCTTCAAGCACAAGCGTGCCCTCGTTGAGCACGTAAGTCAACCACGACGTCACCCTCTCGACCTACACTAACAGGTCCAGATCCACAAGGCCAAGGCCGAGAAGGCCCGTGAGGTCCAGATCAGAGCCGAGATGGACGCAAAGAGATCGAAGAACAAGGAGGCAAGGGAGAGGCGCCAGGCCCGCATCACCGAGAAGCGCAACGCTCTCCTCGGCGACGACGAGAAGAAATAGATTGTGACGATTCGCATGGGTGGATGACGGTGGGTATACATGAAGACCCGGGTGGACAAGATGAGTCGTGCTCGGTCTCAGACATCGGCCTTGCTGTCTCGCACTGGTCGGCGTGGTTTTCTTTGGCGTGCATCATGCGGCTGCATAAAGTGTCTGATGTGTTACATAGAGGACGACACAATGACAGCAATGGATGGTTTCGTTCAGTCTCTGTTGCTCGTGTGTGATTGTGTATGGGGTTGATGGGTTGGCTGAATGTTCTTCAAGGTAACCCCGAGAGCCATGATATCGTCGCTGATAGACCCTGATAGTGGCTTCACGCTTTCGGATATCGCGACCACCATCTTGACAAAAAAGCTTTGTCTCTGCCCGCCACGTCTGCCGAGCATGCTGTCGACAACCTCACCGACGCACCTGACCTCGCTGTCGGCATTGCCGTTGCTGCCGCCGGCGATCTATTCTATCTTGATCACGCCTTCACCCTGCTCGACAGCCTCTTCAACCTCTTAGAACATCTCATTCCGTCTATATCGCCTATGTTGCCAGCCTCATACCAGCTTAGGCTAAGCAACCTTTCCCTCTCGAGACGAGCCTTGCCGTTGGACGTACAGTCAACCCCACCTTGGTAGTCTTGCTATGGACGATGTGATCTGGGTCTATCTCGACGCTGCTACGCACGGTGTCCGGCTCTTCTCTGAGAATCAATGGCCAGAGATATCTGGCCCAGCTCCCAGCCCAGACAACATGTGCCATTCACGCCTCGATGGCCCCCTTTCCCAACGCTGCCAGATCGGCTACCTGCATTCGGTGACATGTGAATATCGAAGCTGCACCAACCGCAGACTTGCATTTCACAAAAGAGCATGCGCGCTACCTCTTGTCTTCGCTCTCTTCACACACCCAGCCAGCTCCATACCAGCACATTGCACCAACATGTCGACAAACGCTCCTGGCAAGGGTCCCCAGGGGGACAGTACCCCTGGGTCGCAGGAACACCTCAAGGTAAGACCTTATGAGCCATGTGAGACTTGCACATACTTACTTTCCCCAGTGTGAAGCGATCTTTACTGGTTCGTCCAGGAGCCCCCTCTGCAACAACGTCTTCGAGTTCCAACTTCTCAAAAATCCTGCTTCCACCAACTCTGCCGAAGCCCACAACAAGTCCCTAGTCATCAAGTCCAACCAAGACTTCACCGTCGACCAAATCGCCATCGACTTCGGCCCATACAAAGGTCGCACGGCGGTCGTCTTCAACCCAAGGCCTGCCGGTCAAAAGGCATTCCCTTTCATGAAAATGCCAGCCGAAGTGCGCCGCATGATCTACCGCGAGCTTCTAGTGACCGACATGGAGCTCGAGTTCTCTGGCAGACGTGGCCGCCTCTGCAGTCCCGAAGGCATCGATGAGATTCACACAAAAATCCTCCTCGTCAGCAAAGACATCCGTGCAGAAGCACTCGGCATTGCGCTCGGCGAGAATGGCTTCTCCTTCAGCACCTCCACGCAGGCCGAGCGATTCTTGACCAGCATCGGCGCAGGAGTCAACTACATCACCCGCATTGCCATTCGAGAGTACTTCTACCAGGAGACAGGGCGACGCATGCTTCGCCAGCTGGCACAGGCCAGGAATCTGCAGTACCTGGCTCTTCCTGGCGACGAACTCCCAGAGCACTTCTACGACTACTGTCGCAGGTTCTTGGAGATCAGAGGCGTAAAGCCGGGCAAGGACAGATCGTTCATCAGGGCCGAAATCGATCGCCTGGTTGGCATGATGGTTCTGAAGCATAATTTTGGCCAGTGCTCTGCTACGATTGGTGCCGCGATTTCAGCTCGCGGTTGCGACTGCGCGGTCCTAATGAGATCGCGCCTTCAGGATATCGAGGAGGATCTGTCGATAGACTTTCACATCTTTGATGGAGGTGCACGAGGTTGACGAAAGAGTGCTTAATTGCTAGGGAGGAAAGAGAGTCTCACGAGCTGGTCGTCGATTCCGTCGGGATGCTTTGTCGCTAGGCTGCTGCAGTTCGTCTGCTCGATATTGAAATGATCATTGCTGTTTATGCCAGCTCTTGATCTGACCAATGTGAGTTTGATACGTCAAGATGTTATGTAATCCAAGGCTTGCTTGTCGCGCCTGCACGTGACACGTTTGCTGCTTTCTTACAGCCTTCATGCGCCTTTTACATGTTTTCTCTGCTTCTCATTCTTCTTCTCTACTTCCACCAGACACATTGCATTGTATGACACATTCACGAACTCCAGTATGGGGGCCAAGCTATCGACTGTGTTCGGGGACGACCCTGTCGCCCACGCGAGAGCTCTTAAGGTAGCCTATCATGGCACGGAGAAATTGCTTATGCTGACTTTCACAGCATGGCCTCCTTTTCACGGGCACGTCCAGGAGTCCGCTGGGTAACGTCCTATTCAACTTCAGACTCACGACCAGTCCGCCTAGCGATGATCCCACATTCAAGTACGCCAGATGTATCATGGTAGAGTCTACTGGCGATTTCATTCCAAAACAAGTCACTATCGACTCCGGTCCGTATCAAGGACGTACAGCATTGATCTTCGACCCCCGGCCGGCTGGACGTAAGGTCTTCGCCTTCATGGATCTTCCAGTCGAGATTCGCCACATGGTCTACAGAAAGTTACTGGTCACAGAGTCAGACATAAAGTACAAAGAATACAGTTACGACAACAAACCACGCGTCACAGGTCTCGACCTCATCAAGCCAAACATTGTCATGGTCAGCAAACATGTCCGCGAAGAAGCACTGGGTGTCATCCTGGGCGAGAACAAATTCATCTTTCCCCAGCCATCGGACACCATCCATTTTCTCAAGACAGTCCCTCCTGCAGTGGCAATGTTGAAGAGCATCACCATCACGCATTCTCTCACACATCAAAAGGCTCGCCCTCTGTTTCGCATGTTGGCCGAGGCAAAGAACTTGCGGTACATCGACATCGACAGGTTGGATTTGCGCGGGGCTGACTTCGCGCTGTTGTGCAGCAGTTATCTACGGTGCAGGAACCTGAAAGCCAACACTCCGAAAGACACGATCGAGAAAGAGGTCTCACATCTGATTGGCATGTTCAGACTTGTTCATGGGCTATGTCTCAACCCTGCTCGTTGCGACTGCGCGCAGTACTTCACCCAGCGCATGTCGGATGTCAGACAGGAGATGTTGATCAAATGGAAGTATTATGCTTGAACTTTCACATCAGGAGGACGTCGTTGGAACTGCAAATTGGACAGACAAGGATGACCAGGATCGGATCGGGCTGACGTGTCGCAATCAACCATGTTCTGTCAAGGAGAAAGGTCACTCTGCTAGTAATGTTCAGGCTTTCTTGTTACATCGCTGACATGCAGCTTGCCTGCTAGATACTGAATCGATCACTCAATAGGATTCGATGTTCCCCTGACGATCCTTAAGAGCTGCCAGCTTCGCTGTGGTAGTACCAATCGAGGTACTACCAGACTTTGTGAGCCCGTAGGCATGAAGGTTTCTGTCAGCACTACATCTAAGGTAGTGTAGGTGGAGATACTACCAGCGTTAATGTGCTTGACATTATACAGCTCGCCCTGCCATCTAGCCAAACCTCAGACACCGCCCTCTGTGACAGGTCCTACCAGAGAATCATGAAATCTGAGAGCGTCGGTAAGTCTCTCGTCCAATAGGAAGCATGCAGTGAGCTTCACATGTGAAAGTGTGATGTAATATTTCGCTTGCTGCACTCTTTCCGCTACCCGCTCGCGGCTTCCTGCTCTTGATATCTTCTCCACCTCCATTACCTTCACACTTCACTCCTCGCCAACACACACAACCTCTCACACCACCAGCAAACATGCCGCCTGCGACTAAGAAGAAGAAGGCCGCAGCTCCCTCCAAACCTATCAAGGTACAAACCTATCACAACTCCATCCGGTTATCTGCTCACCTTTTACAGCGCTCATCCAAACCTTCCGCCGCCGCTCCCAAGTTTCACACTGCCACCTCAACGACAGCTATCACCAATGCTACCTTCGCATACCAGTTCGGTGCGACAAATGCTCCGGCTCAGCTCGCTGCCGCAGGGCAGGTCAATGCCCAGTCGATCACCATCGCCTCCCAGAACAGATTCGACGTTACGCCATTCACATTCCGAAGTGGACCAATGCAGGGCCAATTCGCCTTGGTCTTCACGGCACAACCTGCCGACCACGAGATCTTTCGCTTCCTTGACTTGCCGGCTGAGATCCGTGCCATGATACTTGAGAAGCTGGTCGTCCATGGCCCCGAAGCAAAGGTCATCCTCAGGCTTTCCAACAACCGCGATTGCAAATTTCGAAGCAGAACTTTCGAAGCTGCCAGCCTGAGCATCATGGGTGTCTGCAAGCAGATTCGACAGGAAGCCCTGGCGATGTTCCTCGGCGGCAATACATTCCGTCTTGGGCAGACCAGTACTGCCTTGCATTTCCTGGAGCTCTACGGAGACTCCACTCAATATTTGCGTACCATAGAGATACATAATCTCCTCAAGACCGGCACCAACCAGCTCATGAGAGCGCTCGCCAAGCTGCCAAATTTGCAGACCGTGCGGCTCAATCCATGGGACCTCATCAAGCTGAAAGCTGAGCGCTGCAGACTGTACTTCACCGAACAAGGACTGACCAGAAAAGCTGCCAGCCCGGACGCTATCCGTGCTGCTCTGGATCGCTTCTTGGGTCTCCTTGGGGCGATGCAGCCATCGGGAGCGTGGAGGGGATCGTGTGCTTTCTCGTGCGCATACGATGATGTGAACGGACTCAACGCTGGTGATAAGTCCCAGTGCGACGCATGTCAAATGCAGTGCGTGTGCCATGCTGGCATGGTGACAACGTACGCTGAACTACGTCGGGATCTCAAGGACATGCTGAATATCGAGGACTGAGGTCCGTTGGGGTGATACTTGAGGCCCAGTGAGTCGAGCTGGTAGAAGTTGGAGGATACAGTGAGTCGCGAGCATGCAAAGAAGTAACCTAAAGGTCACCTTTTATGCCCAGATAATCATTTGTAGTCTTCATGTGCCTAGACCAAGTCGTAGCAGAAGCTCGCAGTTTGTGCTTTTCCTGCGCTTGCGGATCAGAGTTTGCTGTGATGGGACAGCTTCTCACAAAGTAAAAAGAGCATACCTTAACCATCACATGCATTTCGATGGCTTTTTCACACTTCATCCAGCCACACTCATCGCCGTCAAACGACATTCACATCGCCTTGCTGCAGATTTCATCGAGATCGGGTTGCCTAGCCATCTGGCTCCTAGACATTCCATCACAAATGTATCCCAACGCCAGATGTATGCGTCCGAGCCCACCCTCCAAGGCATCATTAGATTCTGACCTTTCATACATCCAATCCCACCCCAGTCGCAATTACGCAAGCGACCATGTTGTCTATGGAGTGACGACCAAGAGCGCCATCGGCAGTGCCTTCGTCACTATTCAGGTACAGACGGCCGAAGTGGATGGACAGCCCATGACCTCCGGACGACTCCACAAGCGGACGATCAACATCTCGACCGAGGATCCTATACTCGTACAACCAACGATCTTGTCAGGAGGACCATTGAATAGGACGCGTCGCCCTTGTCTTTGATCCACTCCCCACCAGCGTCTTCCGTCTCATGGATCTTCCCAGCGAGATCCGAGCCATGATTTCCAAAGCCCTGCTGAGCTCCCACTACACCACGGTCCACTTCCACGCACGCAAGGAGAAACTTCGTCTCCCCAGCATCCTTGATGTTTCCCAGCAAGTCCGGCAGGAAGCGCTGCCCGTATTTTGGCGGAGACGCTTTCTCTGTCTAGTCAACAGCTCGACAGCCTTGCGTTTCATCGACCGCTACGATCACCACCTGCCTTACGTGCGACATATTTGCATCGAGAGAAGTCTTGCCGCCGGCACAATGGACCGATTCATGAGGACGGTGGCCCGCCTTCCGAATCTCCAAACGCTCGAGGTGCCGCAGTGCTATATCTCGCGTGCTTCGGCGGAGTTGTACAGGGAGTGGTTCCGCGAGCAAGGCCTGATCAAGGACCGCGTACCACCGGAAGTTCTCCGCGCTGGGATTGATCGCTTCTTACGCGTTCTCGGGATCGTCCGTTACTGCTGCAGAGGATGCCCGTCACAGAGACCGACCGTGACCAGGTCGAGTGAGACTGGAAGTATGGGCTGTGACGGGTCTTGCGACTGTCACTTTGATTTTCCTCTCCCAACGGGGCGAGCGTCATGGGGCGGTCTCCAGAATGGACTGGAGGTCATGTTGAAGATTGGACCGGCTGAGGGTTGATGTAGAGGCTGGAGCTGGCACCGAGATGTATGCGTAGTAGGTCTGCTGACATGTCGCCACTCGAATGGACTTGGTTGATACGTCGGCGGCTCGAGAGCTAGAAGGTATTGAACGAGCAGACCCCAGGACATCTACTAGCTATGTTGGGATTGATAGCCACCATAGGACAGCAATACAGCGAATGTATGAGATACAAAGGTGCAGACGGAACATGAACGCCGCCATCGTGACACAATTTGCCACTTTGTCCGTGCTTGCGGGCAGCGGAAAGATTCCGGGACCTCAATCGACTTTCAATAGTTTGATATGTGCGACTCTTCTTGTCACAACACACTTGCAAGACGCATTTTGCAGCTATGTAATACTGACTACCAGGGCTGCAGCGCCTTCAGCGACACTCGGACTTGCACATGTTCAAGCCAAGATTCTTTTGCCCTGGTAGCCTCCGCAGTCCCAGCGGCCAATCATCTGGCCCTGTCTTCGTTTCTGGCAGGACTCCAAGTGGTACACTACCAGCATCTCGCCAAGGCCACAGCCCTCATTCATTCAAGCCCCAGCATGTCTCCCGGCCCCTTCTTAAGGATCGACATCTTGGCGTGCATCTCGGTGTGGCACTCGCAGCTGCATCCCGGCACACCGCAGTCCGTCCTATACCAACTACGACATGGCGGGCAGTGGATGTCGAATTTGATGATACGCATGAAGCGATCCAGCTCTCCTTGGACAGCCGATCTGCCCGCTTTCTTGATCACCATTCCTTGCTTGGTAAACCAGGGCAGGAGTGAGGCGCAGATCTCTGATCCGAGGTGGTCGTTTATTATTTTCAGCTCTGAGAGGTTCCTGGCACGAGCGAGATGACCTATCGCCCTCTTGACCGTTGAAGGATAGGCAGAACCAAGGTCAACCTTCTTGAGGTAGCCGATATTGCTGGATATACTGATGGCGAAGCGCATCATGACAGTAGCGCTGTCGAAAGAGAAGATGCTGCCACCGATAATCGTGGGTATGACTTCCTTATTGATTTGCTTGCTGAGCAGGATCAGTGAAGAGTTAATGCGTCCCAGGTCGCTGTACGATGGGTGGTTTCGGACGCGATGTTCTTTCATAGGCCTGTTCCTGGCTCGAACAATCATAATGGTGCTATTCTTGGGATATAGCTGATGGTAGATCATGAAGCGCAGCTCGGCCGGTAGGTCGAGGAATCTGAACACGCCAGTCGGCTTGGACTCTGATTTCGAGGTGGCGGACATCTCGGTTGTGGTAGTAAATCGATGTGGAACTACCAGACACGCAGCGCAGAGGTCGATACAACGCAGTCAAAACGAAGCGCGGAGTGAAGTGGGGTATGAAGAGCTCGTGTAGAAGAGCAAGATTGTGGTAGTACTGTGGTGCGGGAACTACCAGGCACTGATCGCAGATGTTGACCCCAAGTAGTTAATGCGACCGTCGAGCATTGAGGTAGGCCACGAAATGACCGCGAAGGTGAGCAAGGTCGTGGTAGGCGACTGATGCGAGACTACCAGGAATTGAAGGTGGAAGCGAGGAAACATGTTGATGGTGGCCACAATCGTGGCGAAATGAGGTTGGTGATCAATCGTGTATCGATCCGTGAGAAGAGTCAACAGGCGAGCAGTGAGGTAAGTTGTGAAGTAGTCGTGAACGATGAGAGTAAGGTTGTGGTAGGGAATTGAGGCGGTACTACCAGATGCTTAACGTGATGAGTGGTATCATACAGCGTAGATGACCGAAGAAGATGGTGAGGCGAGCTCAAGAGTATGTGGTAGAACAAATCAAAAGATATATTCCATCCGAGCTTGCTTGTCTGTTGCCAGGGGAGATAATCAAGCAAGTGATTCAGTCTCTCTCGTTATTCAACATTTAGTTACTAAAGGGGATCGCGCTCAAGTCGTACAGCAAAAGAGTTCGGACCCAATTAGGTCCTACATCTCCTCGCTATTGCCAGCGGCCACCTGCTGAACCTCTTACAGTCCAGCAGATCCCATTAAGAACGGGTAACAGATCCACAGGCGGTAGCCATAGGAAGGTAGGGGAAGCCATAGACGGTAGTCAGAGGCAGACAGGGGACAAAAGACCGAAGTCGATGGTAGATAGGCATATGCAACAGCTTAAACTTCGGCGAACCAAATCATGCAACCACTCGGCTACTCGAGGAAGTCTAGACCAGCTTACAAGGTGAGAAAATTGTTATGGTATCTCACTGCTCATGGTGATTCGTAGAATAGTGGTGATTGTGCAATCTTGGTATGGACATTTAGCATCACACATCGCCCCTTGATGACGGAGTCCCACTTCCACCCAAGTTCCCTGACCGGAGCATAGCGCAAAGAAAATCTCACGCCTGAACGAGAAACAAAAGAGTTCGGACCCGGACGGGTCCTACATCTCCCCGCTGTTATCAACTTGTGACAACAGCAGACCAGTATCCGAGAGAGTCGATCCAAGGTAGTCCGGAACATTTGTCACATGCACGTGGAAAGTCGGAAGAGGTTAAATTGAAAGAAATAGAGAGAAAGCAGCAGCAGAACCACTCAGCCATCCCCCCCTGGGACCGCTAGACTGCAGGGCGAGAACATTAATATACCATGTGCTTCTGGGCTGGTGACTTGGTTGTGAGATCAGCGTGGATTGGTGTGGTCACATGCTCAAGGTCTTGCTGTGCGAAATGCGCTGGATGGTATGAGAGGTTTTGCGACTCACCTGATGCCTCATTCCACATCCATCTTACACCTACAATCTGTGCGACATCCTCACCACAATCTCATAAATAAAGCACTGTCGACACCTCAACAACAAAACAACATCCATTCCTACCAACCCCCTCCCCTTCCTTCCCCCTACAACTTCCCCCCCATCCCCACCAACTCATCAAAATCCGCACTCAAACCCCCCGTCAACCTCCCCTCCACCGTCTTCCAATTAACCACATTCCAAATCTCCTTCGTATACTCCTTCTTCTTATTCTGATACTGGAGATAATACGCATGCTCCCACATATCCACCCCCAATAACGGCTTCAACCCTTTGGACGGGATATCCTGGTCCTTACTGGTCGTGATCAACAGCTGCCCCGTCTTGGCATCCTGGACAAGCCAGCCCCATCCTGAGCCTTGCAGACCAAGGAGGGTGGTTTCGAAGGCTGATTTGAAGGCGTCGATGGAGCCGAAGGTTTGCGTCAGCGCGGCGTGGAGGGTGGGTGCGTTACTTGGGCTGGGGGAGGGGGAGGTGGAAGAGGCGGGCGCGAGATTCTCCCAGAAGAGGGTGTGGTTGATGTGTCCGCCTGCGTTGAATTTGATGGCTTGTTGGAGGTGGAGTTGCTCGGCGATGCGCCCGGCGGAGAGGGCGGTGGCGTGGGTGGCGAGGGCGGCGTTGAGGTTGGTGATGTAGGTTTGGTGGTGCATGGTGTGGTGGAGGGTCATGATTTGCTCGGAGATGTGTGGTTCGAGAGCCTGGAGGGGGTTAGATGGGAGAGGTGAGGATGGTGTTGATGGTGCTTACATTATAGGCGTAGGGGAGCTTGGGGAGGGTGTACTGAGTCGCCATCGCTGCGGTTGTAGTCGTTGGTATCGAGGATGATTGAGGAGCGAAGGTTTTGGAATGAAATGGGAGGAGAGGGGTAGCAGTAAGGGAGACCACGACGATTACCAACTCATGCCAACCCCCACAACCCGAATGGACTCAATGTGAAAGTCATCGCAATCGCGGGTCAGGTTATCTTCTCGCTCTCGATCCCTACCTACTCGCACCCATCGGACACGACGGGCATGCACAACATACATCCAAGACATAGCCACCCCACCTGACTTCATAGGAGCGCTTGCTGGGTCTCATTCACTTCGCCGGAATCTTGATAACACTTCGGAGGGAGGGTGTCTCGAAGGCATACTGCCGAGAGCGTGCGGCAGATGAGTGTAGCGCAGAGAGAAGGCCAAGCAGTCGCGAGCCGACCTGACGTTGAGTGAGTTTGCGTCAATTTCTGTGACAGACACCACCTGGCTCGCCCGAATCGGAGCCGCGCGATGCAAGTGCTACCATCTGCAGATCAATGTCTGAAACCTGGCACTGATCCATGAAGTCCTTTCGTAAGAGGTATAGGGAGACGCAGCCCGTGCTGTCGCGTGCAACGGGCAACGGATGAAGTGAGCGTAAAGCTTCGAATCGCAAATTTCTCCACAGTGTCAACCTCGGCAACAGCTGTTATGCCAAGAAAGACCCTGATTCAGTCATCCCAAGGTTGAACTAAGTATATCTTCACTATTTCACTAATCCATGATTAAATTAGATGGTTATTATCTTAGTTTATTACTATTAAGGAGTTCTTTTGATTTAGCTATCTATTAGTTCATTAGGTTAAGTATATATATAGTGATAATCTACCTAATTTTAGTGGATTAGGCAGTAATAAATCTCTCTTTCTTTATACATATAAGTTAATAGTTATAAGCCCGGTATAACTACCCCTATATAAGTAGACTATTTAGTTGTCTTCCTACTCTATTTATTAGTTAATTCTCTATTATCTTGCTTTTTAAGTATTAGAATCTATTAAGTACTACCTTAATTATAACTATAGGATTTAGGTGTTAATAGAGGAGTAAATAACTATAGATACTAATATACTAATAGCTAGAACACCTATTATTCTTGCTATATTAGCTAAATAGGCTAGCTAGCTATATATTATTAAGATAAGAGCATTAAATACTAGGATATAGGACCTTATTAACCCTTAGAAGACTATTAAACTAGAAGAACTCCCTAAGCCTTAGAGGCTAGAGATAGTAAATACTAACTTCTTAGTACTCTTCTAGATATATAAGGAGGAATAAGCTTAATATAATAAATAACATAAGGCTTTAGCTAACCTAGCTAGCCTTATTTAGTTATTAATTATACTATAAGTTCTTACTATTATTTAGCTAGAAGAGAATCCTTACTTATAGGCTATCCTTAGAGTATTAAAAAATAGATTTATACTATCTAATATTAATACGAGATAGATACGAGCTAGGGTCTAGTTTAGGATTAGTTACGTAATCTCGGCATCGCGGCCCGGGCTTCTAGCCGCTCCGCTATCGATATTACGCGCGTTTTATATACTAGCTTCTCTTCTTCTTTTCTAAGTCTCGATATCTTAACGAATAGACGTAATTAACCTTCTATCTTACTAGCCGTAATTACTATATCGAGACTTCGAAACCCCTACGACTAAGCGATAGAGCTATCGAAAACTATCTAGTTATTCTACTACTTACGTAACTACTAATAAATTACTTACGAAGAATTTATAAAGAAGAAGAAGTATTACGACCGTAGTTCCCGCGTATACTATAATAGATCCTCGCTGCCGCCGTGTAAGTTAATACCGCGAATACCGAAGATATAAGAAGAAGGTAATAAGTCGAGTCACCGACGACTTAAGAAGAAAGCAGGCCGCTAGCTAAATTTTCATATATCCCCTTTATTACGCGTTGACTTTTTACTACTATATTTACGACTAACTTTACCGGGCTATAGCTCGACCTAACTCCGGTAATAACCGCTATATAAGTAAGATCCCTCTACTACTCGACGACAACGAACCGGTCTAGTCTATCTATTACGACCTTATCTACCTTAGTAATAACGACCTTAGGAAGAAACTATAAGAGGCGGAAGGTATAACTTAATACGAGATAGATACGAACTAGATTTAGTTAGGGCCTAGTTTAGTTTAGTTACGTGATCTCGGCGTCGCGGCCTAGGCTTCCGGCCGCTCTACTCTCGATATTACGCGTGCTTTATATACTAGCTTTCTCTTCTTCTTTTCTAAGTCTCGATATCTTAACGAATAGACGTAATTAACCTTCTATCTTACTAGTCGTAATTACTATATCGAGACTTCGTAACCCCTACGACCGAGCGACAGAGCTATCGAAATATCTAGCTATTCTACTACTCGCGTAACTACTAATAACTACTTACGAAGAACTAAAGAAGTTACGAAGAAGAAGAAGCATTACGATCGTAGTTCCTACGTATACTATAATAGATCCTCGCTACTACTACGTAGGTTAATACCGCGAATACCGAAGACATAAGAAGAAGGTAATAAGTCGAGTTACCGACGACTTAAGAAGGAAGTAGGCCGCTAGCTAAATTTTTAGATATCCCCTTTATTACGCGTTAACTTTTACTATATTTACGACTAACCTCACCG
Organism: Elsinoe batatas; assembly: GCA_017309325.2. Taxonomy (NCBI): domain Eukaryota; kingdom Fungi; phylum Ascomycota; class Dothideomycetes; order Myriangiales; family Elsinoaceae; genus Elsinoe; species Elsinoe batatas. The sequence continues at coordinate 3,037,630 of JAESVG020000010.1, forward strand.
AGCTATAGCTCGACCTAACCCCGGCGACAAAGAGCGCTACTAAAGTAAGCTACTATAACCTACCTCCGACTATAACGACGCTTCTATTAGTTTACTCTATTACGATCTATTCGCTCTCTCCGACGCTATACTCCTTAGTAAGCTATAGAAAGAGCATAGTATTTAGGTACTAAGAGACGTGTTCGACTACGTCGAATTCTCTTATAACGAGTAGACTATATAAGTAAGCGCTATATAGGCTTAGGTTAGTAATATCTAGGCCGAACTAGATACATCTTAGACCTACGCCGATAGCGCTACTACCTAAGCCGCTCGTTACTTAGCTAAGGTCTAAGAGCTTAAGGCCGAACTAGACTATCTTAAGGCCGAGATAGGACGTAGTATACCGACCTCTTCTATACGTAGCTCTCTCTTATTAGAGAAGCTACCGGACTCTACCGTTTTTAGCGACAGTACACTAGAATAGTTCGATGTCTTTAAGTACTAGATATAGAATAAGCTTCTTTCTAATATAGACCGTTACTCTACGAAGGTTAATAAGTTCGCCTATCTCTACTCGCGCCTCTTAGGAGACGCTTATACCCTCGTTATAGACGCGGCTCGTAGTATAATCCTTAGCGCTAACGAGGTCTTTACTCTTTTAGCTTAGCGCTATAAGGACCCCGACCGTAGAGCTACTACGTGTATCTAATTCGCTAGCCTCTTTTAGCGTAATAATACCTTCGACTCCTTTATCGGCGAGTTTAATAAGTACGCTCTTCGCGCTAACATCGCTAAAGAAGAGTAGCTATACTAAATCCGTTAGAAGATATCCGCCGAGCTACGTAATACTCTAGTTAACTTTTACCTCGATAACCTCGCCGCCTTTATTACTATAGCTCGCGCTACCGACTATAGTATCCGTTAGAATAACCTTATCGCTAAGCGTACTTAGGCTCTACGCCCCGTAATAGCTATAACTCGCGTCGCTAGCGCTCTAACTCGCGTACCTTACTTAACTTCTACGCCTACTACTCCGGCTACTTACCGCTCTATTACTAGAGGTACTCCGTAGCCTTTTCGCTTACTCTAAATACTCGTCTACTTCGTATACGGTAAGCTAGGCTATATCGCACCGAAGTATATAGCTAGCGCCTCTAAGAAGGCTACTTACGCTACTACTCGTTCCCTTTACGCTATTAGCGTTATAGAGGAGATATAGTAGCTTTAGCACCGTATAGCTAAGTTAGAAGCCGATTCTAGTTCGGCCTACGAACTAGATTTAGTTTAGAACTAGTTCGACCCCGAGATAGATTACGAGTTAGCTAACTAGTCCGACTAGGGAAATGAGTAGCCGGAGAATAAGTTCTCTCCTCTAGTAGAATAAGGGCTATTCGAGATAGATCCGGAGGAGTATAAACGCTAAATAGTGTCGTTACTTATAACGTTACCGCTATTATAACTTCTATTACTATCTACGACCCCTATAACTATAAACGAACTATTACTCTTTAAGCCTTTATCGATACTAGTATACTTATCGGCGCCGCGGTTAACTATAACGTTCTCGATAAGCTAAAGACTTTCGGCTACCCCGTAGCGTTAGCTAGCTCTATTTAGCTCTAGGCCTATAACGGTGTTCTAACTAAATAAGTTACTTATAGCGTCCCCCTTACTACTACTATTTTAGGTAAGCTAAATACCCTTACTACCTTCTATATTATAGATATCGGCCGTTTCGATATTATCCTCGGCCTTAGCTAGCTTAAGGCTAATAAGGCTAATATCGACTACGAACATAGTAAAGTCATATATAAAGAAGAGTTTTCACCGACTATCGTTAAGCGATAGTAGCCGTAGCTAATTAAAGGTGCTTATTCCGGAAAGGGACCTATTTTAGTTTAGAACTAGTTCGTCCCTAGTTCGGCTCGCGAAATAGATACTATTTTAGCTACCGAATTAGGACGAGATAGACTATATCGACTACTAGCTCTTAGGTCGAATTTTAAGCTAAATTAGGGGGAGTTTAAGCTAGTCTTCTATAGTACTTAGCTAATACATAAGTTCTCTTACGTACCTACCTATATAAGTAATACTAAGTAAAATAGACCGCTTATCGCCTTTATTAGCGCCGCTACCTTTACTTCTTAAGCTAAATACCGCGAACACGAGGTATTTACGATCTCTATAAAGAATATTAAGAACTACTACCGTATAGCTGCTAAACCGGAACTAGACTCCTTAGTCGTTCTACTAGAGGAGTTACGTAAGTTTACCGACGTCTTCTCTAAAGAGTAATCTAACACTCTACCGTTATATCGACTAGATTTCGATAACTATATTACCCTAAAGGATAGCGCTAAGCTACCGCGTACTAAACCTTTACGCCGCCTATTCCCTAAAGAGCTTAATATAGTAGAAGAGTTTATTCGGGAACATCTCGACAAGGGTTTTATTACACTAAGCTCGGCTAGCTACTTATTACCTATCCTTTTCGTCCGTAAGCCGAATAAAGAACTCCGCCTCTATGTCGATTACTACGGCCTTAACGAGGTTACTAAACGAGACGTCTATCTACTACTACTTATCGAAGAAACACTTACGTACGTAAGTAAGGCTAAGTAGTTTAGTAAGATCGATATCCGCTAAGCTTTCTACCGTCTCTATAACTCCGTCGATAGTAAGGACCTTACTACTTTCTCTATACGTATAGGCAACTTTAAATAGCTAGTAATACCTTTCGGTCTTACTAACGCCTCCGCCGTATAGTAGAGGTTCATAAATTACAACTTCGTCGATATACTAGAACGCTTCGTGTCGATCTATCTAGACGATATCCTAATTTATACTAATAGCACCCGGCGAGAGTACGCCGAGCATATTAAACTAGTGCTCTAGCGACTCTGCGAGTTAGGCCTAAACGCCGATATTAAGAAGAGCGAGTTTTACCTTACGGAGGTAAAGTACCTCGGTATTATCGTTAGCCGAGATAGAGTCCGGATAGACTCTAAGAAGTTAGAAGCTATTAAAGCTTAGAAGTAGCCGGCCTCTAGTAACACTACGTAAGTAAGGAGCTTTATTAGTTTCTATAGCTACTACTGCCGCTTTATTAAGGGTTTTAGTACTATTACTAAGCCTCTAAACGACCTACTTAAGAAAGACGTATTACCCTAGAACGATAAATATACCGCCGCATTTAACCGTATAAAGTACGCTATTACGAGCGTACCTATCCTCGCGTACTTCGATCGCTTAAAGTAGATAGTCGTCGAGACCGATGCTTCCGATACTACTACCGCTAGGATCCTGTCGTAATACGACGAGTATAACGTTCTCTAGCCCGTCGCCTTTTTTAGTAAGTCTATAAGTAAAGCCGAACGTAACTACGCTATCTATAATAAAGAGCTACTAGCTATCGTCTAAGCCTTTAAGGAGTAGACCCCTAAGCTTATAAGTACTTAATCCGATAAGGCTATTTACGTCCTTATCGATTACTAATCCCTTATACATTTTATAAGGACTTAAAAGCTTTTACGCCGTTAAGTACGCTAGGCCCTCTACCTTACGTAATTTAACTTTAAGATTATATACCGACCTAGCGCCGCTAATAGTAAAGCGAACGTACTTACTAGAAGAAACGAAGATATACTACGCTTAAAGGAAGACCCTAATCTACGCTAGACGCTTCTACTATATAAGGTGCTCGATCCGCGTATTATCGATAAACTAAGTCTAGGTTATATCCGAACTAGATTACTACTCCGAGCTAAACTAAAGTCTAGTTCGTAATCTAGTTCGCGATCTAGTTCGTAGTCTAGTTTAGCTACTAAACTAGGACCTAGTTCGCCGCCTATTTCGTAGTCTATTTTAACACTTAGTTCGTTACTAAAATAGACGCCTATTTCGCCTCGCGAGCTAGCCTATATCGCCTCTATCTCGGCTATAGAAGAGCCTTTACTCCTTTTTAAAGAACTAGCTAAAGCTAACCTATAAGACACTAAGTTCGAGTCCGCTCGAGGTATCTACTATATAACGGGGGCCTTCCTAAAGAGGAAATAGCTACCGCCGACCGATGTTACTATTAGTAAAGGGATGTTATAGTACGCTAGTCGACTATTCGTACCTATGTCGATAGTTACTAAGGTTATCTAGGAGGTATATACGTTAAAGGACTACGTATACGCTAGAGCTACTAAGATAGTAGCTATAATTAAAATAACCTTCTATATCCCTAGTTATAATAATATCGTTAAGAGGTTTATTACTTATTACTATAACTATAAACGATTAAAGGCTCGCTACGGCCTTTCTACCGGCTTACTCTTACCGCTACCTATTCCGGAGAAGCTCTAGTAGTATATTACGATAGACTTCGTCACCGGTCTACCCTTAGTAGACGGCTATAACGCGGTGTTATATATTATCGACCGCCTAAGTAAAGAACGACACCTAATCCCCTACTTCTCTAGAAAGGAAGGTACCTTAGTATTCGAGACCGCTAAGCTATTGTTTTTTTACGTGTAGAAACTATATAGGTTACCCGATAGCATTACTTTCGACTACGGCCCTTAGTTCGTTAGCGACGTATAGAAGCGGTTCTACTAGATCCTAAAGATTATAGCTAAGCTATCTACTACCGGCTACCTCTAAATAGACGGCTAGTTAGAGGTTATAAACCGGGAGTTCGAACGAGTTATCCGCTCTTACGCCGTACGTTTTAGTAACTAGACTCTTATTCTTCTAGTAGTAGAGTTCTCTACTAATACTAACCTATCGGAAAGCACTAAGCTATTACTATTCGAAGTTACTAGAGAGTATAAGCTAAGACTTAGCTTTTAGCCGCCTACTAATATACTATCGACGAGAGCTAAGCTAAATAAGACTAATATCCGTGCCCTAGCTAAGTAGCTAGAAGAAGGTTTAGAGATCGCTAAGAAAAACCTTACCGTCGCCTAATTACGTATAGTAGAATAAGCGAATAAGCACCGCTTACTAATCGAATTTAAGGTTAGTAACATAGTATAGTTATCGATAAAGAACCTTTACCTACACGGTAATCCTAAGCTATTACTAAAGAGAGTTAGTTCTTATAAGGTACTCGAAAAGCGATTACCTCTATCGTATAAACTAGATCTACTAGTCGCTTTACGCCGTATTTACTCTATGTTCTACGCCGACCTACTTACTAAATATCCGGACAACCCTTTACTTAGCTAGTTCTTCGAAGAGCTACTACTAATCGAGGTCGAGGGTAAAGAGGAATACGAAGTAAACGATATAATTAATGTACGGATACTACGCGGTAAACTAGTAGCTCGTATAAGCTAGAAGAGATATCCGGAAGATCTTACCTAGTAGCTAATCGACAACCTTAAAGAAGTAGCTAACGTACTACGCGACTACCTAGACTCTTATATAGATAAACCGAGGCCGAAATAGATTAACGGATAATATATATTAGCGTTTAAGGGTAAACGCCTTTAAGAGGGAGAGTAGTAATACGAGATAGATACGAACTAGATTTAGTTAGGGCCTAGTTTAGTTTAGTTACGTAATCTCGGCGTCGCGGCCCGGGCTTCTAGCCGCTTCGCCCTCGATATTACGCGTACTTTATACACTAGCTTTCTCTTCTTCTTTTCTAAGTCTCGATATCTTAACGAATAGACGTAATTAACCTTCTATCTTACTAGTCGTAATTATAACTACTCTTCGCGAGGCTTTCGCCTTTATCGAGTCTATCTACGACGAATAGGTCGCTACTCGTAACTTAGCGCGTTCTAACGCCCTCGACTTACGTAACTAGCTTAATAACGCGCTTATCGCTCTCGACGTAGCTAATAACACCGCCGATAACTTTACTACCTAAGCTACTCGTTACCTTATCGATATAAGTAACCTTAGGGCTAAACTAGCCTAATTAAGATCCGAAATAGGTCGTAATACTCTAACCTCTTCGGCCCGCGGTACTACCTTATTTAAAAAGATACTAGACTCTACCGTTTTCTCTAGTAGTACTCTAGAATATTTCGAGGTCTTTAAATACTAGGTAAAGAACAAGATACGAGCTAATACTAACTATTTCTCTACCGAGTTCTCTTATTACGTATATCTATGCTTACGCTTCTCTAGAGAAGTCTATACTCTCGTTATAGACTCCTCTAGTAATAACGTTATCGGCGTTAACGAAGCTCTTACTCTTTTAGCTTAGCGCTTCGAGGACCCTAACCGTAAAGCTACTACGCGCGCTTAGTTTACTAATCTCTTCTAGCGTAATACCTCTTTTAACTCCTTTATCGGCGAGTTTAATAAGTACGCTCTACGCGCTAAGATCGCCGAAGACGAATAACTCTACTAGTTACGTTAGAAGATATCTAACGAGCTACGCGCTACTCTCGTTAACTTCGACACCGACGATCTCTCTACTTTTATTACGAAGGCTCGCGCTACCGATCGTAACATCTAATAGAGTAACTTTATTACTAAGCGTACTTAGGCTCTACGCCCTATAATAGCTATAAGTCGCGCTACTACTCTACTAATCCGCGTACTTTACTTTACCTCGGCCTCTACTACTTCGTAGACTTTTCGACCTCTTACCGGAGGTACTTCGTAGCTTTTCCGTCTAACACCGACACCTACCTATTTCGCGTGCGGTAAGTTTAGTTATATCGCGCCGAAGTATATAGCTAGTGCCTCCGAGAAAGCTACTTACGCTACTACTCGCTCCCCTCGTACTATTAGCGCTATAAAAGAGATATAGTAGCTATAGTACTATATAGCCGAGTTAGAAGCCGAATCTACTTCGGCCTACGAACTAGATTTAGTTTAGCTTTAGTTCGACCCCGAGATAGATTACGAGTTAGCTAACTAGACTAGCTAGGAAAACGACTAGCCGGAGAACGAGTTCTATTCTCCGGCTAAATAAGAGTAACACGAGATAGATCCGGAGGAGTATAGTCGTTAAATAGCGTCGTTACTTATAACGTTACCGCTATTATAACCTCTATTACTATCTACGATCCTTATAACTACGAACGAACTATTACTCTTTAGGCCTTTATCGACACCGGCGCGCTTATTAGCGCCGTAGTTAATTATAACGTTCTCGATAAGCTAAAAACCTTCGGATGCCCTATAGTATTAGCTAATCCTATCTAGCTTTAAGCCTATAATAGCGTACCGACTAAATAAGTTACTTATAGCGTCCCCCTTACTACTACCGTTTCTAGTAAGCTAAATAACCTTACTACTTTCTATATTATAGATATCGGCTATTTCGACATTATCCTTAGCCTCGGCTAGCTCTAAGCTAATAAAGCTAATATCGATTACGAAAACGGCAAGGTTACGTATAAAGAAGAGTTTTCACCGACTATCGTTAAATAGTAGTAGCTATAGCTAATTACTAGCCGATCGGTTACCGAATTAGTACGAAATAGACCGTATCGACTACTAGCTCTTAGGTCGAATTTTAAGCTAAACTAGGGAGAGTTCGAGCTAGCCTCCTATAGTACGTAGTTAATAGATAAGTTCTCTTACGTACTTGCCTATATAAGTAATACCGAATAAGAAGGACCGCTTATCGCTTTCGTCGGCGCTACCGCTTTTACTTCCTAGGCTAAATACTACGAAAACGAGGTTTTCGTAATCTCGGTAAAAGACATCGAGGACTACCGCCGTATAGTCTCCGAACTAGAACCGGACTCTTTAGTTATCTTACTAGAAGAGTTACGTAAGTTCGCCGACGTCTTCTCTAAGGAGTAATCTAATACTCTGCTACTACATCGACCGGATTTCGATAATCGTATTACTCTAAAGGACGACGCTAAGCTACTACGTACCGAACCCTTACGCTACTTATCTCTAGAAGAGCTTAACATAGTAGAGGAGTTTATCTATAAGAACCTCGATAAAGGCTTTATTATACTAAGCTCGGCTAGCTACTCGTCGCCTATCCTTTTCGTCTATAAGCTAAATAGTAGACTCCGTCTCTACGTCGATTACTACGGCCTTAACGAGGTTACTAAACGAGATGTCTATCCGCTACCCCTTATCGAAGAAACACTTACGCGCGTAAGTAAAGCTAAGTAGTTTAGTAAGATCGATATCCGCTAAGCCTTTTATCGTCTCTGTAACTCCGTTAATAGTAAGAACCTTACTACGTTCTCTATACGAATAGGCAACTTTAAATAGCTAGTAATACTCTTCGGCCTTACTAACGCCCTCGCTATATAGTAGAGGTTTATAAATTACAACTTTATCGATATACTCGAACGGTTTATGTCGATCTATCTAGATAATATCCTTATTTATATAGATAGCACTCGACGAGAATACGCCGAGTACATTAAGCTAGTGCTTTATCGACTCCGCGATTTAGGCCTAAACGCCGACATTAAGAAGAGCGAGTTTTACCTTATGGAGATAAAGTACCTCGGTATTATTATTAGCTAAGATAGTGTTAAAATAGACCCTAAGAAGGTAGAGGCTATTAGAGCTTAGAAGTAACTAGCCTCTAGTAATACTACTTAGGTGAGGAGTTTTATTAGTTTCTATAGCTACTACTATCGGTTTATTAAGGGTTTTAGTACTATCGCTAAGCCTCTAAACGATCTACTTAAAAAGGACGCGTTACCTTAAGATAATAAATGTACTACCGCGTTTAACCGTATAAAGTACGCCGTTACTAGCGTACCTATCCTCGCTTACTTCGATCGCTCGAAATAGATAGTCGTCGAAACCGACGCTTCCGATACTACTACCGCAGGGATCTTATCGTAATATAATAATTATAACGCTCTCCGGCCCGTCGCCTTTTTTAGTAAATCTATAAGTAAAGCCGAATAGAACTACGCTATCTACGACAAGGAGTTACTTACTATCGTCTAAGCTTTCGAAGAGTAGGCCCCCGAGCTTATAAGTACTTAATCCGATAAGGCTATTTACGTCCTTACCGATTACTAATCCCTTATGCATTTTATAAGGACTTAAAAGCTATTACGCCGTTAAGTACGTTAGGCTCTCTACCTTACGTAATTTAACTTTAAGATTATATACCGGCCTAGCGCCGCTAATAGTAAAGCTAACGTACTTACTAAAAGGAACGGGGACGTGCTATAGTTAAAAGAAGACCCTAACCTCCGTTAGACGTTATTACTATATAAGGTGCTCGACTAACGGATTATCGACGAACTTAGTCTAGGCCGCATCCGAATAGAATTACTCCTTTAAGCCGGACTAAAGTCTAGTTTACTATCTAGTTCGCCGTCTACTTCGTTATCTATTCTATTACTAAAGTAGACACCGATTTCGCCTCGTAAGCTAGACGCCTATATAGCACCTATTTTAGCCGTAGAAGAACCTTCTCCTCTTTTCGATAAAGTAGCTAAGGCTAACCTCCGCGACGCTAAGTTCGAGTTAGCTCGAGGTATCTACTATATAATAAGAGCCTTCCTAAAGAGGAGATAGTTACCGCCGACCGACGTTACTATTAGTAAAGGAATGTTATAGTACGCTAGTAAGTTGTTCGTACCTTTATCGATAGTAACTAAGGTTATCTAAGAGGTATATACATTAAAGGACTACGCGTACGCCGGAGTAACTAAAACAGTAGCTATAATTAAAACTACCTTTTATATCCCTAGTTATAATAACATCGTTAAAAGGTTCATCGCTTATTATTACGACTATAAACGATTAAAAGCTCGCTACGGTCTTCTAGCTAGCCTTCTATTACTCTTACCTATTCCGGAGAGACTCTAGTAGTATATTACGATAGACTTCGTTACTAGCCTACCCTTAGTAGACGGCTATAACGCGGTACTATATATCGTTAACTGCCTTAGTAAAGAACGACACCTTATTCCCTACTTCTCTAGAAACGAAGGTACCTTAGCGTTCAAAACCGCTAAGCTATTACTCGTTTACGTATAGAAGCTCTACGGGTTACCTAATAGTATTACTTCGGACCGTGGCCCTTAGTTCGTTAGCGACGTATAGAAAAGGTTCTATTAAATTCTAAAGATTACCGCTAAGCTATCTACCGCTAGTTACCTCTAAATAGATAGCTAGTTAGAGGTTATAAACCGCGAATTCGAACGAGTTATCCGCTCTTACGCTATACGCTTTAGTAATTAGACTCTTATCCTCTCTATAGCTAAGTTCTTTACTAACGTAAATCCCTCGGAGAGTACTAAGCTATTACTATTCGAAGTTACTAGAGGATATAAGCTAAGACTTAGTTTCTAACCGCCGGCTAACGCTCTATCTATAAGAGCTAAGTTAAATAAGACCGATATCCGCGCGCTAGCTAAGTAACTAGAAGAAGGATTAGCTATTACTAAGAAGAACCTCGCTATTACGTAATTACGGATAGTAGAATAGGTAAATAAACACCGGTTACTGATCGAGTTCGAGGTTAGTAATATAGTCTAGTTATTAACGAAAAACCTCCGGCTATATAGTAATCCTAAGCTATTGCCGAAAAGGGTTAGTCTATATAAGATACTCAAAAAACAGTTACTATTATTATATAAACTAGACCTACTAGACGCCTTATACTATATTTACTCCGTGTTCTACGCCGACCTCTTTACTAAGTATCCGAATAACCCCTTACTAGGCTAAGCCTTTAAAGAGCTACTACCGATTAAGGTAGAGAGTAAAGAAGAGTACGAGGTAGATAACGTAATAGACGTCCGAATACTACGTAGTAAACTAGTCGCTTATATAAGCTAGAAGAGATATCCGAAGAATCTTACTTAGTACCTAATCGACAACCTTAAAGAGGTAGCTAACGTACTACGTAATTACCTAGACTCTTATACCGATAAGCCGCGGCTAAAATAGATCGACGAATAATATACGATAGCGTTTAAGAGTAAACGCGTTTAAGAGTAAACGCGTTTAAGAGAGGGAGTAGTAATATAAGATAGATACGAGCTAGGGTCTAGTTTAGGATTAGTTACGTAATCTCGGCATCGCGGCCCGGGCTTCCGGCTACTCCGCTATCGATATTACGCGCGTTTTATATACTAGCTTCTCTTCTTCTTTTCTAAGTCTCGATATCTTAACGAATAGACGTAATTAACCTTCTATCTTACTAGCCGTAATTAAATATAGCTATTTAGCTTAAGGTTAAAGCCCTCTAGAGGAAACAACTATCTAGCCTATTATTATAGAATATAGACTATTAGCTCTAGTAATAGAAAGAAGTTATAGATAAGGCTAGGAACTATAACCTACTAGAAGCTTAAGGCTTAAGGCTATAAAGAGACTTCTTACTCTCTATCTTAAAGACTAAGCTAGTATTTACTAATAAATACCTTATTAATCTAGATTTACTAACTCTACTAATAATACTTAAACTAATTACTAAGTTTAGGTAGTTTTATAAACTTTATAAGCTTTATAGTACTATAAAGGCTAGTAAGGGAGTAATAGTATTCCCTATAGCTACTAAGGACTCTATAAAAGAGCCTAGTCCTTTAAGGGAGTAGAGTAGTTAGTAGGTAGTAGGTATTCTACTACGGGTAGAGTAGAGTATCCCTTCTTAGCGTAGTAGGTATAGGTTAGGTAGGGTATTCTTAGTAGTAGGTATAGAATAGGTTAGGTAGTAGGTATTTCGCGTGCCTAAATACTCTACCTACTATAACCTACGCCCGTATATAGGTAGGTATTACGTAAGTAGTAGACGCTTATCTTAATTCTCTAATATAAGACGTTATATAGAATTTAAACTTAGGTAGGACAGTGATAATTATAGTCTCTAATTATAGCATCTTATACGCTCGATTATCGTATTTATAAATAGTACTATCCTACGCTCTTCTAGATAATCTTATACGCTTTACTAGAGGCTTACCGTCGTTAATGTTATTATTCTCCTCGTAATCGCTAAGAATAAAGATGCTCTCTTAAGAAGGTAGCTTAAGTAGGTTATCTACCTCGTCTATAGTAGTATCTTTATAACTACTATTAATAGTGTCTTAATAACTACTAGCGATAGTATCGCTACTTAACGGATATAGACTTATTATAAGCTTTATAATAATAAGCCGCCGGATAGTTTATATAGAGAGCCGGTGTCTTCTATTACTAATAATATCCTTTACTATATTAAAGACGCGTTCGACGCTAACGCTAGCTATTAGTATAGTAAGGATATCGCGAGTAACTTTAGTAAGCTATAGGAACTCCTTCTCGTTAGTCTTCTACTAATTAAGTAACCTAAATTTAGATCCTAGTTAAATTCGGATAAGAGGGATACTAAGGTAATCCTTACTCTCTTAACGTATTATTCGTGCCTCCTTCTCTTATTCTAGAGATATAGACTCTACACTAGACTAGAAGCTAAAGCTAGTCTACGGAGAGGTAATCTATATAAGTAACCGAGGTCGACGGAACTAATCCTCTTTATCTATAGACGATATTATAGCGTTAAGGGTTTTAGGTAGACCTAAAGGTAATTTACTATCGTAACGACTAAGGTAGTTAAGGAACTACTCGCGATACTTCCCCTTATTAGTTTTATCCTAGGTCTCGTTCTATCTTACTATTAGCTTTACTATAATAATATATCTAAAAGCTATAAACCTCGTAGAGAGTTAGCTTTTACGTAGGGTCGAGAATAGTGCTATAATTAAAGAGGTAACTCCTCTTATTATTAGTATAAGTATAGTACTTTAATAGTTTATCTTAACCGCGTTACGCTATACTTCTAACTACTATAGGCTAACGCTCCTTATTATTCTTCTCCTCGCCTATAATACTACTCTCTATCTTATTAAGGAAGTCGAATAGTCGATTATATATCATCTAGATGTATAAAATCTATAGGTAGCCGATAGTACTTAAATATTTAGTTACTTTCTTAAAGTTCTTAAGCATTTTTATAACTAGCTTAAGGTAATCCTATTCTATACTATTAAGACGAAGACGCTTAAGATCCTTATAGTCTAGATTACTAGTGTTATTTCTAACTAAGTTAGATCTAGCACTAGTAGAGCCTTTTAGTGTAATTTCCTACTTAAGCTATTTATCGATAAATAGCCTAAGCTCGAGACTACGCTTATATATATCGAAGGTTAAGTTCTACCGCGTCTTAATATCTCGAATTATAACCTTACGCTCTCGAGGCGTTATAGTTTATTAGAGGTTAATAAACCTCTTAAACTATTAAAGTAATCGATCGATAGTAATATAAGTTATACGAAGCTAGCAATTTATTAGACTATAATTAGAAACTATAATTAGAAAGCTTACTTTCCGAAGCGAGTTTAGTACTAAGAGGTTTATAGAGATATCTTTTAAGTGCCGTCTTTTAAGCCTAGTAGCCTACTCTACTTCCTTAGTAGTCTTAAGGTTAAGGTACTTAATAATATCTTATATAACTAGGTTAATGATATATATAAGGCATAGAATAGTATTCTCTTACGTGTTCTATATAATACCTACCTATCTTAGGAGCTTATATATCGTCTTACGTAACGTACGATTATTACTTATATTATCTATAGTAATAGCTAGAAGCCGGTCCTAGAGATTATACTACTATAGTACTCGTATAAGCTCGGTAGCTATATTATAGCCTATATATTAACCGCGAAGCGGTACTATATCTAATAGTTATTCCCGGAGCTACTATTAGTCGTTAATATAATAAGCTTTAATTATAATAAAGCCTAAGTGATTATTAGTAGACTAGCTATTAAGTGTAATTAAAATCTTCGTAGTCTTATTAAGATCCTATAATAAGCTTTAGTAAAGAGTCTTAAATTCGTTAATAAAGAGTATAGCGAAATAAGTGCGGCTTAGTATAAGTACTCCTAGGTATAAGAACTATATAAATCGTTGAAATAATAGTCGCTTAATAGTATAGAAGGACTAATTATAGTTAATAACTATTTAAATAAGCTCTAATTAGAAGCGAGTAACTAAATACGATAGGACGTTTTTTTAATCGATTACTAGACGAGCTCGAAGTTAGGTAAGTACTCGGACTACTAGTACTTCCTTATAGACTAGTCTTATTACTTTCCTATAAAAGTTTAACTCCCTATATTTACTTATTATATTAGTACTATTCTTTCCTAGCGAGGAGTAGGTAAGAGTATTACTATACCGTAGGTAGTATATATATAGATAGCTATCTAATACCTATATAGCTTCTCCGAAAAATCCCTATACTTATCTAGTCCTTAGTTTTAAGTTCTAGTATAGTAAGTAAAACTCCTTCGAGTAACTATAGCGAAATGCCTAAAGTATTAAATCCTATTACTTTAAGAAGCTTTAGAGGTCTATTTATTCGTCGGGACGTAGTATAGGATTAGGCGTTAGACACTTTAGAAGTTACCGTTATATAGGCTAACTACCTTTATCGCGTTATTATATAGTAAACCGATAGTTAAGTAAATCTTAAGGGACGGGGATAGCTATAATTAATAGAGTTAATAAAAGACGTAGTTATAGATCGATTAGATTATTAGAGTCTACTATAGTAGAGTAGAGGTTATATAGTATTATAGATAGTAGTATAGGTGTTTATAATGTTATACTTCTTTAGCTATATAATTTTAATTTAAATTTAGACTATTAGAAAGTCTTCTCTACTATTACTTTAAGCGAGGTATTTTAAAACGCGCTAGTAGCCTCTATATAATTATAAATATTAATTATAACTAATATTTCTTAAGTCTAACCTTTAAAGTATATAATAAATAGGAAGGATTAGAGTATTATTACATTATATTATTATAGTAAAGAAATTCGTTACTCTACCTATACTATTCCCCTAGTATAAACTACTACTTATATTTCTATACCTTAATAAACCGCCGACCTTAAACTTCTTATAGTAGCGCTTAGCGAGGTCGGAGTCTTTATAATTAATAGTAATACGCTTAGTATAGATAGCGTTAAGGTTTATATCTATAAGTATTAATCGAAAATTTAATATATATTAGATAAGTATATACCTTCTATATATCTAATAATAAATGCCTCTACTAATTCCTAGAGAGCTCTAATTATATTTAGCTAGAAGTAGAGGTTATTATTATAGCCCTAAGCGATCTTATAAATAAAGCGAGAAAAGGGAAGTTTACGGAAAGATAGGTTAATCGACTTCTAGTAGCGACGAATCTCTCGGAGAGTAACGGCTAGCTTCTATTAGTTCTATACTATAATTAAAGACTATAATAATTACTACCGGGCTTATATCTCTACTTCTTTCTAGGATTATATAGCGCCTTCTTTATAGTAGGTTATTTCTTCTTATAGCCTCTTTCTCTAGGAGTAATAGTAGCTTAAGGACGAGCTTTTTTACGTCCTATAGTTAAAGTAAAAGGTAGTTTATATATAGCTAAGAAGTTAAAGTTCGTGTGTTAAATTTTAGTATATATAAAATAGTAAAAAGAGGGGCTAGAGTAAGGAATATAAAATCTATTATTAGATACGCTATTTAACATTAATAATAGAGAATAATAGGATAATAGTAAATAACTTATATAATAATAGAGCTATCTTTCCTTACTCTAGCCTCTCCTTTTACTATTTTATATATTTATAAATTATGAATTTCTAACTCTAACTTTACCTTTATACTTTTACCTCTTTTACTTACCTTACGTACCTTACGTATAATTTACGCGCTATAAGTAATCTTTTTATTACCTTTAATTAAATGTCTATACCTATAGAAGATATTAAAATAGAGTAAGAAGAGTAGGTAGTAATTAAGTAAGAAGAAGACTCTAAAGAGAATATTCTAAGGGAATTATTAGGGGTATTAATTATAGTCTCTTATTATATATAGTCGCTAATAATACTAGGGGTTTAATTCTAAGCAGTAGGAAATTAAACACTAGATCTCTTAGTATAGCGCTAGTTAATCTAGAAGAGGCTATAAAACTAGATTTATTACTAGATACTCTAGACCTCTAAGTTAAAGCGCTCGTACTATTAAGTAGAGAGATCGTACTTCTTAGCGTATATATAAGGAGTAAGCCCTTTATACTACTTAAGTAGTAGATCGTAAAGTAGTTAGTACTTTACGTAATAAGATTAAGGGAGAAGATAGGTAGGATTAGCTCTCTACTAATAAGTAGAATGTTAAAATTAATAATACTATCGAAGAGATAGAGAAGAAACGCTTTAGTAAATAGAGAAGCAGTAAGTCTATTATTATAGTATACTATTATAGTAGTACTAATTATTATAAGCGAGTAGCTCGAATCTATGTTTATATAGACCTATAAGAAATAGGCTAGTATTAGAAAGACTCTACGAAAGTAAGAGTACGACGAGATTATTAAGCGTATCTAAGATAATGTAGTAATAAATCAGTAAGGCGAATAATAGCTAATACGAGCCTATATATATATCTATAGTACTAGCGGTGTTATCGAGAAGCTATAGCGCTAGATTTACTAGGATAGCTTTATAAGCCTTATTACTAACGACACCGATAATAAGTAGGTATACGAGATTTTTTTTAAGTAGCTTAAAGAGCTCTCTCCTACGGAATTAGTAGTCTTATAGAATTCTAACTAGTAGTAAGTTTATTATAGTCTTTAATCATAGTATATTCTAATAATTATATAGGCTAGTCGTTCCTCTACCTCCTATATATAAACGTATCTCCGAGCTTAAACTCCGTAGTACTAGACTATACTATAAAGGAGATAACGATAATAAGTATAAGAAGGAGGTCGAGAAAGATAAGAATAAGATCGAAAGGATATTAGATAAGAAAGCTAGTAGTAAGGAGAATAATTATTTAGGTGTTAAAGTTAAAGATAAGTCGGATAGTAAGGATAAGGATAATAAGGTTATAGAACATTCCGAGCCTAAGATCGATAGTAATAATAATAGTAAGGATAATAAGAATAAGAATAAGAATAAGAATAAGGATATAGAGAGTTAGAATACTACTAAGTAATACGAGATAGATACGAAGTAAATCTAGTTAGGGTCTAGTTTAGGATTAGTTACATAATCTCGGCATCGCGGCCCGAGCTTTCGGCTACTCCGCCTTCGATATTACGCGCGTTTTATATACTAGCTTCTCTTCTTCTTTTCTAAGTTTCGATATCTTAACGAATAGACGTAATTAACCTCTATATCTTACTAGTCGTAATTACTATATCGAAACTTCGAAACCCCTACGACTAAGCGACGGAGCTATTAAAAACTATCTAGTTATTCTACTACTTACGTAACTACTAATAAACTACTTACGAAGAATTTACAAAGAAGAAGAAGCATTACGACCGTAGTTCCCGCGTATACTATAATAGATCCTCGCTGCTACTATATAGGTTAATACTACGAATTACCGAAGATACGAGAAGAAGGTAATAAGTCGAGTTACCGACGACTTAAGAAGGAAGTAGGCCGCTAGCTAAATTTTTAGATATCCCCTTTTATTACGTATTAGCTTTTTATTACCTTATTTACGACTAACCTCTCCGAGTAATAGCTTAACCTTAATTACGACTAGTAAGATAGAAGGTTAATTACGTCTATTCGTTAAGATATCGAGACTTAGAAAAGAAGAAGAGAAAGCTAGTGTATAAAGTACGCGTAATATCGAGAGCGGAGCGGCTAGAAGCCCGGGCCGCGACGCCGAGATTACGTAACTAAACTAAACTAGGCCCTAACTAAATCTAGTTCGTATCTATCTCGTATTACTACCCCCCCTCTTAAAGGCGTTTACCCTTAAACGCTAATATATATTATCCGTTAATCTATTTCGGCCTCGGTTTATCTATGTAAAAGTCTAGGTAGTCGCGTAGTACGTTAGCTACTCCTTTAAGGTTGTCGATTAGCTACTAGGTAAGATCTTCCGGATATCTCTTCTAGCTTATACGAGTTACTAGTTTACCGCGTAGTATCCGTACGTTAATTACATCGTTTACTTCGTATTTCTCTTTACTCTCGACCTCGATCGGTAGTAGCTCTTCGAAGAACTAGCTAAGTAAAGGGTTATCCGGATATTTAGTAAGTAGGTCGGCGTAGAATATAGGGTAAATACGGCGTAAAGCGACTAGTAGATCTAGTTTATACGACAGGGGTAATTACTTTTCGAGTACCTTATAAGGACTAACTCTCTTTAGTAATAGCTTAGGATTACCGTGTAGGTAGAGATTCTTTATCGATAACTACACTATGTTACTAACCTTAAATTCGATTAGTAAGCGGTGCTTATTCGCTTATTCTACTATACGTAATTAGGCGACAGTAAGGTTTTTCTTAGCGATCTCTAAACCTTCTTCTAGCTACTTAGCTAGGGCACGGATATTAGTCTTATTTAGCTTAGCTCTCGTCGATAGTACATTAGTAAGCGGCTAAAAGCTAAGTCTTAGCTTATACTCTCTAGTAACTTCGAATAGTAATAGCTTAGTACTTTCCGATAGGTTAGTATTAGCGGAGAACTCTACTACTAGAAGAATAAGAGTCTAGTTACTAAAACGTGCGGCGTAAGAGCGGATAACTCGTTCGAACTCCCGGTTTATAACCTCTAACTAGCCGTCTATTTAGAGATAGCCGGCGGTAGATAGCTTAGCTATAATCTTTAGGATCTAGTAGAACCGCTTCTATACGTCGCTAACGAACTAAGGGCCGTAGTCGGAAGTAATACTATCGGGTAACTTATATAGTTTCTACACGTAAAAAAACAATAGCTTAGTAGTCTCGAATACCGAGGTACTTTCCTTTCTAGAGAAGTAAGGGATTAGGTGTCGTTCTTTACTTAGGTAGTCGATAACATATAACACCGCGTTATAGCCGTCTACTAAGAGTAGACCGGTAACGAAGTCTATTATAATATACTACTAGAGCTTCTCTAGAATAGGTAGCGGTAAGAGTAGGCCGGTAGGAAGGCCGTAGCGAGCCTTTAATCGTTTATAGTCGTAGTAATAAGTAATAAACCTCTTAACAATATTATTATAACTAGGGATATAGAAGGTTATTTTAATTATAGCTACTATCTTAGTAGCTCCGGCATATACGTAGTTCTTTAACGTATATACCTCCTAGATAACTTTAGTAACTATTAATATAGGCACGAATAGTCGACTAGCGTACTATAACATCCCTTTACTAATAGTAACATCGGTTAGCGGTAGCTATTTCCTCTTTAGGAAGGCCCCCGTTATATAGTAGATACCTCGAGCGGACTCGAACTTAGTGTCTTATAGGTTAGCTTTAGCTACTTCTTCGAAAAGGGGTAAAGGCTCTTCTATAGCCGAGATAGAGGCGACATAGGCTAGCTCGCGAAGCGAAATAGGCGTCTATTTTAGTAACGAACTAAGTGTTAAAATAGACTACGAAATAGGCGGCGAACTAGGTCCTAGTTCAGTAGCTAAACTAGACTACGAACTAGATCGCGAACTAGATTACGAACTAGACTTTAGTTTAGCTCGGAGTAGTAATCTAGTTTAGATGCGACCTAGACTTAGTTTATCGATAATACGCGGATCGAGCACCTTATATAGTAGAAGCGTCTAGCGTAGATTAGGGTCTTCCTTTAAGCGTAGTATATCTCCGTTTCTTCTAGTAAGTACGTCTACTTTACTATTAGTAGCGCTAGGTCGGTATATAATCTTAAAGTTAAATTACGTAAGGTAGAGAGCCTAGCGTACTTAACGGCGTAAAAGCTTTTAAGTCCTTATAAAATATATAAGGGATTAGTAATCGGTAAGGACGTAGATAGCCTTATCGGATTAAGTACTTATAAGCTTAGGGGTCTACTCCTTAAAGGCTTAGATAATAGCTAGTAGCTCTTTGTTATAGATAGCGTAGTTACGTTCGGCTTTACTTATAGACTTACTAAAAAAGGCAACGGGCCGGAGAACGTCGTACTCGTCGTATTACGATAGAATCCTAGTAGTAGTAGTATTAGAAGCATCGGTCTCGACGACTATTTACTTTAAGCGATCGAAGTACGCGAGGATAGGTACGCTCGTAACGGCGTACTTTATATAGTTAAATGCGGCGGTGTATTTATCGTTCTAGAGTAATACGTCCTTCTTAAGTAAGTCGTTTAGAGGCTTAGCGATAGTACTAAAACCCTTAATAAAGCGGCGGTAGTAGCTATAGAAACTAATAAAGCTCCTTACTTACGTAGTATTACTAGAGGCCGGCTACTTCTAAGCTTTAATAGCTTCTAACTTCTTAAGGTCTATCCGGACTCTATCTCGGCTAACGATAATACCGAGGTACTTTACCTCTATAAGGTAAAACTCGCTCTTCTTAATGTCGGCGTTTAGGCCTAACTCGCGGAGTCGCTAGAGCACTAGTTTAATATGCTCGGCGTACTCTCGCCGGGTGCTATCGGTATAAATTAGGATATCGTCTAGATAGATCGATACGAAGTGTTCTAGTATATCGACGAAGTTATAATTTATAAACCTCTACTATACGGCGGGGGCGTTAGTAAGACCGAAAGGCATTACTAGCTATTTAAAGTTGCCTATATATATAGAGAAAGTAGTAAGGTCCTTACTATCGATAGAGTTACGGAGATAGTAGAAGGCTTAGCGGATATCGATCTTACTAAACTACTTAGCCTTACTTACGCGCGTAAGTGTTTCTTCGATAAGCGGTAGCGGATAGACGTTTCGTTTAGTGACCTCGTTAAGGCCGCGGTAATTAATATAGAGGCGGAGTCCTCTATTCGGCTTACAGACGAAAAGGATAAGTAATAAGTAGCTAGCCGAGCTTAGTATAATAAAACCCTTATCGAGATGTTCCCGAATAAACTCTTTTACTATATTAAGCTCTTTAGAGGATAGGTAGCGTAAAGGTTTAGTACGCGGTAGCTTAGCGCTATCCTTTAGAGTAATATAGTTATCGAAATCCGGTCGATATAGTAGCAGAGTGTTAGATTACTCTTTAGAGAAGACGTCGGTAAACTTACGTAACTCCTCTAGTAGAACGACTAAGGGGTCTAGTTCCGGTTCGGCGGCTATATAGTAGTAGTCCTTAATATCCTTTATAGAGATCGCGAATACCTCGTATTCGCGGTATTTAGCTTAAGAGGTAAAGGTAGCGGCGCTAATAAAGGCGATAAGTAGTCTATCTTACTTAGTATTACTTACGTAGGCAGGTACGTAAGAGAACTTATACATTAGCTAAGTACTATAGGAGACTAGCTTAAACTCCCCCTAATTTAGCTTAAAATTCGACCTAAGAGCTAGTAGTCGATATAGTCTATCTCGTCCTAATTCGGTAGCTGAAATAGTATCTATTTCGCGAGCCGAACTAGGGACGAACTAGTTCCGAACTAAAATAGGTCCCTTTCTAGAATAAGTACCTTTAATTAGCTACGGCTACTATCGCTTAACGATAGTCGGTGAAAACTCTTCTTTATATATAACTTTACCGTGTTTGTAGTCGATATTAGCCTTATTAGCCTTAAGCTAGCTAAGGCCGAGGATAATATCGATATAGCCGATATCTATAATATAGAAGGTAGTAAGAGTATTTAGCTTACCCGAAACGGTAGTAGTAAGGGAGACGCTATAAGTAACTTATTTAGTTAGAACACTGTTATAGGCCTAGAGCTAAATAGGGCTAGCTAACGCTACGGGATAGCCGAAAGTCTTTAGCTTATCGAGAACGTTATAGTTAACTACGGCGCCGATAAGCGCGCTAGTGTCGATAAAGGCTTAAAGAGTAATAGTTCGTTTATAGTTATAGGGGTCGTAGATAGTAATAGGAGTTATAATAGCAGTAACGTTATAAGTAACGACACTATTTAGCGTTTATACTTCTCCGGATCTATCTCGAATAGCTCTTATTCTACTAGAGGAGAGAACTTATTCTCCGGCTACTCGTTTCTCTAGTCGGACTAGTTAGCTAACTCGTAATCTATCTCGGGGTCGAACTAGTTCTAAACTAAATCTAGTTCGTAGGCCGAACTAGAATCGGCTTCTAACTTAGCTATACGGTGCTAAAGCTACTATATCTCCTCTATAATACTAATAGCGCGAGGGGAACGAGTAGTAGCGTAAGTAGCCTTCTTAGAGGCGCTAGCTATATACTTCAGTACGATATAGCCTAGCTTACTATATACGAAGTAGACGAGTATTTAGAGTAGGCGAAAAGGCTACGGAGTATCTCCGGTAATAGGGTAGTAAGTAGCCGGAGTAGTAGGCGTAGAGGTTAAGTAAGGTACGCGAGTTAGAGTACTAGCGACGCGAGTTATAGCTATTACGGGGCGTAGAGCCTAAGTACGCTTAGCGATAAGGTTATTCTAACGGATACTATAGTCGGTAGCGCGAGCTATAGTAATAAAGGTAGCGAGGTTATCGGGGTAAAAGTTAACTAGAGTATTACGTAGCTCGGCGGATATCTTCTAACGGATTTAGTATAGCTACTCTTCTTCGGCGATGTTAGCGCGAAGAGCGTACTTATTAAACTCGCCGATAAAGGAGTCGAAGGTGTTATTACGCTAAAAGAGGCTAGTAAATTAGATACGCGTAGTAGCTCTATAGTTAGAGTCCTTATAGCGCTAAGCTAAAAGAGTAAAGACCTCGTTAGCGCTAAGGATCGTACCGCGAGCTACGTCTATAACGAGGGTATAAGCGTCTCCTAAGAGACGCGAGTAAAGATAGGCGAACTTATTAACCTTCGTAGAGTAACGGTCCGCATTAAAAAGAAGCTTATTCTATATCTAGTACTTAAAGACATCGAACTATTCTAGTATACCGTCGCTAAAAACGGCAGAGTCCGGTAGCTTCTCTAATAAGAGAGAGCTACGTATAGAAGAGGTCGGTATACTACGTCCTATCTCGGCCTTAAGATAGTCTAGTTCGGCCTTAAGCTCTTAGACCTTAGCTAAGTAACGGGCGGCTTAGGTAGTAGCGCCGTTAGCGTAGGTCTAAGATGTATCTAGTTCGGCCTAGATATTACTAACCTAAGCCTATATAGCGCTTACTTATATAGTCTACTCGTTATAAGAGGATTCGATATAGTCGAACGCGTCCCTTAGTACCTAAATACTATACTCTTCCTATAGCTTACTAAGGAGTATAGCGTCGAAGAGAGTAAATAGATCGTAATAAGGTAAACTAATAGAAGCGTCGTTATAGTCGGAGGTAGGTTATAGTAGCTTACTTTAGTAGCGCTCTTCGTCGCCGGGGTTAAGTCGAGCTATAGCTCGGTGAGGTTAGTCGTAAATATAGTAAAAGTTAACGCGTAATAAAGAGGATATCTAAAAATTTAGCTAGCGGCCTACTTTCTTCTTAAGTCGTCGGTAACTCGACTTATTACCTTCTTCTTATATCTTCGGTATTCGCGGTATTAACCTACGCAGTAGTAGCGAGAATCTATTATAGTATACACGGGAACTACGATCGTAATACTTCTTCTTCTTCGTAACTTCTTCGGTTCTTCGTAAGTAGTTATTAGTAGTTACGCGAGTATTAGAATAGCTAGATATTTCGATAGCTCCGTCGCTTAGTTATAGGGGTTACGAAGTCTCGATATAGTAATTACGACTAGTAAGATAGAAGGTTAATTACGTCTATTCGTTAAGATATCGAGACTTAGAAAAGAAGAAGAGAAAGCTAGTGTATAAAGTACGCGTAATATCGAGGGTAGAGTAGCTAGAAGCCCGGGCCGCGACGCCGAGATTACGTGACTAAACTAAACTAGGCCCTAACTAAATCTAGTTCGTATCTATCTCGTATTAGACCTAACCCCGATAGCGATAATCGCTACTTAAGTAAGATTCCTCTACTACTCGTCGACGACGACGAACTAGTTTAGTCGGTCTACTACGTCCTTGTTTACTTTAGCGACACCGACCTTAGGAAGAAGCTATAAGAGACGGAAGGTATAACTACTCTACGCGAAGTATTTACCTTCGTCGAGTCTACCTACGACGAATAGGTCGCCGCTCGCGACTTAGCGCGTTCCGACGCTCTCGACCTACGTAATTAGCTAGATAATACATTGCTCGATCTTAAGACGGCTAATAATACTACCGATAACTTTACTACCTAAGCCGCGCGTTACTTTACCGATATAAATAACCTTAAGGCCGAACTAGCCTAATTAAGATCTAAAATAGGTCGTAATATACTAACCTCTTCGGCCCGCGGTACTACCTTATTTAAAAAGATACTAGACTCTACCGTTTTCTCTAGTAGTACTCTAGAATAGTTCGAGGTTTTTAAATACTAGGTAAAGAATAAGATACGAGCTAACGCCGACTATTTCTCTACCGAGGCCGCCTAGTACACCTACCTTTACTCTCGCCTCTCTAGAGAAGCTTATACCCTCGTTATAGACTCCTCTAGTAATAACGTTATCGGCGTCGACGAAACCCTTACTCTTTTAGCTTAGCGCTTTAAGGACCTTAACTATAAAGCTACCGCGCGCGCTTAGTTTACTAATCTCTTCTAGCGTAATACTTCTTTCGACTCCTTTATCGGCGAATTTAATAAGTACGCTTTACGCGCTAAGATCGCTAAAGACGAATAACTCTACTAACTACGCTAGAAGATATCTAACGAGCTACGCGTTACTCTCGTTAACTTCGACACCGACGATCTCTCTACTTTTATTACGAAGGCCTATACTACCGATCGTAATATCTAATAGAGTAACCTTATTATTAAGCGCACTTAGGCCCTACGTCCTATAATAGCTATAAGTCGCGCCGCTACTCTACTAATCCGCGTACTCTATTTAACTTCTACGCCTACTACTCTAGTTACTTACCGCCCCCTTACCGGAGGTACTCTATAGCTCTTTCGCTTAACCCCGACGCTTACCTATTTCGTATACGGTAAGTTAGGCTATATCGCGCCGAAGTATATAGCTAGTGCCTCCGAGAAGGCTACTTACGCTACTACTCGCCTCTCTCGTACTATTAGCGCTATAGAGGAGATATAGTAGCTTTAATACTATATAGCTAAGTTAGAAGTAAATTCTAGTTCGGTACACGAACTAGATTTAGTTTAGCTTTAGTTCGACCCCGAGATAGATTACGGATTAGCTAATTAAACTAGCTAGGGAAACGACTAGCCGGAGAACGAGCCCTATCCTCTAGCTAAATAAGGGTAATACGAGATAGATCCGGAGGAGTATAGTCGCTAAATAGCGTCGTTACTTATAACGTTACCGCTATTATAACCTCTATTACTATCTACGATCCGTATAATTACGAGCGAACTATTACTCTATAAGCCTTTATTAATACTAGCGTACTTATCGGCGCCGCGGTTAATTATAACGTTCTTAATAAGCTAAAAACCTTCGGATGCCCCGTAGCATTAGCTAGTCCTATCTAGCTTTAAGCCTATAATAGCGTACCGACTAAATAAGTTACTTATAGCGTCTCTCTTACTACTACCGTTTCTAGTAAGCTAAATAACTTTACTACCTTCCGTATTATAGATATTAGCCGTTTCGACGTTATTCTCGGCCTTAGCTAGCTTAAGGCTAATAAGGCTAATATCGACTACGAACACGGGAAAGTTACGTACAGAGAAGAGTTTTCACTAACTATCGTTAAACGGTAGTATCCGTAGCCGATTACTAGCCGATCGGTTACTAAACTAGGATAAAATAGACTATATCGGCCGCTAGCCCTTAGGTCGAATTTTAAGCCGAATTAGGGGGAGTTTAAGCTAGTCTCCTATAGCACTTAGCTAATAAACTAGTTCTCTTACGTACTTACCTACGTAAGTAATGCCGAATAAAAAGGACTACTTATCGCTTTTATTAGTGTCGCTACTTTTACCTCTTAGACTAAATACCGCGAGAACGAGGTGTTCGTAATCTCTATAAAGGATATCGAAGACTACCGTCATATAGCCGCCGAACTAGAACCGGACCCTCTAGTCGTTCTACCGGAAGAATTATATAAGTTCGCCGACGTCTTCTCTAAGGAGTAATCTAATACTCTCTTACTACATCGACCGGATTTCGATAACTATATTACTCTTAAGGACGACGCTAAGCTACTACGTACTAAACCCTTACGCCGCTTATCTCTAGAAGAGCTTAATATAGTAGAGGAGTTTATCCGCGAAAATCTCGATAAAGGCTTCGTTACACCGAGCTCGGCTAGCTACTTATCGCCTATCCTCTTCGTCCGAAAGCCGAATAGTAGACTCCGCCTCTACGTCGATTACCGTAGACTTAACGAGGTTACTAAGCGAGACGTCTACCCGTTACTACTTATCGAAGAAACACTTACGCGCGTAAGTAAAGCTAAGTAGTTTAGTAAGATCGATATTCGTTAAGCCTTTTATCGCCTCCGTAACTCCGTTAATAGTAAGGACCTTACTACGTTCTCTATACGTATAGGTAATTTCAAATAGCTAGTAATACTCTTCGGCTTTACTAATGCCCTCGCCGTATAGTAGAGGTTTATAAATTATAACTTCGTTAACATGCTCGAACGCTTTATGTCGATCTACCTAGATAATATCCTTATTTATACTAACGGTACTCGATAAGAATACGCCGAGTACATTAAGTTAGTACTCTAAAGACTCCGAGATTTAGGCCTAAATACCGACATTAAGAAGAGTAAGTTCTACCTTACTAAGGTTAAGTACCTCGGTATTATTATTAGCCGGGATAGGGTTAAGATAGACCCTAAGAAGGTAGAGGCTATTAGAGTATAGAAGTAGCTAGCCCCTAGTAATACTACGTAAGTAAAGAGTTTCATCGGTTTCTATAGCTACTATCGCCGTTTTATTAAGGGTTTTAGTACTATCGCTAAGCTCCTAAACGATCTTCTTAAAAAGGACGTATTACCCTAGAACGATAAATATACTACCGTATTTAACCGGATAAAGCACGCCGTTACTAATATACCTATCCTTATACACTTCGATCGCTTAAAATAGATAGTTATCGAAACTAACGCTTCCGATACTACTACCGTAGGGATCTTATTATAATATAACGACTACGACGTTCTCCGGCCTATCGCCTTTTTTAGTAAGTCTATAAGCGATGCCGAACGTAATTACGCTATCTATAACAAGGAGTTACTTACTATCGTCTAAGCCTTTAAAGAGTAGGCCCTCGAGCTTATAAGCACTTAGTCTAATAAAGCTATCTACGTCCTTACCGATTACTAATTCCTTATGTACTTTATAAGGACTTAAAAGCTATCGCGCCGCTAGGTATACTAGGCCCTCTATCTAGCGCAATTTAACTTTAAGATTATATATCGCTCTAGTGTAGCTAACGGTAAAGCCGACGTACTTACTAGGAGAAACGGGGACGTACTACGCTTAAAAGAAGACCCTAACCTTCGTTAGACGTTACTACTATATAAGGTACTCGACTAACGTATTATCGACGAACTTGCTCTAGGCCGTATTCGAATAGAATTACCTCTTTAAGCCGGACTAAAATCTAGTTTACCGTCTACTTCGTTACCTATTTTATTACTAAAGTAGACGCCGATTTCGCCGCGTAAGCTAGACGCCTATATAGTACCTATTTTAGCCGTAGAAGAACCTTTACTCCTTTTTAATAAGGTAGCTAAGGCTAACCTCTACGACGCTAAGTTTAAGTTAGCTCGAGGTATCTACTATATAATAGGAGCCTTCCTAAAGAGGAAATAGTTGCCGCCGACCGACGTTACTATTAGTAAAGGAATGTTATAGTACGCTAGTAAGTTATTCGTACCTTTATCGATAGTAACTAAGGTTATCTAAGAGGTATATACGTTAAAGAACTACGCGTACGCCGGAGTAACTAAAACAGTAGCTATAATTAAAACTACCTTTTATATCCCCGGATGCGATAATATCGTTAAAAGGTTCATTGCCTACTACTACGACTATAAGTGATTAAAGGCTCGCTATAGCTTACTAGCCGGTCTTCTATTACTATTACCTATTCCGGAAAAACTCTAGTAGTATATTACGATAGACTTCGTTACTAGTCTACCTTTAGCGGACAGCTATAACGCGGTGTTATGTGTCGTTAACTGCCTTAGTAAAGAACGACATCTAATCCCCTGCTTCTCTAGAAACGAAGGTACCTTAGCGTTCGAGACTACTAAGCTATTACTCCTTTACGTATAGAAGCTTTACGGTTTACTAGATAGCATTACTTCGGACCGCGGCCCTTAGTTCGTTAGTAACGTATAGAAGAGACTATACTAAATCTTAAAGATTACTACTAAGCTATCTACTACTAGTTACCCTTAAATAGATAGCTAGTTAGAGATTATAAACCGCGAATTCGAGCGAGTTATCTAATCCTACGCTACACGTTTTAGTAACTAGACTCTTATCCTTCCTGTAGTAGAGTTTTTAGCTAACGCTAGCCTATTAGAGAGTACGAAGTTATTACTATTCGAAGTTACGAGAGGATATAAGCTAAGACTTAGCTTCTAACCCCCTGCCGATGCTCTATCTACGAGAGCTAAGCTAAATAAAACTAATATCCGCGCACTAGCTAAATAGCTAGAAGAAGTATTAGCTATTACTAAGAATAATCTCGCTGTTACGTAATCGCGGATAGTAAAGTAAGCGAATAAACACCGGTTGTCGATCGAGTTCGAGGTTAGTAATATAGTCTAGTTATTAACGAAAAACCTCCGGCTATATAGTAATCCTAAGCTATTACCGAAAAGAGTTAGTCCTTATAGGATACTCGAAAAACAGTTACTACTATTATATAAACTAGACCTCCCGGACGCCTTACGCCGTATTTACTCTATATTCTACGCCGACCTCTTTACTAAGTACCCGAATAACCCTCTACTAAGCTAAGCCTTCGAAGAGCTACCGCCGATTAAGGTTAAGAGTAAAGAGGAGTACGAGGTAGATAACGTAATAGACGTCTAAATACTACGCGATAAACTAGTCGCTTATATAAGCTAGAGAGAATATCCGGAGAATCTTACCTAGTATCCTATCGATAACCTTAAAGAGGTAGCCGATATACTACGCGATTACCTAGACTCTTATACGGATAAGCTACGGCTAAGATAGATCGATAGATAATATACGATAGCGTTTAAGGGTAAACGCGCTTAAGAGAGGGAGGGGTAGTAATACGAGATAGATATAAAGTAGATCTAGTTAGGGTCTAGTTTAGGATTAGTTACGTAATCTCGGCATCGCGGCCCGAGCTTCTAGCTACTCCGCCTTTAATATTACGCGCGTTTTGTATACTAGCTTCTCTTCTTCTTTTCTAAGTTTCGATATCTTAACGAATAGACGTAATTAACCTCTATATCTTACTAGTCGTAATTACTAAGGTTAAGGATAAAGAGATATCTAATATATAGATATAATAGGGATTAAAAGTGTAAAATCTGTAAGTAGTAGCATTAAAGAATATAGTTAGTAATTAGAATCTATGATTAGTAATCCTCTCTTATTAACTTTTAAGATTGCCGCTTAAACGTTTTAGATTACTAATACCTACTAGGTATAAAATGAAATACTCTACCTATACTCTACCTACCTCTTAGTATACTCTACTCTTACCTACCTTAGGGTAGGTATACTAAGAGGTAAGTAGAGTATAGGTAGAGTAGGGTATAGTTATTTAGATTATATACTCTACTCTACCTATTAACTACTCTATAAGAGAGCTAAAATGTATATATTAAAATAGGTATAAGTAGAGTAAGTACTTCTATCTAAATAAGTATCTAAGGCTAGAGAGATAGACACTAAACTAATAGACTATAAAGGAGATTAATTAGAGACTTAAGGATAAGTCTCTTAAAGAGAAGATCGATACGTCCCTTACTAAGGAAGCTTACTACTAGAAGAGATTATCTCTACTAGTGCTAGTTAATATAGCTATAACTATTAGATTATACTTAGTATTTATCTTAGCTACTAGTAATATATCTAGCTTATAGATACTCGATTCTAGAGCAACTAATTATATCTATAATTATACTATAAAGAATAGATATAAAGTTACTAGACTTATAGAACCTTATAAGTAATTATTCTATAGTAATACCTTACTTACTATTAAAAGCTAGGGATCTATTACTATTATAGTAATCTATAGAGGAGAGTTAGTAACTATTTAGCTTATATAAGTAGCTTATATACTATTAATAATAACTAATCTAGTTAGCTTTAGGAGGTTCCTAAAGAGTAGAGTCTACTAGAATACTTAAACTATAGAAATTAATTATAAAGGAAGGGTACTCTTCTTAGTAACTCTAAAATATAACTAATATATAGTAGAGAATAACTCTAAAGCTCCTTATACTATAGCTAGAGTAATAGGAGGCACTAGAGACCCTTATCTATTAGTATTTACCTTAGTTATAATAAGGACTAATTAATCTTAGTATAAAGTTATAGGCTATCTAAGTATAGAGGCTATAAATTACCTTCTAACTATAATAGTTAGGGGTAAACTAACTCTAACTAAGTCTAACTTATATTAACTAGTCTATCTTAGGTCTCTATATTAGACCTATAAACTATCTAATACTTAGTAGCTTATCTTAAGGAGCTCTAATACTAAGATTATTATAACTAAGTCCTTTAAAAGGATTACCTTTAATATTATTATTAATAAATTTACTAGCTATAATAAGGCAAGGTATATAAGCTATTTTACTTATAGAGCTACTAACTATTAGCTTATTAGTAGCTATACTTATAGATATAAGATTAATAAAATCTATATTAAGATTATTACTTATATTAAAAGTAATCTTAGCTTTAAAGTTAGATTTATTAGGAGTAATAATAAGAAAGCTTTTAGCTTTAGATTTACTATCTTTCTAAATAGTAAAGGAATCTAACGTAAGCTATTTACTCTATATACCCTAGTATAGAATAGTTATAGTAAAAGAATAGAATCTATACTCTTAAGGAAAGTAAGAGTAGTTACTATCTTCGCTAATCTACTAAGGGAATTATACCCTAAACTATATAGGTTAGTAGCCTATCTAATAAATAGAATACCTCTTAAGAAGTTAAACTAGAAGACTCTATTTAAGCTAGTTTATAGATATCCTCTATCTATTACCTATCTTAGGCTACTTAGATATAAGGTATATACCCTAGATAACTAGGTTATAAGTAGTAATAAGCTTATACTAAAGGCTTATATTAGCTATCTAGTTAGATATAACTTAACTAACATATTTAGGATCTTTATACTAGCCTTAAAGAAGGTTATTAGAATAAGGGATATTAGATTTAATAAGACTTAATTCTATAAGCTAGAGGAATAACCTTAACCTAAGCTAATTAGTTTACTAGATCTACTAAAACTACTATAGGAAGTTAAAGGATCTAAAGGAGTATATAAAGAAGTTAGAGTAACTAAACTAAATCTAGTTTAGTATCTATCTTAGTATCTATCTTAGTATCTAGTTTATAATCTAATTTATAATCTAGTTTAGAATCTAGTTTAGTAGCTAAATCTAGTTTAGCATCTAGTTTAGTAACTAACTAAGTATCTAACTAAGTATCTAGTTTAGTATCTAGTTCGGTAGCTAAACTAGATAATATTATAGACTCTAAGTTAGGTTAATCTATCTAAGGAGAGTAGTCTAGTATAGGGGCTAAGCCCTTTATAATTACCTATTAATCTATTATTACTACTATAACTTACTATATTACCTAAGTAGTTCTTCGATGCTCTAGCCTTACCTCTATTAATAGTAGTATAGCCTTCTCTACCTCTATTAAGAGAAGTTAAAGCTAAGGAAGTAGAAGCTAGAGAAGAAGTACAAGGTAAAGGAGTAACTAAATTATAAACTAAGTAAGTTATATATAGGATTACTATAAGGTTAGCTAACTTACTACCTAAGTATATTCTTACTATAAAATAAATAAGGAAGCTAAGAAAGTAGGTATATATTACTACTCTTATATAACCTAATAAAGCACCTAGATATTACTAGGCTTTTAATGCTTATCTATTAATAAAACTAATCTAGCCTTAGCTAGAATTAAGGGATAATTTCCCTCTACTACTTATAAATATTAAGGAACTTTAGGCTTATTCTTATAAGAAGTAGTTTTAAGAGGCTATAAAGGCTAAGTTACTTACCTTACACTTAAAATATATATAGACTATTATACTAGCTAGAAAAGTAATAGGTAAGCTAGTTCTATTAATATAGGTATTTATATATAAGGTTAATAATAAAAGAGAAGTTATAAAATATAAAGTAAGGCTCTATATTAGAGAAAACCTCTAATTAATAGAATTAGAGACT
This sequence comes from Elsinoe batatas, assembly GCA_017309325.2. Lineage (NCBI taxonomy): Eukaryota > Fungi > Ascomycota > Dothideomycetes > Myriangiales > Elsinoaceae > Elsinoe > Elsinoe batatas. The sequence goes on from JAESVG020000010.1 coordinate 3,069,812, forward strand.
TATATAGTAACTCTAGCTACTAAGGTCTTTAGAATACTTATAGCTCTTCTTACTTATAAGGATATAGAGGCTATTTAGATAGATATTATTAATGCTTATATTAATAGCTATATTAATAAGACTATCTACTATACTATCTCTCTAGGATTTAAGCTTATTCTTAAAGAGCTTATAAAGGACTATCCTAGTCTAGTACTCTCTAATATAATTCTCTTACTTAATAAGGCTTTCTATAGTCTAAAGTAAGTACTAGCCCTATAGTATAGTAACTTTACTACTACTCTAAGAAGCCTTAGATTTACTTAAGCTCTTAAGGTACTTTACCTCTAGATTATACCTTAGGTTATAATCTTCTTCTTTATAGATAATATTATAGTTATATACTATAAGAAGTATAAGGCATAGGCTAAGGGTATTATTAAAGTACTCTATACTTAATATAAAATAAAGGTGCTTAGGGATCTTAGCTAGTTCCTAGCTATTTAGATTATAAGGGATAGACCTACTAAGAGACTATAGCTAAGCTAAGCCTAGTATATATAATAGATATATAGTAAGTTTATTATAGAACTAATAAGGCTAGTCTTATTACTACTTCTAGTTAAGATACTCTAGACCTATAAGAGTTAAGTATTACTATAAGAGATCTACCTATATTAGTAAAAAGTAAGATCTATTAACTTTATAGTAGTTATTACTAGACCTAATATAGCTTTTACTACGTCTAGACTATTAGAGTATCTAACTAATCCTTTACTAACTTATTAACGGTTAGTAAATAGAGTAATCTAATATCTCTATAAGACTAGGGATCTAGCCCTTACTTTTAATAGTTCTATACTACTACCTATCTTCTAAGTCTCTTCTAATACTAGCTTTAGTAGTTATCTATTAAGAAAGAGCCTCTAAGGATACCTATTTAAAATATTTAAAGAGTCTATTAACTAGAAGGCTATAAAGTAGCCTATAGTTATAACCTTAAGTACTAAGGCTAAATTACTTACTCTTATAGAAACTATAAAGTAAGCTATATAGTAGAGGAAGCTAATAGCCTCTATTTACTCTCTAAAGTATATAAGCATTTAGTATAATAACTAGTAAACTATTAGTCTTATTACTACTTTAACTAAGAAGCTTAATATACGCCTTCGCTATATTAATATCTATTATTACTAGTTACGATAAGAGATTACTCTAGCTAGTAATCTATCTAGCCCTATCTTAGTAATATAAACTCCCTTAGTAGATATACTAGCTAATAGATTAACTAAGTTACTATCTCCTAGAAGATATAAAGCCTTCTTATAATAGCTATTCCTCGAGTTAGTAGTCTACTAACTAGCTAATAGATATATAGCTATTTAGTGAAGGGGTGTATTAACCTCGGTAATAGCTGTTATACTAAGAAAGACCCTGATTTAGTTATCCTAAGGTTAAACTAAGTACATCTTTACTATTTCACTAATCTATAATTAAATTAGATAGTTATTATCTTAGTTTATTACTATTAAGGAGTTCTTTTAATTTAGCTATCTATTAGTTCATTAGGTTGAGTATATATATAGTGACAATCTACCTAATTTTAGTGGATTAGGCAGTAATAAATCTCTCTTTCTCCACACACACAAGTCAACACACAGCAGAAGTCACGTGACCGGTTTCGTTGCCCGGACTGATCTGTCGTCATATCACGACCAGGTTGTGCACGGAGGAATGATAATAGTTGATGTTGATCTGGTGAGTAATCTGATCCTATTCGCCCCGAATGAACTCCTCCAATGTGTCCTCAAGCTTCCCATATTGAAAGTCTGGATAGAGATCCTTGCTATTGAGATACCCGAGGTATTCCGCCCACTCAGGAGTGTTATGTCCCTCGATCCCCCAGCTCATCTGATATTGGGAGACCCAAAGCGGCACCATCAGCCCGTAATGCTCCGGGGAGCCGGGTGTGACGTTGGACTCCTTCACTGCCTTTTGTGCCGTATCCAGTTGTGATCGTAGAGTCGTATTGTCGAATATGCATAAAACGATGCAAGATGCACAGCCTGATATCTTGCAGCATACAAGATGCTGGCCTGAGGCGGTAGGTTTCAATCATGTACTTTTTCATCGTAGTGTGCAGTCATGGCATCTCACTTGAAGCTAGAAGATGTGACGCTGTCAGATCGTGCTGCTATCGCTGACATGATTGCTCGAGCCAACTTTGAAGATCCATATGGACAAACGGTATGGCAAGGCAGCACGATTGATTCGGTACCGTATGTTTCATAGAATATCGAGTATTTCCACGGCCCAGCTTCATCACAACCTCACTCCTTCTCGATTGGCTATAATCTGACGCTAAATGTGCTGCTAACCAATTCGAATCAAGTTCGGGTGACACGGCAGAATTGACCATGACAGAATTGCATGCCTGACTTCAGACGTCAGCCTGCATCAACAGCTTTGACTCCCTTCAATGCTTAAACATTCAACCTTCCACACCCTTTCGACAACATTCAAGCATGGACCAAGCGGCCTTTGCAGAACAAATATACGACCCTCGAGCAGCCACATACAACAGCGGCCACCATCCCGATCTTGCCAAATGGTTCGTGGACTATGCAGATCCTCAACCGCACGAGACCTTGCTTGACCTTGCCTCTGGCACTGGTCTCGTAGCCTTTGCTGCCGCTGATAAGATGGGCCACGAGACTACCATCATCGGCGTAGACATCAGCAAAGGTATGTTGACCGCGGCCTGGGCTCCAAGCAGTGGTGGGAAGTATCCCAATATCACCTTCTACAACCACGACATAGCCGACCTCGACTCCTTGGACGCACTGAAAGGACGACAATTCGATGTCATTACTCTCTGCTCAGCTTTCGTCCTTCTTGACGAGCCAACGAAAGCAGCAAGGTCCTGGCTAAAGTACCTAAAGTCTGGTGGTCGCTTGATCGTCGACGCTGTAACACCTGAGAGTCTCCCTGTCGGGCTTGCAGCAGAGCTTACGGCCAAGCGACTCGGCTTACCCATTGGCTACAACACTGCTTGGTCCACCTCTGACGGTGCTCTGCGAGAGGTACTAATCGAAGCTGGATACCACGTCAAGGAGGTCATCCTCAAGAACCTTGAAACGGCTACAGCGAGATCATTCAAGCTCGATGAAGTCGACAAGATCTTCGAGCAGCAGATACAGACTCCTGCATCACAGTACCTCGCTCGACCCGATATTGTAGACGACGCAAGGAAAGTGTTCAAGGAGATCTTTGGCGGCATGGCCAAGGGTGGGCAAGTGGTCGAGAAGCCTTCTATCTGGGTAGCCACCGCAATCAAGCCATAGCATATACTGGCGATACGAGCCAAGCCTCGACCGAAGAGGAAAGTGTGGCGTCGCTTCGGTATGGCATGTGATCGGACTGCCAGTGAGGTGAAGTCTCTTACTCTCCTTCACTTGCTCCTCCTCCGCATCCACTTCAAGACCAGCACCACTTCGTCGTTCAATACATCTCTTGAGACAACCGTAGATAGCTTCATGGACGACGATACCGACCACGTCGAGGCTGCGGCGGAGTATGTGGCCACACTAGAGGTGCCAGTGATCAGGGAGCTTATGCGACTTGTGAGATTTTCTTATCCCAGAACCAGTGATGTAAGTAATTAACACACGAACACTGCAAGGGCTGTTTCGCTAACAACATAGAATGCCCTTGCTTTACACTTCGAGCTCAATCTTCACAGTCAGAGCCTGCTGGTCCAACGCCAGGTCGTGGAACAGGTTCGACTTCACCAATCGTGCGGCAATTGGTCTGAAGTACCAATATCGTTGCCCCTCACGCCTGTGACGTCGCACAATACACCAGCTGGTACTGTGAAGTTCCAGCGCACGGCATGGCGATCGGGTCTCCATAATGGCAAGCCACCACCAAGCGCAGGACAAACGACATCCGTGAGACAGAAAGCTGGGAGAGATGTCGATTGGCAAGACGCTTTAGAGTTATCGTGCGAGCCAGAGCCATCATCACCAAGACTTCCCGAGTCATCGTCCCTGGATACAGCGCCAGAATGTGATATCGGTACGCCTGCCGTTCAACCAATTATGGTCGAAGAGCCGATCGACCTCACTCAAGACAACGACGACGATATTCACTGGCTTAGGCGTCGTCGTGCGAGAGCGATATCCCAATCCAGTCTAAGCGAAGCCGGAGGAACACCATGTCCGCCTGCAAAACGTCCGAGATATGGCTGCTTACACTTACCAACACCGACATCTACATCTGAAGCAGCTCGCGATGTGTATGTGGATCCAACAGCTTCTCCTGCTTGCGAACCGAATGTGGGCAACATCGACGGCGACGCTCATACTACGATCGAAGAAGATGAACAGCCTAGCCTCGATCAGACCGCTCAGTCAAGTCCATGTCCTCGAGAGCGCCGCCGCGTCATCCATACAGGTACTGTAGAAAGGAACTTCAATGACTTCATGGTGGCTATGCCGGAAGGAGAAGCACGTCATGGTAGACAACCAGTCTCGTTGAAAGCTCATACTGGTGCGATCCAATCAGAGTCTAAAAATGAGCGCCAAAGGTCCTTCAGTATCAGCTCGAGTCTCCGAGACCTACATGATCAGGAGCTTACCGCGAATATGGATTCTGACATGCTGGATTTCGAGACGCCACCTCCTTTCGATACATTCATTGACGACGACGACCATGCCGGAAATGATCTTTCGACCGGCAGTCAAAGGCATGGCTACGAGAATCAGACGATCGAGAGTTGCGCCCAATCCCCAGTCCCCATGTCCGTACATGCTAGGTACGAGTCACCTCTCTTCGAGCCAATGGAAGATGTGCAGCTGCCAACTCCACCACAGACTCAAGGTGAGGTAGATGGACAAATCAGAGTCGCCGAAACCACCAGGGTTGCTGGATCAACGGGCGGAGAATTCAGCCTTCAGCATACTCTGATGCAGGGATCAACGACGAAGACTGGGCAACAACAGGAAACAGGTCAACTAAGGCCACAAGGTCGCTCGCAACTTTCAAGGCCACTAAGACTCGAGGATCTTCTCGCCCAGCGAACCAGCCGTGCTCGACCGTCAGTAGAGAATCCCAGCTCTGTTACTTTTCCGAATGCGTCCACCCCCGAAAGGACGACACATTTGACCAGGGATCACTTTCAAAACGCCCACACACCATTCCCCGACGAAGCCACGTCCAGCAGCCGCGCTGCTCACAACATCGCACTCTGCCCCAACCACAGTGTGTTCGAGCACTACGAGTACTACTCCAAGGCTTACCAAGCAAACATCTGCAAATTCACCAAGACCCAAGAGACTTTGGTCGGCTATGTGACTCAGCTGAGAGAAGAGGTCGAAATGAATCGAGAAGCAGAGCCAGAAATTGAGAGCAGGTTCAGGCAGCTTGAGAGGCAGTCCAGGCAAACTCGGGAGCAGGGAAAAGAACTAGAAGCGGCAATGAGTCAATTCGGAAGGGACTTGCAGAGAGAGAAGGAGGCCAGGATGAGAGAAAAGAAAGAGCGTGACGAGGAGCTGAGGGCGATGCGTAGAGAGATGAGGAAGATAAGAAACGAGCGTGGAGCAAGGATGACAGCGCTTGAGAAGTAAGGACTGTCGCGGAGCTGGAGAGACGCAACAGTCATCGACGACGGATTGCGGAGTGTACAACACAGCGAATATGCTATCTCTCGACTCTTTCAAAGGACCTGTACTCATTCTCAATACTTGCTTCAGCTCAACACCTCCACGGCTAGGATACTCCGGTCATACTGGGGGACTGCCTCGTCTTGCAGCTACAGCCGCGACTTGCTTATAGCAAGGATGGATATACAGATGTGTACACAAGTAAATGCAAAGAACATCTCAAACAAAGTCTCAACTACAAAGCAAGGTAGCTCATGCACTAATAGCACTGCTTGACCTCCCTGACCTCAATCCTGGGTGTGATATGGCACCACCAATGACTTCATGGCCGACCACGCGATTATTTCTCCTCGTCTCCAACGTTTGCTCTTGATACTCTCCTCCTCGTCTCTACCAAACACCACCGCTTTGTCACTTACTCAACACCCATCATCATCAAAAGCAAGATGGAGCATCTTCATTCAAACAGAGTGGCGACCCTATCTACCCATCACCAGCAAAGATATGAGCGGCATCCCCTCCCTTATTTCCAAGCATAAATCCCAGATGCAACGCCCCCTCCCCTTGACCTCATGTACTTCATCCCCCTTATATCATAATCATGCAAATCATTCGCCATCATTAAGCCCGCGCGAAACCACATCTAGCTTTATCTTTCCTTCGTCCTGACACCTAAAACCCATGAAATCCTCGAGTTTCCAAACCTGGAGGAGAACAAAACAATGAAGCCAATCGACCCCCTCTTCACCATCCGTGCCACACCCAGTCTCTCCCCAATCCACGACCCGAGCGAGACACCTCCACCACCTGCAGCCTGACTGCCTCCTCAAGCCTGCACAGCAAATCTCAACCTCCTCAACCCCAACCCCGTCCCCGCCCTCGCCGTCTCCCCCACACAACTCACCTCCCCACCCATCGCCCCGCCAAACGCCCCCTCCACCTTGCCCGCCTCCCTCCCGATCGCGTACCCGGCCGAGAAACTAATCGCGCTGAGCACCACCACGACGCCCGCACTAACCACCCACGTAAGCAGCGTGGGACTGACCAGCATCTCTTCGGTGCTGTACATGCTTGACGCCGAGGACGTGGAGGGGGAGCGACGGGCTTTCTTCATGCGGCGGTCTTTGGAGGAACTGCGCTCGCCTGCGTTTTTGCGTTTGTGGAGCTCGGCTGACTCGGTGAGGTGGCCGTTGGCGGAGTCGGAGGTGGAGGAGGTGGAGCGTTGGCGGATGGTGGGGAGGAAGTCGGGCTCGAGGCGTTGGCGGGTTTGAGTCGTGGCGCCGGGGAGTTGGGACTGGGGGATGAGGCGGAAGGTGTTGGGTTGGATGCGGTCTGAGGGTGGAGGGGCAGGGGCGGTGGAGGGTTGGGAGGTTTTGAGTTTGGGGAGACCTCGGGCGGCGGCTGCGCAGGAGAGGAGGGCGGAGAGGCTGGCGCGCAGGGCGGCGTCGTGGTGGGCGGCTGCATTGTGGGAGGGGGAGAGGGCGTTGTAGGGACTGTGTTGGACGCGGGGTTCTTGGGCGGAAAAGGAGTGGCGGGTGTTTGATCGTGCTGCGGGTCGGGCGGACATTTGCGGGAAATAGGATCCTGGACATGGCTCGCTGGCATGCCGCATTGTTGTAGAGGACGGGGGATGCGAGAAGGCGTTCGGCTGGGGGGTGAAGGCGGTCTGGCCTCGTCGTCTGATGGGATAGTTGACGGCTGTGCGGTTCTCATCGTCGTCACTCATGGCAGGTTCGTCCTGGTTGCTGTCGTGTCCGCCCATGACCAGTCCTTCATTGGAGGACGTCATGACTTGGTCGGACTCGCTTTCGCTCTCTTCGTATTCTTCCTGACTGCTGGCATCGGCCAGTGTCCCAGAGTTTGTGGCATGTTGTGGCTCTGATGTTGGACCAGTAGTCCTCTGCCGCCGCTTTCTCCGAGCAACCACATCTCGCTGGACTCGGAGACCAGTCGTGACGATATCACCACCTGCGGAGGACAGCGAGGAGGAGGAAGGTTGTGATGTGATTTCGATCCACGACTCTGTAGGAGAGGTCAGCCCCACGCTACTACATTTGCTCTGATCTTTTTGACCTTCTGATCTTATCCGGTCGGATAGAGATGCTGCTTGACCCGACATGTTCCCAGACTGTCGGAGTTGCCTTTGCTGACCAGGCTGATTGCTCTGTGCAGACACCTGCATGATGCGCCGATACTTGCTATTTCCTGAAATGCAAACGATACACTCTCACCACTTATGCCCGACTCTTGATCCCTTGCGTATGACAATCGGCAGTCGCCGAATCAGTTGCTCGGTATCCTGAAGTCGCAAAGTGAACGCAGTGATATAGGGCTCCGAGCCTGCATGCGGAAAAGTCGAAGAGATGGCCGAAATCGAAGATATGGCCAGATGTCGTTACAGGAGGCCGGACTCTTGTAGCGCACAAGCAAGGCAGTCAGCGGTGTAGTAGTCCAGGTACCTTGGTATCGCTTGATCACGAAGGCGGACCAATCAGTGGGCGGATAGCGGGGGAGGGGGTCTTACGACTCCCGGATGGCGATTCGGAAGGAGTCAGGCGGCGCCCGAAACGGGAAATCGGCCTAAATAAGCTGGTTCGCTGGCTCCTAACGTTGTCTATATCATGTATGATCAGGTTGGAATATCTCCTAGTCACCACTGGTCTGTTCCTGCGGTCCGGGCTCAGCTGCATAACGAGGCAGCAGCTGATAACATTGCGGGGCCTCATGACGCGCCCTCCCTGGCCGTTTCTGGGCCCTGTGTTTTGCGTGGTCCAGGACTCCAGGTCATTCGCAGCGGTCGTACCACAGGATCACCACGATCAGCGTTCACGTGAAGTAGAGCTGAAACAAACAACCATTTGCATATTACATTTAAATCAAAACTACCATTAACGCCTGTCAAGCAACGACCACAAGCATGCTCGATGGTCGAAGCTTGACTTTTTTGAACAAGCTTCTCGATCAACAAGTGATCCAAGCTGTGTCCCCATGTCCGAACGTTGTTACCCAACTAGAACGAAATCTTCTTGCCCTTGAAGTCGCCAAAGCCACCCCTGTTGGTGGACTGGAAACCACCACGGCCACCACCGCGGCCACCTCCACGACCACCGGGGCCACCTCCACGACCACCGCGACCTCCTCCGCGACCGCCACGGTCATTGAATCCGCCACGGCCACGACCTCCGCCGAAGCCACCACGTCCACGACCACCGCGGGGGCTGTCACCTGTAGCGGGACGAGCACCAGCGAAGTCGAGACGGACGTTGCGACCTCCAATGTCGGCGCCATTGAGACCTTCGACGGCAGCCTGAGCCTCCTCGACGGTGGCAAACTCGACATAGCCGAAGCCCTTCATGTTGCCAGAATCGGGGTCGGTGGGAAGACGGACGCCGTTGACGTTGCCGTACTCGGAGAAGGCCGAAGTGATCATGTCCTGGTCCGCGTTGAACGAAATGTTGCCGACGAATACAGTGTTGCTTGGCTCATTAGGAGCCCTGTCACCGAACTTCTGAGCGCGGGCAGAGACCTGCTCGTTGTTGTATGAGCGGTCGGGGCGAACCTTGCCGAAGTCGATGTTGATCTCGCGGCCGTCGACTTGAGCACCCTGCTTGGCGTCAAGGGCAGCAGTGGCACTCTCGACGTCCTCGAACTCGACGTAACCGAAACCCTTTGAGCGGCCACTGTCGCGGTCGGTGATGATCCTGACACCAACGATGGTGCCGAAGCCCTCGAACTCGCGGCTGAGCCAGTCCTCATCGACGTTCCAGGACAGAGAACCTACGAAGAGGTTCTTGGATGGTTCGCTCAGAGGCTCTCCATTGAGCTTGACACGCTTGACGGGGGTGGTAGTCTCGGTATCTGCCTTGCGCTTCTTCTGTTCAGGAGCCTTCTTCGCGGGCTTCTCCTCTTCCTCATCGGAGCTGTCGCTGTCGCTGTCGGCTTCAGAGTCGGATCCGTCGCTGAGGGCACCGGTCTATAGATGTAAGCGAAGATCATGTGTGCGGCGAACATTCCATACCTTTACAGCTTCCTCTGCGGCCTCCTCCTCTGAGGAAGAAGCATCGGAATCAGACTCGTCGCTCTCGGCAGCCTTCTCGGCAGCCTTCTTGACAGCCTTGCCATTGGTGGCGAGCTTCTCCTCCTCATCAGATTCGGAGTCGTCAGAAGAGTCGGAGCTCTCCTCCTTTGCGGCAGCTTTGGTACTACCGTTGGTCTTAGCCTTGGGAGCCTCAACCTCAGACTCACTGGATGAGTCGGAGTCGCTCGACTCTTCCTTCTTTGCCTTGGTTGCCTTCTTTGCACCATTGACCTTGGCAGGCTTCTCGTCCAGGGACATCTCGCTGTCGCTGTCGCTGTCACTAGCGCTGCTTGCAGAGCTGTCACTGGTGGCGCTATCGCTGTCGGACTCGCTCTTGACGGAATCCTTGCGCTTCTTCTCGGACTTCTGGTGTGCCTTGGCTGCAGTCTTTGCGGTTGCCTTGCTCTTCTTGGTATCTTCAGCAGGCTTGGTCACACGACCAGCCTTGACGCTCTTGAGGGCAGCAGCGGGGGCCTCGGCCTTGACCGCCTTGGAAGATGACTTGCTCTTTGCCATTTCTGTACGAACGTCAGTATATGTGTGACAGGACCACTTTGTCAGCAAGCAGTATATGCTTAACCAGAGTCGTATCGACTCGTCTCGAAAAGCCCACAGGTATATCAGCGAGGTATACTCGTGACAACCAGATCCGTCGAGTGCTCTGTCGCTGGCCAAGTGTTCCCACAAATGCCTGACGAGAGCAGGAACCCCGCAGATGCCTCTTTAGAAGAAGCTGAAAGCCAACAAGCCCACTGGTACGGACACGAGACCCGCCACAGTCTCTGGTAGTATTCTGACAACTCGATGACGAGTGTTCTGTTTGAGGAAAAGCCCACTGAAAGTGTATGCAACGAACCGATGTGTATGTTATAATCCCTCTGTAATGCTCTCGAATATCCCACGTGAAAGAATAGTCCCTAATGTCAAAGACCAGATATGAGTGTGAGAGGGAAGAAAAGGTGCTGCTCGAACTTTTTTTTTTGTAAAAGGCGGCGGCGGGTCGTCCAAGCTCCCAGCGTCAGACAGAGGTTTTCTTCCCCGCTAGCGCCGTCCGACTCGGTGGTCGAAACCCTATTGGCGGACCCTGCTTTCATGTCTCGAGCCACATCACCGCGGCGGACTTCCACCCGCAGGTCTTGATCGTCAATTCACATGATGCATGCTTTTATGCGGTGACAATGGCTCAAACACCATCAAAGGCGTCACATACGCCTCGAAAGAAGAGGAGATCGTCAGGGGCGGCATTGAATTCTGACAATGGCGCGTTAATCCAAGACGGTTCTTTACAATATCCAGCATTTCCTCTGGCTGCCTTTTTACTACCAGCCAAAGGAACGGTGTCACAATGGGTCTCAGTGCCATTGATACTGATGGCAGTCGGTCTCTTCAGATGGGCATTGGGTTTCTGGGGCTACTCAGGTTAGTGAAAAGACCGCTTACTCTACTTCATGAGTCTGAGCATTCCACAGGTCGGGCAAAGCCACCTATACATGGTGATTTTGAAGCGCAAAGACATTGGATGGAATTAACCACCAACTTACCAATTTCACACTGGTACTTTTATGACTTGCAATGGTGGGGTCTGGACTACCCGCCATTGACAGCATATCACAGCTGGATCCTAGGGATCATGTAAGTCCTTGTTCAGGGTGCAGTAGCACTGTCTGACATTCAGTAGCGGCAACTACATCAACAAAGACTGGTTCGCCCTTTACACATCTCGTGGTCTGGATGACCATTCGCTCAAGATCTACATGCGAGCAACAGTCTTGATTTCGGAATATGTCACACTTGTCCCTGCAGCTATAGTATGCGTCCGGAGGCTCAGTCGATTATCCGGAGTGAGCTCTTGGGAAGCATCAATCGCGTTGACCGCTGTTCTTATGCAACCCGCAACTCTCCTTATGGACCACGGCCATTTTCAGTACAACACTGTGATGCTTGGCTTCATCGTTTCTACGATTGCGGGAATACTCAGAGGACATCCTGCCAGAAGCTGTTTATACTTTGTCGCCGCTCTTGGATTCAAGCAGATGGCTCTCTTCTACGCCCCTGCTGTGTTTGCCTACCTGCTCGGCATTTGCATATTCCCGCGGATCAATATTATCCGCTTCCTAGCTATTGCTCTTTGCACAATCGCATCTTTCGCCGTTCTGTATCTTCCCTTCCTGCTGGGAGTCGCTTACGACTCGAAACGCCGAATACCACTTCCATCCGACCACGAGATACCTCCGCTGCTATCAGCGCTTCCGTTCGAGATTCCACGACGTCCATACATCTACCCTCTGGTCTTGCAGCTGGCGCAGTCTATTCATCGCATCTTCCCTTTCTCTAGAGGACTTTTTGAGGATAAAGTTGCAAACATCTGGTGCGCGATACATTCGTCTGGTCTACACAAGTTGACACAATACGACTCATCACTGTTGTCACGAGCAGCGTTTTTTGTCACACTGGCTGCCATCACTCCACCCTGTCTCATCCTCTTCATCAGGCCCAAGCGGGCTCTGGTACCATGGGCATTTTCAGCTTGTGCATGGGGCTTCTTCCTTTGCAGCTACCAGGTTCACGAAAAGAACGTACTGCTACCTTTGCTTCCCATGACACTACTTCTGGCTTCTGAAAGAGGACTCAAGCCAGACCTGCGAGCATGGATTGGATTTGCGAATATCCTCGGTACCTGGACACTGTATCCACTACTTCAGAGAGACGAGCTTCGGGTGCCGTATTTTGTCCTCACGCTTCTATGGGCGTGGTTGCTGGGTCTGCCTCCGACTTCTATTTCTGCTTATTTTGGACAGCAGGGATCTTCTCTAAGCCTCATGACAAAGGTCATCCATTTATCCTTCTACCTGGGTATGATCGTGTGGCATGTTGGCGAAGCGTATATCCCGCCTCCAGATCGTATGCCAGATCTCTGGGTCGTCGGCAATGCCGTTGCTGGAGCTGCTGGTTTTGGTCTCTGCTACCTCTGGTGTACCTGGAATCTCATCCTGAAAAGCGGACTTTTTGGATTGTCCACTCCTGTGGCGCCTATCAAAAAGACTCAGTAGAGATGGGAAGTTGCAAAGTTGAGAATGGTTGTATTCTGTTGTACAATAGATACCCACGTATGAGCACTTTCTATGGGTCGACCAGGCCCGTTTCGTAGTATGTACAAGTCCTTGCAACCACAGACATAGCCTGTCCTAGCTCCTCCCGGAAGTTCATATGCTAAAGCCGTATCCCTTCATGCATGTCCTATACTGCGATACCAAGTCGGAGCATTCCTTTTGGGGGTCGTTGGAGTTTGAGAACAGCATGCACTCGTCGCGAGCGCTCTTTTCGTCTTTGCATACGCAGCAGGGCTGATATACTGTCAGTATGGCTCGAGTCTCTTCGAAGTGGTCCGTCGTACCTTTACTTTGGCCGCAGCATCTCCGGCGGGCTTGAGATCAGCCGCGAGATTGTTTGGCGGCGTGGCCGTCGCTGTGACTGGATTAGTATTATAGCATTCCTGACCTGGATCTGCCCACACTCACAGTCCTGTAAGGATCTTGTGGCTGGAGCTGACATCTTGTTTTGGATGGCAGATACTGAGTGTAGAGTAAGTACAATTTCTCATGGAAGCTCGACCCTGCTGAATAATTCTGCCGACTCTCGCCGACTTTGGTGCAGCACGTCACCGTCACAATTTGCGGCTCTGCGGGTCAGGCTGATCTTCTGCACGGAAGGGTCTCGATCAATTTTATCCCACGAGCAAAGGCCCCACATAATTTGAGCTACGTGCCCCTCGCTTGTGTAAACATTCAGACTTGTCTAATTCTTCTTCAACCACGATCATTGTGATCGAGTCGGACAGCCAGCCTAATCATTTCGGAACAACTACACTATTATTCGCTTAAGATCACCATGGCGAAGCTCTTCTCCCTCGAGGGCAAAGGCCTCAAACTCGACACCGCCGCCGATATTGAATCCCACCTCCAACCCCTCATTACCTCCAACGACATCGAAGAAGTGCGCTTCCAAGGCAATACCCTCGGAGTTGAGGCCTGCGCCGCCCTTGCCAAAGTCCTCTCCAACAAGTCCTCGATACGAGTACGTCCTCATACCCCCTCCGCATCCCCCTCCTAACCCCTTCCTCCAGATCGCCAACCTAGCCGACATCTTCACCTCCCGCCTCCTCTCCGAGATCCCCCCCTCCCTCACCTCCCTCCTCGAAGCCTGCCTCTCCCTCCCCAACTTACACACCATCAACCTCTCTGATAACGCCTTCGGCCTCAACACCGTCGAGCCACTCCGCCCTTTCCTCTCCCAACACGTGCCCCTCCAGCACCTCATCCTCAACAACAACGGCCTGGGTCCCGCGGCAGGTACACTCGTCGCGGAAGCCCTGACGCAACTCGCCGCGCGCAAAGCCGCCGCGAGAGAAGAGGGGAAGAATGTCCCTGACCTCGAGACGGTGGTGTGTGGACGCAACAGGCTGGAGACGGGAAGTATGAAGGCTTGGGCGGAGGCGTATCGTGCGAACAACGGGGTGAAGGAGATCAGGATGGTGCAGAATGGGATCAGGCAGGAAGGGATCGTGGTGCTGCTCAGGGAGGGGTTGAGTCATGCGAAGAAGTTGGAAGTGGTGGATTTGCAGGATAACACGTTCACGGCAGTAGGGAGTCGGGCGCTCGCGGATGTTGTTCGGGGTGGAGCATGGCCTGCGCTCAAGGAGTTGGGGGTGGGCGACTGCTTGCTCAAGGCGAGTGGTGGTAGGGCTGTGTTCCGGGCGCTTGGGGAGGGCAAGACGAAAGAACTCGAGGTTATCAAGGCGCAGTACAACGAGGTGGATGCGGGGAGTCTCAAGGCGTTGGCAGAGGGGCTGGAGGCACTACCGAAGTTGAGACGGGTGGAGGTGAATGGGAACAAGTTTGCAGAGGAGGATGAGAGCGTAGAGAAGATCAAAGCTGTGTTGGAAGAGCGGAGAGAAAAAGCTGGAGAGGATGAGGATGAGGAGCGGTGGGGTGTGGATGAGCTGGACGATTTGGAGGAAGAGGATAGTGATGAGGAAGAAGAGGAAGACGAGGACGACGAAGATGGGGAGGCAGAAGGGGAGAGGGTGGTCAAGGAGGCGGAGAGGGCGGAGGCGGCCCCCGTGGCTGCGGCCAAGGATGAGGAGGTTGATGAGTTGGCTGCGAAGTTGGGCAAGACGGGTATCTAAGCCACCTTGAGGAGAAAGGGAACGGAGGGAGTCATTGCATGGAACAGGAGAGACTTACATCTTTGGAAGTGGTCGAGTAATCCTCGAAACTTACCTGGAAATGCTTAGATAGCTGGCGAATTGAGCCATATGATAGAGTAATGCAGGGATTTCGGATCAATCAGTACGAAATCGCGGCGCATGTCGGCAGGGTGAGTTCGGAGCTGAGAAATGGTCAGCAAGCTCCACCATCTCTCCATAAGTCGCATTGGCACAAGTCGCATCGGGCATTGACGCATTGGCTGCCATCCCCATCATCCATCCCAGTCGATGTGGTCATGCACACGCAACAAACCCTCACCATGCCGTATACCGCTCTCAGTCGAACAAAAAGCTCAGGATCCATTCCAAAGAATCTGTACACAATGTCCCACAAGTCCATCCAAGAATACTTACACTCCATCGCGATGTAGGTCCCCTCCGTGCCTTGTAATGCAATACCAAACCCATCCAACTCCTCGCTTGTCCCAAGATATGTCCATCCATGCCAGTCCAGAAATGCCAATTGTGAAAGAATACCAAACCCTCCCTCCATGGGTCCCAGCTGTACAGACCACTCCAATGTTCAGCAAATAGCCACATGCCTACTCTGCAAATGATCCACCAAATTCATCACCCGCTCCTTATGCACCTTGCCCCCCAACCTCGCATGAAAAGCGGGCTCCCTCCTATGCGCCGCCAACCAAATATCATCGCCCACCCCGTCCTCCCAAGACAGCATAAACCTCGTCAACCGGATCCTCTGCAACGCCATCCGTTGCGCCGCCGACAACGCATACTTGAGGAATATCAACGTATCCGACGACGAAAGCGACAGGACAAACACAGTCTGGTACCACAGCTGTCTCGCGACGGCGGCGTGGAGCGTGCGGTTGACTTGCAGCAATGCGAGGGGGTAGCCTGAGACGGACCAGCAGGTGCGGGCGGCGCCGGTGGTGAGGTCGGACTGGGAGAAAGAGGTGGAGGGCCGGCGTTTGACGTATACCGTGGAGTCGGAGTCGGCGCAGAGATAGCCGGCGATTTTGCAGAGGATTTCGGTGGGGAGGTCGTCGAGGGTGGTGGCGCGGGAGGCATTGGTGGGAGGGGACTTGAGGTGGAGGGTGTCGTAGTCGGTGTAGTATTTGTTTTTGATGACGGAGGAGACGGTAGGGGTTGTGTCGTCGTAGGGATACATGGTAGGGATATGTGATTATGCGGATATGAGAGATATGAGATGTGGATGACAAGGAAAATGCAGTCGCAAGGGAAGCAATATGACAGAAAGCAGGCACGAGACATGTAAACGTGGACCAACGCTCAGATGCTGGAGGCGCAAACTTGGGTACGAAGAAAATTGGGGCAATGAAGCCCTGAGGAAACGCCGTTGCGGAAAATTGAATTTTCGAGAGTCAGAGGACCCAGTTCTATCCGCTCTCTGGCCGAATCTGCTTGGTCTGTCTCGCTGTTGGTTCCAGAAAATAATACTGGGTCTGTCCGTGATCCGCATATCGGAGATAGGTCCATACTCATAGCTGATATCTATCCCACGCTCACAGAAAATTTCCCAGGGTCGTGGAAGATCTGCCATTACTGCAGTTAGAGTTTTGGCTAAGTGCCGACTCGCATCTGAGCACCTGCATATTTCTGCAGCCCGCGCAGGAAAACTTGGTAGCCGACCTCGTGATTGTCTGGAACGTGACTATTCCCGAGATTAGCCGCATGTCACCCGACTTCGCTAGCACGTCAGTTGAAGGCCCAGAAAAAAACTTACAAGATCTCGCTCAGACGCACTTGCCACGGGGGATAACCGTCTAGGACCACCGACTCTCCGAATAGGATTAGTAAGTCGGGTTCACCCATTACACTTTCGCTCAGCTCCGCATCAATGAGTTCTGAAGTGATGTCTTCTGGGGCTAGTTTGTGCTTTTGGCTCATCTCCGCTAGTGTTTTGGTGAGATCGACTAATGTCCGTCTGCCGTCCGCCTCGGATAGTAGGAGGATAGATAGATGTGGCGGTGAGCCCGTCGACGGGTCGGGTAAGGCAGTTGGCGGTGAAAAGGCTGGAACTTGGGGTGCTCGTAACGAGACGCTTGGTCTTGATGAATTATCGACGCCGTAGTAGGACGATATTGTTTTCGAGATCTGGCGGTGGAGATATGGTAGGGATGCCTTCAACGCGCCTTGCCACTTGTCAGCATGCCCTCCTGACTCCTCCAGACATACTCACCAGTCCTCTCATATATGCTCAGCTTTTGGATACCAGCACAAGCCGTCCAAGCTGCACATTCACAGGCCTCGTTGATCAAATCCTCGAGAGCTGCATCGTCGGTCCGGCCATCCAGATCCAAGGCAATACTCAAATGATTTGGCATCTTCTTGAAGCCCTTGACATCCTTCTGGATCAACTCTGGCGTGCGGTGATGGTGGTACATGACATCCATCGATCTGCTGACCATGTTCCGATATGCTCGTCGGACCCTGTAGAAGACGGAGAAGAACCATTGCATGACATTGAAAACAAAGACATAAAGAGCAGTCTTCAGGAATGTCCGTATAGGTTTCTTCCGTCCAGGTTGATGATTGCTCCGTGATCTCGACCTCCCCTTGGTGGTAACCGGTCCATTTGGTAGATAAGGCTTAATAAGTCGTTCTCTCTCCTCCGCAGACAATTTATGACCACGTTCGTCGGTGTCAGTACGCAGGAATGCAGCTTGTCTAAGGCCGACCATTTTGATAGTGATGTGGTTGTGCCAGTCGTGGTGGAGACAGGAAGATGAGAAACCTTTGTGAAGTCAAAGACTTCTGATGATTGATGCCTGTTGACTACCAGTCAGGCGAGACGTCAGATGTGGCTGAAGTACCCATTACGAGTACTTCTTGACGAACAAGAGGCGATCGATTTCACAGCCTCAACATGGTTCATGTCCAACCTTTTCTCCAACCTCTTTTCCGCCCTGACGCGTTTGCGCCAAGGTGGACACTTCACAAGCCACAATTCGCGTCGGGCCGAACATGCTTGCAGAGCCGCAATCACCGACAAGCGGAGCTCTAACTCTACTGTAGTACTGGAATGAGCTGTTGGTATAGCTGACACAATACTCTGATCTTGGGAACGATCGCAGCAAAGGATTGTACAGATCTAAACAGTCAGATCGCAGCTCATTCACCAAGTCGCTTCAACCTTCTGCTTCACTCGATCATAATGCTATAAAACGACCTCGCGACTTGTTGTCGCATTGCCAGCACCATTGATAGCGATCAGGAAGATCGATAGCAAGCAATATGGCTCCCAACTCGGCAGATACCGCCTCGATACTGTCCGCCCATACCACGAATGCAGGCCGCCCGCTGACGGGCCGGACAGCCAACTTCACCTTGGAGACATTCTCGAGTCAGGACTTCATTGTCAAGGACTTTGTAGAGGCACTCTCGGAGTCGGCGGCACCGGCGTCGCGCAAGTCGCAGCCTGCCAATGCGCAGCACACAGCGCAAGCGTTTGATCCCAAGCCCTTGATTCGCGCATTCGAGCAAGCTCTCAATGGGCTCAAGAATCTCAGCGAGGATCTGGAGATGCGCGAGAACGAGATTAGCGGGAGTGTCAGAAGGGCAGAAGCACAACACAATCAAAACGTCCGGGCGAGGGAGAGGGAGCTGGAACAGACGGTGGATTCATTCAAAGGCCTCGAAAGAAGTCTAGATGGCGACGGAGAGGCAGGAGGCAATGCTGCAGTCAGGATAGGAGAACGACTGGAAGAGTTGGATAAGCAGCGGCAGCGTGCTCAGGATGCAAAATTCATAGTTCAATGCTGGCTGGAAGTGAACCACAGGGGAGATCTGTCAAGTCTGGAGGACGTTCGACGATTGGGTGGAGGCGAGGGCAAGGTACGATGTGCCCACATCGCTCGGCAGCTTCTCAAGATCAGTCAACGACTCGAGCCAGCGACAAATGGCCATCGAACCAACGGTGTCAATGGCGACCACTCCAACGGCAAGAGGCAGCCCAAGGAAGTGATCGAGAAATTCCTCGAAGGCCTGGAGAAGGATCTGCTGAAGCAATTCGATGATTCGTACCGACGGCAGAACTTCGAAGGCATGCGAGAATGCGCAACAGCACTTCGGGACTTCGGCGATGGCGCAAGCGTCATGGGTCTGTTCGTCAACCAGCATCAATTCTTCATCGATCGAAGTCAGCTGGTGACCGAGGAGGTCTCATCAGAATCGGACATGTGGGATCGATTGGCAGATCCGGATGCAGATCCACCAGGAGTCGAGCCAACACTGCAGTCATTGATTGATGAAGTCAAACTTGTCGCGCAGGAGGAGAGTTTCATTATCAAACGTGCATTCCCGTACTACGAGGAAGTGCTTGGGCGATTCATTCAACGAGTATTTCAGCAGTCGATACAGCAGAAGCTAGAGCAAGTGCTAGACAAAGCAAGCTCGGTCTCGTCGCTCGCCTTTCTACGCTCTTTGCAATCGTCAAAGAGCTACATATCAACACTCGTGGAAGATCTCAAGACACACGGTCTCACCGAGCATCCAGAGCCGGCATCCGCCACTACTGCCGCCATTCTCGACCAGCAACTTGATGACTTGTTTGTACCATATTTTGCAGGCTCGTCATACATTGAACGAGAGAAGAGAAGTTTGGAAGAGCTGTACTCGTCACTGCTCTTCAAATTCACAACTTATCATGTAAGTATGGTTGTAAGCTCTATGAGTCCCCCACTGATAATTCCTAGTCGCGCAGAAGAAAGACGCCTACCTCATATCTGGGATCTCTACAAGCACGCAGTAAAGAGATGATTCACAAGGCACAAGAAGCATATCTCGATCGATTAGACTCAACAGAAATGTCCTCATCACAAAAGAAGATGCTCGTTCGACTTGCCGGCATCTCCTCTTCGTCGCTCAGCAATAGGAATGAAATTGAAGTCACCGACGAGGACGGAGAGCTCAGCCTGCCGTATGCTAAGCGCATGCTGAAGTGGCTGGCAGAAGGCGTCGGCAGGGGTCTCGAACTTGCAGGCGGACACGAGACGCCCAAAGACGTTCGCGAATTGCTCGGCTTGCTCGTCGGCAGCATGGGTGAGATCTATCTTGAAACAGCACTGGATGCTCAAGTGGAAGCAGTGACGGCCTACGAAAATTCCAAGACGGAACCCGAATACTCTTACCTATCAGACCTTCGTAGCATTGTGAGCACACTCCATCTGCTGGTCGTCACGGTTCAAACACTACTGATGCCATTGGCCGCCACCAACCTGACGATTCGGCGAGATCTAGACAAGACGATGAACACATTCGTTGACCGGATAGAAGGCAAGATCGACACAGTGTTGCAAAAGACGATTGACTCTGCATTAGCGTGGACAGCAAAGCTTCTTTCGCAGCAAAAGAAGACGGACTTCCGGCCAAGGGATGAGGCGGCCCTGAATTTGGAGCAGCTACAGACCCCTACTTGTCTGTCAACCTACAATTTTTTGAACAAGCTGCAGAAGAACGCCTCGAGTGCCCTGTCTGGACGGGTACTGGATGGCTTCTCTTTGGAGCTGGCGCTTGGTCTACGATCTCTTCTCTTCATCCACTTCAAATCTTTCCAGGTCAGCCAAGCAGGTGGCATCTTGGTCACCCAGGACATGATGAAGTATGTGGAGTTACTGAGGTCATGGAGCCTGCCAGAAACATTCAACCCCAGCATCGAGGTATTGGCAGAGATCCCTAATCTGTTCTCCCTCAAGGCAGATGCTCTTAAAGATCGCCTCAAGGGCGTCGGCAGCCAATCACTGGCAGGAATAGACGGGCGAGATCTCAGACCTTACGTTCAGCGGCGAGACGATGCAAACACGGTCACAGTCCAGAGCGCCCTCAACTCACTGTAGAAAGCAGACCATGACGAATGAAATGTTTAAAGAACACACCAAGTTCGTCAGATTTTTCCACACTGACGCTATCGACTTCTCCACTCTGATCTCACAGCTCCTGTCTGTGCACGTGGAGGGGCACGGTCGGATGTGAAAAATTGCACACGTTGGTGCAAGACACACACTTTTCACCCCGCCATTTCTCAAGTGCCGCCACACCGTAAAGTCGCCGCATGAAACTCCTGCTTTTTGACAAAGTTTCGCAATCTCTATGCCTTGCGCGAACTCATCAATGCAACACAAGCGAACTTACTAGCTTCAATGACAACTTCCGATTCCCCTATCTGCACACGATAGGCAAGCTGAACACCCCTGATAGCTAAGCGTGTGATCTGCAGGTTAGTATCGGAAGGACCGGGAAAGTCTTATTTGTCAGACCAAAAATCGCGCAAAACGAACCACAAGTCGCATGTTGCTGGAGAGGGTGTTTTTGCTGTTCCTTCCTCCTCACATTTTCAAGAGTACACTTCATGGGCATGGAAAGCTGGGCGTACGTCCTGCGCACCTGTTGATATCGATATCACATAGCTGTTCTCTCAGTGAAGCGCCGAAATAACACAATCTTAGCAAGGGAAGATCACAAATCGGTTGGCTCCGAGGTCTAGATTAACTCACTGACGTACCTGTCCTTGGTCCGCCCAATTGTCTTCGAGTGGTGTTTCCATTAGCAACTCCCGCCTTCCACACCCGGCCCACCAATAGCCGCGCGGGCATTACCCCGTTGGCGGGGCAGTATATATCCTCGGAGTACCTTTCCCCTCTTCCTGCTCCGCGAAACTTTCACTCCTCACACACCAAAGCATCAGATTCAATCATCATGTCTGAGTGCCCAGTACACAACAACATCCGCACCTCCAATGTCGGCGGTGGCGGTACCAGAAACAAGGATTGGTGGCCAAATGAGCTCAAGCTCAACATTCTCCGCCAGCACAACCCTGGCTCAAACCCATTCGATGGCCAGCCATTCAGCTACCCAGAAGCCTTCAAGAGCTTGGATTACGAGGGTCTGAAGAAGGATCTCACCAACTTGATGACCGATTCTCAGGACTTCTGGCCTGCAGACTTCGGACACTACGGTGGTCTGTTCATCCGTCTCGCCTGGCACAGCGCCGGCACATACAGAGTCTTCGACGGCCGTGGAGGTGGTGGCGAGGGTCAACAGAGATTCGCTCCCCTCAACTCATGGCCGGACAACGCTTCCCTCGATAAGGCTCGCCGCCTTTTGTGGCCCATCAAGCAAAAGTATGGTGATGCCATCTCGTGGGCCGATCTTTTCCTCCTCAGCGGCAATGTCGCACTCGAGTCCATGGGTTTCCAGCCTGAGGGCTTCGCCGGTGGCAGGACCGACACCTGGGAGGCCGATGAGTCTGTCTATTGGGGAGGTGAGAGCACCTGGCTCGGTAACGATGTCCGTTACTCCAAGGGCCACAAGGGTGTAGACAAGCCTGGTGTCGTCGACGGTGATATTCACAAGGCTGGCAATACCGATATCCACACTCGCGACCTCGAGACTCCTCTCGGTGCCTCGCACATGGGTCTCATCTACGTCAACCCTGAGGGCCCCGATGGTATCCCCGACCCTGTTGCCGCCGCTCGCGACATCCGCACAACTTTCGGCCGCATGGCAATGAACGACGAGGAGACTCTCGCGCTTATCGTCGGTGGTCACACCTTTGGCAAGGCTCACGGTGCCGCCCCATCAGAGCACCTGGGTAAGGAGCCTAACGGCGCTGAGATCGAGAACCAGGGCTTTGGCTGGCAGAACAGCTACGAGTCCGGAAAGGGTCCACACGCCATTACTTCCGGTCTTGAAGTCATCTGGACCAAGACTCCTGTTAAGTGGAGCAATCATTACCTGGAGTACCTATACAAGTATGACTGGGAGCTTCAGAAGTCGCCCGCCGGTGCCAACCAGTGGGTGGCCAAGGATGCCGAGGCGTTCATTCCAGACGCCTTTGACCCCAACGTCAAGCACAAGCCAAGGATGTTGACCACTGACTTGGCCATGCGCTTCGACCCTGTCTACGACAAGATTGCCCGCCGCTTCCTCGAGAATGAGGACCAGCTCAAGGACGCTTTCGCCCGCGCCTGGTTCAAGCTCCTCCACCGTGACATGGGCCCACGTACCCGCTGGCTCGGTCCCGAGGTGCCCAAGGAGATCCACATCTGGGAAGACCCTATTCCAGATGTCGACTTCAAGGTCATCGAGGACAGTGACGTCGCTTCCCTGAAGAAGGAGATCCTCAACGCTGGCGTCGAGGGTAGCAAGCTCATCTCTACTGCCTTTGCGTCCGCTTCTACCTACCGTGGAAGCGACAAGCGTGGTGGTGCCAACGGTGCCCGCATCCGCCTCGAGCCCCAGAAGAACTGGAAGATTAACAACCCCAGCCAGCTCTCTGAGGTCCTCAAGGCCCTCGAGGGTGTTCAGCAGAAGTTCAACAGCTCTGCCTCTGGCGGCAAGAAGGTCTCCCTCGCCGACCTCATCGTTCTCGGTGGTGTCGCCGCGCTCGAGCAGGCCTCCGGTGTGTCCGTACCATTCACTCCTGGCCGCAACGACGCTACTCAAGAGCAGACTGACGCTCAGTCTTTCGAGCACCTCGAGCCATCCAACGACGGCTTCCGCAACTATGGCAAGTCAACGTCGCGCGTGCGCACTGAGCAGTTCTTGGTCGACCGCGCTCACCTGTTGACCCTCACTGCTCCTCAACTGACTGCTCTTCTTGGTGGCATGCGTGCACTTGGCCAGAACTGGGATGGCTCACAGCACGGTGTCTTCACCAAGCAGCCAGGCAAGCTCACCAACGACTTCTTCGTCAACCTCCTCGACACATCTATTGACTGGAAGGCGTCGGACAACACCAAGGAAGTCTTTGACGGCGTTGACCGCAAGACCGGCGAGAAGAAGTGGACCGCTACCCGTAACGACCTGATCATCGGCTCGCACCCCGAGCTCCGTGCCATTGCCGAAGTTTACGGCAGCGCCACTGGCAAGGACAAGTTCATCAGGGACTTCGTCGCTGTTTGGGACAAGGTCATGAACCTCGACAGGTTCGAGCTCAAGCCGGAGTACGCCGGGTCTGCTGGCAAGGCCAGGTTGTAAATTTTCACAGTCATGAGAATGGACGAGTAGTTTTGATGAAGGCAATGGAGGCGTCGCTGTATCGCTACTCGACAAGCGTAGATAGATCATGTTAACACGATTGCTTAATCCAATTTGCACTTTTCCTCGTGCTCTACTTCACGTAGGTTCTCAGACTCGGTAATAAGCACCTATTGTGACTAGGTGCACACCTCCGGGAGTCTTCGTGCAGCCACGATCATCTGGTGTGGTGAATAGTGCCGCTGTCACGGTTGTTCTACAGGGTTATTGAGCCGCATGTCATCGGTCTTGGCAGAACGTCGACTGAAGCTCCAAAAATTGTTCCGCTCTGTCTCTCTCAGGTACGTATACTCCCCGCTCATCGCAAACATGAGCGACTCAGATGAGCCTGAAATTGACGTCGATCAAGAAGCCCTGCAGAAGTTTCTGGGCACGAGCTCCTTTGGTAGACAAGACCGCAGGGGTAATGTTGAAAGGCAGATTGCGGACACCAAGCTCAAGTTACAGAAGAATGGCACAGCTGCCAAAGACAAAGCGCAGCATACAGATGATGAAGAGAGCGATATTATTGGAAAGGCAGGGGACAAGGATGGCTCTTCAGACTCGGACTCGGATGACGACTCGGACGACGACGAACCGGAGTTCCCTGTCACACATTCTCTCAAGATTCCTACACACTCACGAGCAGTGACGGCGGTCAGTCTCGATCCATCTGGAGCGCGACTCGTGACTGGATCTCTGGATTCGACACTGAAGTTCCACGATCTAGCGTCCTTGACGCCAACCACGATCCGGGCATTCAAATCAGTAGACCCCTCGAATCCTCGACCGACCGCGGCCTCGACTGCAGAGTCACACCCGATCAATGCGGTGCACTTCAATCCGTTGTCGCCATCGCAGGTGCTGGTGATCGATGCGACCGCGCAACCAAAGATTGTAACCAGGGACGGGGAGGTGCAAGCCGAGTTTGTGAAAGGCGACATGTATCTGAGGGACATGAATAATACCAAGGGGCATATCAGTGAGGTCACTAGCGGAGTATGGCATCCAACGCAGAGGGAAATTTGTGTGACGGCCAGTACGGACAGCACGTTACGGATATGGGATATCAATCAGCCACGGCAGCAGAGAGATGTGATTGTCTTCAAGAGCAAGGCTGCAGGTAGCGCAGGGCGAAGCAGGATGACGGCAGTTGGGTGGGGATCTGGAGGCGAAGGCAATGTCCTGGTAGCCGCAGCTATGGATGGCACACTGGTCATGTACGGTGGCGAAGGACCATTCTCGCGACCGGCTGGAGAAATCAAAGCCGCTCACGAACCTGGGACTTGGACGTCTGGACTTGATATCAGCCCTGACGGCCGACTAGTCGTCACTCGTGGCGGCGATGACACGATCAAGACTTGGGACATTCGCAAATTCAAAACCCCCATCACCAGCATTACCCACGAATCCACCTCCTCCCAGTTCCCCACGAGCAACATCCGATTCTCTCCGACCGGCAGCTCTATTCTCACCGGATCCTCCTCCGGCTCACTTCACATCCTCAACCCCGCCACCCTCCGCCCCGAAAGCATCACCCCCGTCACCCCGTCCTCACCCCTAATCACCGTCCTCTGGCACCCCAAGCTCAACCAAATCATCACCGGTTCCGCCAACTCCTCCACTCACATTCTTTACGACCCCACCATCTCCTCCGCAGGCGCAGTCGGCATCGTCTCCCGCGCCCCCAAACGCCGACACATCGACGACGACCCCTCCTTAACGACAGACACGTCCCTCTCCCTCTCCGACGCCATGATTCTGCCCGGCGGCACCGTCCCCTCCGCCGCGTCCTTCGCTGCGCGCCACCCCAACGTCGGCCTAACAGCAAGCGGGAAGAGTCGTGACCCACGCCGACCGCATCAGCCCGCCGTGACGCCGTTCGCGAAGAGTAACCCCGATGCGGAGTATGTGCGGCGCGAGATCCCGTTGAGTGGGATGCGTGATGAGGATCCGAGGGAGGCGTTGTTGAAGTATGCGACGAAGGAAGGGGAGGGAGGGGTGTTTACCAAGGCGTGGGAGACGACGCAGCCGAGGACGCAGTATGCTGAGTTGAGTGATGAGGAGGAGGAGGAGGGGAGGGAGGGGAAGAGGGTGAAGCGGTGAGGTGCGTACAGCACGTCGATGAGAAAGCATGGATATGAACAGGACGGTGAACTGGAGACAAAGAGAAGCGAATGGGGAGGTAAAACAAGTATAAGCTTGTGATGTTCGACGCCCAGGGATGAGCAGCCTTGATGCAAGACCAGGTCTGCAATGTGACCATAACGTCAGCCTTCATGGGTTTCGTTTGGAGAGAACTGAGCGTGCTGTCACGCCCCTCTGGCAGACTACAGCGAGTTTTACGCAATGTCGAGCTCGAACCTGACGCGAAGAACCTGTCACGGCATGGGGATGTATTCACTAGGAGTAGGACGGGTGAGGCGGTGACCACCAATATGCGTCTAGCCATACTTGGCATTAGCAAGAATCGAAGCAGAAAGGGCATCTCTTGTCCCTGCTGAGCTTGGACAGATACATGCTTGGTAGCCAGATGCTGAGATGAGCCGTGGAATGCCCGCCACAGATGGCTGAGGAGATGCGCTGCATCCTTCAAGCACCTGTTTGAAAGTCGAAGCACAAGCTGAATGCGTTTACGACACGAACGTTCTCTCTACACTGAATTTTACCTGTGACAAGCACAGTGCTGTTTGTCCATGTACACCATACGCAGACCCAAAGAAGCAGAACTTGCCCGCCATTCACATCGCCTGAGCAATAATCCTCGCGGACCACTCTCGTTACCCCTCATCGACACTAACAACCACCTTCCCCCTCGCCCTCCCCGTGTTCAACCTGGCAAAAGCCTCCTTCACTTCCCCAAACCCAAACACACTATCCACCACAATACCCCCGGCGTCCAAGCCCAACGCCTCCTCGAGGAACCTCCCTTTCACCTCCAGGTTCACACAATCATAACTCCCTCCCAGCCCTACCTTTCCCAGTAAACTCCTGAGCACCATCCTCGGGTTCCAGAGGTACGTTGCCGCCCCGCCCATGTTCGCCCGCGACGTTTTGTCCCCTGCGATCGTCACGTACCGCGGCGCCAAGCCGAGACACACCGTCCCGCCCACGCAGTCGATGATGGCGTCTGGCTTGAAAGCGCGCAGGGCATCAGGGACGGAGGAAGAGGTGTAGTCCACTACAGTGTCGGCGCCGAGGGAGTGGACGAAGGCGGTGTTGCGGTTGGAGCAGGTGGAGAGGATAGTCCAGCCCTTCTTGCGGGCGAGTTGGATGGTGTAGATGCCTGTTGCGGAGGAGCCGCCGAGGATGGCGACGTGGGGTTGGGGGCTGGTGGGGGAAAGGTAGGGGGTGACGGCGGCGATGCAGGTGCGGGCGGTGAGGAAGACGAGGGGGAGGGAGGCGGCTTGGGGGAAGGTCCATTGGGGGGGTTTAAGGGCTATAGCGGCCGAGGAGGGGGCGAATTGGATGGTTTGTTGGAGGGTGCCGGTTAGGAGGGGGAGCATGCCGAAGATCTAAGGGGGAGGGGTCAGTAGATGGTAGAGGATGGTGGGAGGCTGGAATGGAATTGTCGGGGTGTGTATCATGGAACGAATTGGAAACGGTGGGTTCGTGCAAGATACTCATGGTACGGAAAACACCAAAACTTAGCTCATCACCTTTCTTGAAGCCCGAGTCTTTTCCTGCAGCTTCGACTATGCCAGAAAAGTCGGCGGCGACGCCGTGCTCTGGCGCGGCGATGGAGGCAGGGAGATATGGCCACAGAGGAAAGTTCATGAGTTGTATGTCTACAGGGTTTATGGCAGCGGCTTTCACTTTGACGCGAACTTGATTTGTCCCCATTGAAGTCTTGATCGGCACTGTGGACATACGCAGTGCTCGAGGGTAGCCCTCATGGTTGAAGACCCATGCTTTGGTCTCGCCAGACATGGCTGGGAGAAGCCAACGGCAGGACCTAAAACCAGATGGTCGCGGAGGTATGGCGGATAAAGCGATGCAGTGTAAATTGGATCTGGTATTTTGCCTTGATGATTTCTGGAGGGGATCGGACAAGCAGAAGACGAAGGAGTTGTGTCGAGAGCTTAAAAAATGACAGCATGGATCTCGCCTTTTGTGGGAGAATCTGCGGAGAAATACAACGGGTCCCGCACCCGCACGGGGCATTTGCTAGCCAATCAAACACGACGGAGAGTGTCTTGTGTCTCTGCTGAGCCGCGCCCCGTTTGGACTCGCCTCTTCCTCTTCCTCGATAGCTGCACCTTCAATCCATATACTCTCGTTACCCTCAGCTACAATTGACAGAGCAGGCATCTTCGTCCAGCACCTGCCTTCGCGGCACCACCCTCCATCGATCACCGCGACGATCGGATCTTCGTATCCGGCGGATCTGGTCTTTCAGAGCTTCCACTCTGGCCCCACTCGAGTCTTCAGCAAACGTCCCTTGCAACTCGAACCCCATCTCGACGTCTGCATTGCTATCCCGCTGCATCTCCACCGAGGCCAGTCGCGGCCATCCGGAGTCTGACCGGCGACCATGGTATTGCGCACATGTCAACTTTGCGACAGAAAGTTCACAAAGACCGAGCATTTTAAGCGGCATCAAAGATCGCGTTCGTGCTTCAATTCATGTTGATGGACCTTACTGACGATCCATGACAGACACAAAGGAAAGGCCATATGAATGCCCAACGTGCCAGAAACGCTTCTCACGAAGGTAATCGCGATGCTCCTCCAATTCCTTCACCGGCGGCCATTGCTAACCACGATAGCGACGTGTTGTTTCGCCACACCAAACTCCACTCTCCACAGGCTGGGAACGACCAAGCCATATCTCCAACCGCAATCCACACCCAACAGAATGGCCAACAGCATCATCCTCAACATCATGACCCGAATGTGACAGAATCTATCTACGCTGGCGGGGTTCCCGCGCGCCCGCCCTCGGATGTCGAATCACAGAATTCCAATCAGCATGCCTCTTACAATGCTCAGATCCATCCTCAGCTTCGACAAATGTCTATACCGAGCATATCAAACGGCTTTGAGCCACTCCGACAGACCATGTCGAACCCATCTCCCATACAACCATCGCCGAGTAATGTAGGTCCCTCTCCGATACCTGCAACTCAGCCGCCTCCACCCATGCAGCACCGCCAGTCGATCAGCAGCAATCATGGGTATACTCCGCAAATGTTGCCGCCTCAGCCCCATCATGAGCAACACCAGCTTCATCAGCACCAGGCACACCAACAACAGCAGCAGCAGCAGCAGCACCATCAACAAAATCCGCCGCCGCAACATTCCAATGGTGATGTGCACATGAATGGCGGGGCCTCGATGAACCCCCCTCCTCTCCGCACCGATCATTCCTCCCACTCCATGGACGCAGAAATGGAGTCTCCTTACCAAACGACAAACTTTGACGGAAACGCCAATGACATGCTGCAATTCTGGTTGAGTCAAGCCGACAATGATATCGACTTCTCCATGCTACCAATGCCCGAGTTTGGAGGCCCCCTCCACCACACCAATAGTAATTCCACATCTCACCCGTCACCTCCGCAAGCCGCGCGTAGCACTTCTGGCTCCATCAGCTCTATCCCGGAAGCACGTTTCGCCCGCGTCGAAGAGGTATGGAGAGCGAAAGTGGCAAAGTCGCACTTCTTCAGCAAACTGTGGATGGAGCTCAGCGAGAGCTCCGCCATCAATATATTCTGCTGCGATCATGCCATGGCCAAACTGCCTTACAACGACCATAGAGGCGACAGCAGATGGGGTCTCAACTCAGCAGTCCGCAATCAACTTAAGATTGAATTTGGCACTCCTGCACCCACACCGGGCGGACTCCGCGGTCCTCCGAGCACGATGCAGTCTGTAAAGTCAAGTTTTCCCCCTGCCGAAGTACTCGACATGTCGCTCGACATTTACTTCCGGCGTATCCATCCAATGGCACCATTCATCCATGTGCCGACCTTTCAAGCATCTTCGACTCCACCAGCTCTGCTTTTCATCATGACTGTGCTAGGTCTGAGCACGATGAGCACCAGCGGTGGCAGCAAGTTTGTCAAGAAGGCCTTTCTGGACGTACGACATAGAGCACTGCAAGAGCTTGTAGCAACGGCATCTATTGGCACGACCATGGAGGAACGATTGTGCGCTTTTGCAACGTCCTTTCTTACCCTTCAGCTTGCAGTCTTTTCAGCTGATGTAGACTTCATCGCTCAGAGCCAAGCTTTGTACTCGATGTTGATTGCTGTCGCCATGAGACAAGGATTGTTCAATGCTGGAGAAGCATCATCGTCCGACTTCCTCCCCGACACTGCCCACCTGCGCGAGCGATGGACTGCTTGGGCTCGTGTCGAGAGTGTTCGACGACTAGTGAGCTGCATGATCAGTGCCGACTGGTGGTGGGCAAATAATTCTTGCGCCAATCCTCTTGTGCATCCTGAAGCCGTGCAGATGAGTCTACCAGCGGATGACGACCTGTTCAGCGCCAGGTCTGCCGAAGAATGGTGGCAATTGATACAGCAAGGCCGCAATTTTGAGATGCCTACAATTAAGCCACGAGGCTTCCACTTGAAGGGTTCATTGGACTCGGTCTTGATCCAGCCACACCCTATTCAGCCGTTCAGCATGTTCAGTCTGTTAAATGTGATCAAACACATGGTCAGTGATACCCAACATAGGTACTTTGCTCAGATCGACGACTGGAACGGCCTTGATCGCATTGTCCCGTGGAAGACGTACCGCCACGACTTTCGAGGATGCTCATTCGTCCCGACCATTGTGCAGCTGGCTCAAGCCTCGATCATGTCGAGAAGACACAGCGATCTCAACGTTGCGATACTCTGGCATAACCTCAACATCAATTTGACGGCGAATATACAGATGTTCGAGCTTGCAGCAGGTCGCAGTGGCGCTTCACGAGGTGCTACAGCACTTTCAGACATTGCGACTTGGTCCAAGACTCCAGCGGCACGTCGCGCAGCAATTCATTCTGCCCACACATATCGCTACCTCAGCAATCGCAAAGTATCGGACACGATGATGTTGAATTGCCTGAGTGCGCTATTCTCTGCAGCGCTCATCCTCGGACTCTTCGTCTTCCAGATTCCTCAGGACGAGCCGGTCGGCAACGGACCACAACAGCAGCCCTTTGACCTCATGGCAGACGTCGACTGGACCTTGGTAGGGGACTGTGGTCTGACAGATCCAGTCACCAACCCAGCCATGTATGATGCACACCAGCGCACTGCGGCCTCGGACTTTATCAACTTTGGCGGCCCGATACTGCTCAATGGCATTCCAGCAGCTGGATATGTTTCAGCCAGACGGGTGCTTCTCGACTTTGCTCATTTGATGGACGAAATGGGCGCATGGAAGCCAAAGACATTCTCCAGGATTCTCCATATTATGAGTGACGTTCTCGAGGACAATCTATAGTTTCCGGAGCGGAAGATACAGCGGAAGAAGGACTGCCGAAGCTTTTCAACATACTTCTGTGATGGGTTTGTGTGATATTTTTCATGATAATGACTGGGGAAGGATCTTGTCAAAAGTTTCAGCGCATAAAGGCACGTTTGTCTCGAGGAGTTTCTTTGAAACGGACGATACCAAAGAGCCAGTCACGCTTCGGCTGACACGGCTGTTCATACATGTTCAATATCGATGATTTGTCCCTATTCATGACAATAGCCTACAATCTACCAATCACTCCGTCTGTCTAAACCACACACAGATCAGTAAAGGGGCAACTCCACCCTATCGTGATCGACATTCGAGAAGCAGCCACATGAATACCTTGTACGATTGTACAGTTGTGGGGCGCTCAGATCTTCCGCTTCTGTGGTCAAAGATAGGTGTTGATCCGAAGACCACCTGTGCAGCCAAGCACACTCAACGTAGTTAAGCCCTACAGTGAGTGAATGATGCCACTTGGGGCTACGGAGAATTCTTTGTTTGCGAGGGACGTGCGATGGTGGTGCTGGAAAGGGAGCATATCCAGCATTCTCGTCGTGGAAGTACTGCCAGGAAATGACAGAGAAAGTCAGCCTTGGACGGCCCCACTCTTCCCCACGTTGTGCTTCAGCCGCATTTGCTGTCTGGATGTGGCGGTTGGAGAAAAAAGTGCCCCACGACATCAACAGCTCAGGCTCAGGGCAGAGCTCCGTGATCCCACGATGCTGCTCATCTGCCGGTACACTGTCCAGCTCCACAATGCCACCGCTGGGGGAAGCTATATAGCTCGGACTTCCTCCTCCCCTTGTCACAGGTAGGTTTTGGATCAACTCACAACGGTACACACCACTGCCCATTCAACATGCCCGTCTCTGCAGAACGTCTCAAGCTCGAGAAGGAGCCCGTCAAGGAGCGCAAGCCCAAGACGGACGTCTACAATGTCTTTCACTACACTGACTTGATGCGCAAGAAGCACACCCGCGATGGGGATCCTTACGAGTATCAGCATGGTTGGGGAAATCGTCACATGTCAGAGGTCATCCCTGGCACGTTACCAGTCGCGCAGAACAATCCTCAAGAGCCGAGATTTGGTCTCTACACGGAGGGTATCACTTACTCTGCATTCGCTGCCCCACGAGCGCACAACTACAGCACTTACATGTACCGCGTCAGACCGTCAGCAGCCCACAGTAAGCCACCACTTGTAGCCGAGGCGCGAACAAGAGACTGACCATCACAGGCGGATTCAAGCCAATCGAGTCCAAGGCCAACATCCAGAACTGTTTCCTCTCCCTCAACCCAAAAGTCGACACCCTCCCCGAGCAAGCCGAATGGGCACCCTTTCCCCTGCCAAAAGATGACGAGAAGATTGACCTTGTCGATGGTCTACACACACTGGCTGGGTCCGGCGACCCCAACATCCGCGAGGGCATCGCTCTCTACATCTACTGCATCAACGCCTCTATGGAGAACCGCGCCTTCTGCAACACAGACGGTGATTTCCTCATCGCTTCTCAACTCGGCGACCTCGACATCCAAACCGAGATGGGCATGATCTACCTCGCCCCCGGTGAAATCTGCGTCATCCAACGCGGCGTCCGCTTCAAGATCAAACTAGGCAAAGACACCCCTCAAGCCCGCGGCTACATCACCGAAGTTTGGGGTTCCATGTGGGAACTGCCCGACCTAGGTCCCCTCGGCGGTCACGGCCTGGCCAACCCGCCCGACTTCCTCTACCCAGTAGCGCACATCGACGACGACCTCTCGGGCGACTGGACCACCGTCAACAAAAACAACGGCAAATACAACGCCATCGGACAAGACCACTCCCCCTTCGACCTCGTAGCATGGCACGGCAACGTGTGCCCGTACAAATACGACCTCACCAAATTCGCCTCCCAAAACAGCACCAGCATCGACCACACCGACCCTTCCATCAACACGGTCCTGACCGCCAAATCCCGCGAACCCAACACCGCCCTCGCCGACTTCCTCTGGTTCGGCCCCCGCTGGGACGTCGCGTCCAACACGTTCCGCCTTCCGTACTTCTTCCGCAACTCGGCGAGTGAATTCCTCGCCACCCTCTACGGCAACGGCCTGGGTCGCTCTGACGATTTCCAGCCCGGCGGGGGAAGCTTCGAGCAGGGGCATACGCCCCATGGGGGTTTCGACGCGGGGTACGTCACGGAGATGCGCGTCCAAGAAAACGAACCGAGGAGGATCCTTGAGGGCGGGATGACGATCATGATTGAGAGTAGTCGGACGTTTTTGTGGACCGAGTATGCGAGGATCGGGTGTGGGACGTTGCATACCCAGGGCACGAACCCCAAGGTGTGGGATATTTTGCCGGATCGGTTTAGTGGGAACCCGGAGGTGAAGGCGTTGTTGAAGAGGGTCAAGGAGGATAAGAAGTTGAGGGAGGAGAGGGAGAGGGTTTATTATGAGGATGAGGCTTTGGCCAAGCTGGTGCAGGGCGAGGCGAATGGCAATGGGACGAATGGGACGAATGGAGTGCATTGAGCTGGGATGAAGGTGGGGTTGATCTTCGATACCTAGTTGCTTCTTTTCCATCCAGAGTTCTTTCTTGACGCTGCAACTTCCCTCCTATCCTGTTGAAGAGATCCCGCGAGCATGTGCTTACAGTCTGCTCTGCAGATCCTATGAACCATGTTCGGAGTGTTATATGTTGGTATTGAGACGGTTAAAGACGGGCCGACCGTGAGGACCAGGTATGGATAGACGATAATGTAGTATGGAATGCTCTCGATGTCTATCATTCCGAGTCATGGATCGAAGAGTGGCGGTGTGGTCATGGCGGTAGACGAGATGTGGCTGGCGTGCCATCTTTGCAGAAGGAGCTTAGCTGGAGCCAGTACACGAGCATCTGCAGGTCTATTCAGGTTCAAGCATCAGCGAAAGGTATGGTGGAACAGGTACGTCGGATCCTTTGCGTTCAAGAAAGGCTGCCCCCTGATCAGGCTGGCCCACAGGGCTGACAATTTCCCAAACAGCGACCACGCCACCAATAACCCACTTCATACCCAGATATTGTTTTGGCAAGATGTCGCGCTCTTGTAGTGTGAAATAGAAATTGAAAAGAAATGAGCGACAGAACTTTCCTATTCTTTGACCTATTCCTTGCCGTCGGTTCTCCCTCCGTCACTCCTCACTCTGTCCTGCTCAACTCCAGAGTCGCTCGCCTTCCTTCCCTGTAATCTTCCCTTCATTACCTCCCCGAACCCTCCCAGTTCCCCCTCCCCCCTGCATACGACACACTCACCTGACCCACCTCCTCCCAAGCACGCTCCTCTTGAATTGCTGCTGCACAGGCAAGGTATCTTTCCTGCCACCATCACAGTTCTCAGGTGTGCCAGCACAGGAGGCATCCGAGTAGCCCATGACGTCAGAAGGGGCGACTCCCGGGGCGACGGGAACCTCTGGAGGGATGATAGGGTTCGGAGGGGCCTGGTCGGGTTTGCTGTTGCTGGTGCAGTCGGTGCCGGCGCAGTCGTTGGCTGCGGGACCTCCGGCGAGAGCTGGAGCGGCGAGTAGGAAGATGGGGATGAAGAGGTCGGAGAAGCGCATAGTTGGGTTTTGTTTGATGGGGGCGGGAAATGTGTTGATCAGAGGAGTTGACCGCTGGGATGTTGTCTTGAGGATTGGTGAGTGGGATTGTTGATGTGACGGGTTTCTGGCTTGACGGAGATATGCCATTCTGGAGGTCTTATAGCTGTACAGATCCACGAGATGCTCGTACTGAGGTAGCGGACACTGGTCCATGACAGTGGCATGCTTGGCAAGTGAAGGGCCTAGAGGTGGATGTGAGGTGTAAGACGATGTTTAGGGTGAGTCCCTTGCAGCGTTCGACAGATGTTGTTGTGGCATTGGCTTGCCCTGAGGATGCAGGTCATTGTAATGTACCGTCTAAATGACTGTTAGGATGATAGGCCATAGGAATAAGGTTGTGTACAGGGAGGCAGCATAGTACTCTGTGTTGTGAGTGGTCCGGTCGGACAAGCGGATGATGGAGGAGGATCCAGCTGAAGAAAAGCAATATAGCTGAAACTCGACAAGTGTCCGGATACATTGGATTAATTGAGTTGTCCAACATTTATCGGCGAGGGCCTGAACGAAACTCTGGGGTTCCAGCAAGGCTCCGTAGCGGCGGACATATATAAATCGGTCATCCAGATCTGCTGCTAACCTCCTCGTTCTTTTTTTTTAGAATAGTCAAGCAACGTATACAGTCAGGTACAATAGAAAATCGACGCTGACAGTATAGGGATATCAAGCAAATTCAAGAAATTCGTCATGAAAGCACATTAGAGAACCTTAATGCCTGATCTTAACGCCTTGGAATCTGTGAAACCATCGGTCAAGAAGCGATCCACCTTCGAGTACACCTTGTAGCCTTCACTCCATCCAGGCCTGATACCCTCACGCAACCCATCTCCTTCTAAACACAGACGGTGCATTCGCCTGCTCGCCAGGCCTGGTTCCACCACACATCTCAGCTGTACCAGCACAAGCTCCGGCTTGCTTATCGAGAGTGGGGGACAGGTAATTGTTGTCGCCACATCCACCAGCTTTCCCGCAATTGACATCTTGGCTGCTCACATCAGTATCGACGCCGTCGGGTCCTCCTGCGAAAGCTGGAGCTGCGAGCAGGGCGAGGGTAAAAAAGCGTGTGAGGGATGAGATTTGCATGATGACTCTTTCCTATTAGCAATGAAGCTGGAGAGAATGTTGAGTGATAGTCTTTGGATTTCGACAGGTCGTCCTGGCAGAAGCGGGGATCCGGAGCTGTTTGATCGTGATGCGACTATGGTGGAGATTTCTGCCGTGACTGAGCTGTGCGATTAAGAGGTCTCTGATAGTATCGCAGGATCTGCGACTGATACTACGAGAAAGTACACCCTAGTCCAAAGCGTACTCTTGGTTTGTAGTGGAATGACTTCGTTGTTAATTTGTCGTGTGGCATGGTGTACAGATACGGCCTATCGAGGATCAGACAGCTTTCGACTGGGGGATGAAAGAGGATGCTGACACTCCATCTGCATCTAAAGGATTGACTGCTCGGCCGGAACTGCGTAACAGGACGGCTATGTGGGATATTCCAATAAGTTTCAATGTCTGCGGCACGATACAGTCAGTTCGTGGGATGCCACTGAATAATCCCGATCCGCTCAAGAACTCACAGCTCAGAATCGACAAGTGTCGCTGAATGCAAGCAGCATTCGATGCTGGATAGCCTGAATGAACCACTGGGGGGACCATTGAGGGTCAAGCGCAACTGTGGCTTACAAGACCCAACGATCCTTAGGCAGACCAGCGACACTGTCGTTATATGATGTCATGATGTGGGCTAATTAGTACGGTCGAGGACCACACGGATAAGTCAAGTACGAGAAGAAAGTAAAGAGCAGCAGCTTACGCAGCAAAAAAGAGAAATGACTCTCGATTTCTACACTCGACCTCAAAGCGTTCCAGCGCCTCGAGGCTGGAGTTACTGCCGATTCCATCTCCACTCGACCTTTTCTGCCGTACACCAGTACACCCTGCCCACGCCCATAAACCCCTGAATTCCCTCTGCATCTACAATTCAGCCATCATGATCTCTGAATTTAGGCGATCCACCTTCTCCCAAGTATGCTCCTCTTGTCAGATTGCGTGTTACCAGTGCCAATGTTGTCGGAGGGCGGCCCTGGCACATTGTCGACAAAAGGATGACCACTGGGAACGAAATCGTCGTCGGGACTGGGACCGTCTTCTGGAGGCTGGTTGCAGCTTGGACATTCACCGCCTCCTCCGGCGCCGCCAGCGAGTGCTACGGTCGCAAAGACAGAGGCGAGAAGAAGGATTCTGGGGAATTGCATTTTCTTCAGGTTGAACTTTTGATCGGGAAATGAAGATGGTTAAAGTTCGAAGATTGCTGATCAACTCCGGTGATGATGGATTGTGGTTGTATGTTCTCTGGGCCGGCGAAGAGATAGATCGGGGGTGATATTTATATAGGGTTCAGTGACTGCGGAGGTGTTGTCACGTCGTCGACTACCATGTGGAATGAGCATTGATGCGCAGAGCAGGGAAGCGTGGAGGAGATGCTTGGCATAGTGGCCTCGATTCCGGGTCGTGGAAGTCCGAGATGCCGTTAAAAAGGACAATTGGTGAAGCATGATAGCGTTGCTCCCTCGTAGGTGCAGCGGGTGGGCTCGGCTGTCAGGAGCTTGACGATCAGGTCAAAGAGCAGAAGGACAGAGCTCGGGTCCAGACATGCCGGGTATCCGGTGGTGACAGCAACGATGTTTTCCAATTGTAAACATGGCGAAACTAAGGATCGTAATATAAGGAAGACTCCCTTTATCTTGCTGTCCTTATGGAGAGATTCCAGATTGAAATAGGCCTGTACATGAGTACATGTCGGCAACCAGGATTTGCCAAGCAGGGTCGCCAAGCAATTGAGGCCAAACACGGCCAGGCCAGATCACCGCGAAAGGCTCGGACTATCGCAGACTCGGAATTGTCAGGCCTTTGGATGCGTAGGGCTGAATTTCATGTACTGTCAATTTGAGCTGGACGTGCATTCGTGGTACAGGTCGAATCTTTGTCGTCCGTTTGTGCAGTTCCGCCAAC
Source organism: Elsinoe batatas (assembly GCA_017309325.2). Lineage (NCBI taxonomy): Eukaryota > Fungi > Ascomycota > Dothideomycetes > Myriangiales > Elsinoaceae > Elsinoe > Elsinoe batatas. The sequence continues at coordinate 3,107,889 of JAESVG020000010.1, forward strand.
CGGAGAAGTCTCAGTGCAGCGATTTGATGGACAAATATACAACGAAGAAACGAGAATACAGGTCAGATAATTCGGATGGATGCAAGAAAATAAAGGAAGCACCCACACGCTTTTACGCCAAGTTGTACTTGTAGCTCAATATCAAACTGATGTATTACCAGCCCCTTCTCCCCTCTCCCAAAATGCAAGCGCTAGAGCAACATCTACCAAGAGAAGCTCAGTCAGCGATACATCCCAGCTCAGGCAGGCGGGCCGATGGCAAGTCATCCTCCACAGGTGCAGGCTCGGGAGGCGTCTCTGTCGGGGGTGTGTTGATCGGCAGACCGGCAAAGGCGGTCGTCAGTAGGCTGGCGAGTATGAGGGCGCGGAAGGCAAGATACATGTTTATTCTTTGGCGTTGGAGCTTCTTATATCTTCGAGGTACGGAGATCTGACGGCCGATGAAGTAAATCGTCTGTGTGATTTCTGTAATATAGTAGCGCTATGATTTATCTCGCTTTGTGGGAAGATCACAGCTTAAGTAGCTGCGAGCTTGTAGATAGAGTCTAGACGATATCGCGTAGTACTCGACCTGCCTGTTGAAGGACGAATCCATGCATGCAGAAGTGAGAAAAGGCCTGAGCTGGACGCCTTTAATAGCAGTGCCGTGGCGGCACCTCACAATCATGGAATCTGCGAACATGATATGGAATCTCTGTATTAAGGACAAGGAGTCCATAGTACGAAGTGAGCAGGTCATGAGTTGCAGCTCTTGTTCTTCGCGGAGTGATTGCAAACGAACGCCTCTGGAAACACGTCAGCATAGTTCGAGCACTTGCAGAAATTCCAGCTATGGGTGCGACAGTCCCTGTTGACCACGTATCAGTATGGCAACTGCAATACCCTTGGTCCTGCCTTGTCGATTGGGCTTGCAAGAAAGGAAGGGTATTACTGCTAGCCTCGTGTGAAACTTCCTTGAAATAGTCAGGACTGCCAAGAAGAATGCCGCATGGAAGCACGATGTATTCCACCAGGAGTCGAGGGGAGGTGTATTTTGAGAAGTCGAAGCGAAGGATCGAGGTCAAGGCTGCCAAGCATTTCCTCCGCACCGCAAGTGCACGTGATCTTCCCGCAGCCCCTCAGCCCCACTATCCCCAAGTGGGGAAGCTTTTCTCCCCATCGGCAAACAACAGACGTCAGAGCGTCACCACGACGCATCCATATTCAGTCTTTCCAGCGTCCATTGATTTTTTCTTGACTTCCACACTGTACAATACCTTCTGATTTCGAAATTCACCGTCAATATACACACTCCACCATCCCAATCTCACCATTCGCCTTCTATTCCCCCGCCGCCTTCTCCGCACCCTCACAATGCCCCACTCCACCCCCCCTCGCCCTCCATGGCCCAACTCCTCCCCTGCCGCCCTCTCCATAACAATGGACAACATGGCCGAAGCCGCCGACCTGCACCGCGGCCTACACGACCCCTCCATCCCCCTCGGCCAACACCACAGCACCACCGCCCAACTCCCGCGCATGCTCGACCTACTCCGCAGCCGCGGCATCCACGCGACATATTTCGTCGAAGGGTGGAACAACTCCCACTACCCAGAGGTGATCAAGAAGGTGCTCGCCGACGAACACGAAGTGGGGTTTCACGCGTGGCAGCATGAGGTGTGGAAACTCCTTGATGGGGAGACGGAGGTGGAGAATTTGGACAAAGCGATTGGGGATTTGAAGACGCATGTGGGGGCGACGTATAAGGGGTTCCGGCCGCCGGGAGGTCTGGTGACGGAGAGGACGCTGGGGTTGATGAAGGAGAGGGGGTTCACGTATCTCTCGCCGGCGGCGGATCGGTGCGCGGTGGTGGATGGTGTGGCGATGGTGCCGTTCAGGTGGCCCGAGATTGATGCGTATTTTTATATGGAGAGCACGGGGGTTTTGAGGAAGGGGAAGGGGGATGGGGAGGAGGTGATGACGCCGGGGCAGATGAAGGGGAGACTGATTGGGAGGATTGAGAGGTTGATGGAGGAGGGTGGTTATGTGGCATTGTTGTTTCATCCGTTTTTGACGGATAGTGAAGAGAAGCATCAGGTTATGAAGGAGGTGGTGGATTTTGTCAAGGAGAAGGAGAAGAAAGGGCTATGGGTGGCGCCGTGTAGGGAGGTAGCGGATTGGGTGTTGAAGAATAAGGAGGCCTTTGGGAATGATCCTGGTTGGGACACAGCAGAGTGGAAGAAAAAGTAAATCAGGGGGGTTCTGTATTGTACATATAATGACTGGGTATCATGACCATGACTTTGAAGCCCGGTGTCCCCGCTCGCCGTTGTGACCGTTTGCAGTCCATATCTCCGCGAGCGTGGACCAAGATCGAGATACCTTGTGGCACGCCTGCGAGCTCGAACTCATTTCTCTCGTCCTTGAGATCTTCCCTCTCGTCATCGCCAGCATTTTCACCACAGCAGCGTTGGCATCTGCACCGTGCTTCAAATCCATGGACACCGCTCCTGGTGAATTCGATACTGCTTGGCGACCATCCCTTTGCTCCTGGCGTTCGTCCTCTTCGCCGCCACCATCGCACTCCACCTCTGGCTTCCCGTCTGCCAAACTGACCTCCTTACTCGACCGATTCGTCCCGACAGCCTCAGCCCTCTCAACTCCAGCACGCACCTGTCCTCCATTAGAGCTTCTCCCTCGCCTCGCCACACCGTGGCCCTCACCTTCTCGAGATGTCTGAACCACTCTTCCACACCATCCTGAACATCGTTTTGGCTCCATAATCCCACCCCGAGCTCGCCCCTCTCACTTGCATCCCTCTTGAGTTCATACAGCCTGACATACCTCCTCAGCTCACCTTTCAACTCCTCGTGCCAACCCGCGTGCAAGCCTACGACGCCCAGAATTTCCTTCATCGCCGCTGTCAAGACTTGCGTGACACACTGCTTGGCTACCCGTTCAATCATGTTCCTCTCCTCCCTGGCATCTTTGATACGCTCATCCTCAGCTTCCTTAAGAGCAAGAGCACTCATTTGTGCTTCGATCGAGGCAATCTCTGCTTTGACGTTGGAGAGGGTAGAGTTGTTGCTGTCGATCCTTGTCTGGATGTCGCGCGAAGATAGATGGGCGAAAGGGTGGTTGAGGTCAAGATCCTTGTCGATGTAGAGGGACATGACGCGGGCTGTGAGAGATCGTGAGAGGGCGAGCCAGGGCGGCGATAGTGCAGGGATGAGTGGATGTTGCGGTCTGTCGTCCAAGCATAGTGGGCTGACTGGTCTCAGTGTGTTGAGGTCAATTGCATCGATGTGCGGCAAGGAGACGGACACGAGACCAGGAGGAGACTTGGGTCCTTCAAGGTGAGGTGTCGCATTGCTGTGGTGTTTGGCAGATGTAGCGTCGTCAGAGCCTGAAGTACCGGGAGGAATAAAAGCTGACCCTCCCAATGCACTATCCGCCGGAGAGATGGGAGTGGGCGAGCTCGCGCCGTCGAGACACTGCGTCGGCATTGCTTTGATATCCGCTGGAGCGATATCGCTGGCCTTTGTGCGCATCAATTCAGCAAAGATACCTCTCTTCTGTATGACTTTATGGGTCTGCTTCGATTTTGGTGCCATGATTCAGGTTTTCTTGGTCGTGGCCGCTTCGAGAGTGCTGATTTCGAGAGGATTGATGGGCACAAGTGAGGAAGAATTGGACTTCATCACATTGTTGAAATAGGTCGGGCCATGCGAAATTCACCATTGTCACCAATTGTCAAGTCTTTACATCAATTAAGCACGGGACCAGACAATGCTTGTCCGGTCTGACATGTGCTTGTTGACCGGATATTTCCCGGCATGCCGTTTGGATGTCCTTGCTCGATGCTTGCTCGCATCTGCTCAAGCATTGACATATACTTGGGTCGGATCGCAGGAACATGCAATGTAGAACAAGGAGACAAATGAATGGGTAAGCACCCAATTGTTGCTGAAGAAGCATTGGCTTGAGGGACCTGCGATAAGTTGACTTGACAAAAGAAACACTAGCCTGCTTCACCTTTTTGACCGTCGTGGCATGATGTTGTTTCGAGCCAGGTGACTCCTCAATGGAAAGTCAAGACTATGGACATGAGGCCGTCGAACAATTGCATGGTCTTGTGAAAGCCTCAATTGCACCTTGGATGCCATTGTCGTGACATCATTGGACTTCATCGATCTACTCAGTCATCAGTCTCGATGATGAAGCATCATTCGCAAGCTGGTGAAGCAAATGCAAAGAGGGTTGTTGATGAGAAAGAGGCAGACGGCGGATAGGGCTTGCTGACAGCTGACATGCACCTCAGCTCAGGCCGGCACCCCCGGAACCCAACAGATCATCCTACTTCTCATGTCGATATCCTGACATCTAGCCATCCGATATCTTTCGTATTCGTATTGAGACTTCACGGATCAGCGATCATGGGCGATAGATGCAGAAGCCGCTTCTTGCCAGGGCAAGTTATGCACGGGTATGATACGGGATGCATAATTCGATACGTCAACGACCGAGGCAGCGACGTCTGCAGCTTCCCAACGATCTCGAGCTGTGAAAACGGGGAGAACATGAAACATCAATCATCAGCCAATCTCTTTGTCGGGATTTGGATGCGCAATGCATCGCCTGCTAGCATGGCAAGGTCTATGCGCCGTCTCTATGCACGGGTCGAAATGTCCCGACACTAGATTCTCCATCAAGTCTTGATTGCTTGCACAATTCTGGTACCCCCGCATCATTTTGGCAGGGATGTTCGAGACGGTAAGTATCGGAGCCTATTTCCATGAAAGTATATCAGTCTGCACGACTGCCGTTTCACCTCTACAACATCGTCTTAAGCAGCTCTTGACCTTCAGCCATGGAATCAGCTGTTCCCTTCCCGCAAAGGTTCGATGAGGCTCTTCAGCCGGTCCTACGCATCTCTGACCAAGTCCCCCTACCGAAATACTTACAAATTACTGCTATCATTGTCCTGGTTTCAACAGCCTACTCTCTCATCACACGAGAACGACCCTGGGCAGGAATACCGGTCGTTCAGCCGACCGAGCTGAAATGGATACCAAGCATAGGATGGATGAAGTCCGGCAAGGACATGCTCTTCCAGGGCTTGTCACAGACCAAAGGAGCATTCCAAGTCGTGACCGGTACCGGTCCAAAGATCGTTTTGCCCAACAGATACGCAGACGAGCTCAGAAACCATCCAGATCTCAACTTTCCCAAAGCATTTGCCAAAGATCTCTTCATCAACTACCCCGGGTTTGAGCCTCATAAGACTGGCCTCACGGACAGCACTTTCATTCAGGAAGTTGTCCGGGTCAAGCTGACACAGTCACTCAATCTTGTCACAAACGATTTGGTCGAGGAGTGTACCGATTCATTCCATGACCTGCTGGGAGAAGATCCCGAATGGCACCCCGTTCAGATCAAGCAGGATATCTTAGATCTAGTTGCTCGACTTTCTTCGCGAGTCTTCCTCGGCAAGGATCTTGCCCATAACAAGCGCTGGTTGGAGATCGCCAAAGAATACACCGTTGATTCGTTCGCCGGCGCTTTCGAGCTCCGGATCATCCCAGGCTTCATCCGGCCGATTGCCCACTGGTTCCTGCCACGGTGCCGACGACTACGAGCAGCTGTCCGCGATGCAGAGACACTCATCATGCCCGAAGTACACCGACGGATTGAGCGTGTACAGAAGGCTCAAGCTGCTGGTATCAAGCCGCCCAAGACGTCTGACACGATCGGCTGGATGTACGAAGTGTCTCGAGGTCGAAAAGTGAACTACGCGCACGGTCAGCTGAGCTTGAGCTTGGCTGCTATTCACACTACTTCCGAGACGACTACTCAGGCTATTTATGATTTGTGTGCATACCCAGAAATCCAGGAACAACTAAGAGAAGAGGTTGTTCAGGTTCTGAGCGCCGAAGGATGGGCAAAGACTTCTCTGTACAAGCTCAAGCTCATGGATAGTTTCCTCAAGGAGAGCCAGAGGGTCAATAACATGTCATGGGGTACGTGCTCTCTTGCATTGCCAGGTACAATCACTGACATTTCCACAGCTTCGATGAACCGGTATGTCGAAAAGGACATCACTCTATCCGACGGTACCAAGCTTCCAAAGGGTGCTCGCATCATGGTCACAGCCGAGTCTTTCAGAGATCCCGACATCTATCACCAGCCAGACACTTTCGAAGCTGATCGTTTCCTGAAGCTTCGCAACCAAGCTGGTGAGGAGAACAACTGGCAATTCGTCACGACCAGTCCTAAGCATATGCTGTTCGGCCATGGACAGCACGCCTGCCCAGGCCGCTTCTTTGCCAGCAACGAGATCAAGATCGCTCTCTGCTTCTTCCTGCTCAAGTATGACATGAAGCTGCAGGATGGTCAGAGCAGACCGATCGGCATGCAGTTTGAGGGTAATGCCATGAGTGCCGATGAGAAGATTTTGCTCAGGAGGAGACAGGAGGAGATCAAGATCGATATCACTGAACCGGTGCCAGAGGAGTAGTGTTGCCTGGAACAGGTGTCGAACCCGGTTGTATGTAGACTTACGCCAAACCGGTGAATAGATTCTTCCATGCCCTCCCGATCGTGACTTGACTGCTCTTGTCCTTGCCCCAGATCGCGTGGTGAACCCACCCCCCACCGGACAACCAATCAGCTTCCGTTCTCGATGAGGCCATGATGGCATCGCAACCCTCGGACCTTGAATTGTCCAAGTCAATTTCTCGGTCAGAAACCAAACCCTCACTCTGACCATGATCACGACACGCGTGCGGGCGCGCAATTGAATGAGAGCAACAAAAGTACATATTTATCCCATCTTGATCGCCTGCGCGAAGGCGCACCAAAGCAAACACAATGGCTCTCGACAGACAGGAATATCCGGCCATGCTGGTAAGCTTGCCCCGAAGTTGCCGGCGCAATGCTATACTGATGCTACCAGGCCACGCTGCAACCCTCAGAAGCAGTGCAGATCCTCGACAGTCGAGTGAGGCTGGTCAGCCAAATCAATAGTGGTATCGCAGATTGGCTGCAGGTCAGTCATCCCGGACAAGCCGACACGCGCACATCGCTGAAACAACATAGGAAAGGCGGAGACTCGAAGAGCAGTACTCGCAAGGGCTGCGGAAGTTGTCGCGTCGGCCGGCGCTGGCAGATCCGCAGGAGCTAGGGTGGGTTTGGGGACACTGGAGCATGAGACGGAGCTGACAAGTCAGTGTATTCGCGACTCCCTGGTCAGCCTTGGTATCAGCACTGGATACGCTAGCAGACACCCACCACAACCTCGCGCAAAAGATAGAAGCCGATGTAGAGACACCGCTGCGACTTTTCAACTCGCAACATCGCGACATGACAGCCATGGGGAACATCCAGGGAAACCTACAATCTTTGGCAAAGGACATTGACGGCGCGCAGAAGAAGATGGACAAGCTGGGTCAGAAGGGCACAGTCCAAAAAGTGGCGGCAGCGAGCAAGGATTTAGACACTGCGCAGACGCAATGGGAGGCTCAAGCACCCTTTGTGTTTGAGAGCCTTCAGGCGCTGGACGAGAATCGACTGAATCATTTGCGCGACGTGCTCACGCAGTTTCAGACGCACGAGGTAGACAAGGTTGAGCGAAACAGGATCGCGGCTGAACAATGTCTGAACGTTCTGCTCACGGTGGAGACGGCGGATGAGATCAAGACATTCGCTATGCGCACGAGTAGTGGTGAGCGTCCAGCTACAGCGAGGAGACCGCAAGGTATCCAGCAAAGTGCTAGTGTGAGTAGTCTGCCACCTGTAGCAACGCCTGGACCTAGCGACGACAGAGCGAGCCAACGCAGTGATTCTGGTAAGTAACGTGTATGGACGATGGTAGTAGCAGGGTCTCACAACCAGCAGTATCCGATCTACCGACACCGAAAGCAGAAAAACCGCGAGGGCTTAGAAGGCTCGGGACTGTGCTCGGACGGAGAAGAGAAAGCAAGATTCCGCCAGGTGCGGGAAGAATAGCAGAGAGCCCGAAGCGCACACCGGAGAAACGACCGATCAGATTACCCAACAGCTCCACCTTCAGCTCTTTCTCGCGACGAAGTAAAGACCCCGTACCAACGCTAGAGCCTCCGAGAGAGGATGAGGCAGAGCGCCCACGATCACCTCTTCGGACAGTATCTAGTCGTTCAGACGCAGAGAAACCGCAGGAACTACCAACGACGAATGGCGCTGCTGAGGCTGTCATACCGAATGGAAGTCACCAGAGCGATCTTGCAGGACTAAACTTGGACACCCCACGGCAATTGAGCGAGGCACCAACGACCACAACCGACGGCGAGGTAGGCGGTTCACAGAAAAGCTCTAGGGCCGGCACTGACGAATGACAGCCGGACAAGATAGCAGACAAGGGCAAAGCACCAAGCCTCGATCCGATCTCTGCAGCCGAGCAAGAAGCAGCAGAGGCAGGCGGATCGGAACAAGGCGTCCCGTCCTTCAAGGTAGATATCAAGGATGCACCTGCAACGCAAGAAGCGGGTGACGCCGATGCTCTCGCTGCGATATCGACTACGCTCAAAATGGTTCGTGGCTATATCTTGCCCCATGCATCACAACTGACGTTCACAGCAAGCGCCATCGACCGTGGGTGGCAGACGTACGAATACTGTACGAGGTCGTCGCGACAACCGAGCCAGCATATACGACTCGCTCCCGTCAGTCGTCCCTGGTCAATTCTCGATGCCACCTGCGGTGCCTCAAGCTCAAGGAATACCCGAGGAGCCCGCATCGCCGATTCAAACTTCTGCCGCGAGTGTGCCAATCAATTCACCTCAGCCGTCAGCACCCGTGTCGCTTCCAACCACGACTGCATTTACGCCTTTCAGCTCTGCAGTACCACACTCCCCACTTTCTGCCATTCGTCCTGCATCTGCTCAACGAGACGACGCAGGCAGTGTACGATCTGGTCGCTCGCATACGTCTACTGCCTCTGCCTCTCACCGTCATCCTGATCTGATCTCTCCTGGCCTCAATACGAGTATGATAGAGACAGTCTCCGCATGGTTCGAGAATGGCACGCATACCCGTTCTCTCGTCATCGGAGAAGTAGCCGTTGCTTATAACAACCCCGTTGCCTCTTCCGAGACCGAAGTCATTCGTCTCACCCACTTTGACAAGCTCGACAAAGTCGCCCCTAATCCAGCATTTCTCAGCAACAAGAGCGACGAAGCAGGCGTCTACAATCTCAATCTCGGCCAATTAGGCAAAGGCAAACAAACAGCCTTCAAATACCAACTCAACTCCTCCATCTCTGAAGGCGGCAAACTAGCACCCCTTAGCCTTCAACCAGTCTGGAAGATCGAATCTGGCCAAGCCAGCGTTATCCTCAGCTACGGTACCAACCCTGCCTTCGGCACCGACGACGACATCCTTCTCAAAGACGTCACCCTCGTCCTCCACCTCGGCGAAGGCACAAAAAGCAGCAGCTGCCTCAGCAAGCCCGTCGGCACATTCAGCAAAGAGCGTGGCGTCATCTACTGGACGCTCGGCGAGGTGAAGATGCGCAAAGGTGAGACGGGGAAGGTACTCGCGCGGTTCCAGACCGAGGGTGAGGCGAAGGTGGGTAAGGCAGAGGCGAGGTGGACGTTTGAGGGGGCGGGAGGGAGCGGGGTGGAGCTGGAGAGGAAGGAGGAGGATCCGTTCAGTGATGGGGAAGGGGGCATTTGGAAGGGGTTGGAGGAAGGGAAGGTGAGGAGGAGGTTGGTGGGGGGAACGTATCAGGGCGTGTAGATAATGTGTGTAATTGGGGTTGTGGATAAATGTGTTTCATATGTGCACGGTCGTGCTGCTCGTTGCTGTCCTTGTGACGATGGATGCTACATCTTATGTGATCTGAATGAACTTGACAGATTTTGTCCTCGAATTCTTACGGTCATGGGTGCCGCCGTCACAGCAGCACGTTGAAGCTGTAACTCGCTACCATTTCTCCCACCGCGTCTGTCAACAATAATATCACCACATCGTGACCTTTTCTTTGCTTTGCTTCATAGGAACAGCAGGATGCTCTAGGACCAGTATGGACTGACAGACACACTCTTTCATTGTTTAGATCTGTCGACCATGTCATCCTCCGCGACGTCTGCGGCGGCAAAGGGGGCCACGTATCTGATAGCACTACAGATCTCATCGAGAGCGTTGACGTTCCTGCTCAATCAGATCTTACTTCGTTTTCTGACACCTGCGACATTGGGAAGAGCTGTCCAATTGGAGCTCTACTCGATCAGTGTCCTCTTCTTCGCGAGAGAAAGTTTGCGGGTTGCTGTTCAGAGAGTCGGTTCGACAATAGCAGAGGCAGCTCCAGATGCTACCAAGTCAGAGAAGGACTCTACGACTGGGAAGCCAACAGAGTCTTCGAGAGAGTCGAGCCAGTCCTCTGAAGCAGTACAGACTGTCGTGAATCTCTCGTACCTGTCCTTGGTCTTGGGCATACCACTGGCTCTTCTCTTGGGATATGCATCATGGAAAGGACTATCCGGTACAACAGCCGAGTCGAGCACACCCTACATAGGACATGCCGTGTTTCTCTATGGACTTGCAGCTGTTGTTGAGCTAGCGTCCGAGCCTGGTTTCGTGGCAGCGCAGGCGCTTCTCCTCTTCAAGGTCCGAGCTGGAGCCGAAGCAGCAGCGACAGTGGTCAAGACATTCTCGACAGTAGGCAGTGCCTTGTTCGCGCACCGACGAGATCTGGACATTGGCGTTCTCCCCTTTGCCATAGGACAATTGGGATTCGCTTCAACCCTCCTAGTCTACTACGCCTTCAAGCTCACCTCTCAAGGCCGACGAGATGGCTTCTCCCTCCTGCCCGCTTTCCTCTCTTCACCAACTCCAAAGAACTCAAGCAGCCCCAAACTTCGACAATCCGAATTCCTCTTCTCCCTCCTCTCCCTCCCGCTCCTCCACATCGCCACCTCTCTCACCATCCAATCAACCCTCAAATACATCCTCACCCAAGGCGACTCCCTCCTCATCACCGCCCTGGCCTCCCTCCCCGATCAAGGCTCATACGCTCTGGCCTCCAACTACGGCGGCCTGATCGCCCGCATGCTCTTCCAACCCATCGAGGAAACATCCCGCAACCTCTTCGCGAAACTCTGCTCGGCCCCTCCCCCCACCTCATCCTCTCCCCCTTCCCCCTCCTCCCAAACCCAACCCCCCTCATCCCCCTCCCCTTCCATCCTCCGCGCCCGACAGCTCCTCACAATGATACTAAAATCCTACCTCCTCCTCTCCCTCCCCATCCTAACCCTCGGCCCCTCCCTCGCCCCCACCCTCCTGCGCCTCATCGCCGGCCCCCGCTGGCTCGCTCTCGGCGCCGGGGAGGTCCTGGCTGCACACGCGTACTACATCCCGCTCCTCGCGCTCAACGGCATCCTGGAAGCTTTCGTCTCCGCCACGGCGACGAATAGGGAGTTGTACACGCAGAGTCTCTTCATGGGGGCGTGGTTTTTGTCGTTTGCGGGGACGGCGTGGGTGGGGGTCGGGAGGATGGGGTGGGGGGCGAGGGGCGTGGTGGTTGCTAATGGGGTGAATATGCTGGGGCGGATAGGGTGGGGGTCGGGGTTTGTTGGGGGGTGGTTTGGGGGGAGGGGAGGGGTGAGTTTGTCTTTCCTTTGTCATGATGGGGGGAATTACCATTGAGGTGTTGAGGGAGATAGGGCTGACGTGGTGTAGGAGTTGGGGTTGGTGGATGTGCTGCCGAAGGGGGGGAGTGTGGCTGCTGCGGTGGCGGTGCCGGTTGTGTTGAGGGGGACGGAGGGGTGGTTGGGTGGGTATGGGGTTGTGGGGGAGTTGGTGAGGAATGGAGTCGTGGGGGTTGGGTTGATGGCGGCGATGTGAGTGTCTGGGAAGATGAAGGGGAGTGGTTGCTGACTTTGGCAGCGCGGTGTTTGAGAGGGAGTTCTTCAGGGAGTGTTATGGGCTTGTCAAGTCGTCAAGGTAAATAAGCAGATGAAGCGGAACATACTCTTTGCGGTACATGGTTGGACACTGTGCATAAATCTAGCGGAACGCAGATAGATTGGTAGCGTACTGGACCAGGTCTTTGCGAATGCAGCACACGAACGTCATCCGGTGGTAGTGGTGGATTTGGCCAGGAGATGTCCAAGGCGAGGGTCTAGGCTTACTGCCGACTGGCAGTAGCTCAGCATGGACAACGATGTAGCATGATATAGCTAATACTGGACATCCTTCTGCCTCTCTGGACCTTGTCCGTTTGCTCTGCACATTCCACTTCCACTCTATTGCGCCTCAACTCTGACTCATGCTCCTCTGTTTTGCCCACACTAGCTCACAAGTCGACATTCCATCTATCCGGCCAACGAAGCATTACCTTGCATACCCCGACGGTCACTCCATCCAAACCTTCCCTGGCGCCCGGCCCACCTTCTCTCCTGCCCAGCCCCCTCTCGCTTCCCCTCCCCCTTCCCCTCCTCTGCTTGACCGTCTCTACTCCCCCTCCCCTCCTGTCCCCGGCCGCGAGTACCAAAACTCCACCGCATTCCTCCTCTCCCCGAGTATCGGAGAGAAATACTCCCCCTCCAACCGTCCTCCCCTCTCCCACCCTGTCCGCTCCAACAACTTCTGACTCGCCAAATGCTCCTCATCAACCAACGCCAAAGCCATGTCCCATCCCCTTTGCTCCGCGCTTGGCATGACCTCGAACAACACCGGCAAAAAAGCTAGGAGCGCTTCGGTCATGAAACCTTGCCCCTGGTACGCCGGGTTGAGACTGTAGCCGAGTTCGGGGAAATGTTTGCAGCCGAGGAGGCCGATGACTTTTCTGCGCGGCGAAGTGGGAGTGGATGAGGGGGAGGGAGAGGGGGGCCGCGGGATGGTGAGGGCGTACATGATGGGGCTGGCGTTGCGTTGGTGGAGGAGGGTGGCGGTCTCGGCGAGGGAGGCGCGGGGGGCGCGGGTGCTGCAAATGTCAGAGGGTGGGGGGGGACATGTGGCGGGTCGCGGGGGAGGTATGCAGTGCTGAGGGAAAGACAGAACAGAGAGAAGGAGGGGAAGAGCGAGAGTGTGGTAGGCAGGTAGGCGAAAGATGGGAGAGGAAATGATCGAGTGGCTCAAGAGAGTGGTGAAGCGAGAAGTGATAGGATTGCGGGACCGTACAAGGATGAAGCGAGAGGGGAACATGGTATATATCGCTGGGAAGGAAATCGGTGGAAAGCAAAGCATTCTAGTCTGAAATGGTGACAGTGGGTTTGAGAAGGTAAGGGACAGGCTTACGTGAATTTCAATGCTTCTGCATTAGTATACCATTCGTGTACGTCTTCTGCATCTGCATCTGGGTTGATGGCTCGGAGAATGAGTCGATCGGTCTTGATCTCTCGCTCGTGGAGGGTGGTCATTTCTGTAGTCATGGTTGCGTTCCTAACATGGATGGAGACAGTGCAGTGTGCTGGGTAAGTAATGGAATGATAAATGGAAGACACGGTACGTATGAGCAATATACTAGACCTTCAACGAGTACATTATCACGGCGTGACTCAGCAGGAACGCGATGTCGCGATTAGGCAGCCGTGTATGCACTAGCACGGGAGTGGAGAAAGAGTTGCTGTCAGAGACCACTGAAGAGAAGAAGATCATTTGGGAATTGCTTTGTATCATTCGAGTTTTCTGAGGCACTGTGAGGCGAAGGACGAAGTGAAGCAAAGTCCTTGGCTCAATGCTTGTCTCTGCCACTACCAGCAACATCTGTCCGGAACGCCGTCGCTAATCAAACATGCTAGACCTTGACCAAATCTCGATCGCATACCTCTATCCGAGCACCTTGTACTTGCTGTCGGTCTTGCCTTTCTTCTGGACACCCTGCCCAGGTTGCATCCCAAGTGGGTCCATCTTTGGTGGCTTGTTGTTGTTGCCTCCCCCTCCACTGCCTCCACCACCGCGACCGCTCTTGCCCTTGTTGTGCTTTCCCTTGTAGCGATCGTCCTTCTTTGTGGCGACTTTGATCTCCGTTTCCGCTCGTCTGATGAGCACAGGATGACTGCCAATGTACTTGCCATTCATGTCCTTGGCTGCTTGAAAGTATTCATCCGCATCGGAAAACCCAACAAAACCAAAACCCTTGCTCTTTGTCGTGCGCTTGTCTCGAACCACTCGAGCTTTCTGGACAGAAGGCCATTTTGAGAACGCCTTGAGAAGAGAATCATCGGTGACCTCTCCTGCCAAGTTGCCGACAAAAATGCGATGGAGGTTGCCCCATTCGAGTAATGTTGCATCTTCCCACTTCTGACCACCACCTTGACGGACCACTGTCTTTTGACCCACGGGCGTGGTGTCGCCAGAAGAATTCGGAATGGAACCATCAAGACGATTGCTCTTCAGTGGTAGGTAGTTGACATTTATGCCTGGCTTCTCTCCTGGCTTGGGCTGAGGTGTGCCGGAATAGTTTGATTGCCATTGCTGCATCTGCTGTTGCCACTCTGGATCTGCAGCATTGAATGCGCCATCCGCACCACTTGCTGTTGGGGGAAGGAATGGATTGTGTATCGTAGGTGTCGGCGCGGCATACTGATTGTAGTCGTACCCGGCGGCATACTGCTGAGGCTGCTGTCCAAATTGTTGGTAGGATCCATACTGTTGAGAAGCACCACTATAGCCTCCGCTCATGTCATATCCTGCTGCTGGATAGGTTGGGTACTGCTGCACTTGAGGTGAAGCTGTGCGCTTCGGGGGCGCGGAGGACGTGACATTTCGTGGTTTGAAGGCGAAGCCAGGTTTGGCTGGCAGGGCATGACCACCGGCAGGTGTCGACGAACCTGATCCTGGAGCACTCATTGAGCTTGATGTTTCGAGTTGATGGGCAAGAGCTCAATGACACGCGGTCCTCGAATGTGTGAGGACGCGACAGCTCGCGTGGAGAAAGCAGGAGATGGATCGCCTTACCTCAGTGTACCAGCTCTGAGCTCCACGACCGACGATACCAAGTGCTTGAATAAGATGGCCGAGTTGCGCAAGCTGTTCTGAATGAGGCTCTGCTGGAGTGAGTGTGAGCAAAGAACGGTATCGGCCTATGAGATCCGACGTTGCGGCCCCCGCCGGCGAGAGAAAATTTGGTCATCGTCATTTCTTGGCACGCATTTCCCAGCCGGAAATGCAGACTTGAGGCGCCATTTGGGTCAGTGGGACAATCTCAGATCCCGACCTGACGGAAAGACATGGACGGACGCATGGCTAATTGAAGCCACTAATCACAAAAAGTCGGCGAAGACAGGCCTCAATTGAATCATATACCGTTCAGTAGACGTCTGCCAACTTTGTCCGTGACAATCCGTATCATTCCGGTTAAATCTGAGCGTGATATTGGACATCATCTCCGCGAGCAGCTTACAAAGATAGCTCCCAAAGCAGCCCACTAAACTGACCACGAACCCCACCAAAGCCCGCTAAGGTCAGTCCTCCGATTCAACAACACCTCAAAGTCCGGACCGCCAAAACATCCCCCTTCTCTCTTCTCATCCCGTCACTGACATTTTACTGCCACAGCTGGCTTCTTCACAAAGACTCTCGACAATCACAAACCACCTGACTAAATCTCCATCGCCCGCCATGTCCACGGAAGCTGTGTAAGTCCGACCCCTCCTTCTACCCGTCACAAAAATCTTTCTCCCAACGATACCGGACAAATTGGGCTGACGGACATGTTTCCAGTGGAGACTTCGGTCTCATCGGTCTGGCCGTCATGGGTCAGAACCTGATCCTCAATGCCGCTGACCACGGCTTCACTGTCGTCGCCTTCAACCGAACTGTCGCAAAGGTCGACCGCTTTTTGGAGAACGAGGCAAAGGGCAAGTCCATTGTTGGCGCCCACTCGATCAAGGAATTCTGCCAGAAGCTCAAGAAGCCCCGCCGCATGATGCTCTTGGTCATGGCAGGCAAGCCCGTCGACGACTTTATCGAGCTTCTCCTGAATGAGGGTGGACTCGAGGAGGGTGATATCATCATTGATGGTGGTAACTCTCACTACCCGGACACCAACCGCAGGACCGAGTACTTGAAGACCAAGGGCATCCGCTTCGTCGGTAGTGGTGTCTCTGGTGGGGAGGAGGGCGCACGCTACGGACCCAGCATCATGCCTGGTGGTAACGAGGAGGCTTGGCCATACATCAAGGACGTTCTTCAGAGCATCTCCGCAAAGTCCGATGGTGAGCCATGCTGTCAATGGGTCGGTGACCAGGGCGCTGGCCACTACGTAAAGATGGTGCACAACGGTATTGAGTACGGTGACATGCAGCTCATCTGCGAGGTTAGTAGAGTCAATCGTGGAACAAGGAGAAGACACTAACATGAGAGAAAGGCGTACGATATCCTCAAGCGCGGTCTCGGTCTTTCGAACAAGGAGATGGGTGACGTCTTTGCCAAGTGGAACACTGGTGTACTCGACTCCTTCTTGATTGAGATCACCCGCGACATCCTCTACTTCAACGACGACGATGGAACTCCTCTTGTCGAGAAGATCCTCGACTCGGCCGGCCAGAAGGGTACCGGAAAGTGGACTGCCATCAACGCTCTTGACCTGGGTATGCCAGTCACCCTCATCGGTGAGGCCGTCTTCGCTCGTTGCTTGTCATCTCTTAAGGAGGAGCGTGGCCGCGCTGCATCAATTCTGCCAGGCCCGAGCCCCAGCTTCAGCGGCGACAAGCAGCAATTCATCGACGACCTTGAGCAGGCCCTGTACGCCTCCAAGATCATCTCATACGCCCAAGGTTTCATGCTTATCCAGAACGTGAGTACTCCCGCGCGCATTGCACACGTGACTTTCTGACGACGTCCCAGGCTGCCAAGGAATACTCGTGGAAGCTCAACAAGCCAGAGATCGCCCTCATGTGGCGTGGTGGCTGCATCATCCGCTCCGTCTTCTTGAAGGACATTACCTCTGCGTACCGCGAGAACCCTGACCTCGAGAACTTGCTCTTCCACAAGTTCTTCACCAACGCCATCACCAAGGCCCAGGCCGGCTGGAGGAACGTCGTCGCAAAGTCTGCCGTATGGGGTATCCCAACCCCGGCCTTCAGCACTGCTCTATCCTTCTACGATGGTTACAGGACCAAGGACCTGCCCGCCAACTTGCTCCAGGCCCAGCGTGACTACTTCGGCGCCCACACCTACCAGATCAAGCCTGAATTTGCTAGCGACAAGCACCCTGTCGGAGCCTACACCCACACGAACTGGACAGGCCGTGGTGGCAACATCAGGTATGTACCACGCGCGCGCGAAGCTTTCGGCTCATCCACTAACATCAATCAGTGCAAGTCAATACAACGCGTAATGTGGTCGCGTGTCGATCCGGGTTGGCCAAGGAGGTTTATTGGCAATGGAAGAATGAAAATACAATGTCTATGTGTTCCAATTAGATCAGTCAATTCCTCCATTAGTGGCGACTTGTTGTATTGTGTCGCGTAATCAAGTGATATGTAGCCGTCGTGAAATGCTCGACTGCTCGGCGGATCTGCGCTCTGATTGGCCGGAGCTCACTCCTCGCATTGACTTCGCCGACGTGACCTTGAACTTCGACGGTCATCTCCACCACAAATCGGACTGCCCAGGACTCGGGCTGTCGTTGAAGCGTAATCGTTGAGGATCTGCGCCCTCCAACTGCACCCATAGCTAGCGACCGGTCATAGACAAGGACGAGTGGGCGATCAGCTCACTTTGGCACGGTCTCGTCTGACCATGAGGTTGGCTTCATTATAGGAAGCGAGTCGACGCCGTACACTAACACTGACACTTGACTGGGAGCGTCCAATACCACGTATACTCATGGCAGAAACGAAGCGAGCCTCCGCTGAACGTGTTGCGACACCCAGGACAGGGGGTCAGCCAGCTGGAGAGGTACTCAAGAATCTCAGCAATGCCATTGGCGCTCGGTACGTCGCTTGCAAAATCAATCTGGCCAGCTTGACATAGATGCTAACACCATCGTCTAGGATCAAGCTCACAACCTCAGCAAATCCGCCGCAAAATCTAGAGGGCACACTTTTTACAGCCTGCCCCATCTTCAACGTAGTCGCAATCAACACTGCTCCAGTACCACCCAATCCCTCTTCCACGAACAATGCCGAGCCAGGCGACTACCATGTCATCCCCATTTCGCGGATACAAAACTTCCAGGTCCTCTCACTGGCTGAGAACAAGGATGGGTTCGCGACCGCACTCCCTGCCATTGGCAAGGTAGACACGGCAAAGCTGAAAGAGCGAGAGAAGCAGAGAATAGCCAAGATCAAGAACGAGGAAGCGAAGAAGGGCAAGGGCGTGACAGCCGAGGCGCAGGCATTGTTCAATGCGCTGGACAGGATGTACGTGTATATCCCAGCTCGGAAAGCCCCAAACAGACATCCTAGAATCCTTGCAAGAGGATGGGCGAAAGCATACTTATCGAGAGATCCCTGCTGACATCCGAACAGGTACGCAGCCAGATGGCACGACACAGACATCATCGTAGACGATTCAGTCATCATATCAGCACCATATACCGCAGAGACATGCAAGGCACCGAGAGAAAAGCAGGGCGCACTGACGCAAATCAGAAAGGTCGTCGAGGGGGAGAAGAGAAAGTTTGCGGACCGCTCGAGAGGAGCGAGTCCATTGCCTAGGAAAGGCGGCTGAAGTCGTATCGCTGGCGGACAACGAATAGTTCAGCTAGGTAAACGCTGTCGGCCAACTAAGCAGACAATGAAGACCGATACCCAAACGTGCTCAGTCGCTCGCCGTGTTTGATCAAATATCCTTTTCGTAATCCCCAGACATGTGAACGGAATACTCATTCATTTGCGTTTCCTGGCCCAGCGATTTCAGGTCACGTGCGCGGAGATCCTCGGCTCTGACCCCGTCCTGCCCTCCAAGCTTCATCGTTTGGTAGTGTTTTGACTGTCTTGGGGTCTTCCATAATCATATTAGCACGGTAGCAAGCGTACAGCGTGCGCAAATCTTCAATGCTTCGGATTTCGAGTTCTTTTCTATCCACCCTACGGCCCCTGGGGAGGATAATCAGTCACAGTCCTTCGATACTTTGAGGCGCGCGATGAACACGAACTTGAACAATTTCGATGTCGCTATATTGCCCAAGCTCAGTCATGAATGTGGATCTAACAACTGTACCTTCCAAGACCATGATGGTTTCTACTCCTCGCTCGGGTTCCGTTCCCAATGCCACGATTTGTCTGCAAACATCCATGAAGCCAACATTGACCAAATCTGGAAAGAAGGAGATAAAGGCTCGCCGACCATGGAGTATACACTTCAAGCTATCCGAGACTCACCACCGTTGAGGGTGAAGACCTCATTCGGTCCATTCTTATCCCTCACTGCATCCGGTCCACTGTCAGATCACTCGTCCTTCTTCTCGTTTTGGGTGCTGATGATTCGGGACCCCACAATAGTAGGCATCGTCACTGCTGGCGAGCAAAATCCTGGCTACGAGACCATGGCCTACCAATGCGATTTCACACCGATTCTCAAACAATTCAATGCTGTGTCGGTGGGCGGCTTGCTTGACGAGGTCGAAATTTCTAGACAAGATTTGTCACTCATGGAATTCCCCGCTTCAACTGCTTCCACCGAGTTTCTGGTACGGTCAACTTCCTTGATTGGGTTTCCTCTCGCGAAGCGTATGTCCATCACTGGTCCCTCGGAAGCCTTCATGACCCCAGCCCCGCTCATTCATAGAGAAACTAATGCGCAAGTCTCTTCGATGGACCTCGTGGCTTCTGCCTCCGGAGCGCAGTCACAGCCGGAGCCTGCCCTTGTGCCGGACACAGGACCTGATTCAGAGGCATCACAACATACAAGTATTGAGATTCCCAGTCCAACGTCTATCTTCTTGGCGGCGCCTGACCCACTCACTGGATCTCTTACGCCCGATGCCAGCTCCATAGTCGGTGTCGCACCCGGGGGTACCGTCTTGCCGCCGAGCATTGCTCTCAACCGTTCAAGCCAAGAACCACCACAGCATGAACCGCAATCCAGCACAAACGTGTCGCGAGATTATATTCTGAGCCTGTCCGAAGTGCATGTGAATGGCGAAACCATAAGCTGTGAGACAGCCACAACGCAAGGAACCAACAACAGCTTCCACTCCAGGGATCCATCCAACATTACGCAATACTACGATCCTAGGTGTGTTGCGTTCCTCGGACAAGATGCTGGCGAGCTACTGCGCACAGCTCTCTGGTTCCTGTTCCCGCGCCACGACATGTCGAGCTTGGCTATCAATGTCACTGGGCAGAGCATACCAGGTTTGATCAGGACTGTGGACAATCTGCATCTGTTCCCGCTGTACGACCGTGGCCAAGCAACCCTGGAATCTGTCAATGCATATGCAGCCCGAGTCGCAGATACAATGTCAGCGTTCGTACGAGCGGCTGCGAATAAGTCCGTAATTGGCAACGCGCCTTCCGTCGGTGTTGCCCGGATCACGCGGACATGCGCTTCCGTGGCGTGGCCGTGGCTGTCGCTACCTGCTGCTTTGACGGTTTCGACCATAGTCTTCCTCGGCGCTACCGTTGTACATACTAGGCATCACAGCCGGAACCCACTCTGGCCCGGCCTGCTGAAGTCCTCCCCTCTCGGCATTCTACTGCATGGTCCGAGTGATGATACTAGCTTTGACCACTACGCTGGGCAAAAAGATCTAGTCGTGATAGAGCATGCTGCCGATGGAGTCCGATCCAGCTTGCAACGGAGATATGATGGTTGACTAGCTTAAGATACCAGGCGGTCGGTCTGACTGCGAATGGATCACCGCTTGTCTCTCCTTCCGGACAATATTTTGCCGCGATCGACCAGACATCAAGTGAAGGTTTCCAGCCCAATATCCAGGGCCAAGCCACGTACTCCACAGGGTATAACTTCATGTCCCAGGTTTCGAACCTGGTCTACCTGTCAGCGGAGCTTCACATTGTTCCGTCTTTTTCCGCGGCCTCGCCGATGTAAGGCACGGGAGTGGTCGTTGCACAAGAGCGCTACATCGTACTGGTGCGAAGAGGCGGGTCTAGACATACCGAAATTCACACGGAGGAAGACCCAGGGAAGCTTGATCAGAGCTTATATGACGCGCTTCTATGGCCAGACTCACCTGCTTCGCCTCGCTGGCTGTACCTGTGCCTGTCTTGGCTGAGCGATTCGAGCCGAATGACTGTCCTCCCGTCTCGTTTGTGGCTGACAAGGGACGCAGATGTGGTTGATACGAGAACAAAGTCACTGCAACAGTATCATTTCCGTAAGACCAAGACCTTGAGTACGCCTTCTTGCAAACATTCATGATCTGAAATGTTGCTGGTCGCCGACTTTTGCACAATCAAAGAGTATCCAACAGAGGGCTCAACCCCTGCGCCGTACCAAGAATATCCTCAAATTGAAACCTCCAACCCTCGACCAGATCCCTCTGCCTCATGAATGGCCTGAACGACGTGTAATCTGTATTGCTCAATCCAAAACCACTCGTCCTATTTGTGAAATCCGACCTCGCAGAAGAAGTCCCCGCCGCGGCCAACCCACGCTGCCAATCATCCGACACCAAGAACGACTGCAGAAGTCTCGCTGTGTCCGGCATCTTGGTGTTCTTCAGAATGGCCGAGGTCTGGAACCAGCTCATGTACCGATCTGACTTCGGTGCGACGAAGGACCAATCCGCGCCGAGGGGGAAGGAGGTGAATGTCAACGTCCTTGTCGTGGAGCCGTTGATCACAGAAGCGGGCGTGGCTGTTCCTCGGACCCACTGTACGTCTTGTTGTGCGAGTTTGCGGACCCAGTCCCAGCCGTACTTCTGCACGATTAATGTCCAGGAGTATAGCACGGCGTCGTCATCGTTGGGGTAGGTCAGGACGAGCTTGCCTTTCCATTTTGGATCGAGGACGTCAGCGTAGGAGGTGGGGATGTCCTGGGTGGGGACAGAGGCGGTCTTGAAGACGAAGCGACCGAAGGAGCCGGGGAGGGGATTCAGCTATGGGAGGGAATGTGACGAGGTAACACTGACCTCCGAAGTAGGGTAGGTATGCGCCATTGCGGTCGGTGAACTCTGGGAACAGCTTGTCGAATGAGGCAGGCTTGTAGTTTTGGAGCCAGCCCTTTGCCTTCCAATTGTCAAAGCCTTGTAATGTTTGTAGGACTGCAACGTCGGCATAGAAGTCGCCGTCTTGGAATTGGTTGTTGATACGGCCGTCATGGTACTTTGACAAGTCGACGGTGAAGTTGACCTTGATCAAAGGGAAGGCAGCCTGGAATGCTTGGACAATACCGCTGGCTTGGGTTTTCTCTGATTGATGGTTAGTCCTACCACGAATGAGGATGGAAGACTTGCCATCACCACCCCAGGCGACTTGAAGGGTACCGGTCTCCTTCTGAGCGGTAGCATAGAGGGTGGAAAGGTCTCTGTTTTCCACATCCCTGTAGCGAGGCGCAAGTTCTGGTGCAGCCATGGCCGAGGCGGATATGGTAGCCACAATGGCAGTATAAGCAAGGACCCTCATGGTGATGAAGGGAAAACGAAACAACAGCTGTAGCGTTCGTTCACGACAAGAGATTGAAACGAAAAGACAAGGTGATAACGAGAGGAGCAGTGATCGTTTTATGTTCGCGACCTACCTGCTGTTCGCTTCCAGTGGAGTGAAGTATCACGCACAGCGGAAAGCTTCCATGGATATTGCTCAGCAAGCTGCCAAGCTGAAACTACACTGATGTGTAACCCTATTTCGCTGCTGTCATACCTACAGTATGAAACATTGCTCTAGGCTTTGTTCTCAGCTGATGGAGACGGATGAAGCTCGGGAGCCGCCGGAAAGATTCCGAACCATGCTTCGTCGTGAACACGTGATTCTGGTCATGCGAGTCCGCAGCGACAATGAGCAGCCTCCACTCCCTTAAGCAAAATCGATACTTTGAAGAGTGGAGAAAGCATTGTTGGATCAGTCCATTCTTGCGGTGCAATCTCGCCGAGTGAATGTTTGTGGGTTGTCCATCCCGTGGTATGAAG
This sequence comes from Elsinoe batatas, assembly GCA_017309325.2. Lineage (NCBI taxonomy): Eukaryota > Fungi > Ascomycota > Dothideomycetes > Myriangiales > Elsinoaceae > Elsinoe > Elsinoe batatas. The sequence goes on from JAESVG020000010.1 coordinate 3,130,888, forward strand.
AATCGTTGCAAGTCCTGCTACTTTTGTCTGATACGCCGGCTATCCTGCTTGTCTGGAAGTTAGGTCGATTGGCATGAACATAATAGTAGTTCTCCTGCTACGCCAAACCACCAGGTTTGAAGTGGTCTCGATAGATCTCGTGTTCAAACCAACCAGGACAACTAGACCTTCATCCGCATCCCCATTCATGGATGAATCACATCTAAAGGAAAAGACCATTCAGGAATTGTACATGTACCTCGGTCGCCTGACCGTCCCAAGCTGTTGGTTATGATGCGAGACTTGTCATGCAGGGATGGACATGCAAGATAGATGAAGTCAATCATGATCCTCGGTCCCTCTTCGCAGATTAGTATTCTTCAACCGAATTGCGAATTGCAAGGGGCATGCAGAGGTTGACATGTGCAATGACGTGTGGGCATCGGCTCTCGGCGCCGTGATTGGCCGACGGCGACGTCAAGTGGCAGCAGCTCGATCTCTCGATCGCGCCGTGTCGATGTACTCTTCACCCATCGTGGCTTAAAGTCTTTTTGCACGTCCAATTTCCACGCGGTCATACAAGGATTGAACGGCGGCTGGCAGACAACAATCTATTGGTTGTTTAGCCCTTCCGCTATTCATAACAGAACCACTCCAGGGACAGACCACTTTCAACAGTCTCCTACATTCAGCTCATTCAACATAGCGTTGCTTCATCACTACCACATCACCATCAATCGACAATACAGCGCACACAATAGCCATTATGACGAAACAACTTAATATCCTCGTGAGCGGGGCAGGCATTGGCGGCCCAGTCCTCGCCTACTGGTTGAACAAGGCCGGACACAAGATCACAATCGTTGAACGGGATGCACAGCTACGGACAACAGGACAAAGTGTAGACATTCGAGAAGCAGCCGTTGAGGTCATCCGCAAGATGGGCCTCGAACAGACAATCAGAGATACCAGCACACACGAAGCTGGTGTGGCCTTCGTGGACCCCAAGGACAAAGTCAGAGCACTTTTCAAAGCGACAGGCAGCACAGAAGTCCAGTCATTCACCTCCGAGTTCGAGGTCTTCCGCGGCGACCTTGCCAAAATCTTCTACTCCACCACAAAAGACCTCTGCACCTACATCTTCGGTGAGTACATCACCTCCATCGACCAAGACAACGACGGTTGCTACGTCGAGTTCGCCAACGGCACCGACGCCGCCCGCTACGACCTCGTCGTTGCCGCCGACGGTCTTGGCTCCAAAGTCCGCGCGATGGTCTTCAATACCTCCACACGAGAACACATCTGGTCCCTCGACACCTTCGCGGCCTACTTCACCATCGACAAAGACCTCCTCAAAGGCGACCAATACAGCCGCTGGTACAACGCCCCAGGCGGCCGCTGCATCCTCCTCCGACCCGATCCCCAGCGCCGCACCCGCGCCCACCTCTTCGTCATCAACCACGGCGACCAAGCCCAACTTGACACCTACCGCGCCGCCTACCAACAAGGCATGGACCGCGTCAAGCAGCTCTTCACCGAAGAGTTCAAAGACGCCGGCTGGCTCACCCCTGAAATCCTCGCCTGCGCCCCCGACGCCAAAGATTTCTACGGCAGCGAAATCGCCCAGATCCGCACCGAGAAACTCTTCTCCGGCCGTGTAGCGCTCGTCGGTGACGCGGGGTACTGCCCGACTCCTTTCACGGGGATGGGGACCAGTCTCGCTATGATCGGGGCGTATATCCTCGCTGGAGAGATCAACAAGAATGCCGAGGACGTGCCCGGGGCGTTGCAGCGGTATGAGGATATCATGCATCCGTATGCGAAGAAGGTGCAGCAGATTCCGAGGAGTATGCCGAAGCTGGCGAACCCGATGAGTGCGTGGGGGATTAAGGTCCAGTTGGCGATTTTGTCGTTGGTCAGTTGGCTCAAGGTGGATGTTTTTGCGAATTGGTTGCAGGGGTTTGAGGTGTTCAAGGGGAAGAAGTTTCAGTTGCCTGAGTATACTTGGCGGGATCAGAGGGACTCGGTTCTGGTTGGGTAAAGTGGTACACAAGGAGGGAGGAATTCTCATGATTGATGCTTGATGATTGCATCTGGCTGGCGGGGTTAGGACAAGCGACGGGATTACAACGTAGCATGCTTTTACAGCAGGGCAGGAAATTGAGCAAATAGATCTTAATTCAAGCGACATGGTATCATGACAAATTCCCAGCTTTTTCTTGCCTCTATCAACGCCATCGCTATGCTCTCGTCCCGATGCACTCATCTACTCCTCAGTAGCCAACACCATCTTCTCCCTCTCCGACCTCCTCTTCACCTCCTTCTTCCGACTATGCCTCCTCTCATTCTCCTCCTTCCTCTTAATCGCCCTCAACTCTTCCCCCTTGATCTCCCCCGCCTTCTTCACCACCTTGGGCACATGTCTATGCCTCGCTATCCTCTTCACCTCCGGCATGTGCGCGTATCTTTTCTTCAACGCCTCATCATACTCCAGCGCCTGCCTCTGCCTCGCGCTCTTCACGCCCTGCCGCTTACTCGCTTCCGCCCGCCACAGGCGCACGTTCCCGTCGTCTGAGCCCGTCATGATGTAGTTGTTGTCGCTGGACCAGGCGCAGGAGAAGACGCGCTGCATGCGTTTCGTGTGGTAAATGTCGCGGCTGTGGCCTTGGTTGCGGCGCCAGAGACGGACGGTGCGGTCGTAGGAGGCCGAGACGAGTTCTTCGCCTGTCGGGGACCAGGAGATGTCCATTACTGCTGCGACGTGGTCTTTGAGGACGTTGAGAGAGCGTTTCATGTTGCGTGTGTCGAAGAGGTAGATGTTGTGGTCTTCGTTGCCGACGGCGAGGTTGAAGGGTTCCATGGGGTTCCAAGCTATGGAGTTGGAGGCGAGGTTGAGGACTGTGCGGTGGAGGGCGGTGGAGGTGCGGAGGTCGTAGAGGATGAGGGAGCGGTCAGTGCCGGTGGAGGCGAGGAGGGAGGTTTCGGATTGGTTGAAGGCGACAGAGGTGATGGTGTCTACTGATGTAGGCCAGGAGATGGTTTGGGATGGAGTTGAGGATGGCCGCGTGAGGTCATAGAGGGAGATAACTGATGATGCTGCGGCGACGGAGGGCATGGTACGGTGGCGGGTGATCGAGTTGAAAGCATTCGGTCCTAACCAGGTTGCTAAAGGCGCGGAACCAGAGGAGGTATTGTATGGGTCGTACATTTTGATGGATCTGTCGCTACCACATGAGATGACCTTGTGATCTTCTGTCCAACACATCCCCTTGACCAAGTTTTCGTGCGCTGAAGTCTGCCATACCTCATCTCTACTTGTGAGATCCCACACTTTTATCACGCCGTCTCCGCTACCAGAGGCGAACCGTTCCAAAGACTTTGGGTCTTTCGCGATTGTGTATACTCCGTCCACATGTCCTCTTCCAAGTTGAGCCAGGAACGGCGCAGCGAACATACGCTCCAGTTTCGTGGCATTCAAAGCCCTGGTATATTCCCTTGCGCGCTCGAATGGGTGCAGAGCGGGGTCCAGATTTCGAGGCTGTCGAGAGACATTCGTTCCTGGCGCCTGCTGCGACTCGGCAGAGCGCGAGAGGGCTTTGATCTTCTACAGGAGGTATTAGTAAATAGCACAGCCGTCGTAGACACAACACTTACCATATTTGCTGCCGAAGAGAGAAATCGAGGCCGCGGAGGTGAAGTAAAATCCATTACTTTTTTACATATATCGGTCACCGTTGACATCACTACGGTTGACTGTATCTAAGCTCTCCCGACCTGAAGCTTCTCGCGACTCAGTGACCCTTGGACATTCAGCTGCTTCTCCAAAACATCACTTGACTTCCATCGCCTGCATATCATCGCCTCCACTGCCAGCACTCTCCATTTGGCCCCGACACTCATTTCTCCCAGCCTCATCTGCACGCACACACTTGATCACAGGAGCCGCGATGGCTCAGGATGAGAATGTAAAGAAGTTGGAGGAAGCACAGAAGCTAAAGAAAGAGTCGCCCAAGCAAGCCCAACAAATCTACAAGGATGTATTGAAGCAGGGGCCTGGTCAATCGGAAGCGACAAACAAGAACTACGAAACTGCTCTGATAGGTTTGGGAGAAGTCTACCGCGACCAAAAGGATGCAGACCAGCTGGCGCAACTGGTACAGGATGTCCGATCAGTGCTGTCGTCATTGGCAAAGGCAAAGACAGCAAAGCTTGGTCAGTACGCTGATGGTGCTTGTGTCGAAGTCGCTGACGGATGTTCCAGTACGCCAGTTACTTGATCTCTTCACCCCGATTCCCAACTCTGTCGAGATCCAGATCACAACCACAAAGTCATGTATAGAATGGGCCATCAGTGAACGACGTGGTTTTCTTCGTCAGAATCTCGAGACTCGTCTTGTTCAACTGTACATGCAGAAGCAATCCTACTACGACGCCCTCACCTTGATCAACTCTCTCCTCAAAGAGCTCCGCCGTCTCGATGACAAGCTTGTTCTTGTAGAAGTTCAGCTTCTGGAGTCTCGCGTCTACCACGCTCTTGGTAATGTGCCAAAGGGAAGAGCCGCTCTCACATCAGCAAGGACTAGTGCAGCCAGTGTATACTGCCCACCGGCACTTCAGGCCAACCTCGATATGCAGTCGGGGATGTTGCATGCGGAAGATTCGGACTTCACGACGGCTTACTCATACTTCATCGAAGCTATGGATGGATACCACAGTCTCGACGAATCAGCACAAGCGACATCTGCACTTCAATACATGCTGCTCTGCAAGATTATGCTGAATCAGGGTGACGATGTGCAGAACCTGATGCAGAGCAAGCAGGCTGTCAAGTACGCAGGGAAAAACTTGGAGGCGATGAAGGCAGTGGCGCGGGCACACACGGATCGAAGCTTGGAGGCATATGAGCAGGCACTGGCACAATTCAGGAACGAGCTAGGCAGTGATCGTTTCATTGCCAACCACTTGAGGAGGCTATACGATGCTATGCTGGAGCAGAACCTTATCAAGGTCATCGAGCCGTTCTCAAGAGTAGAGATTGACCATGTCGCGAAGATGGTCGGGCTTGATGTTGTGCAGGTCGAGCGGAAGTTGGGCCAGATGATCTTGGACAAGGTGATCATTGGCGTGTTGGATCAGGGTGCGGGATGCTTGATCGTTTTTGATGAGCTCGAGCGGGATCAAGGATATGATGCCGCACTCGACACGATCGACAAGCTGAGCAATGTGGTGGATGTGCTCTACACCAACCAGGCCAGCCTTCTAGAGTAGGCAATAGGCGAGTCAGTGTACCATATAGCTGGCGCCTCTTCAATGCACGTGCATGACGCATCGTCGTCCTTGCTGTTCTGTGTCCGAATGTCGGGCCTCCGGTCAGATGTGATTTCAGTCCAGGTCTGCCAGATCCTAGTGTCCTTCGCCAGGAACCCTTCGCCATCCCCTATCCCGAGCTAGTGTTGTCCAGGTCCATTGCCTAAGCATTGGTGTCCGAGTTCATATCACCTCCAGATCCCCCCTCCTTACCCCTTCCCGTACCACCCTCCACCTCAAAACCCACACATCCCCCCTCTTCAATTCCACCTCCCCCACCCCCTGCTCACCCTGCACCTCCACCGTCCCCGCATCCCTCAGCACCCTCACAAACACCGCAGTATCCAAATCCGGCTGATCAACCATACTCACCCCCCCTCCCGTATCATCCATCTTCTGCAGTTGTCCAGGAAACGCCCCAAGGAAACTACTCTTATAATGCCCCTCCAACAACGCAGTATGATGCTCCAAATACCTCATCTCCATCTCACTGAGCAGCGGACTCTTCTCCACCCCTTGCCCATCCATACCCTCGTCCCCATCCATACCCCCACCCATATTGCCCACCCCTTCCTGCCCTTGTCCCCTCACCTGCCCCCTCGCCAGCCCCAAATACCAAATCGGAAACGCATCCATCTTCCCCAACCTCGTCCTAAGCAACGACCTGAGCAAAAACTTGACCCGTTCCAACTCCGTCTGTATCACGACGAGCGCGAAATTGGAGCCTGGGTCCATAGCGGAGGTGAGGTCTTCTATGCGCGCGATCTGGGAGGCGAGGCGGGTGGTGATGCGCTGGATCAGGGCGGAGGGGTAGGGGAGGAGTTCGGGGGATAGGCGCTCGGTTGTCCAGGCGCGGGTGAGGAGGTGCAGGTCTGTGAGAGAGGGGTCCTGGGCAGGGGAGAGGGAGGAGAGGATGTCGTCTATATCCATGGTGGATGTGGTGAGAGGTAGAAATTTTGGGTGGAAGGTGGAGGGGGTAGTGAGCGGGAAGTGGGAGGCGGAATGGAGGGAGGGCACGGAGAGGTGGTGGTGCGGGGTGAGGAGGGGCGGGGCGCGTCGCGTTGGCAAGATTTTAGATGGGTCCGAGTGCAGACTTGAACGGGTGCTTGGATATCACGTCATGCGTGTAGGTCGATTTCACGTTCTGCACTTTTGTGTTTATTGTGAAGCTTAGGGAAGCCCGTCGCGGATTCGCTGTGGCATGGATATGTATAATTTTGAGGCTATATACAATTGTCGGATTGCCAGGCTAGACTGACCTATGCAACTAACGAGTTCGCCCACACTTCGATGTTAGAGTAACCACTCGCCGCCTTCTTCAATGAGTCCTTGACATTGGGATCAGAACCAATCTGCCTTTCGACATCATCTGGAATACCATCGCCATCCGTGTCAACAGGCTTCGCTCCACCCTTGAGCGCCGCTGGATCATAGCTCATAGGAGCAGCCTTCTCGTCCGAGATGAGTTTGCCAGACTTGCCAAAGGACTTGACCTCGTTGACGAGGAAAGTGTCTACTGCATCTCTGACTTTGGAAGCTCCCACTTTTCCGAGCACGGCGTCAACCACTTGGCTTGCTGGTAGGACCTTTGCAGGCGCAGGGTAGTTGAACTTGGTCGTGGCGAGTACCATGCCGCCATAGTTGGACGACGATGCACCAAGTGCTTTACCATTGAGGCTGCCATCCTTGTCAGAGTCGTAGAAGTTGTCGAGCACGAAGCCGGAGAAGTTCTCGTTGCCACGGGTGAAAGCGGTCACGGATGTACTGGGTCCGCTGATGAAGTAGTTGCCGATGATGTTGGCTGAGGATTTCCCGGAAGAGTCGCCTGCGATGTAGCCGCCACCGCCGCCCCCTTCGGATGTTAGGATCGCATGTGCAATGACTAATGATGTCACTTACAGTTGTAAATGACATTGTTGGTAAAGTCATTGACACCCTTGACCTTAGGATTACGAGTCTTGTTGTCAATGTATAGATTGCGGAAGAGTGACACGCCGCCATCAGTCTGGATCAGACCGCCGCAGGAGTGAGTCTCGAGACCTTGGCCGATGATACTGTCCTGGATGGTAATGTTCGAAGCCGTACCGCTGATTGAGAATGTCTCATCTCGGCCCCAGGTGAAGGACACATGGTCAAAGATCTGTCATTGTAAACAGAGTGACATTATACCCGCAAACTTATCCTACCATGTTCTCGCCCTCAGCGAGCGTAGAAGCGTCCTTGCCGGAAGTTCCCCCTTTGCCCATTCTGATCCTCATATATCTCACAATCGACTCATCGGCGTTCGAGAAGGACCACCCATCGCCATAGGTAGCGATACCATCACCGGGAGCTGTCTGACCGAGGATCGTGGTCGATTTCGGACAGACGAGACGCGATGCCAGATGGATTGTCCCTCCGACTGCAAATACGATCACTCTGTTCGGTTTGGACAGACCGTCTCTCAGAGAACCAGCCCCAGCGTCGTTCAAATTGGAAACGACAAAGACCTCCCCATTGCGACCGCCCACAGCATTTGCACCAAACCCTTCAGCACCCGGAAAAGCAGGAATAGCAGAAGCAAAAGGAAGACTGGCAGCCAGGCCAGCTAGCACACCGAAGGACTTCATGGTATGAACTGAAATTGCGAAAGAAACGTAAGAATGTACGAACAAGCAGAAATGCGACAAATGAAGCACTGTACCTCTTGGTTGTCGAAGACGCATTGGTGGATCATCTTCCGAAACGCGCTTCTCCAGATTACCTCCGTGTCATAAAAGGCACGACTCGCGGGGTCGAAGAGGACGGCGGTCGTCAAATACGGCCGAGACTACGACTGAAAGGAATGTATAGAGTGTCTTGCGGAATGTAGAATTGGTCACACGGTAGCAAGAGTGAAGGGGAAGTGACTTGGAGCATGTGGGCCCCTCGGGAGCTGTCGATTTCGCCCGCCACGTGAGGCATCGGTAAGGAGAACCGACGGAGACATTGCTCACTAATCTCGTAAGCAGAAGTGCAAGGCGTGCTTCTCTTGTCGAGCCCTTGTATAAGAGTCATGGAGTCGAGTTGCCCACACGTGTCATACGAGTAAGCCCTTAGCTGTCAAAACAGAAACCCCTGCAAACCCTCTTCTCTCGGGTTCACCAAGACCCTCGCCAAGTGAACAACATGTGGTCGTAGATCAGGCAGACGTTCCGATACCTCATCCCAACACGCGTATAGGAGAAAACCGGTGAGATCTCCAGACATGGCAGACGTGGGATTCGCCGAAAATGCTTTCCATGGCACTCTCGCTAATGACAAGGTTTGGCCACAACCTCGCACGCATGTAATTGACAAGTAATCATTCACCTGGCTGATTCCAGAGCCACGCCATGGCCAATTTAACGACTCGCCCAGGCGAAAAGTCCATGCTTATTGCCCACCCCACCCTAGTCCTCAAACTACAGGTGGCGCTGACACTCTAGCACCCATGCGCGTTCGCTGCTGTTCAGGACCTGCATCTGCATGCATCCAACCTGTCCGGGTCTCCGAGACATGATTGTCACAGCCTTTCAACAGTCGTCGTCGTCGCTGTGGTATTATTCCCCGTCCCGCATGGCATCGACACTGCTCAACGTTCGGTTACGTGGTGGCTTGATCCGTCAATCTACACTGTGAGATTATCTCCAGGCTCATCTTGACTCTCGACAACCACCACCCTTTAGCGTGTCTAATCTAGCGGGTGTGCACCAGAGACGCTTTCCGTCTCTCCCACGGATCGCCACGGAACGTCTGTGCAGACGAAATGCCGGTAGGCCACCCTTTGCGAATCGTGCCTCGTTCCCCGTTGTCCATGCGGCCATGCAGCTTCGAAACCGTCCCAAGCCGATGGGCATGGCTCAAGCCCACGGATGTTCCTATGGAATTGTAATGCCCTTTGCAGTCTTCGCCAGTACATATACCCATCTAGCTTTGCACTATACTCCGTGTAGGATCAGCGGTGGTTTTTTCTCTCCTTCTACCTCCCCTTGTCCAAGGACACCACATTCATTACCATCATGGCGGCACAGGAGACCACAACGTTTGACAATACCTTTGCGCGGGATCTAGCGACAGAGTCTTGGGCTTTGTACGGAGTCGGAGCATTCATTTTCGTTCTCAGAATGTGAGTTGGTGGCACATCAAGCTCATCGCGGCACGCCTGATTTCAGGACAGTTACACAAAGCTGCGATACTCCGGCATAAGAAACATCGACGCTGATGATATTGTCGCCATCATCGCACTCGGATTATACACAGGGCTGATAGTATGCATGAACGTTATTGCCTCGGGTGGAGGTAGCAACTTGTACGAACCTGGAGCCGATGCAGACTTTACACCAGAAGATATCAAGGAACGCATCTTCGGTTCAAAAATCGTGGTGGTCTCTGAGCAGGTAAGAGACTTAACTGCGACATGGGAGCTTTGTCTGACCGCAACAGTGCATGTTGTGCACCATCTACTCCCTCAAAGCATGCGTCCTGCTCTTCTACCGCCGCCTGACCAAAGGCTTGACGAAGCAGAAGATGGTCAAATACGTCGCCATTGCCGTGGCCATCGGCTGGGTATGCACTGAAATCGCCTTCTTCACCGCCTGCCGACCCTTCTACGGCTACTGGGCTGTACCACCGCCCAACCCCCAATGCACCACTCTCGAACACTACGCCATTGTGCAAGCCTGCTTCAACATCCCCACCGACCTCGCCATGCTCTCCATCTCCATCCCGCTCGTCTACCGCCTCCAAGTCCCAATGAAGCAAAAGCTCCTTGTCGGCGCCCTCTTCAGCATGGGAATCTTCGTCGTACGTCCCCCCTCAACCCACCCCCTGTCTCCCCCACTGACCCTCCCCGCACAGGTCGTCGCCGCCCTCCTCACCAAAATCTACAACCTCTCCGACGTCTACTCCACCTCGTACATGCTCTGGTACATCCGCGAAGCCTCAGTCGCCACCTACGTCGCCAACCTCCCCGCCATCTGGCCTCTCGTGCGGCACGTCTTCCCCTGCCTCCGCTCCGTCAGCAGCATCAAGTACTCTGGCCAAGTCAAGTACGGAGATGTCTACGGAGGCCATTCCGGGATGATGCGGGGTACCGGCAAGCAGAAGACGGGTAACGCGACGGTGATCGATGCGATGGAGTTGGATGAGCAAGCGCTGACGAGGTATAATCGGGGGGACAACGGGAGTGACAAGGGCCAGGATTTGGGGGTGTTGGTGCATACGACTGTGGAGGTTACGAAGGAGAGGGAACAGGTTTAGAGTACTTTGGCAAGCTGGCGTTACGGGCTACACTAAAGGAGATCAGCAGGAGTTGGGCATTGCGAACACCTCACGACCGGGCGCGGGACACCAAGGACATCATCTACTTGATCAATCACCTGGGCGGCAGAATCCGGCATGTCGCGATTGCGATTGACGCGATACCCTTTGTTACACTGTACTATAGTAGCGAATTATTGTTCATTCTCAACCAAAGCCGATCAGATCAGAGCCTATTCCAACCCGTCCAGTCCATCCTATCCTGTACCGTCTTGGCTGAACTGTATAGCAGAATAGAGCAGATCTTCTGCTTACACTCCAACGTGCACGTTGCGATGTCATCGAAACGACCGTTGAATTTCCATTTGGGGGAGGTGTCAGCCATCGGAGTCCCTCCAGGCTGCTGACTGCTAGATCCTTCCCGTGGAACTTGATCCTGCGAATCTTGCGATCAGGGACCGTTCGCATGGGAAACGGTGGGGGGTCATTCGTGCGATTCTGTGTGCGGCTGGTCGGGGGTTTTGACCTTTTGCGGTGACCACTGCAGGAGAGCTCAAAGGCGCATTTTTCCAACAAGCACGCACAGATAAGTCGAGTGTCGTCATGCGAAGTTGGACGAAATTCTCGAGTGATGAACAGATCATAGCTCTATCCTCGGATGTGAGGGAAGAGAGCAGCAGCGCAGCCTTGGACGCGCGAGCAGTCGCGGTGACGTGTTTCCGTTTTGGGAAATGGTTCCTGACAAGCCACCGCACCAGCCACCAGCCACAATTTTGTGTGGATCCCTGCCACGGCGATTATGCAGGTCCCTCATTTATGTTATGCCCGAGTGACATGTTGCTGTGCATGTTTCCTCAAACACACACCCCTCATTGATACTCTCGCTCCCTCTGTCTGGTCCAGAGCGCACTTGTACATGTCCTGACTGGCTCCAGCTTGCAAATACGTACTAACAATACTGCCGCGGAGCATACTTATCCAACAGGAATATCAGCGATCGATTCGTTTGTTTATCCCGACTTCAGCCAAACATATAATCTGCTATACAGTAGTCGACGAGTCCAGAACCATCCGCCCGAGCGCCATAGTCATCCCGCATTCTCAACGGCTGCGAGACATCCTGCAGGGCGCAAGCACTACCGGAGCATATTCATTTGCCGAGTCCATCAAACACAACCATCTTTGAGGATATCATCAAGGCAACAGGGATACATCCTGTACAAGACGTGTACGAAAAGTCTTTTGTAGAAAAAAAAAAGAGTGCAGGACCACACACACCTCTTATCCGTTACCTTGTCGACATCTCCAATTGCTCGGTCAGATCCCAACGGTCTCCCGAGCCTATTGAAGGTATTCTGTCTCAGAAGGAAATGGCGACCCGCTCCAACGGACTTCCTTCCATACCAGATCACGTCGCATCCCCGCCGCGCTATTCGATACAGTCTTTCAACACTGGCGTCGCTGCCTCTTCATACAGTAGCTATTCCGATTCCGTCACGACTCCCATCTCAGAGTATGGTTATACCAGTAGCGATATAAGGCCAGGATCAGCAAAGTCTTCCGCCCCAGACTCGTTTGGATCCAGAGTCTTCAGTACCTTGTCGGACGCCGTCAAGAAAAGTCCCAACAATTTTTCGAATCTTTCCAGAACAGCATCAGTACATACAAGAGCAAAATCGGTGGCGGACAGCCCAGGTGCAATGCTCGCTCGTACGACTAGCATTCGCCTGAGCGGCTTGCTCAACCGGACGCCGACACAGAAGCAGCAGAAGCAAGTCGAAGAGCAGGATGACGAAATGTCGGAGCCGGAAGATATGCCAACATACACACCAACCTTTAGCGGTACACCTCGACGGCAGTCTGGAAGTGCGGCTAGTACGCCGAGACACAACACACCATCTCGTCCTTCCACAGCACAACCGTCAAGAGGAGGACGTTTTGCATGGTTCTCTACACCAAAGGCAGAATCACCAGCTCAATCACACACATCTTCGAATCTCGCGGCCAGTCTGGAGTTGACTGATCCACTATTATCACTCAATATTGGATCTTCACTCTTTCCTAGTGGACCCACGGATCCCCACGATCCTGCTTCTTTCAACGATTTGCTCCTCAATGCGACCGCGACGGCTGAGAGATTACAATCTGCCTACCGGGCCCAAGCAGCCCTCTTGAAGCAAGCACAATCCGAGCGCGACGCTGCAGCCGAGGAGAAGGATGAAGCAGCCACCCGAGCAGCACATCTCAAGTCACAACTTGAAACTTTCGCTCTGAAAGCAGCCGAACAGCAGCAAGCTATGCAGGACATGTCAGAGCAGCTCAGCCGGGAACGACAACAAAGAGTCGAAGAAACTGCCGAGTTAGAATCACTGCGGCGGTGGAAGCGAGAAGCCGATGAACGGCACGACAGCATTCTCGAAGAGGCGAAGAGCCCCACCCCCGGTCAGGATGAAGACAGCACCCCTCGACGACGGAGAAAGGGTCGGCATAGCGACGGTTTGAATAGTGACAGTGGATTTGAAAGCGATGCCGAGAGTGTAAGCTATTCGGTAGACACGGCGAGCACAGTAAGTGGACCAATGACACCAGCGATTCATCATATGCCGTCTTTGGGCATGGAACAGCATGGGTGGGATCGAGAAGTCGAAGGCCGTTTGGCACAGAAGGCAAACACAACTGGTGTCTGGGGCGTGGTTGGCGATCTGCAAAGGGAGAACCACCGACTGAAGTCTAGGGTCAAGGAGCTGGAAGGGGCAGTGGAGGGATGCTTGGAAATGGTCGGGTAGAGGTCATCATTGGATAGAGGGGTAATGATAGATAGACAATTTATGAAACGCTCTGTGAGCCATGCAAGGAATGTCTCGTCTCTCTGGTGAATATGTATGCTGTGTCCCCTCCTGCTTTGACTTTTTGTGAAGCCAATCATCACTTCTCAGCTTGGGTAATGCCATGAATCTTCCCCTTGAACACTCCAGCCCACCTCGGCACGCTCATCCTCCCGACTTTGAGCCCTTTGGCAGTCCTATCTCCGCTGACAGGAACAACACTGACAACCACCTCGCTCTTGCTCTGACTCGGCCTCTCCGTGCCGTCCAGCTCGACAGTCTGCATCTCCAGGTCGATGTCCATCTCGCTGCTCGATGTCATTGTTCTGTAATCGTCAGCACCATCCATCTCAACCCAAGCAAGACCACTCACCCAGTCCCAGTCCCAAGCTCCGACTTGTTCGCACTCCCATGACTCCCCTTCCTCCCCAACCCCGACCCAAACGAAAACGAAGTCGACAACCTGCCTCTCCCCCTGCCATCTGCACCCATACTCCCTGCACTCCCCCTCCCCCACCCCTTCATCCTAGTCTTCAACGCCTCACACTCCCTCACCACCCCACCCAACCCAATTCCCGTCAACCACCCCTTATACATCCCCCTCGCCTCACTCCCCACCCCGAAAAGTCCAAACACCAGTCCCCCGGCAACGACCTGCATCCACTTATCCACCCCCACGCTGCCCAAACAAGGCACCATAGCAATCTGCTTCCACGCCTCATAATCATGCACCCTCCCCCAATCAAAAGGCGACGGATCCCTCGGCCAGTTCTGAAACAGCAAATACAGCGTCACCGGGAAAATCAAGAAGACAAACCCCAATGCCAAGAGGTAGAGCCTGACGAACCGGGCTTTGGTCGTGGACGACGCGGAGAGGAGAGGGGTGAAGGTCCGACGGTGGAGGCGCAGACGGACCAGGATGAGGAGAGCGTAGTAGACGTTGACCAGCGCCAGGAGAGCGGGAGGGAGGATGATGAGCAAGGCGGACAGCCAGGTGTTGGAGAGGGACGGGGTGCAGCCTGCTATTCCTACGATGGCGTAGCGGGTGGGTTGGACGAGGAAGTGGGATATCATTGTCGCGATGGGTGGGATGAAGCAGAGCGCGATCTCGGCAAGGCGGGTTCGGCGGAGGTGGGAGGGCGTGGGGGTGATGGTCAGGTTGTCTGTGTCCAGGACGAGGGCGAGTTTTCGGAGGATGCAGAGGGTTGCGCTGGGGAGGGCGGTGGAGGTTGCCAGAGTGAATTTGACGTGGAGGTCGCAGTAGATCTTTCCCGAAGGCCAGCTGGGGAGGTGGTCGTTGGGCCAGAGGAGGGCGTTGAGGAGGTTGAAGAGGTTGGTGAGGAGGATTAGGGAGGTGAGGAAGGTGGGGGCTAGGTTGGTGTGTTTGGCGTGCCAGATTAGGGGAGGGAGGGTGAGGAGGAGGGAGAGGGCGGAGAGGATGGCGAGGAGGATGGCGAGGGGGTAGGGGGTGGTGGAGAGGAGGAGGGAGAGTTGGGTGATGTCCATTGTGGGTTCGAGAGGGCCTGCTGATTTGTGTGGTATGAGGAGGGCGAGGAAGATGGTTGGAAGAGAAATGGTACTTGACCTTCATGTTTGTATATGGTGGTAATCATTGAGGAGGAGAGCTATTGAGAGTACACACCAACAGGCCGAATAGAGGAGCAAGCACAGAAGTATGGCAATAGAAAGAGACTGATCGAGAATAGAAAACACTTATTGGCTGAATGGTAGGAGGTGAGATGAGCAGTGGTCGTTTTCTTATTGACGAGTGCCGGAAGAGGTTGTCAATAGCAGAGACATGACTTGGCGGGTGAATTGCATACAGAACACGTGATTATGGTCAAGTCGACGAAGATGATTCCGAGAAGATGTATTCCGGTGATGCGAAACATTTTGTGATGATCCGTGGTTGTGTGGATAGAATTGAGCATCTCCGGGGAGTGAGGTTGGACGTCGCAGAGCCGCATCCATCCTTATCTCGACCTTTCCCATTTCGTGCCAAGGCGACAGGCTCTTATCAGCGAGACGACAGGATATATCAGGACCCCTGTGCTTCCTTAAATTTCCATCGATTTTTTGCATCTCAAGATGGCGGCATCATATCAGTTCGAAATCTTCACTCTTTCAAATCACAAAAATCCCGACCGGAGATGTCATATTCGATCGACGTCAGCGTCACTCGGTCGTGAACCGCCATTACGTTATACGAATTCGTTTCTTCCCCTCAATGCTTGTTTGCGGCGCAAATCAGCTTGTCCAAACACCATATCGCCATGAGATGTTGCCAGTCTGCGATGCCAGAATGGCAGGAGATGGTCGCTTCAGAGGCTTGGAATGCTTAGATCGATACTGCAGAGCTCGAACGGTAAGAAGCTGGCTTCTCTCGATTCGATCATGCGGACCAGGCTGGATCTGAAGTCCCAGGAGCCGCTTTGCCGGGTCCCGATGGTCATTACGTTACAAGGGCATCAGCTTGAGCCTAGGACGTTCGTCATTTTTCTTCTTATTCGGCCTTGCTCCGTGTACTTCATCCTCTGTCCCCTGCATATTCAGATCTGCTCAGCATCCACACTTTGTGATCTCCAGCGCTGTGAACTCCATTGATGCAAGAAACTGGGAATCTACCAAAAGTCCTCAATTCAAGTTGAATACACAGAGCCACCTACGCCCGCCCACAGCCGGAGGTGCCTCTGCGCTCCCCTTCACAATGAGCGGTAAAACAGTGACCGATCATATTCTCAACTTCAACATCGATGCATATCTAAATCCAATTCTCCCGCCATCAATACTTCCTCGACTACCGGTTTTCCTCTCGTATCCGCTTGGGTATCGCAAAACCCAACCACCCTCTCTACCGGCCACAGTACACACACTCATCTCTGTTGTCACCACATTCCTTGGTGTTCTTACAGTAACGGCCATTGTCAACTTTGCGCCCCAATTACAGCACATCTCTACGCCCGTCCTCATCCCATCGCTAGGTGCCGGGGCTGTGCTCAATTATGTCACACCAAACTTGCCCGCTGCTCAACCCCGACCTACCATTCTTGGCCAGACCATCTCGGCGACTGTCGGTGTCGCCATAGCCAAAGGTTTTGAAAGGCTGTCAGAGCCCATTGATGATCTCGCCTGGCTAGCCGTACCTACTGCTGTAGCTGCAGCAGTCCTCGCCATGCGCCTGACCAACACGGTTCATCCCCCTGGAGGTGCAACCGCAGCCCTAACTGTGGCGACGTCAAGCACACGCAATCTTTCATGGTGGCTCGTTGCACTCGTCGCGTTGAGCACATCTACCATGGTAGGTATTGGTTTGGTCGTCAACAATATCGGTCGCAAATGGCCAGAATTCTGGTGGAGTTCCGAGGAAACGGGGACCAGGTGGAAGAAGGAGGCACCAAAGGGGGATGAGCGAGACTCCAGCGACGATGAGGAGAAGGCTCTGGGACGTGGTAGGGATAGTGGGTCCACACTTGGCAACTTGAAGAGTAATGAAAGCGACGGCACTTTACGAGAAGGCGTCTGCAAGTGCTGCGGTAGAAGCGGGTGATGGTGCACCAGACCAACGTCCAGTGGTCAACAGTACGCTGGGATAGTAGAAAACAAATGATACGTAATGATTACATGGATACTTTCCACTTGAAGCCACCGATCACGATAGACAGCTCTTTGCTCTCGGTCAAGTGACATTACGAGATCATAGCATGAGATTTGGGATTCGAAGGGCAATTGCAATGCCTTCCATTCATGAATTCAGCGCGCACACCACGGGCCCTCCTATGCCTGCTTCTTTACTCACTTGCCTCTTGCGCGCTCTGCGCCTTCATCATCCTGGACGATTCCGCCCCAAACAGAGCCAGCGCTAGGTCACCCATCCGGCCGGTCCCATCCGCCTCGTAGACAGCGTATCCATTGTCAAGGGCATTCACGACAGTATTTCCATTCTGCTCTAGCCACACATCAAATTGAGCTTGCGTGTCGAAGACAGGGATAGACCAGTCGATCACGCTGGGATAGAGCTCATGCAGCTCGCGTTCTTGATCGTCCTTGTACACAGGCGGCACCCACACGCATCCCTCCAACCCCTCCATGTCTGCTTCCATATCGGCATACCGTGGCATCTTCGCATCGAGCTCATCGACGGATTCCTTCCCGAGCAGAGCAAGCACTACGTCTCCTGTGTTGCCCACCTCGTCGACCCCGTAAGCGGCGACTCCCTTGTCAAGCGACACGGTGCATGTCTCTAGATTGTGCTCTGCCCACTCATCGAATTCCTGTCTATTGCGGAGTACAGGAATCGTCCAGTCGGTGATGCTGGGGTAGACCTCTTGGAGCTCGTTTCGGTTAAAGTCTTGCCTGGCTTGCTCGATAAAGTCATGCCCGACGACAGCGAGAACTTTCTTGACTTTGTTGCCCACATCGTCGGCTGCGTACATGGCGAAGCCATGGCGGAACTGGAGCACAATGGATGGAGGGTTGCGTGCGCGCCACTCTTGCATTTGCCGCCTGCATTCCAGGACGGGAACGTTCCAGTCTGTGAAGCCGGGGTACAATTGCAGTATTGCAGACGGGGGAGCCATGATTCTGGGACGGAAGAGGCGATGATGGCAGCAAAGCGGGCCTCTGTGCAAAGTCCGTGGGATCGTGGTCAGTCGTACTGCCAATAGACACCTACTGTAAGCATACGAACATGTTGTTATAAGGGATCCTACCAGCATATCAAATGTATCAAATGAGTCGATTTGCCTTTGGCCTGGCAGCCTCAAAATTAAGGCGCCACTTTGCCTCAAGTCCAGCCTCGCTAGCCTCAAGATTGGAGTCTCTCAAACCTACAACATAGTAGTCGGTAGGCTATAGTATACTGAAGAGCTTTGACATGGTTCATGCACAATAGTTGTGTCGAGCAGTACCAAGGTCTTCGGGTTGTCGATGCTCTTTCCGTTTCCCGCGTTTTTGGTGAGAGAAGAGCAAGTTTTGGCGCCTAGCCATCACGATGACTAAGCTACTTCGTCCTGTGGCATTTCCATTCCCGAATCACGCAATTTATCAGATCATGGAATATCCTAGTGAAGTCACCTCCGTGGTGTGCATCAGCTATTTATGCACGCCTTACGTGGAATTTTCGACCAGGAATGAGTCGGCAGTCATCCGATCGTAGGCTTCACCGGAATTCCCTTGCCTGGTTTCCGATTTGCTCTTGTTAGACACGACCGCACCGTTTCGTCGCAACAAGGACTTGCTAGGCTGCCGATATGAGGATGTTATACTTAGGTTCACCGGTCATCGCCCTCTTCACCGCTGGCTGGGGTCCCGCAGCAACCGGTGAAGTGAAGGTTTCGGTAAGTGGTTTTAGCCTTCTGCTCCTTAGCCCCTTCACCGGTCGTAGTCCCCTCTGCGAAGGGTTGTGGTGATAGCAGCAAACAAGGATAAAGTTATCGTCAGGATAAGTTGTCCTTGCTAGGATGTTGACAGGAAGGTTTTACACCTATGTCTTCCGGTGGTAGCCCTCTCCACCGGTCATAACCCTTTTCACCAATCATAGTCCTCTCTACGGATCATGGGTACCACAAGAGACGTGACTGGAGCTTTCAAGAAGGTCAGTGGTGCTATGTACGACTTCGAGTGTTGGAAGTTGTATGCGGTGAGAGAAAATCGATGTGGAGTCATGCAAGGTCATTCGTTAGACACGGATACGATTAGTATCGGACAGATAGATAGCGCTGCAATCACATGTCGCTCACTCATCTCTGCTAAGTTGTAGTCTCGTAAGTAAGCGACCGCTGGCTCTGCTTGCCTGTACTACCTTATGGCAAAAGAGTGAGGATGAAACGAGGTGAAGTAGGTGAAGTGACTGAAGGAGTTGTAGAAGGGAAAGACAATTGTCGAACTACTCCAGCGTCTAGTCGGAAGGTTAGTGCAGATACAGGTTGCACCAGGTTAATGAGCGAATCTCGAAGTCGTTTATTCGTGCTTAAATGCTGGCTCTGGTTGTAATTGTACTACAAGTACTACCAGAGCTGACATTCTTCAGACACTGAGTATTTTTCGAGGTGTGAATGACCACCTAAAATCTTGTTATCGCTGAGAAATGTCTACATAGGCTCGAGGCTTGACTTCATTCCCGACGCAGATGCGCCATTTCCTGATGCAAATACACCGACATGCACTTCTAAACAATCACAACGCCAGGACCCCAACCACCACCCTTCAACATAGGCCACAACCTCTCCCTCACCCGCCTCCCCTCCCGCGCCAACATGGACCCCAACCCCTCCCGCCGCCGCACCATGCGCACCCACCAGACCCGTACCCGGCCCGCGCCTGCTCCCACTGCTCCCACCGCCCTCTACCCAGACCGACACTCCCCTCGTCCCCGCACCAATACGGCCTCGACAACATCCACTTCCGCCTCCACCCTACCAGCCCCCTTCCCAGCTCCCACCCGCAACACTGGTCCTCAAAGCCCACCAGCCCTGTCCCACGCCTCAGACCCCTTCGCGCCCACCCATCTCCACGAACCAGAAAGCCAAACAGAAGAACCAGTCTTCCTCTCCCCGCACCCAGGCCCCAGTCCCTTCTCCTCCTCCCACCCTCTCAACCACTCTCTACACACCCTAAATCCCTCCCTCCACCACTCCGGTCACCCACCCCTTGCGGCCCCCTCTTTCGCCCTACCTGCCCCCGGTCTGACGAGCTCGCGCACCAAGAAAGATCGGGCTGGAAAGAAGCCGACGTTTTTGACACCGATACCGCCTTTGATCTACCTCGACGAAGAGGAGGAAGAAGGGGAAGAAGACGAGGAAGCGAGGGAGAGGGAAGGGAGGGAGGTGGATAAACGGCTGCTACAAGGATGGAAAGACGTGCTCCTCTCCTCTTCTTCAAACTCCCTATCGACCTCGAGATCGTCTCAGGCTATAAGGCAGAGTGGGACAGGAAGGGGATCAACAGGGAGAGGCACCGCCAGCAGGGCAAGGAGGAAAGGACACGGAGACGAACAAGGCATGGATGAGGAAGCGATGAGGGCTAGTGCCGAGGAGATCATGGCTAGGATGAGGGAGGTGGTGGATGAGAGGATCAGGGGGGAGAGATGGCGGTGGGAAGGGGGTGGGGAGGTGGAGGTTTTGTAGCGGTGAAGACAAGGTAACGAGGCATGAAGGGGAGATGAGGGAGGGAAGGGGGACAAGGTAGGGAGGCAGGAATGGGAGTGTGGCGGGTGTTGGATGTGGAGAAGCAAGAGGAGTGCAAAGGCTGGGCGAAGAGGAATCAAGCACAGGATGCTATCAGCTTTAGCGAAGGCGTTCGGGTGGAGTTCAAACACGGGTCTGCAGAGTTATCGAACAACTTGATGAGGTAGCCTGGGTTTATCAACGGCAGAGGCTTCTGCGTTTTCATACAAGGGGAAAGATACCGCGATCAATAAGAAGAGCCTGTGAGAAGTATGTTCAAGCAGCATGCAAAAGCCCTGGAGCATCAAGCAACATGCATCCTGCTCGGGACGATTCACATAATTTCCATCACGTGTCAAAGACCGCAACATTGCCACGGAGTGGCTCTAACATGTTTTCATATCTGCGCTTCCTGCGCTTGCAGGTCGTGTCTTTCTAGTTTACATGCTCTCTGACAGCATCCCCCAGCAAATCATCCCTTGCTCTTTCGATTCCCGATCTTCATCGCAGCAAGACCTATCCCACCAGTAATCTTTCACCCCTTGGTCCCCCTTCCCATGCCCCTCCCCTCCAGCCCTGAAGCCCGAGTGAGGACTCTAATCACTCAACTCGAAAGCATCCTCCACCGTCTGCCCCGTCCCTCCCTTGATGAGCCCACTCTCCTGCATCTGTCCCGGTGTGAGACCGCGCGAAGCATACCCGCTGTTCCAGCCCGAGCTGTCGTCCTCTTCGTCTTCGTCGTAGCCATCTACTTCATCTTCGTCATCATAGCCCTCTTCCTCTTCTCCAGAGGCGTAGCTTCCGCGGTCTTCTTCCGATTCTTCTTCGACTTCGACTTCTTCTCCTTCGTCCTGGGCAGGAGGGGAGGTTGCGGCAGAGGCTTCCTCGTCTTCGGCGCCGGAGACGTAGCTGTTGGCGTCAACTTCCGAGGCTGCGTCGGCTTCTGCATCGGAGCCGTAGCCGTTAGGTTGGTGCCGGGAGCCGTCTCCATCCCGACCTTCAAGGTCGGAATCATCACCTTGCTCATCCCCCTCGACGGACCGGCTTGCCTGACGAGAGAAGCTCTTCTCAGAAGCAGACGCAGCGCCTTCCTCAGGCAGACCAGCGTCAGTATCGTCATCATCGACTTCCCCCTCACCATCCTCGCCGTCGACACCATCATCCGCAACCTCAAGAGCTCGCCTCGCCATATCCCTCCCTGCATCGATAGCTCCATCCTCAGCTCCTTCCTGCTCGACAACATCATCATCTGGTTCCATCTCCCCCTCGAGAGCCCCAGCCATATCTTCTTGTTTCTCAGCCTCCTCCTCAACAGGCGGCATCTCCCCAAGCCCCTGACTTGCCCTCCCCGCTCTCAAACTCCTCGCCGGACTCGGGCTGACGAACCCATTCCTACTCCCCGGCCTTCCACCACCCGCACTCCCCTCCCTCGCCGCCGCTGCTCTGGTAGTGACGCTCGGCGTCGGTGGGGCAGACAAATCACGCGACTTGGATCTCGTGCGAGGGGCTTGGTAGACTTCCAACGCAGGCGGGGTGGGGCGGGATTTTTTCCCTTTTGGCGTCGCATTGTGCAAAGGTGGAGGTGGAGAGGAGTCGGCTGCAGGGGCAGAAGTGTGGTCGGCTTCGATTGGTGCTGCGGCTGAGGAGAAGGACGTGGGGTCGAAGGCGGCGGGTTGGGCGTCTGGAATGTTGGAGTTGGGGGAGCGGGCGAGGACATCTTGGATTAGACCGTTGGGGATGAAAGTGTCGTCGTCGGGTTGACGGAGGATTGAGGTTTCGTCTTCGCGTTCGGTGGCGGAGCCGTCGTCCGCCTCGGACTCATTCTCGTTGGCGTGGTGAGAGGGTGAGGTGACGGCGGGAGAGGTTCCGCGGTCGGAGGAGGCGGAAGCTAGTGCTGCAAAAGGATTTTTGCTGATGAGGGACGTGTGAGATCGGATCTCGGACATCTCGGGCTTGCGGTCGAGTTGTGTTTCCTTGACGACCTCCTCGGTGGTCTGCTCGATGGTGATGTTCTGGTCGACAGGCTGATCATTAAGAAGTGATGGGTCGATTTGTGATTCCTGAGGTTGCACCACGTGTTCGTATCCGAATCCGTTGGTGGTGATGTCTTCCATGTGTTGGTCGGCAAATCCTTGCTCATGCGTTCGATCTCCCTCGACTGACTCTTGTTGGAAAGGATTGGGGTTGACAGAGCTATCAAGAGCGACAGCAGCTCGCGCAGCTTCATTGATGAACTGGTTCTGTTCGTCATCTGGGTCCATGAGATCTGGAAGGAACGCATTGTGCTCTACAGAAGTGTCCATCGCCTCACCCGCGTGAGGAGCTTGAAGATCAGGGTACATCGAAAAGTTGTCCTGTCCACTGGTTTGAGTATCATTGCCCAGGTGAAGGTAAGGTGAATCCGAGATAGTCTGTGTGTCCACGGCGCCGAAGCTGTTCATTGGCTGCTCGTCCAGCGGCTCGGAAGCGGCATTGAATGGCTGGAATGAGGACTGTGCCGCGGTTTCGTCGGTGGCAGGGTTCGTTGTTGGCGAGTTGAGTGCTCGGAATGACCATCCTGAGGTACCAAAGCCACTCGATTGCGGAGGCTGATATTGTCCAAAACCACTTGTCTGTGGAGGCTGGTACTGACCGAAACCAAAGCGAATGCTAGGTGGCTGAGGAGGTGGCTGATAAGCTGGAATCTCGACATGTTGTGTTGGAGGCTGTAAAGGCTCTGGCAGCTGCTGTCGCGCCTCTGCTGGCTCGGGGGCGGGCGCAGGCTCTTCTTGCTGTTGGTCCTGTTGCTGGCTCGCCGGGACCTCATCTAACACCGTATCCTTGCTCGGCGATCGTACGGAGGGCGCTCTCGACGTCTCATGAGGCTGAGACATTTCCACATCCTCCTCTACAGGCTGATCAACGAAACGCGTAGGCTCATCCCTAGCACTCATCGCACTACCAGGACGAGTCTCTCCAGAATCATCAGCCGGCTTCAAACTCTGCTCTCTTGCACTGGCGACGCTGCCCGCTCTCGACCTCCTCTCCAGGTTTTCCTTTGCCTTTTCAATAGCCAACCCGTACTTCTCCCTCGGGACAAATCTACTCTCCCGAAAACGATAGGCGGGAACGTCAGGTCTCATGACCGATTGCGCGAGATTCTGCTCCGCCCTCTCAGCGGCACGGAAGCGAGCATGCTGGACACTTCGGACAGGAGTCGCCTCTTGCGAGACGACGCTCATGGTATCTTGGGGGCGAACTTTGCTTCGGTGAGATCTTGTGGAGTCGCGGAATGCTTGCCTTGCTGCTCGTGCTCGAGCGAGGATGTCGTCTTCACCAGCATCGATGTGTGACATGCGTGTCGACGCAACCGTGCTTGCACCTGGACTAAGGTCTAGCACAGACGACTGCGACACATTGCTGCTGCTTCTCAGCCTAGAAGGAGGCCGCATCATGTCCTGCGGAGGGGTCCTTGACTTTTTCGGTGGAGGCGATGCGTCTTCCAGATCAGCTTCATCATCTTCTCTGGCACGCTTCTTGAGGTTGAGTGGAGGTGGACCCATTGGTGTTGAGACAGTAGCGCCATTCGGATTCAAGCCGAGTGCTTTCATGCGAAAGTAGGCTGATCGAGAGCTCTGCCGTGGAGTGTCGCCACCAAGTATGGATCGTTGCTTTGGCACGCTGAAGCCGAGAAAGTGGGACTTGCGAGCGGATGACTCGACCGACGAAGCTGGCGTGGACGGCTTGATGATTCTTGCTGTTCCATCGACTCGAGGAGCTTTGGAATCGTTACCGTTCACCATAGTCGATGCTCGACCAGCTCGATTCGGAGCAGACGCAGCTATACCAATCCCAACAGTCGGTTGCGATGCCACGGACGATCTCCTACTTGTTGCCGCGAAGCTCGGTGGTGGCGATCTACCTTTTGTGGATTCTTCCTGCACCCGAACGGATTGTCGTTTGAGAAAGTCATCAACTGCGTTAATCTCGACCTTCCTCCTCTTCGCCTCATCAGCGGTTGGACGATCACGCCTTGCCGTTCTTCTCTTCTCTCGCTTCTCGCGACCCTGTCTTGCGAGTCGCAGGCGCCAAGTGGTCTCCCTCCAACGTCTCCCATACCGCTTCGCTAGCTTCTCTCTGCGAAAGTTGTCGGCGAGACTACGCATCTCCTCGGCATACAATTGGGCGTAGACGCTCATGATGATCGGCTCGGCGTGATGTTCGATGAATTGCTTGATCAGACCGTGCCCAGGATCTGTGACGATCTCCGTGGCTAGTCTGGTCAGAACGGCTTGTGAATCAGCATGCTTGGACGCTGGTGTGCTGCTGGGAGGCGCTTTGAAAGATGGCTGCGGAGCTGGCGAAAAGCTTGCTCGCTTCGGAGGCGTATCAAAGTTGATAGAAGGCGTTGAAGATTTGGCAGACTGATCTTCGGCGGTGAACGATTGCGATAGCGGACTCCTCTTCTTTGGTTGATTGGGATTGGAGAAGCTGGGTGATCTCGGGATTGAAGGAGGGGACTTCTGCTGCTGAGCAGGCGGTTGTGATTGAGGCTGTGAGTATGGCGACGGTTGTGGTGCAGGCTTCGGTTGCGGGGGCGGGTTCTTTGCTTCTTGGTTGATTGGAGCAAAGGTGAAAGGTTTACTAGGCGGAGTATCGCTTAATGTCGAATTCGACGACTCGAAAACTGATTTTGAGGACTGCTCTGAGCTTTGAGCTGATGGTCGTGGAATCTCCTCGGGCGGAGGCGCGGATTGAGGTGTGAAGCTGAACAGCGGTGGTTTTGATTTTGGTTCTCCTGCTTGTGGAGTCGATGATGATGCTTGAGCAGTTGGGAAGCTGAATGCGGGCTTGGGTGTTTCTTGAGCCTGACCTGAAGGTTGAGCAGATTTGAAGCCACTATTCCCGGCAGGCTTGTCAACAGAAGCGAAAGGTGAAGACTGTCCAGTCGATTTTGACTTCTCCTCGTTGCCAGCAGACAGAAACCCAAAGGTCGATTTTGGAGTCTCTTCTGCAGGTTTGGCAGCTTGTTCGGTCGCTGGCTTTGCGAAGTTGAAAGTCGGCAGTGCTTTCTGCTGACTTGAGGAAGCATCTGGCTGTGAAGCTTGCGCGAATGAGAACATCGACGGGGATTGCGGAGGCGGCTTCGAGGAGACGGATTCCGTCGAATTGGAAGGCGTGCTTGACGTCTGGTTTGTGTTCTCTGTGTTCGTATGTGCAGCGGATATCGGCGTCGACCAGGTCGATGTCGACGGTTTGCTCCACGAGAAGCCGCTCGTTGCATGCATACTTGTGAATCCTGGCTGGGAAGCAGGCTTCGGCGCTTGCTGCGCGTGATCCTGGGTCGAGGCAACTGGTTGCGTTGGCTGGCCGAAGACGGATGCATTCTTTGCGTTACCGGTAGCCGAACCAGCCGCTACAGGAGTCGACCATGAAGATGAAGTCGACGGCTTTCCGAAAGCGAACGGACTTGATGGCGCTGCCGGCCTGGCGAAGACGCTGTCCTGCAGACCGGGCTTCTTGGTCGCGAAAGGAGAGCCAGGAGGTGTCGCGGCTCCGTCATTCTGTGGCGGCTTTGAGAAAGGGTTACTCGAGTTTGTGGTGCTTTGAAACGGGTTTGAAGAGCTAGTCTGTGTCGATTGGAAAGGATTCGCAGCCGGAGTCGTCGTCGTCTTCTGAAACGGATTCGCCGCCGATATCGTCCCTCCCGTTTGGAACGAATTCGACATCCCATTCGCACCACCCCTCGAGAATCCCGACCCATGCCCCTGCTGTCCCTGCTTCCCCATCGGCACAAACAACGACTCCCCATCATCCTCCATCTGCATATCCCCCTCGATCCCCATCCCCTCCTCCTCCACGACTTGCCCCTCGGCCCTCGCCACCCCAAAACTCTTCCCCCCAATAACCGCCGAGAAACTCCTCCCCAACCTCTTATTCTCCACCACACTCTGGGAAAATATCTGCGCGCTCAGCCCTTGAGCAGCATCAGGAAACGTTTTCCCCTGCACCGAGTTGAGATCGAGGTACTCATCCTGCCCGTCGGCCGTCTCCTTGAAGCCGAAACTGTAGTGTTCGCAGAAGTCGCGGGTCTGGTCGAAGTCGTCGAATCGTAAGAGGTCAGTGAGGTAGTCGAGGGTGAAGTCGGTGATGTCGGCGCTGTTGCCTTGGCGGCGGAAGGAGCGCCAGATAGCATTGAGGGTTTGTTTGCGGATCATGTTGAAGTAGATCTCCGCTACGCAGGCCATGAGGTACGAGACTTGGTTGGATTCGACTTTCTTGAAGAATGCGTTCCAGTCTTCGCGGGCGATTGGGTG
The DNA here is from genome assembly GCA_017309325.2 of Elsinoe batatas. Taxonomy (NCBI): domain Eukaryota; kingdom Fungi; phylum Ascomycota; class Dothideomycetes; order Myriangiales; family Elsinoaceae; genus Elsinoe; species Elsinoe batatas. The sequence goes on from JAESVG020000010.1 coordinate 3,157,717, forward strand.
GGGTCCTCGTGGCTTGAGCGGTCCTTGAGGGTCTAGGATATTGCAGGCTGCAGCGTACAGATCCAGTGATGTCCTGACGCGAGGATGCGTTTTGATGTGATGCGGATAGCAGCTCACTCGATCCTCTAGATCCGGTATAGGGTCCTGAATCTGAAAGATGATGCAATACGCCCTGAACTCAGCCTCATTCTTAACATTCACCCGATCCCTGTTATCCTCATAGTACTGCATCAACGACAACAGCGTCCGATCCAGCTGCTCCCGCTCTTGATACCAATCATACTTGTCATACGGCTTCTCCTGCACCGCAAACTGATGCAGCGACAGGATATGAAATCGCGCTATCCTTTCATAACACTCGATCGCGATCTCAACATCCGCTGGCTTCGTGATCTGCTGTATCGAAAAGTCGTTCCGTATCGCCCTCGTTCGGTCCCAGACAAAATGATGCACCGAGGCCAGAGATTCCGCATTCCCGATGAGCTCGTCGAAGAGGTAGTCGCACGTCTTCCTGAGTGTCTGAGGCGGTCGTAAGTCCGAAGGTAATTGCTCGTCAATCCCCGCCGCTGCGCGGCGGAACTTCTTCACCATACGCGCCTCGTCCGGTGTACCGTCCTCGCGCTACCACACATCAGCATTCCCACCCCCATGCATATATCCGATCAAAAGACCTACCGTCTCCTGCCCCCATACATCCTTCTGCACGATCCTCTCCAGCCTCTCAAACTCCGCGCACATATCAGGACATGTCCCCGTCGGAGTGATCGCCTCAGCCAGCGTCCGAGGCCGGTCCGGATCCGCGAGGAAGCCATCTCTAATCGCGTCCTTGCGCTCCGTCTCGCGCCTCGTTTTGAGCTGTTCTCGTCAGCCCTGCCATTCTTCCCTTCGCCTCTCCCGTTATATTTCCACCTTGACATACCTGCTGGAATCGAGAATTGTAATCCCCAGTCGTCGGTGCCTGGACTTGCATCTGTGATTGTGGTTGTCCCTGGCCCCGCCCTGCTCGTCCTCGAACTCCCCTTGTCATTGCGCCTCTAGTTGTGCCTCGCGTGGTAGTGCTCTGTCCGCGCCCTCGTTGGAACCCTGGTCTCGGTTGTCGTCCAGTTGCTGGCCCTGAGGGTGCACTGAAGCCGCGCGCGCTGCCCCGTCCGCTGCCTCGCAGCGACGACATGGCTGTCGGTCGCGCTGTGTGGAGAAGTGGTGCGCATTCGTGTTATCGCGTGAAGTGGAATCGGAGCATTGTTATGCGATGGAGAGATTGTTGCTGTGATATAGCCGTCAGTAGTTTTAGGGTCGGGCGTGATGTGCGCTTTGTCGCGTCTGGTGAGTCGGCGGACGTCTTTGTGGATTGAAGCTTGAGAGGTCACTTTTTTGCGCACGGGCCACCTTCGGTGAGGCCGCATTTGACACCTCAAGGAGGCCACTGATTTGACATACACATCGCAATATCTCACATGGCCGACGGATCGTGTAAGACGAGGTACACGACATCAGCGACTCATCAGTTTTGCGGGTATGAACGAGAAGCGAGACATTTCAAAGTCAGGACTCTATGAATTCGAAGACCTGTATATCTACCACCGCTATGCCGAAATGTGAAGAGGAGGCTCACGAGCTGCCGCTACGCTATGCAAATTCAAGCAGGCTGTGCCTCCCATTACTGATCCTTCTCTTCTGATGGGCCTCTGAGAGCTCCAGTGATGCCATGTCAAGTCGTAAACATTACCGAGACGTCATCGTTATCATTACCGCCATGAGTGATCATTGCCGTCAAAGCAGATTGCAAAAGCAGGCGCTAAACCGAGAAGCGTCGCATCCAGTGGTACCTGGTGCGAGCGATGAAATGATGAAGGACGCTAAATCGAGACGGGAATATAGCCGGACGTTGCTATGCTGAAAAGATGTGTGCTGAAAGAGAAAATGACGATGAGGCCAAGATGCGAAGACGAGAAGGAGAGTCTGTCTTTTAGTAGGTCATGGTCCGAAAGAGTCGTATTGTGTGTTTTGAGGCTCGTCCTGGTATTCCCCATGGTAGTTCATGGTGCTGTTGAACCATGCGTCGATGAGTTGTTGATCGCTCAGACCGTGAGACTCAGGCCACTCTGGCACAGACACCGCCGCGGGAGATGCATAGTCCGCGCCATTGGTCAAAAGCTGCATCGAGTCGGTGTTCCAGGGGATCGATGGGTCGTTGACTGATGTGTTCCCAACAGTGGTTTCCAGGTCGATGACTCGAGACCGTGAAAAGTCAAAGTCGTCGGACAAGTTGTCTTGAGTCGTGCTTGTTGAAGAGATTGAGACTACAGAGGAGCGTCTGGTATCCATGGTGGGAAGGGATATTGGAGTACGTGGAGGACGATTCATCTGCTGCGATTGGCGATTCACGATTGGAGGTGTATGCTCCCAAGGAGCGAGGAAGACCGCAGTGTCGTGCTTGACGTAGGTCTCCATGTGGCCAGTGACATGGCGAGAGAACGTGAACACAGTGTCACCGCCTGTAGAAATTCAGCACAATTTTCCTGGCATTTTGGGGAAGCCCGCTCACCCTCTCCTTGGGTGATGTACCGGTACTCAGCCAAGAGTACCTCTCTGAGCTTCATCACACTCTCCTCTTCCTTCTTCCGATCCTTGGTGGTACCTTCACCAGTATCCACTGTGCTGTCAATGTGGACATGGCGTTCGATCCAGCTTTGCCAGGTTCCACGTGATGGAGAGGTCTCGTGGATGACTTTATTGTAAGACTCGTACTGGGCTTCCGACCAATGCATGCGAAGCAGGTATAGAGCCAGACGGACAGTCTCTGTAGTCAATTAGTGACGATTCTTATGATCCACTCGTGGATCGGACACGAACCTGGCTTATGGAGGTGATGAGGACCGTTCCACCTGACAACATCGGTTGGCCACCATTCTGGGACGGCATGGCCAACTTCCGGCTTGTCCTTACTAGGATAAGGGTACCGAGTCCGCTTCTTGGGACAGATAGTGTCGACCAGGTTGCTGACGATCTTGCAGCGGCGTGAAATCTTGAGAAGAAGAATGACAAGACACTCAAGGCGACTGTGGTCATCGTCCATGCGGAAAGTGACCTCGACGGGGTGCTTTAGTCGCTTCTCTCCACGATGACCCCGACGCCGAGTCCTGGTAGACGAGGTTCCAGATGAGTTGGACATCAAGTCGGCGGACCTGACCGCAGTAGAGAGTCTGTTGACTTCCTCGGCGGAGGAGATTGATGATACAGTTGGCGTCGGAGTAGGTACTGATTCAGTCTCTGAACTGATCGTCGAAGAGGAGGAGGAGCTGGCGGAGCGTGAGGCTGTCGTGTATTAGCTCAAGAGCCCTGACCCGAGTCACGCATACATACCTCTAACACTAGCGGATGGAGATGAGTACGATACCATCGAATTGCTGGGTGTGTTGAGTCTTGTGGGCAAAGTACTCGAGGTCGTCAAAGAGGGTATGCTCAAGCAGGATATAGCGGGGCTGTTGGTAGTCGGCTGGAACCGAGGATAATGGTAACCTGAAGATTATCAGACTGCAAGCTCCGAATGGACGAGAAAGGTGACTTACCAGACGAATACCAGATTTGAGGCTGGATGGGCGGGGCGCCGGGTGGGAGGTAGGCGACAGTTGTAGGAGGTAAAGGGCATGGCCCTTGGTGGTAGGGTAACAGACAACTCAGACAGGTCTGTGGAACTTGCGAGAACATTGTGCCTGTTCGTCCTGTGAGCGAGAGTCAAACGCAGCGTTACGGCGCAGTCGGTTCGTTTTTGAGGTCGACTCGAGCGCTCGAGTCGTGCTGGGTTTACTTCGGTCCGATCGGGAGGAGCGGAAGTCGATGTGGTGCACGTTGGTGTACCAGACATGAACGATGTTTGGCTTGCGGGTGGCTTGCTTGGTACAACCACAACCGGTGAATGTGTAACGGAGGGTTGGTGGGAAGCAAGGGATGAGAAGACGTAGAGACTGACCTGGGTCTGATCGAGATGAAGACGTTGTCGAAAGATTTGCCAGGTATCCAGATCAGAGATACTGTGAGCTGGCTGTATGCTTCTGAGTAACATGTACAAACAAAATCCCAAGAACCGGCAGGACGGAATTGGTGGTGTTTGGTGACGGGGTACGGGAGGATGTCACAAAGCCGACTGGGATGAGTACCAGAAAGCCGGTCGAGGGTAGAACTTGACCTGGGTACAGGATTCAAGCGGTACGGGACGAGAGTCTTAAGTATCCTAGATTGAGAAGGAAAACTTGAACGTTACAGCTCTGTCGACCTTACCTTCATTCCCGCTTGAGGCTGGCGCGAAGTAACATGCGTGTCTGCAAACGGAGTAATTGTCCAAAGCTCCCCCTTGCAAGGGAGGAGATAGGGTATACTACACCTGAATCAGGCGCCAGCCGCGTCCGGTCTGCGAGTTGAGATGGGAGTTGAGACGCAGACCACAGGCTTGAGAAGGCGCTCTGACGCCTGCGTCCCGGTACATGGTACACAGAGTGCGCAGGGATCGGTGACATTGACTTTGTCAAGATGTCCGAAGTCGAACGATGAGGTCGGATAGCTGTCTGTGGAAGGTGCTTGTTTGCAGGCGTCGTACGGATGCTGGTAGAAGGGACGATTCACGCCTGTCGGCGAGGCGAGGTGGTGCAGTCAAAGCTGTCGGTCGCTAAGTCCGCAGCGTCATTGAGATGCAAGCTCAGCGATGCTTTGAACGAAATGGGAAGCGCCAGAGACGCCAGTGTCGCGGATGCAGGTTGCATTAGTGCGACGGGGGGGGAGGTCGGGTGGCTGCTGTCGTGCGAGTCGGAGTCGACCTGGTCTGCGGCACGTGGTCCACACACTTCGTCCGGGTTCACGGAATTCGTCTGTAGTAAAGCCGAAATCGATAGACTGTACAGCAGGTCTCAATGCCGCTTCAGACGTGTTTGCTGGCAATGGGAATGTCGTTGATGGCGGTCATGACGCCAACCTCATCGGGGCAAGTTCTAGCGGATGTGGCGTAACACTTCAGCCGGTCTTGGGTCGAGTCAATGGGGGTCGGCGGACCGGAATATCCGAACCGGTCAAACACCCCACCCACGGCTGTACAAGACGCACGTCTCTTCGGTCTTGTGTTACAATGCCAGCACACACATCTTTCCCTCCCCGGTCCATGTCGTGCAGATGGCAAATTTGGTCATTGCCGTGTCTATTCTCCCCACGGTCAAGGCTCGTTCGCTTCTACTTGGTTGAGTAGTCCTGCCTCCCGTACCAGTTCGTAGAACAGTCCCTTCTTCTGCACTAATTCTTGTGGCTTCCCGCACTCTGCCACTCGTCCCTTGTCCAGCACCACGATTCGATCGCTGTCCAAGATCGTGTTGATTCGATGGGCGATCGTAATAATAGTCCGATCCTTGAACATATTGCTTCGCAGTGTGGCTTGCAACATTGCATCTGTTTCGACATCCACAGCAGCCTGTTTGGGGAGTACCAATCAGCCATGAACATGGGAATTCGAGATTGTCGAGTACTTACCGTGGCTTCGTCAAGCACAAGGATGTTGCTTGGCGTGAGCAGTGCCCGCGCTAGGGACACAAGCTGCCGTTGACCCTGACTGAGATTGGATCCTCCTTCGTGGATCTGTGCGTCGAGACCCCCCGACATGCTTGTGACGTGGTCTCGGAGCTTTGCATGATCTGCACATGTCAGTGACACCCTGGTCAACCAAGGGCGGCCCGCAACTTACCCAAAGCACTCCAAAGCTCAGTGTCATCGTGCACATGTGAGGGATCCAGGTTGTCTCTGATGGTCCCTTCAAACAATGCTGCATCTTGAGGAATGATCGCTAGTCGTCGACGAAGATCCAGCAGGCCGATTGAGCTTGTACTGACACTGTCAATCGTCACGTCTCCAGCTGCAGGCTCAATAATCCGGAATAGCGCAAGTGTCAACGAGCTTTTCCCTGCACCCGTCCGCCCCACAACGCCAATCTTTTCATGCGACTTGATGCTCAAATTGATATCACGCAAGACAAGGTCCAGACCAGGCCGGTATCGCGTGGAGTAGTTGTTAAAGTACAGAGCTCCCTTTGATGGCCAGCTGGTGGGTGGTCGATGCTTTGAGATGATCTCAGGTGCTTCGCTTGGAAGCCCTGCATACTCTAGAACACGCTCAACCGAGACAATGTTGGTCTCAACTTCGACGGTCTGACGCACGATCCAGTTGAGTGATTGAGTGATCTGAAGGGCATAGGACATTAGCAGACCAACCATACCACCAGTGAGCGGACTGCCAGTGGATACTGCAATCACGGCAAGTCCAGCCGCGGCCAAGATGATGGCAGATCCGATGAACTCCAATCGCACCGCAAGCCACCTGTTAGCGCTGATCGAAGGGTAGTATGCTCTCAGATTTGCATCCATTCGCCATTCATTCTCCTGCGCGAAGCGACCTGCTTGACGGTAGGCTCGGATCGTGCTGATACCGCTGAGTGATTCCTGGAAGTGGGCGTAAATTGGACTTTTGCTGACGCTGTCCAATCGTTTGAGCTCTCGCGAAGTTCGTAGATAGTATCGCTGGATGTACAGGTACAATGCGCCGAGTGGGATGATCAGTGCTGTAAATGCAGGTATCCCCACGGAGATGAGGACCAATGTGAAACCAGCTGTCAAATGTCAGATGCTGTGTCATGCATAATCATACAAACGCACCTCTAGCACTATTCACGAAAAGCATATTGAAGGTGCGTCTGCAGAAACGTGTCAGCTGTATGCAAGTGCGGCTGCAGCAGGTCATGCACATACGCCAGAACTTCGTCAACCCGGTAAATGTCACTTGAGAATCGATTGAGGATGCGGCCTGTGGGTGTCGTCTCGAAGAAGCTCATTGGCGATCTGAAAATGGCAAACGCCATTCGTTCGTGTAATTTTCGAGAAGCCTTTGGAAATTAGCTGGTTGTCTCCAACGATTTGATCGACTTACTTCAATGGAGCAGAAGATCCACAAGATCAATGTCTGCACCACGACCAACAGTGCAGAACCAATGCCAAAAGCAAAGTATACACCAAGATACTTGCCAACTTCAGGGTTCCGACCATATCTGCCGTTTACCTCTGCCCAATTCTTCAGCCATACAGATCCGCCTGTTTCCGGCATTAGCGTAAGTTTGACACCTGCATGTGATGGACGACGTGCCTATCTGTGCAGTCTGCGCACCCATCAATGTGATGAGATAGATGGCCACGGCAATTAGATTGCTGGTCTTGGCGTACTCCGCGTATACCGACCATTTGACTTTGCCCTGTTCAGAATGTTCTTTCTGCTGTTTGGTCTTGAGATCTCCTCCTTCTTCATCAGTGAGCTTGCCGTGTGGGTGGAAACTTGCAGTGCTAGCTCTTCGGAGACTGGCACCGCTTACCCGACGTGCACGACCTGTACCTCCTGGACGTATCGGCGCCAGTTCCGCAAGCCCTTCTTGCCTCTCGTTCGCTTCCTCCTCATCGCTATTTGCATACACAGTAGCTGACTCGTCACTCCTCGGCGTGCTGGACGTCTTCGATTCATCCTCTCCGTCTGGCTCTTCATTGGATGCAGACTTGATCAAGTTGGAGATCTCTCCCTTCATCGCCATGAGCTGTTTGTAGGTACCCCTCTCGATGATCTTGCCTTCCCGCAAAAGCACGATAAAATTAGCCTCCATCAAAACGGGCAGGGAATTGGTCGCCAGGATCCTGGTCCGAGTTTTGAGTATCCCGTTAGGGCCCAAAACGTGGTTGATCAAGTGACGGCCCACGTGCTGATCCACCGCGGATAGGACGTCGTCAAGCAGGTACACATCTGCTCGAGCGTACACGGCCCGTGCCAGTGTCAAACGGGCCTTTTGACCTCCTGACAAGGATATGCCGCGTTCGCCGACTTCCGTCTGATCGCCGTCCGGCAGTGATGCAAAGTCGTCGAGCAGAGCACATGCTTTGATTGTCCGATCGTAGAACTCTTTGTCCCATCGATAGCCGAATACGATGTTCTCCCGGACTGATGCATTCATGACCCATGCAGACTGCGCGACATATGCAACCTTGCCCCTGACTACTACCTCGCCTCGAATCTTGTACAAATCACCAAGCATGGTCTGCAGAAAGGATGATTTGCCTGCACCGACACGACCGACAATGCATGACAGCTCGCCTTTCGTGGCCGAAAAGGTAATGTTTTCCAGGACGTTCCTATTATCGTCGCTGTTCCAAGTAAAGCGGCCGTCGACGATACGGACAGACTCATCTCCCACAGATACTTGCGTCTCGGGTCGGAGCACTGCATCCGGCTGCAGCTCCTGCGCGATAAAGAATTCTGTCAATCGTTGCACAGCGACAGTAGCTTCAATGATTGACGTGATGACCATTGGCAGGATTGCAAGTGGAAAGGTCAGCAGGTTGAACAGTGTCAAGGCTGGGAAGACTAGATCCGTAGTCAATGGCCTATCCTGAGTAAATACGTAGACGGCGAACGTGGAGCAAGATACCAGGAAAGGCGTTGTAGACCATGCGAAATTTGCTAATGCGATCGAGGCGCCGATCTTGCGCAGAGTGTTGAGCTCGAGATCGTTTCGGATGTGGTTAAGCTTGCTCATGAATGCTGTCGTCCAGGCGTACAGCTTGATCGATTTCATATTGTTTAGAATCTCGGTCATGAGCCTGGTCCTCGCATCTTTGTTCTTCATCTGCCTCTTCTGAAGGTTCTTAGCAATCTTGGCAATGACAGCGTTGAGTGGTATCATGGCGACCATAGCGCCGACTCCTGCCAGCATACTGACGCCCACGAGTTGATAAAGTGACACCATGCACAGGGTGATTTGGAATGGTGCAGACCAGAGTTGTTGTCCATACTGAGTAAGATCTTGAAGCCTTTGGGTATCAACTGCCATGTAGTTGACGATATCACCGGTCGATTTTGACGCACGACCTTCGTTTGAAAGCCTCATCGACTTTTGATAGATCGCAGCGGTCAATGCTGCCTTGACCCTCATACCAGTCTCGAAAGCCAATTGGAAGTATTGGTGCAAGCATGCTGTTTGGGTGACGGAGACAAGAAACATAGCCAACGCAATGCAGGCACCACGAATGGCAGTCTGTGGGCTGTCCGTCGAGTACGAGGCGACAAAAGAAATGAGCAGACGGAGTAGCTGCGGCTGTACAAATGCGAGGACGTCTGAACCAGTCTTGATGATCGCGCCTTGCAGGTATGGCAGGCCAAACCCTTTGAACAGGGCTATCCACAATGATGGCTTTTTCTTTTCCAGCTCCTTCGTCCAAGCATTGTTGAATGCATCATATGTTGCTTTCGTAGTGTCTGCCTTGCGAAGATTCCACAGATCATCCTGAGTGAGGAAATTCTTGTAGCCAAACTTCATCAACGGAGTCATCCAGCTGAAGGTGAGGACTGAAAAGATGTTGGCATACTCGTACGGACATTCATCTTCGTCTCCAAGAGCATCGTAATCGCTGAGTGCCTTTGGTACCAGCCATTCTAATGCGAACTCGGCGGCTGACAGAGCGAAGCCGATGACATAGAATATGAAGTATGGTAGGTGGGTCTTGTACAATTGCTGCGAGATCAGAGATCGGAGCTTGATAGTGTAGACGATCAGAGTCAAAAGCCAGTATACCAGAACCACTCCGTTGGCTTGCCTCGATCTCCAGTGTTCGATGTATTGCACGTAAGCTATGACAGCAATAGATGCTGCATTGACTATCGTCGCCCAGAACCGAAAGTCACCAATGAATATGCTCTTGGAATCTGCAATCTGTAAAGCAGCTTGGGCAAGGGTGGTCGCGAGGAGGGCAGCGAGGACGGCCTAGGAATGGTCAGCGAACTTGATACTCGGGTCGATCGGCTCTCCACATACTAATTTAACGAAGAAGTGCCAATTCTGCTTGACCGGCTGGGGTGTGCCCTTCTTCAGAAGATACCATATCGCCGCAGATCCGAAGACGATTCCAAAGACAGATGAGATGGCGACCCAGACGTCGAGGAAGCAGGGTGTGAAGTCATACCGGCCCTCGCTGATAGGACCCCATCCTTCTTTGTTACCGCATAGCGGCTGAACGTACTTTTGCCCAGCAGATAGATACTGCTGGAACTGCGGTGATGCTCCAGGAAACAGCTGAGGGGCAAGGACCGACTGCGCCGGAGAGTATCCTTCTTCAATCATGAGCAAACCCGATTTTCTAGCCGTCAAACAGGTTGAAATGCGACGGAAGAATCATAGGACGAGCCGAGCAGTGGGGAAAGGATGTGTTGCACGTGAAAACTTCACAGGAAACACTGATTTTACACAGAGGTTGTCAGCGATCCTCCACTTTGGAGATCTAGGACGGCCTTCCGTAAAAGGCAAGCGGCTGATTCGTCCCACCAATTCGGAATCGATCGACTTTTGTTGTGATTAGTCAGCTGAGGCTTGGCACGTGTGTGCGCTCAGTGACCGGAGTAACGATAGGTCTTGATCGTTGAGATCGATAGAAGATAAAAGAATTAAGATAAAAAGGATAGTAACTATCTAAGTGATAGAGGGTTAACTATATATAGAGTAATACCCTAATAAACTAACTAGTAGATCTCTAGATATTTAACATACTCGATCGAGGATAAGGATTAAGATATAACACTCCCCCTAGTAGTGATTTACTATATTATTAGTTATATTTATAAAGCGGTATTATCTATTATTAACTTATAAACCTCTATAAAGCTATAATAGTGTAATTATAGTGTTCTAGCTATTGTTATATTATCTAGAGGTTAGTATTGTTATATTAAATAGATATTAGTAGTCTAACTGCTACGATTTCTCCTTCTTTCTTCTAGATTGCTTTCTTTTATCTTTTCGCATATAACGTTTCGTTAGTATATATCTAGTAAGGCTAAGGAAGTTACTTAGGAGAATCTATTAGCTATCTTACTAGTTAAGCACTTAGATTCGGAAGGTAGTAATAGAAGTTAAGAGAGTAAGATATAAATAGAAGAGAGTCTTAAATCTAGTAAATAATATAGTAGTACTATAATAAAGGAAATTAGGAATATAATAAAGAAAATACAGAAAATAGACAGTAAGTAACATAGTAAGGAGTAACTCGAAGTTAGTTTAGCTTATTAGTTTAGCCTATTAGTTTACTATCTAGCTATCTAGTAGTTTAATAGGTAACTAAGGCTTAGTAAGGAGATCTACTAGTTATTAAGTAGTTAGTATAAACTCGATGTCGATAATGCCCTTCTTATACTTCTCTCTATAATAGTAATTATAGAGGTTAATATAACGAGAACAGCAGTAGTTATTATAGTTCTTAACAAGCTTAATAGCTAACTAATTATCGACAAGTATAGTTATATATAGTTATTAAATACGAATCTCCTATAGAAGGTTCCTTAGCTACTAGATCTCCCTATAGGTCTCTAATAGAGTAAGGTATTTAGCCTTAGTAGATAATAGAACAATATCTAACTAGAGTTTTATTCTCTAAATAACTAGTGCTCTAGCGAGAAGTATTAGTAAGCTAGAGGTAAATCGAGAGGTATCTAGATTACTAGTGAAATCTATATTAGAATAGTAGGTTAGTTTCCCTTTAGTAAAGGTAAGGCTATAATCTAGAGTGCTCTTAAGATACTACTAAACCTATTTAGTAGTAGTAAGGTATTTAGTAGATAGATTTTATAGGAACTATATAAGGTAATTAATAGTATAACTAATATTAGGCTATATCTAGTTAGAGAGAACTTATAGTTTACCTATTTACTAGTTATATTACTTCTAGCGATTAATAGAGTGTTCTTTAGTACTAGTAGAGAGGAGTTAGTTAAGGGGACAAGGTGCTAGTTTATAGTTAGCGAGTTAGTGTTTATTTAGCTTATCCTTTATATAATAAGATTAGGATAGCTTAGTAGAGGTTTAAGAGGTAATAATCTCGATACTAAGGAAAAGATTACTATTAACTAGTTTAATTAGGTAGCGCTTCTATATATCTTAGACGAAACAATCTAGTTAAGCTTAGGAGGTAGTAAATATCTAGAAATCATTAATATATACAAGGACGAGTAGCTTACTGTCCTTAGAAATAAAGAGGTAGACATTGCTTATAGTATATCGAAGGCTAAGCTTTGTTATATAGGCTATAACGTTGTTATACTAGAGTACTATAGATTGTTTTAGGCTATATAGGCCTTTAGTAACTATAACGACCTTACTAAGATAGCTATAACTCTATAAAGCGTAGATATAGAGTACTATATCGAGGTCTAGATAGAGAAAGACTATAGTTACGTTAATCTATACTCGTCTCTAGCTATTAAGTATATAGATAGTAATTAGGACTCTACTAGTTACTATATAAGGTATTAGAGTAAAGGTTTTAAAGTAGTTAACTCTCTAGTGTTAGGTAAAGCCTCTAGTAGTCTATTAGGACTTACGCTTATCGATAGTATAGTTAGGTAGTAGTTTAGTCTTATATACCTATTTAGTAGTTATAACTGTTCTCTCTTTTAGTATATCTAACTAGTTTTTAAAAACAATAGCCTTAGTACTATATAGGGAGTTAATTTCTTTATCTATAGAGGCTTTCTAGAGTACTCTATCTAGTTATAATATAGCGTTATTATAGAAGGTAGAGTCTATAAGTTCTATAGCTATAGTGCTAGTAGCGAAGCGTTTATAGTCGTTATTAATTAGTCCTAATACTAATCGTTTACTACTAGTAAGTTAACAAGGTTAAAATAGTTCTATAAGGGTGTCGCTAGCATTATTATCGTCGCTAAGAGGCTTAAGGTTACTAAGAGGCTCTATCTTAGGAGCTTTAGACTTAAAAGAGAGTAATTTAGGACTAGTAGGTTAAATCTATATATTAGATTAAGCTATTTAAGGCTCTAGTTAGTATTAAGCCTCGGTTTAAGCTAGATCGTCTAAATCTATACTTAAAGGTAAATTTTAAGGTGCTATAGAAAAGTCCACTATAGTAGGTTAAGCTAAGATCTCTCTCTAGAGAGTAACTAGTACCTATTCTACTACGAGGTTAGATCTAGTAGAGTATAGGTCTATATTAGATTAGTGGCTTAGCTAACTCTCTAATTAAGCTATTAGTTTATAATAGAGACGTTACTAAGGTTAATTAGGCTATATAAGGTCTAACTCTAACTAGAGTAGCTCTCTCTAATTATTAACTAGATTAAGTTTATTATTAGTTCGGTAATTAAACTAACTTAGCTATATAAGCTAAGGCTAAGAAGGTAGTTAGTATAAGCCTTAGTAGTTAAATACTAGCTATTTAGCAATCTGCTACTAAGTAAGTCTTTCTACTATATAGTTATAGAAGATAGTAGACTTATTAAATTAGGCATATAGTAAGTACTTTAGCTACGGAGTTCTATTAAGCTAACTAAGGATTAAGTAATTAGTAGATAATTCACCTTAAAATCCTACGAACTAACCTATAAAGAAGTAAGGCTTAAACTTTAAGATTAGAGGTAGCTACTAGTATAGATAGGCCTTATAGCTAAAGTGTTTAAGGTGGCTAAGGTCTATCTAATCTATTAGATTAGCTTATTAGAAGCTCTTAAGGAAGTGCTAGTATAGTACTTTACTAGTTTAGAGGTTAATAATCCTATTAGTAATGTATACTAAGTATTTAATAGCTAGAGACTAGAACTCTATCGGTAGACTAGACTTAATTATAAAGTAGCGCGTATATATAATAATCACCTTATTAGCTAATTTAGTAGTTCTGTTTTACTCTAGAGTATAAGTAGTAGAGGTAAGTATCTTAGTACCTCTAGAGATATTAAATTAGTATATAGTGTAATTAATTAGCTCTATGCTCTAATTAGAGAAGGTCTTTTATAGTATCTTACCGAATTAAGTACTTATAAAGATTAACTAGCGCTAGTGCTTACTAATCGACTTGTCCTTTGTCTTAAGGAGAATAGACTATCGTTTATAAGTTATAGCGTTAGTATAGAGCTAGCTATAGAGATGCCCCTTAAAACTATATAGAGTAATTAGACTATAAAGGTTAATATAGACCTTATTAAGTGTAAGGGGAAGCTTAGTTCTATAGAGCTAGGATAGTTCTATTACGTAACATAGGCCCTCTATAGTATATCTATATAGCCTTTAGCTGTTTTAAACGAAGACAGCTATTAGTTTATTAACCTATCTAGCCTATAGATAGCTTAGCTCTATACGTTGCTATATACTACTATTATAGTTCTAATAGCTCTCTTTAGTCGTAGCCTATAGAGCTACTAACAATAAGTAATAATAATTAAGCAAATTCTACCTAACTAATAGGTCGAGTTAACGAGGCCGACAATAGCCACGAAGTTATCGAAATTCTATTAGGGCTAGAGTCCCTAATAGATAAGGATTCGCTAATATCTCTAGAGGTCGCTCTAGCTAGTGTTCTAGAGTAGTTTAGAAGCGAGATCTTCTACTATCTCGGGGAGGTCGAATCCTCTATATAAGACTCTAATTACTATAGGGACGCTAGTAAGACACTAGCTAGACTCTATAGCCTTACTATATAGAGTACCTCGACTCTCTCTAAGGAGATAGGCACCTATATAATACTCTTAAGACTAGCGGGCGCTACTATAGAGCTCTACTAGAACCCCGAAGGGATACTATAGAGTGTAATTTATATACCGCTACTCTATTACTCTATACTAGGTAGTATAGGGTTAAAGCTAAAAGATCTAGAAGAATATTAAGCAAAGACAATTACTAAGTTTAGACACTTCTACTAGAGCCTAGAGATAGCCTTCTTAGTAAAGCTAGATTACTTTACCTACTCGCTCTTATACGAGGTGAACTAGATTATCTACTCGATCTAGTTCCTTAGTAATAGGCTTAAGGAGTCCTAGGATTAAAAGTATACTCTTAATAGTATAAACTAGACGTCCTTAATATATTAGGGGACCTTCCTTAACTTCCTTAAGGACATAGTTAAGGACCTAGTTAATCGACATATAAACGCTATAATCGAATACTATAGTACTTATTAGAATTAAGGAGAGTTAGCCTAGAAGTTCGCTAACTAACTAGCTACCCTTAAAGACTAAGTTAACCTCTGTTATAGTAAAGAGTACCTAGCCTAACACTTTTTAGCTAAGCTCTATACTAGTCTCTAGAACTAGATCCTTTAGGCCCCTTCGATTCTAGAAACGTAAGAAGAGCTAGTTACGTATACTACTATATATAAGGGCCTTTCGAAGTCTTTAGATAAGAAGGCAAGGGAAATATAGAAGTATTATAGAGACTCTATAGAGAGTATTTATATAGCTCCGGGGGGTAAGTGTAGTAAATAGGATAACTACGCTAGCTTTAGCTATACGTAAGTGCATCGTAACTATAGAGTATCTAGGGGACATAATTAGAGCTCCCTAGAGAGGAGGCCGGAATCGAGGAGACTAGTGCTAGACTAGGTCCGGTGCTATAACTATAGTAAGTAAGGCTACTTTTTCACCTCGTATACGTAGCTACGTAAGCCGGGCTAGAAACCTATAACGTGTATAGTAAGAGTAAGTAAATATTCTCTCTTATCTAACTAACTCCCTAAGGACATATTAGATAACCCTAAATAGGACTATAAGGGGCCTATAGTTCTCCCGGCATAAACTCATAAAGAGATAGTATATACACTAGATAGTAAAGTTAGTATATTAATGCTCTTAGACGATAGATTCGATATTAATATAATCGATCCTGCCTTTGCCCTTAAGTATAACTTAAAGCGTGTTAACGCCGAGCTCCCGTAGGTTAATAGCTTCTAGGGCCATCTAGCATATTACTATAGCGCCTACGAGATTAAGCTATGCTTAATAGACAACACCGGCAAGACGCGAGAGTTAAAAGGCTTATTCTATACTATAGAAATAAGCTCTCTTATCTTACTTAGTTAGCTATAGCGTTTCGACTAGAGCGTAGTAGTAGATAGCTATACCGACTAATGGTAGTATAGTTATAACACCGTGTCTATATGTGTTATAAGCGCGCGAGAATTCTCTAACTTAGTCCTCGCGGGAAATTAAGGCTATACTCTTATCTCGTTAGGCATATATAACTCTATAGAGTATAGAGTATAGGGAGTAGCTAGATTCTCTATAGAGCCTCTATAGAACCCCCTCGATATACTACCCGCGTATATCTTAGACTTTAAGGACGTATTTAACATTAACTCTACCGAGATAAGGCCTACTAAGAACGTTTTCTATCCGATCGATCTCTAAGAGAGTAAGGAACCTCTCTTCTAACCTCTTTATAACCTCTCTATTATAGAGCTAGTAGAACTAAGGGAGTACCTAAAGGAGTCCCTAAAGAAGAACTAGATTTAACATTTAGAGAGTCTAGCTAGCGCGCTAATTCTGTTCGTACTAAAGAAGAATAGAACACTTAGACTATATATAGATTACTACAGTCTAAACGCGATTACTATTAAGAACTACTACTCTCTCCCCCTTATTAGTAAGACTCTTAATTAGCTTAGGAGAGTAGTAGTATACTCGAAGATTAATATAAAGGACATATATTACTATATTTTAATAAAGGAGAGTAATTAGTAAAAGACAGCGTTCCGGACAAGATATAGCTACTTTAAATACATAGTTATACTGTTTAGATTAACTAATGCACCTACTATATTCTAAGCCTATATTAATAAGGCTTTAGTAGAGCTCGTCGACGTCTACTATATCGTCTATCTTAACGACGTTCTTATCTATAGCGCGTTAGTAGAAGAGTATATAGAGCACCTATAGAAGGTGCTTAAGAGATTACGCTCGTTTGTGTTATATACGAACCTAAAGAAGTGTGTATTTTTCTAGGCCGAGGTAGAGTTCTTAGGATTTATCGTCGGCACTATAGGTGTATCGATAGATCCCTATAGAGTTACTATAATTATAGATTAGCCTCTGCCTAAGAATTACTACGATATCTAGTAGTTCCTAGGTTTCGCGAACTTTTACTAGCGGTTTATTAAAGGATATTCCGTAATAGTAGCGCTACTAACGTCGCTATTTAAAGGGGTAAAGAAGAGAAAGTAAACTACACTATAGCACTAGAGAGAGGCTTAGGCTAAGGCCTTTAAGGAAGTCCGTAAGGCCTTTATAAAGGCTCTAGTACTAAGGCACTATAATTCTATAGCGGAACTCTATATAGAAACTAATATGTCGAAATACATATATAGTAGTATACTATTATAGCTCTTCGATAAGAGCAAGTATAAGGAGTAGTACTCTATTACTTTCCTATCTTATAAGCATCTACTAGTAGAGTAGAATTATAAGATATATAATTAAGAGTTACTTATAATTATTAAGGGATTTAAGTATTAGCGACACTACTATAAAGAGTCTCTATACTCTATCTATATACTATTTAACTATACTAACCTAAGGTACTTCCTAACGATAAAGGAACTAAATAGCTATTAAGTAAGATAGTGTATATACCTCTAGAGATTCGATTTTGTTATTAAATATAGACTAGGGAAGACGAACTCTACTAATGCTCTATCTTATTGTCCGGACCTTATAGTAGACAACTAGGAAGAGACTAGTAGCTTACCTACCTTATAGGCTAAGCTTAGGGCGATAATTCCTATTAGTATACTAATAGTAAGAAGAGTATATATAGAAGTGTCTATATACCTTAGTATTATAACCCTAGAGGAGAGCATAGGCCTAGAGATCTATATTATATAACTAGCTTTAGATATAAAGTAGCCCTATAGGGACTCTATAGAAGTAGTAGATAGTCTAGGCGAAGAAGACACTAAGGGTCCTAGGGGTAGTTCCTTAGATATATACTAGCCTAACTAGCTAGGAAGTAAGAAGACTAAGTATAGAGAGGTATAGTTAGTTCGTAATAGCGTAATGCCGACAGCTATACCTTACGTCGCTACTGTTTTAGCGACATAGAACAAGTCTCTATAGGCTAACAAGGTCGGTAATAAGCTAGTCTAGCTTATTAAAGAGTTATAGTAGACCGATAGACTAGCTACTTAGAGAGTAACTAATCTAGAGAAGAGAGCTAATAGCGGTTTACTATTATAGCACTAGAAGGAGAGAGTGCTATACAAGAATAATGCCTTATACGTACCTATAGACGCGATATTATATATAGAGTTACTACAGAGATACTACGATCTCCTAGAGGCTAGCTATTTCGGCTAAGAGAAGACCTTAAAGCTATTATTAAGGAAGTATTACTAGCCGGGGATATACTACGACATAGACAACTACGTTAAGACCTATATAGTGTACTAGACTTAGAAGAGATATACCTATGTGCTATATAGCGAGCTCTCGAGCTTACTAATGCTAAAGGCTACTTAGAGGGAGCTAACTATAGATTTTATTACTGACCTCCCCCTAAGTAAGTACTATAGTAAGGTATACGACATAATCCTCGTAGTTGTCGATAGATTAACGAAAATAGTGCGCTACCTTCTCTGCTATAAGACTATCACCTCGGAATAGCTTACTAAGCTATTTTATAACGAGATCATTTACGAATACAGGTTCCTAGAGAGTGTAGTCTCTAACTACGAAACTGTATTTATATTAGTATACTAGTAAACGTTCGTATACTAGTTAAAGTTCGAGCGCTAGCTATTAATAGCTTTCTATCCCTAAATAGATAGCTAGATAGAATAGCAAAATAGATCCCTAATTTAGTACATTCGATGTTATTACTCTATGGACTAATCTAACTAGTTATAATAGTTACGAATAGTAGTGTTTACTACTAATTCGTCGTGGAATAATATACTAGGTATATCCCTACTTAAATATTACTCTAGTAAGGACTCTATAGGGGATCTAAATAGAGCCTAAGGGTAGACTCTACCGAGGAGAGTACTAGCTACTTATAATAGAGTAGCGACCCTTATAAATCTTAGGAAGAGCTTAGAAGAGTATTAGTAATAGGCCTAGGAGTAGTAGAAGTAGGCCTATAATAAGAGATATAAAGCTATATTATTTAATGTCGAAGATCGAGTTCTACTATCGACTAAGAACCTAAGACTAAAGGTAGCTAAGTAGAAGCTAGCACTAACGTTCCTTAGACTATTTAAGGTGTTAGATCGAGTCGGTAGCTAAGTGTACTACTTAGATCTACCTAAAGACTCCCGTATCTATAATATATTCTATATGTCTCTATTAGAACTAGTAAGGGGCTACGGAGACTCTATACCCCCTCCGGAACTAATTAACATTAACGATAATATAGAATATAAGGTAGAAAGGATTCTAGAGTATAATTAGCAAAAGGGATAGACTATATTAAAGGTGCTATAGAAGAGATACCTACTTTCTAAAGCTACCTAGGAACCTAAGAAGACACTAGATAATACTACTAAAGTCGTAATAGACTATTAGGCAGAGATTAGTTAGAGAGCCTATAGTAATAGTATAAAGAGAATATAGCTAAGATAAGGTAGGCAAGGGGTTTTATTAGTCTTTATAATTATAAGCTATCTAAGCCTACTCTCCCTTACGATAAGCTATTTTCTCCTCTACTAAATAACTAAACCGATAGAACTATAACGAAGCGACTAGATTCTCTCTATAATTTATCTTCTCCTCTAGATTATTAGCTAGTATATCTAGATCTATGTCTAATATGCCCTCTAGGGTAGATATACTAGAGCGCTAAGTAGTTTCTATAAACCTAGCTAAGTCTATAGGCGATATACTATTCTATAAGTAACTACTAATAATAGTAAGGTAGGTAGAGATAATAGCCCGAGTAGATAAGTTAGTAGCATCTAGTAGCTATAGCTTAGCTAGATAACTAAGGTAGTAATTCTAGAGATCTTCCTCTAGCTCTATTAATAAAAGGATTTAATACTTATCTTTATAAGTAGTAGTAGTAGTAGAAACTTATAGAGACCTAGTAGCCTCTCTATAGAGTTAGGTAGAGGCTTTATCTTTATTCTCTATAATAACGTTGTCCTCTTAAGCTAGATAAGCTTATAGATTAGTAAAGGGGCGATAAATAGTAAGCGAAAAGAGAGAGGTCCTCTTATTAGAGACTATCTCTATAGTAGTAAGAGTGTCTAGGTTAGTAATAGAATTATTATCCTTGTTATCTAGAGTATTAGTAGCCTCTATAGCCGAAGCTACTACTATAGAGTTAGAGAGTATAGTTCTCCTATTAGAGGCTACTATAGTGTTAGAAGAGGTAGTCCTCTTATTAGAGGCTACTATAGTAAATTAGGTACTAGCTCGTAGTTACGAGCGAAAGAATACTACCTTAGTAGTCTTTAGAGTTATACTTACCTTAGTAGAGGTCTTCCTTATTATCCTAGAGGATATTACTCTCTAAGCTAGTGTCTTAGTAGCCTCTATAGCTAGAGCTACTATAGTCTTAGACTTTAGCGTCGCTATCTTCTTAGGCGTTATAGTCTTAGATTTCTTAGTAAGAGAAGTCTCCTTTTATAGAGCTAGTATAGAACACTTATAGAGTGTCGATAATAGTAGAGTAAAGAAGAAAGAAGTAGAGGGCAGAGTAGAACTAGATAAGTACTATATATAATTAGTAAGGCGCTAGTAACACTAGATATTATACTTATAGAGTAGAAGAGGCCTACGCTCTCCTCGAGTATAAGATATATACGCTAGATCTCGTCGACTTATATATATATTAGAGTGTTCCCCGATAACGTAGATAAGTCTAGTAGAGTAGTAGCTTAACTACTAGTAATTTAGTATAACTAAATTATAGACTATACTACTATAGCCTCTATATCTAGCTCGGACTTCTTGTCGACTAAGCGAGTCTTAGTAGAATCTAGATAGTATCGATCTACCTTTATAAAGATAGTATATGCTATATTAACTAAGTCCTATAGCGCTAGGTTATCGATTAGGCAGTAAGTCTACCTTATCTTCTTATAATAAGAGTACGCCTTGCTAGGTATACTATCGTAAGTAGTGTCTACCTACGTTAGTATACTATAGCCTTACTATATAGGTGCTATAGACTTACTAACGAGGTTGTCTTTAACTACGTAAGCGTAGCACTTATAAGAGTAAATATAAGAATCGGAGCTAGCTATAACTAAAGATATCTAATTAATAAAACGAAGATATTTAACGAAGTAGTAAGCTAGATAGTAGTAAGAAAAGTAAGTGCTAAGAGGTTTAATAAAGAAAGAGAAGTATAGAGTATAAGGATAATATATAAGTCGACAATAAAGAACACATTAATAAAGTAAGTAGCAGGTTAAAGTTTTAGAAGTGTCGTTACTATAGAAGTTGTTATTATAGAGGTCGAAATATAGTTATATATACGCTAATTGCTAGCGCACTAGAGCTATATAGCTACTATATAGATACTAAACAAACGCTAGTATATGTCGTAAACTAGTAGTAAGGCTAGTATTACTTCGAGGTAAAGCTACTAATAAAGGACTATAGCCTCGTAAACAACAAGGTTACTAAGGACGGATATTAGATAAGTTAAATAAAGAAACAACATAGACTAAGTGTTCCCCTAGTTAATAAAGAGAATACTTACTACCTTTATAGTTACGATTACCGAATATAGCAAAGAACAGCTTAAGAGACGAATAGCTACTAAGGGTAGTAGCTATAAAGGGAGGGATAGTTATAAGGGAAAGCTTAGTTCTATAGAGCTAGGATAGTTCCGTTACGTAACGTAGGCCCTCTATAGTATATCTGTATAGCCTCTAGCTATTTCGAATAAAGGCAGCTATTAGTTTATTAACCTATCTAGCCTATAGATAGCTTAGCTCTATACGTTACTATACACTACTATTATATTAAGGGCTACTAGAGAAGTAATTCTTAGTTTATAAGAGATAATACACTAGGATTTTACTAACTTATATACCTTATAGTAATAGAGCTTAGAGGTAATTACCTTCTCGAGGCCCTTTACTAGTTACTTAGTAGACTAAAGGATCTTTAATCTAACATGGCTAAGGCGCTAGTGCTAGTATTAAGTCTCGGGGACTACTACTAGTACTACTATTATAGCAGAAGAGAGAGAGGTCTTTATAAGGTTATTATTATATATATTTATAACACCGAGAATAATAATAATGTCTTAACTAATTTTAGAGTATATAAACAATTTAGAATTATAGACTAATTACTAGTTTAGATAGTTATACTAGATGCTAGCTTTATAGAAGATATAGCTAGAGGAAACGAGGTTAAATAATAATTTCGGAGAGTAAAGTATATCTCTATAATAGTAGTATATAGTAATGTATAGAGCTAAGCTATCTATAGGCTAGATAGGTTAATAAACTAATAGCTGCCTTCGTTCGAAATAGCTAGAGGCTATATAGATATACTATAGAGGGCCTACGTTATATAACGGGACTATTCTAGCTCTATAGGACTAAGCTTTCTCTTATAACTATTCCTCTCTTTATAGCTACTACCCTTAGTAGCTGTCTGTCTCTTAAGCTATTCTTTGCTATATTCGGCAATCGTGACTATAAAGGTAGTAAGTATTCTCTTTATTAACTAGGGGAACACTTAGTCTATGTTGTTTCTTTATTTAACTTATCTAATATCCGTCCTTAGTAACCTTGTTATTTACGAGGCTATAGTTCTTTATTAGTAGCTTTACCTCGAAGTAGTACTAGCCTTACTACTAGTTTACGACATGTGCTAGCGTTTGTTTAGTATCTATATAGTAGCTATATAGCTCTAGTACGCTAGCGATTAGTATATATATAACTACATTTCGACCTCTATAATAACAACTTCTATAGCGACGACACTTCTAAAACTTTAACCTGCTACTTGCTTTATTAATATATTCTTTATTGTCGACTTATATATTATCCTTATACTCTATACTTCTCTTTCTTTATTAAACCTCTTAGCACTTACTTTTCTTGCTACTATCTAGTTTACTACTTCGTTAAATATCTTCGTTTTATTAATTAGATATCTTTAGTTATAGCTAGCTCCGATTCTTATGTTTACTCTTATAAGCGCTATACTTACGTAGTTAAAGATAACCTTATTAGTAAGTCTATAGCACCTATATAGTAAGGCTATAGTATACTAACGTAGGTAGACACTACTTACGATAGCGCGCCTAGTAAGGCGTGCTTCTATTATAAGAAGATAAGGTAGGCTTACTGCCTAATTAATAACCTAGCGCTATAGGACTTAGTCGATATAGTATATACTACCTTCGTAAAGGTAAATCGACACTATCTAGATTCTACTAAGACTTGCTTAGTTAATAAGAAGTCCGAGCTAGATATAGAGGCTATAGTAGTATAGTCTATAATTTAGTTATACTAAATCACTAGTGGTTAAGCTACTACTCTACTAGACTTATCTACGTTATCGAGGGACGCCCTAATATATATATAAGTCGACGAGATCTAGCGTATATATCTTATACTTAAGGAGAGTATAGGCCTTTTCTGCTCTATAAGTATAATATCTAGTGTTACTAGCGCCTTACTAATTATATATAGTACTTGTCTAGTTCTACTCTACTCTTTGCTTTTTTCTTCTCTACTCCGCTATTATCGATACTCTATAAGTGTTCTATACTAGCTCTATAAGAGAAGACTCCTCTTACTAAGAAATCTAAGACTATAATACCTAAGAAGATAGTAACGCTAAAGTCTAAGACTATAGTAGCTCCGGCTACGGAGACTACTAAGACACTAGCTTAGAGAGTAATATCCTCTAGGACAATAAGAAAGACCTCTACTAAAGTAAGTATAACTCTAAAGACTACTAAGGTAGTATTCTTTCGCTCGTGACTACGAGCTAGTACCTAATTTACTATAGTAGCCCCTAATAAGGAGACTATCCCTTTCGACACTATAGTAGCCTCTAATAGAAGAACTATACTCTCTAACTCTATAGTAGTAGCTTCGGCTACGAAGGCTACTAATACTCTAGATAACGAGGATAATAATCCCGTCGCTAACCTAGACACTCTTACTACTATAGAGGTAGTCTCTAATAAGAGGACCTCTCTCTTTTCGCTTACTATTTATTACCTCTTTACTAATCTATAAGCTTATCTAGCTTAAGAGAATAATATCGTTATAGAGGATAAAGATAAAGTCTCTACTTAACTCTATAGAGAGGCTACTAGGTCTCTATAAGTTTCCGCTACTACTACTACTTATAAAGATAAGTATTAAATCCTTTTATTAATAGAGCTAGAGGAAGATCTCTAGAATTACTACCTTAGTTATCTAGCTAAGCTATAGCTACTAGATGCTACTAACTTATCTACTTAGGCTATTATCTCTGCCTACCTTACTATTATTAGTAGTTACCTACGGGATAGTATATCGCCTATAGACTTAGCTAGGTTTATAGAAACTACTTAGCGCTCTAGTATACTCGCCCTAGGGGGCATATTAGATATAGATCTAGACATACTAGCTAATAATCTAGAGGAGAAGATAAATTATAGAGAGAATCTAGTCGCTTTATTATAGTTCTATTAGTTTAGTTATTTAGTAAGAGAGGAAGTAGCTTATTATAAGAGAGAGTAGACTTAGGTAGCTTATAATTATAAAGACTAATAAAACCCCTTATCTACCTTATCTTAGCTATGTTCTCTTTATACTATTACTATAGGCTCTCTAACTAATCTCTACCTAATAGTCTATTACGACTTTAGTAGTATTATCTAGTGTCTCCTTAGGTTCCTAGGTAGCTTTAGAAAGTAGGTATCTCTTCTATAGCACCTTTAACATAGTCTATCTCTTCTACTAATTATACTCTAGGATCCTTTCTACCTTATATTCTATATTATTATTAATGTTAATTAGTTCTAGAGGAGGTATAGAGTCTCTATAGCCCCTTACTAGTTCTAATAGAGACACATAGAATATGTTATAGATATAGGAGCCTTTAGGTAGATCTAAGTAGTATACTTAGCTACCGACTTAATCTAACACCTTAAATAGTCTAAGGAACATTAGTGCTAGCTTCTACTTAGCTACCTTTAGTCTTAGGTTCTTAGTCAATAGTAGGACTCGATCTCTAATATTAAATAATATAGCTTTATATCTCTTATTATAGGCCTACTTCTACTACTCCTAGGCCTATTACTAATACTCTTCTAAGCTCTTCCTAAGATTTATAAGAGTCGCTACTCTATCGTAAGTAGCTAGTACCCCCCTTAGTAGAGTCTACTCTTAGGCTCTATTTAGATTCCCTATGGAGTCCTTACTAGAGTAACATTTAAGTAGGGATATACCTAGTATATTATTCTATAATAAATTAGTAGCGAACGCTACTATTCGTAACTATCGCAACTAGTCGGATTAGTCTATAGAGTAATAACATCGAATGTACTAAATCAGGGATCTGTTTTGCTATTCTATCTAGCTATCTATTTAGGGATAGAAAGCTGTTAATAGCTAGCGCTTAAACTTTAACTAGTACGTAAACGTTTACTAGTACGCCGACGTAAATACAGTTCCGTAGTTAGAGACTATACTCTCTAGGAACCTGTATTCGTAAACGATCTCGTTATAAAATAGCTTAGTAAGCTATTTCGAGGTGATAGTCTTATAGTAGAGAAGATAGCGCACTATTTTCGAGGTGATAGTCTTATAGTAGAGAAGATAGCGCACTATTTTCGTTAATCTATCGACGACTACGAGAATCGCGTTATATACCTTACTATAGTACTTACTTAGGGGGAGGTCAGTAATAAAATCTATAGTTAGCTCCCTCTAAGTAGCCTTTAGCATCGGTAAGCTCGAGAGCTCGCTATATAGTATATAGGTGTGTCCCTTCTAAGTCTAGTATACTATATAGGTCTTAATATAGTTGTCTACGTTGTAGTATATCCCTAGCTAGTAATACTTCCTTAATAATAGCTTTAAGGTCTTCTCTTAACCGAAATAGCTAGCCTCTAGGAGATTGTAGTGTCTCTATAGTAACTCCGCGCGTAATGCTACATCTATAGGTACGTATAAGGCATTATCCTTGTATAGTACTCTCTCCTTCTAGTGCTATAATAGCGAACTACTATTAGCTCTCTTCTCCGGATTAGTTACTCTCTAAGTAGCTAGTCTATTAGTCTACTATAACTCTTTAATAAGCTAGACTAGCTTATCGCCGACCTTGTTAGCCTATAGAGACTCGTTCTATATCGCCGAAATAGTAGCGATATAAGGTATAGCTATCGGCATTACGCTATTACGAACTAACTATACCTCTCTACACTTAGTCTTCTTGCTTTCTAGCTAGTTAGGCTAGTATATATCTAAGGAACTACCCCTAGGACTCTTAGTGTCTTCTTTACCTAGACTATCTACTACTTCTACGGAGTCCCTACGGGGCTACTTTATATCCGAAGCTAGTTATATAATGTAGATCTCTAGGCCTATGCTCTCCTCTAGAGTTATAACACTAAGGTGTATAGACACTTCTATATATACCCTTCTTACTATTAGTATACTAACGGGAATTATTGCCCTAAGCTTAGCCTATAAGGTAGGTAAGCTACTAGTCTCTTCCTAGTTGTCTACTATAAGGTCTAGATAATAAGATAGAGTATTAGCAGAGTTCGTCTTCCCTAGTCTATATTCGATAACAAAATCGAATCTCTAGAGGTATATATACTATTTTACTTAATAGCTGTTTAGTTTCTTTATCGTTAGGAAGTACCTTAGGTTATTATAGTTAGATAGTATATAGATAGAGTATAGAGACTCTTCGTAGTAGTGTCGCTAATACTTAAATCCCTTAACGATTATAAGTAACTCTTAATTATATATCTTATAATTCTACTCTACTAGTAGATACTTACGAGATAGGAAAGTAATAGAGTACTACTCCTTATACTTGCCCTTATTAAAGAGCTATAATAGTATACTACTATATATATATTTCGACATATTAGTTTCTATATAGAGTTCCGCTATAGAATTATAGTGCCTTAGCACTAGAGCCTTTATAAAGGCCTTATAGACTTCCTTAAAGGCCTTAGTCTAAGTCTCTCTCTAGCGCTATAGCGTAGTTTACTTTCTCTTCTTCGCTCCTTTAAATAGTAACGTTAGCGGCGCTACTATTACGGAATATCCTTTAATAAACTGCTAGTAAAAGTTCGCGAAACCTAGGAACTACTAGATATCGTAGTAATTCTTAGGCAGGGGCTAATCTATAATTATAGCGACTCTATAGGGATCTATCGATATACCTATAGTGCCGACGATAAATCCTAAGAACTCTACCTTAGCCTAGAAAAATGCACACTTCTTTAGGTTTATATATAACGTAAACAAGTATAATCTCTCGAGCACCTTCTATAGGTACTCTATATACTCTTCTGCTAATGCGCTATAGATAAGGACGTCGTTAAGATAGACGACGTAGTAGACGTTAACGAGCTCTACTAAAGCCCTATTAATATAGACTTAGAACGTAGTAGGTACATTAGTTAATCCGAACGGCATAACTATATATTCGAAGTAGCTATATCTTGTCCGGAACGCTATCTTCTACTAATTACTCTCCTTTATCGGAATATAGTAATATATGTCCTTTATGTCGATCTTCGAGTATACTACTACTTCCCTAAGCTAATCGAGAGTCTTACTAATAAGAGAGAGAGAGTAGTAGTTCTTAATAGTAATTGCGTTTAGACTATAGTAATCTATATATAGTCTAAGTATTCTATTCTTCTTTAGTACGAACAGGATTAGTACACTAGCTAGACTCTCTAAATATTAGATCTAGCTCTTCTTTAGGGACTTCTTTAGGTACTCCCTTAGTTCTACTAGCTCTATAGTAGAGAGGTTATAAAGAAGTCGGAAGGGAGGTTCCTTACTCTCTTAGAGATTAATCGGATAGAAAATGTTCTTAGTAGACTTTATCTCGGCAGGGTTAATATTAAATATGTCCTTAAAGTCCGAGATATATATAGGTAGTATATCGAGGGAGTTCTATAGAGGCTCTATAGAGGCTCTAGCTACTCCCTATACTCTATACTCTATAGAGTTATATATACTCGACAAGATAAGGGTATAGTCTTAATTTCCTATAAGGACTAGGTTAGAGAATTCTTATGCGCTTATAACACACATAGACGCGGTATTATAACTATACTGCTATTAGTCGGTATAGCTATCTACTACTACGCTCTAGTCAAAACGCTATAGCTAACTAAGCAAGATAGGAGAGCTTATTTCTATAGTATAGAATAAGCCTTTTGACTCTTATGTCTTACCGGTGTTATCTATTAAGTATAGCTCGATCTTGTAGGCGCTATAGTAATATACTAGATAGCCCTAGAAGCTATTAACCTATAGGAGCTCGGCGTTAATACGCTTTAAGTTATACTTAAGAGTAAAGGCAGGATCGATTATATTAACGTTAGATCTATCGTCTAAGAGTATTAATACACTAACTTTACTATTTAGTGTATATACTATCCCTTTATAGGTTCGTACTAGGAGGACTATAGGCCCCTTATAGTTCTATTTAGGGTTGTCTAATACATCCTCGGGGAGTTAGTTAGATAGAAGAGAACATTTACTTACTCCTACTATGTGCGTTATAGGTTCCTAGCCTAGCTTACGTAGCTACGTATACGAGGTAGAAAAGTGGCCTTACTTACTATAGTTATAGTACTAGACTTAGTCCGGCACTAGTCTCCTCGATTTTAGCCTTCTCTCTAGAGGGCTCTAATTACGTCCCCTAGATGCCCTATAGTTACGATGTACTTACGTATAGCTAAAGCTAGCGTAGTTATCTCGTTTACTATACTTATCCCCTAGAGCTATATAAATACTCTCTATAGAGTCCTTATAACGCTTCTATATTTCCCTTACCTCCTTGTCTAAAGACTTCGAAAGGCCCTTATATATAGTAGTATACGTAACTAGCTCTTCTTACGTTTCTAGAATCGAAGGGGCCTAAAGGATCTAGTTCCGGAGACCGGCATAGAGCTTAGCTAAAAAGTATTAAGCTAGGTGCTCTTTACTATAATAGAGGTTAACTTAGTCTTTAAGGGTAGCTAGTTAGTTAGTAAACTTCTAGGCTAACTCTCCTTAATTCTAATAAGCACTATAGTATTCGATTATAGCGTTTATATATCGATTAACTAGGTCCTTAACTACATCCTTAAGGAAGTTAAGGAAGGTCCTCTAATATATTAAGGACGCCTAGTTTATACTATTAAGAGTATACTTTCGATCCTAGGACTCCTTAAGTCTATCGCTAAGGAACTAGATTAAGTAGATAATCTAGTTTACCTCGTACAAGGGCGAGTAGATAAAGTAATCTAGCTTTACTAAGAAGGCTACCTCTAGGCTCTAGTAGAAGTATCTAAACTTAGTAATTATCTTCGCTTAATATTCTTCTAGATCTTTTAGCTTTAACTCTATACTATCTAGTATAGAGTAATAGAGTAGTAGTATATAAATTATACTCTATAGTATCCCTTTAGAGTTCTAGTAGAGCTCTATAGTAGCGCCCGCTAGTCTTAAGGGTATTATATAGGTGCCTATCTCCTTAGAGAGAGTCGAGGTACTCTATGTAGTAAGGCTATAGAGTCTAGCTAGTGTCTTACTAGTGTCTCTACGGCAATTAGAGTCTTATATAGAGGATT
Organism: Elsinoe batatas; assembly: GCA_017309325.2. Lineage (NCBI taxonomy): Eukaryota > Fungi > Ascomycota > Dothideomycetes > Myriangiales > Elsinoaceae > Elsinoe > Elsinoe batatas. Next base: position 3,187,325 of record JAESVG020000010.1, read on the forward strand.
TAACCTCCCCGAGATAGTAGAAGATCTCGCTTCTAAACTACTCTAGAATACTAGCTAGAGCGACCTCTAGAGGTGTTAGTAAATCCTTATCTATTAGGGACTCTAGCCCTAATAGAATTTCGATGACTTCGTAGCTGTTATTAGCCTCGTTAACTCGACCTATTAGTTAGGTAGAATTTACTCGATTATTATCGCTTATTATTAATAGCTCTATAGACTACGACTAAAGAGAGCTATTAGAACTATAATAGTAGTGTATAGTAACGTATAGAGCTAAGCTATCTATAGGCTAGATAGGTTAATAAACTAATAGCTACCTTCGTTTAAAACAGCTAGAGACTATACGGATATACTATAGAGGGCCTACGTTACGTAATAGGACCATTCTAGCTCTATAGAACTAAGCTTCCCCTTATAATCTCTAAGGGTAATATTACTCTATTTACTATTACCGAGACTAATGTCGAGTTTAATATCTCCTTGCTACTAAATTAAGCTTACGCTAACTACTTAATTAAATTCGATAGGCTTATTAAGCTTACGGAGGTTAGTAAATAACCTATAGTTATTAAATATATATAGAGCTAATTCGCTGTCGTATATAATAGTGTTCTAGTGTAGTAATTAACTAGTAGAGGCAACCTATATACTTACGATAATTAGTATAACTGTTCTAGAGATAGTTAAGTTATTGTTATTTATTACGCTATTACTATCGATAGCTATTACTAAGGCTTTTCTATAATTACTCTTCTTACTAGTATCCTTTAGAGAACGTAACTCTATATATTACTTTATACACTAATTGTTTATATAGTTATTGTCCTTATAGATCTAATAAGGGTTATTATCTAATAGGACCTTCTTAGTCTTACTAAACTTACTAGATTTATTATTGCTATAGCCTTTAGAGTTGCCTATAGTAGCAGCTATAAGTTAAGGGTATACTAGTATAATCTTAGTGTAGATTAAGGTTATTAGCTCAGTAAGTAATATTATAGTAGCTAGATAAGCATTACGCTAACTACGTAGCTATTTATTATAGCTAGTCTTTGTTATAAAGAGGTAAGAGATAAAGACGTCGCTAAGAACAGATCTTTCTAGAACAGAGGTATTCCCTTTAGCTACTTATTTAATAGTAATATTATATTACTAAAGATTCTAGCTAAATTCGTTATAGTACTTTAGGGTGTTAGTGCCCTTAAGTCTAGTATTAAATAGGTTATAGATAGTAGTAGAAACATCGATTATTAGAGCTAGTACGTAAGTGCTAGCTATAGTATTATATAGTGCTTTAGCTAACTTCCTCTATAATCTAAAATCTAGTAGGATTAAGTAGTTAATTTAGACAGAGATTATACTATAAGCTTAGATGTCCTTTTTAGTGAATTTATTTCTTCTAACCTTAAACATCTCGTTAGTCTTACTAGCTTATTACTCTAGTTTAGTAACGAGGTCTACGTAGGATAGATTATTAAACATGTACTATACTAGATTCTCCTTAATAAGTATACTCTTAAGAGTTCTTCTCTAATTAGAGAAGAAGACATTCTTTATAAGCACTTTATTTTATTTAGCTATATTTAGCCCTTTAGTAATTAAGTAATCTATAAAGGATAGAGTATAGGTCTAGGTCTAGGTCTAGTAGTTTAGCTACTCTAACGCTAATATACTTAGATTATAGGCTTACTATAGTCTTACACCTTCTAGAGATAGTATAAATTAATGCGAGATAGATACGAACTGAATTTAGTTAGGGCCTAGTTTAGTTTAGTCACGTGATCTCGGCGTCGTAGCCTAGGCTTCCGGCTGCTCTGCCCTTAATATTACGCATGCTTTATATACTAGCTTTCTCTTCTTCTTTTCTAAGTCTCGATATCTTAATAAATAGACGTAATTAACCTTCTATCTTGCTAGTTGTAATTACTATATCGAGACTTAGTAACCCCTGTAACTAAGTAATAGAGCTATCGAAATATCTAGCTATTCTACTGCTCGCGTAACTACTAATAACTACTTACGAAGAACTAAAGAAGTTACGAAGAAGAAGAAGTATTATAATTGTAGTTCCTGCGTACACTATAATAGATCCTCGCTGCTGCTATATAGGTTAATACTACAAATACTAAAGACATAAGAAGAAGGTAATAAGTCGAGTTACTAACAACTTAAGAAGGAAGTAGGCTACTAGCTAAATTTTTAGATATCCCCTTTGTTACGTATTAACTTTTACTACATTTATAACTAACCTTACTAAGCTATAGCTTAACCTAACCCTAGCGACAAAGAGCACTACTAAAGTAAGCTACTATAACCTACCTTTAACTATAACGACGCTTCTATTAGTTTACTCTATTACGATCTATTTGCTCTCTCTAACGCTATACTCCTTAGTAAGCTACAGGAAGAGTATAGTATTTAGGCACTAAGGGACATATTTAACTATATTAAATTCTCTTATAATAAGTAGACTATATAAGTAAGTACTATATAGGCTTAGGTTAGTAATATCTAAGCTAAACTAGATATATCTTAGACCTACGCTAATAGCGCTACTACCTAAGCTACCTATTACTTAGCTAAGGTCTAAGAGCTTAAGGCCGAACTAGACTATCTTAAGGCCGAGATAGGACATAGTATACTAACCTCTTCTATACGTAGCTCTCTCTTATTAGAGAAGCTACTAGACCCTACTGTTTTTAGTAATAGTACACTAGAATAGTTTAATGTCTTTAAGCACTAGATATAGAATAAGCTTCTTTCTAATATAGACTATTACTCTATAAAGGTTAATAAGTTCGCTTATCTCTACTTACGTCTCTTAGGAGACACTTATACCCTCGTTATAGATGTAGCTTATAGTATAATCCTTAGCACTAACGAGGTCTTTACTCTTTTAGCTTAGTACTATAAGGACCCTGACTATAGAGCTACTATACACATCTAATTCGCTAGCCTCTTTTAGCGTAATAATACCTTTAACTTCTTTATTAGCAAGTTTAATAAGTACGCTCTTTATACTAACATCGCCGAAGAAGAGTAGCTATACTAAATCTATTAGAAGATATCTACTAAGCTATATAATACCCTAGTTAACTTTTACCCTAATAACCTTACTGTCTTTATTACTATAGCTTACGCTACTAACTATAGTATCCGTTAGAATAACCTTATTACTAAGCACACTTAGGCTCTATGCCCTATAATAGCTATAACTTATATCGCTAGCGCTCTAACTTACATGCCTTACTTAACCTCTATACCTACTACTCTAGCTACTTACTGCTCTATTACTAGAGGTGCTCTATAGCCTTTTTACCTACTCTAAATACTCGTCTACTTCGTATATAGTAAGCTAGGCTATATTGTACTAAAGTATATAGCTAGCGCCTCTAAGAAGGCTACTTATACTACCACTTGTCTCCCTTATACTATTAGCGCTATAGAGGAGATATAGTAGCTTTAGTACTATATAGCTAAGTTAGAAGCCGATTCTAGTTCGGCCTATAAACTAGATTCAGTTTAGAACTAGTTCGACCCCGAGATAGATTATAAGTTAGCTAACTAGTCTAACTAGGGAAATAAGTAGCTAGAGGACAAGTTCTCTCCTCTAGTAGAATAAGAGCTATTCGAGATAGATCTAGAGGAGTATAAACGCTAAATAGTGTTATTACTTATAACATTACTACTATTATAACTCCTATTACTATCTACGACCCCTATAACTATAAATAAACTATTACTCTTTAAGCCTTTATTAATACTAGCGCGCTTATTAGCGCTATAGTTAACTATAACGTTCTCGATAAGCTAAAGACTTTTAGCTACTCTATAGCATTAGCTAGCCCTATTTAGCTCTAGGCCTATAATGGTGTTCTAACTAAATAAGTTACTTATAGTGTCCTCCTTACTACTACTATTTCTAGTAAGCTAAACACTCTTACTACCTTCTATATTATAGATATTGGCCATTTCGATATTATCCTTGGCCTTAGCTAGCTTAAGGCTAACAAGGCTAATATCGACTATAAACACAGCGAAGTTATATATAAAGAAGAGTTTTCACTAACTGTTGTTAAGTAGTAGTAGCTATAGCTAATTAAAGGTGCTTATTTTAGAAAGAGACCTATTTTAGTTCGGAACTAGTTCGTCCCTAGTTTAGCTTATAAAATAGATACTATTTTAGCTGCTAAATTAGAACGAGATAGACTATATCGACTACTAGCTCTTAGGTTAAATTTTAAGCTAAATTAGGGGGAGTTTAAGCTAGTCTCCTATAGTACTTAGCTAATACATAAGTTCTCTTATATACTTACCTACGTAAGTAATACTAAGTAAGATAGACTACTTATCGCCTTTATTAGCGCTGCTACCTTTACCTCTTAAGCTAAATACTATAAACATAAGGTGTTTATAATCTCTATAAAGGATATTAAGGACTACTACTATATAGCTACTAAACTAGAACTAGACCCCTTAGTTATTCTACTAGAGGAGTTATATAAGTTTACTAATGTCTTCTCTAAAGAGTAATCTAACACTCTACTACTATATTAACTAGATTTCGACAACTATATTACTCTAAAGGACAGCGCTAAGCTACTATATACTAAACCTTTATACTGCCTATCCCCTAAAGAGCTTAATATAGTAGAAGAGTTTATTCGGGAACATCTTAATAAGGGTTTTATTACACTAAGCTTAGCTAGCTACTTATTACCTATCCTTTTCGTCTATAAGCTAAATAGAGAACTCCGCCTCTATGTTAATTACTATAGCCTTAACGAGGTCACTAAATAAGACGTCTATTTACTACTACTTATTAAAGAAATACTTATACGTGTAAGTAAGGCTAAGTAGTTTAGCAAGATCGATATCTACTAAGCCTTCTACTGTCTCTATAACTCTGTCGATAGTAAGGACCTCACTACTTTCTCTATATATATAGGCAACTTTAAATAGCTAGTGATACCTTTTAGTCTTATTAACGCCTCTACTATATAGTAGAGGTTTATAAATTATAACTTCGTCGATATACTAGAACGCTTTATGTCGATCTATCTAGACGATATCCTAATTTATACTAATAGCACCTAGCGAGAGCATGCCGAGTATATTAAACTAGTGCTCTAGTAACTCTACGAGTTAGGCCTAAACGCTAACATTAAGAAGAGCGAGTTTTACCTTATAGAGGTAAAGTACCTTAGTATTATTATTAGCTAAGATAGAGTCTAGATAGACCCTAAGAAGGTAGAAGCTATTAAAGCTTAGAAGTAGCTAGCCCCTAGTAATACTATATAAGTAAGGAGCTTTATTAGTTTCTATAGCTACTACTACTACTTTATTAAGGGTTTTAGTACTATTACTAAGCCTCTAAATGACCTACTTAAGAAGGATATATTACCCTAGAACAATAAATACACTACTATATTTAACTACATAAAGTATGCTATTATAAGTATACCTATCCTTGTGTACTTTAATTACTTAAAGTAGATAGTCGTCGAGACTAATACTTCCGATACTACTACCGCTAGAATTCTATTATAGTATAATAAGTATAACGTCCTCTAGCCTATTACCTTTTTTAGTAAGTCTATAAGTGAAGCCGAATATAACTATACTATCTATAATAAAGAGCTACTAGCTATTATCTAAGCCTTTAAGGAGTAGACCCCTAAGCTTATAAGCACTTAATCTAATAAGGCTATCTACGTCCTTACTAATTACTAATCCCTTATACATTTTATAAGGACTTAAAAGCTTTTATACTATTAAGCACGCTAGGCCCTCTACCTTATGTAATTTAACTTTAAGATTATATACTAACCTAGCGCTACTAATAGTAAAGTAGATACACTTACTAGAAGAAACAGAGATATACTATACTTAAAGAAAGACCCTAATCTACGCTAGACGCTTCTACTATATAAGGTGCTTAATCTATATATTATCGATAAACTAAGTCTAGGTTATATCTAAACTAGATTACTACTCTAAGCTAAACTAAAGTCTAGTTTATAATCTAGTTTACGATCTAGTTTATAGTCTAGTTTAGCTACTAAACTAGGACCTAGTTTGCCGCCTATTTCGTAGTCTATTTTAATACTTAGTTTGTTACTAAAATAGACGCCTATTTCGCCTCGTAAGCTAGCCTATGTCGCCTTTATCTTAGCTATAGAAGAGCCTTTACTCCTTTTTAAAGAAGTAGCTAAAGTTAACCTATAAGACACTAAGTTCGAGTCTACTTAAGATATCTACTATATAATAGAGGCCTTCCTAAAGAGGAAATAGCTGCTACTAACTAATGTTACTATTAGTAAAGAGATGTTATAGTACACTAGTTAACTATTCGTGTCTATGTCGATAGTTACTAAGGTTATCTAGGAGGTATATATATTAAAGGACTATATATATGCTAGAGCTACTAAGACAGTAGCTATAATTAAAATAACCTTCTATATCCCTAGTTATAACAATATTATTAAGAGGTTTATTGCTTATTACTACGACTATAAACAATTAAAGGCTCGCTATAGCCTTTCTACTAGCTTACTCTTACTACTGCCTATTCCGGAGAAGCTCTAGTAGTATATTATAATAGACTTCGTCACTAGTCTACCCTTAGTAGATAGCTATAACGTAGTATTATATGTTGTCGACTACCTAAGTAAAGAATAATACCTAATCCCCTGCTTCTCTAGAAAGGAAGGTACCTTAGTATTTAAGACTACTAAGCTATTATTCTTTTACATGTAGAAACTATATAGGTTACCTAATAGTATTACTTCTAACTATAGCCCTTAGTTCGTTAGCGACGTATAGAAGCAGTTCTACTAGATCCTAAAGATTATAGCTAAGCTATTTACTACCGGCTACTCCTAAATAGATAGCTAGTTAGAGGTTATAAACTAGGAGTTCGAACGAGTTATCTACTCTTACGCTATACATTTTAGCAACTAGACTCTTATTCTTCTAGTAGTAGAGTTCTCTACTAATGCTAACCTATTAGAAAGTACTAAGCTATTACTATTTAAAGTCACTAGAGAGTACAAGCTAAGACTTAGCTTTTAGCTACCTACTAATGTACTATCGATAAGAGCTAAGCTAAATAAGACTAATATCTATACCCTAGCTAAGTAGCTAGAAGAAGGTTTAGAGATCACTAAGAAAAACCTTACTATTGCCTAATTACGTATAGTAGAACAAGTAAATAAGCACTACTTACTAATCGAATTTAAGGTTAGTAACATAGTGTAGTTATTAATAAAGAACCTCTACCTACATAGTAATCCTAAGCTATTACTAAAGAGAGTTAGTCCTTATAAGGTACTCGAAAAGTAATTACCCCTGTCGTATAAACTAGATCTACTAGTCGCTTTATACTATATTTACTCTGTGTTCTATACTAACCTACTTACTAAACATCTAGATAACTCTTTACCTAGCTAGTTCTTTAAAGAGCTACTACTAATCGAGGTCGAGAGTAAAGAGGAATATAAAGTAGATAATGTAATTAATATATAGATGCTACATAGTAAACTAGTCGCTTATATAAGCTAGAAGGGATATCTAGAAGATCTTACCTAGTGGCTAATTAACAACCTTAAAGGAGCAGCTAATATGCTATATAACTACCTAGACTCTTATATAGATAAACTAAGGCCGAAATAAATTAATAGATAATGTATATTAGTATTTAAGGGTAAACGCCTTTAAGAGAGAGGGTAGTAATACAAGATAGATACGAACTGGATTTAGTTAGGGCCTAGTTTAGTTTAGTCACGTGATCTCAGCGTCGTAGCCTAGGCTTCTAGCTACTCTGCCCTCGATATTACGCGTGCTTTATATACTAGCTTTCTCTTCTTCTTTTCTAAGTCTCGATATCTTAATAAATAGACATAATTAACCTTCTATCTTACTAGTCGTAATCATAAATAACTAGCTTACTATACATAAGACTAACTACTAACGTAGGGTATATACTAGGAGACTAGTGATCTAGTAGTCTAGGGGTCGAGAGGTTTCTATATCTCTTATACCTGTTCCTAGCTCTTTATATTCTTTAGCGCTAGCTCTTACTATACTCTACTTACTAGTACACTTAAATTATAGGCTTACTATAATCTTATACCTTCTAGAGATAATATAAATAATTGGCTTACTATATACGAGGCTAACTACTAGTAGATAGTATATACTAGAGAGTATCTAGGTAATCTAGAGATCTAGAGATTAATTTAGAGGCTTAGTAGACAAGGCTTACACTAAATGTGAAAGTAGATTAGTATAAAGGGCGTAGTAGTTACGCTAGGCTTATAACCTGTTATAATTAGTTAGCTAAGGCTTAGTATATATATATGCTTAGTAACTAGAGTAACGATAGGTCTTAATCGTTAAGATCGATAGAAGATAAAAGAATTAAGATAAAAAGGATAGTAACTATCTAAGTGACAGAGGGTCGACTATATATAGAGTAATACCCTAATAAACCAACCGGTAGATCTCCGGATATTTAACGTACTCGATCGAGGATAAGGATCGAGGTACAATAACTTTATGTTGTACCTCGATCCTTATCCTCGATCGAGTATATAATATCCGGAGATCTACCGGTTGTTTAACTAGCTTATTACTCTATATATAGTCGACCCTCTGTCACTTAGATAGTAACTACCTTTTTATCTTAGTTTTTCTCATCTATCGATCTTAACGTTAAGACCTCTTAGTACTCTAGTCACTAAGCGTACTAACGTGCTAAGCCTTAGCTAACTTAGCATATACAACAGGTTATGAGCCCGGCGTAACTACTACGCCTTCTATACTAATCTATTTAATTCACATTCAGTGTAAGCCTCGTCTACCGAGCCTCTGAATTAATCTCTAGATCACTGGATTACTAGATATCTCCTAGTATATACCCTGCGTTAGTAGTTAGTCTCGTGTGTAGTAAGCTAGTTATTTACACTATCTCCGGAAGGTGTAAGACCGCAATCTAGACTAATACCCTACTCTTCATGGATTACTTAATCACTAAAGGGCTAAACACGGCTAAATAAAATAAGGTGCTTACGAAGAACGCCTCCTTCTCTAATTAGAGAAGGACTCTCGAGAGCGTGCTTATTAAGGAGGATCTAGCATAGTACGTGTTCGATGATCTATCCTACGTAGACCTCGTTACTAAGCCTAAGCAACGAGCTAGTGAAACCGACGAGGCATTTAAGACCAGAAGAGATGAATTCACAAAAAAGGACATTTAAGCTTACGGCATAATCTCCGTTCGAATCGACTACTCGATCCTACTAGATTTTAGATTACAGAGGAAGTTAGCTAAAGCGCTATACGATGCTATGGCTAGCACTTACGCGCCGGCGCTGACAATCGACGTTCCCACTGCTATTCGTAATCTATTTAACACTAGACTTAAGGGTACTAACACCCTGAAATACTACAACGAATTTAGCCAGAATCTAAGGCAATATAACATTGCCATTAAACAAGCCGTAAAAGAGGACACCTCTGTTCTAGAAAGATCCGTTCTCGGCGACGTCTTTATCTCTCACCTCTTTATGACAAACGCTAGCCGTGACGAATAGCTACGTAGTTAGCGTAACGCTCACCTAGCTACGACAACATCACTCACTGAGCTAATGACTTCAATCCGCGCCGAGATTGTACTAGTTTACCCTCGATTTACAGCCGCTAGCGCAGGCAACCCTAAAGGCTATAACAACAAGTCCGGCAAGTTTAGTAAGCCTAAGAAGGTCCTATCGGACGACAACCCTTACTAGATCTATAAGGACGGTAACTACATAAACAATTAATGCATGAAGTAACATATAGAGTTACGTCCTCTAAAGGATGCTAGTAAGAAGGGCAATCGCAGAAAAGCCTTAGCAACAGCTATCGATAGCAATAGTGTAATAAATGACGATGACTCGACTATCTCTAGAACAGTTGTGCTAATCATCGCAAGTACATAGGTCGCTTCCGCCGGTTAATCACTACACCGGAACACCGTTATATACGACAGCGGATTAGCTCTGCACATATTTAATGACCGTAAGCTGTTTACTAACCTCCGTAAACTCGACAAGCCTGTCGAATTCGATTAAGCAGTGAGCGTAAGCTTAATTTAGTGGCAAGGAGATGTTAAGCTCAACATTAGCCTCGGCAATAGTAAATAGAGTAGTATTACCCTCCAAGATATACTTTACTCTCTAAAATCAGCATTTAATCTCGTCTCCTCCGGCCGCATCTTCCGTAAGGCCGGCATTTAGCATAATTATCTAAACCAGCGACTAGTTCGCAATTCCGAACTGTTTATACACTCTAAAATCAGTCAGGACGTTGTCGTTATCCTCGGCGTCATAAATATACGTGACAATAACCTCATAAAGACTTCCCTCTCTTCCGCTGCGATAGTAGTACTAGCAGTAGTCTCCGAGACTTAACGCTAGCACTAGCGCCTCGGCCACGTTAGATCAAAGATCCTTTAGTCTACTAAGCAACTAGTAAAGGGCCTTAAGAAAGTAATTACCTCCGAGCTCTGCTACTACGAAGTGTATAAGCTAGTAAAATCCTAGCGCATTGTCTCTCGTGAACCGAGAATTACTCCTCTAGCCGCCCTTAACGAGGTCTATATTAACCTCTATAGTCTAATTACTCTACGCAGTTTTAAGGGCTATCTTTATAGCTAGCTCTACACCGACGCTATAACTCGTAAACGATAGTCTATTCTCCTTAAGACAAAGGACGAGTCGATTAGCGAGCACTAGCGCTAGTTAATCTTTATAAGCACTCAATTCGGCAAGATACTGCGAAAAACCTTCTCCGATCAGGCGACGGAGCTAATTAATCACGCTACACGCTAATTTAACGCCTCTAGAGGCACCGAGATGCTTACCTCTACTACCTACACCCTAGAGCAAAACGGAACAGCTAAATCAGCTAACAAGGTGATTATCACGCGTACGCGCTGCTTTATGATCGAGTCTAGTCTACTAATAGAGTTTTAGCCTCTAGCTATCGAGTACTTAGTATATGTTACTAACAGAATTGTCAATCTCCGAACCGGTAAAGTACTATACTAGCACTTCCTCGAGAGTTTTTAGCAAGCTGCTCTAATAGATTAGATTGACCTTAGCTACCTTAAACGCTTTAGCTACAAGGCCTATTTACACCGGTAGCTACCTCCGACCTTAAAGTTCGAGCCTCGCTCCTTTATAGGTTAGTTCGTAGGATTTCAGGGTAAATTATCTACTAATTACTTGATCCTTGGCTAGCTTAACGGAACTCCGCAGCTAAAGTACTCGCTACACGTACAATTCGACGAGTCTACTGTTTTCCGTGACTATATAGCAGAAAGCCTCACTTAACAGCGGATCGCCGAACAGCTAGTATTTAACTACTAAGGCTTATATTAGCTTCCTCCTTAGCCTTAGTTCGCGTAGCTAAGTTAGTTCGATTATCGAACTATTAACGAACCTAATCTAGCTAATAATCAGGGGGAGCTACTCTAGCTAGAACTAGACCTTACGTAGCCTAATTAACCTTAGCAATGTCCCTATCACGAACTAACGGCTTAATCAGAGAATCAGTTAAGCCACTAATCTGATATAGAGTCACGCTCTGCTAAATCTGATCTAAAGGCTAAATAGGCACTAGTTACTCTTTAGGGGGAGAACTCGGCTTAATCTACTGCCGCGGACACTCCCGTAGCACCTTAAAATTTACCTTTAAGCACGGATTTAGACGATCTAGCTCAAGCCGAGGCTTAACACTAACTAGAGCCTTAAATAGCTTAATCTAACACGTGGATACGACCTACTAGTCCTGAATTACTCTCCTTCGAGCCTAAAGCTCCTAAGATAGAGCCTCTTAGTGACCCTAAGCCTCTTAGCAACGATGACGACGCCGGCGACACCCTTATAGAACTACTCTAACCTCGTTAACTCGCCGGTAGTAAACAATCAGCATTAGGACCAATTAATGACGACTATAAACGCTTCGCCGCCGGAGCTGCAGCTGTAGAACTCACAGACTCTACCTCCTACGATGATGCTATATTACGACTAGACGGAGCACTCTAGAAAGCCTCTATAGATGAAGAAATCAACTCCCTACGTAGTACTAAGGCCATTGTTTTCAAAAATCGGTTAGACGTACTAAAAGGGAGAACAGTTATAACTAGCAAATAGGTATATAAGACTAAACTACTACCTAATCGCACTATCGATAAGCGCAAGTCTCGATAGACTACTAGAGGCTTTACCTAACGCCAGGGAGTTAACTACTTCGAAACCTTTGCTCTAACACCTCGTGTAGTAACCGGCAGAGTCCTAATTACTATCTATATACTCAATAGCTAGAGACGAGCATAGATTGACGTGACCACGGCCTTTCTCTATCTAGACCTCGACGTAGTACTCTATATCTACGCTCTACAGGGTTATAGCTATCTCGGTGAGGTCGTTATAGTCACTAAAGGCCTATACGGCCTGAAGTAATCTACGGCACTCTAGTACGACGACGTCGTAGCCCACATAACAAAACTTGGCCTCCGACGCACCGTAAGCGACGCCTGCCTCTTTGTTTCTAAGGACAGTAAGCTCCTCGTCCTTATACACGTCGATGATTTCTAGATATTCGCTGCTTCGTAAGCTCGACTAGATCGTTTCGTCTAAGATATGCGGAAGCGCTACCTAATTAAACTAGTCAATAGCAACCTCTTTCTCGGCATCGAGATTGTCACCTCTCGAACCTTAACTAAGCTATCCTAATCTTATTACATAAAGGATAAGCTAAATAAACACCAACTCGCGGACTGTAAACTAGCACCTCGTCCCCTCGACTAACTACTCTCTACTAGCACCGAAAAACACTTAGTTAATCGCTAGAAGTAGTACAACTAGTAGATAGGTGAACTACAAGTTCTCTCTAACTAGACACGGCCTGATATTAGTCATGCTGTTAATCACTTTACATAGTTCCTGTAAAATCTATCTACCGAACACCTTACTACTGCTAAACAAGTTTAGCGATATCTTAAGGGCACTCTAGATTATAGCCTTATCTTCACTAAGGGGGAACTAACCTACTATTCTAATGCAGATTTCGCCGGCGATCTAGATACCTCTCGATCTACCTCCGGCTCGCTAATACTTCTCGCTAGAGCACTAGTTATTTAGAGAACGAAACTCTAGTTAGACGTTGTTCTATCATCTACTGAGGCCGAATACCTTGCTCTATTAGAGACCTGTAGGGAGATCTAGTGGCTAAGGAACCTTCTGTAAGAGATTCGCATTTAATAACTACGTATAACTATACTCGTCGATAATTAGTTAGCTATTAAGCTCGTTAAGAACTACGATAATCACCGTCGTTCTTGTCACGTTAACCTCCGTAATTACTATTATAGAGAGAAGTATAAGAAAGGCATTATCGACGTCGAGTTTATACCGACTACTTAATAACTAGCGGATTCCCTTACTAAGCCTCGGTCACCTATTAAACTACTAGATAGTTAGAAGGCGAACTAACAGGCTGAACTAATAAGCTAAACTAACTTCGAGTTACTCCTTACTATGCTACTTACTGTCTACTTTCTGCGTTTTCTTTATCACATTCCTTTATCATAGTACTACTACGTTATTCACTGGATTCTTTAATTTATATTATATCCTCCTAACTGCTATTACTACCTTCCGAATCTAACTACTCGACCGGCAAGGCAGCTAATAGATCCTCCTAAGTAATCTCCTTAACCTCACCGGTTATACACTAATAACCTGTTACGCACGAGAAGATAGAAGAAGGTAATCTAGAAGGAAGAGGGAGAAATCGCGATAGCTAGACTACTAATATCTATTTAACACGACAATAGCAACTTCTAGACAATACAATAATAGCTAGAACACTACAATCACGCTGTTATAGCTTCACGGAGGTCTATAAGTCGATAATAGATAATATCGCTTTACGAATACAACTAACAACACGGTAAATCACTGTTAGGGGGAGTGTTATACCTCGATCCTTATCCTCGATCGAGTACACAATATCCGGAGATCTACCGGTTGTTTAACTAGCTTATTACTCTATATATAGTCGACCCTCTGTCACTTAGATAGTAACCACCTTTTTATCTCAGTTTTTCTCATCTATCGATCTCAACGTCAAGACCTCTCAGTACTCCGGTCACTGAGCGTGCTGACGTGCCAAGCCTCAGCTGACTCAGCACGTACAACACTTTGCAGGAAGGGACGGGAGTAAGCGAGAAGCTTGAGTGGTCGAAGCTTCTTTAACTTTTCGACTTTCTTGTGAGACGATTCGCCTTTGACAGATCTCACCTCATATGCGTTAATTCTGATCTGACAGCTTCAATACGCATTTGACATACCACGACGCCACTCAATCAATCTACAGCAAATCTATCTCGCTCGAGCAGCTTGGTCTGCCTCCACGGCATGGCCGAAGTAGACACGGCGCCGGCGACCACCTCCGCACCCCTCTCAGATCTTCCCTTTACCGATGCTGCCGACTCCTCAACAGCCCTCACGACGACAGATGGCACGCTCACAGCGCCTGTGAAGAAAACGAAGAAGATCATCCGCAAAAAGCGACGGCCAGCCAGACCTCAAGTTGACCCCGCGACCTTCAAGACCGAGCCACCTCCGCAAACTGGTACTATCTTCAACATCTGGTACAACAAATGGTCGGGTGGTGATCGTGAAGACGCATTTCTTTCCAAGACACAGGCAAAAGGGCGATGCAACGTTGCCCTCGACTCGGGGTACACTCGCGCCGACAAGATTCCTGGGGCGTACTTCTGCCTCTTCTTCGCTCGAGGCCTGTGTCCTAAAGGACAGGACTGTGAGTACCTCCATCGTCTACCCAACAGCCGAATAGGAAAAGAAGGTGGACTGGGCGACATCTTTCCGAGCAACGTGGACTGCTTTGGCCGAGACAAGTTCAGTGACTACCGGGACGACATGGGAGGTGTTGGATCGTTCATGCGCATAAACCGCACACTCTACGTCGGACGTATTCATGTGACAGATGACATCGAAGAGGTAGTGGCACGACATTTCCAGGAATGGGGTCAGGTGGAGCGCATTCGGGTACTACCTGCACGGGGTGTAGCCTTTGTCACATACGTGCATCTGGCGAATTCAGAGTTTGCGAAGGAAGCCATGGCTCATCAGGCGCTTGATCACAACGAGACATTAAATGTGCGGTGGGCGACAGTCGATCCAAACCCGGCTGCGCAGAAGCGCGAGGCACAGAGAATAGAGGAGCAAGCGGCGGAAGCCATCAGGCGAGCATTGCCGGCAGAATACGTCGCCGAGATTGAAGGCAGAGGTTCAGGCTGGGAAGATGCGAGGAAACGACGAAAGGTGGAAGGCACATTCGGGTTGGAAGGATACGAAGCACCAGACGAGGTATGGTACGCGAGCGAGAAGGCGAAGATAGGAGCACCCGATGAGAGAAAGATGTTGGAAGCAGGAGACGGCGAGGAGGATGAAGAAGATGGCGGTGCTCCACTCAGAGCAGAAGATTTTGCCAGAGAAGAGGAAGAGCAAGGCGGTATCCTCTCAGGCTCAACACTAAAGGCTCTCAAAGGCTACGGCGCCTCCTCCGGCCCTGCCCAAGCTTCAGAAAAACCAGGCGGCCCCCTTGTGGGCTACGGCAGCGACGACGAAAGCGACTAAGCAGAACGATACCCACGAACCCCCAAATACCATAGCATTGCACAAAATAATCTTACACCACCCCCTTCTCAGTCCCCTGTCCCTCTCCCTTTGCCCCCGAAAGCCTCCACTCCTTGAAACTCCCCTTGAGCACCTCCCCGGTCCCGCCACCCATCTGCGTCTCCAACCTCACAAAAACCCTCTCGACCTTCGCCTGCTTCCAAACCCTATAAACCCCACCCTCGTGGACATTCTCCTTCAACCAGCCCAGAATCCCCGCCGCATTCGCCAAACACACATTCGCATTCCAATAACAATGCCCACTGGCCTTGGCCTGCGCGGGTATTTTCTGCGTCTCCATCTCGATGGTTTTGTACAGGAAACCGTCTTGCGTGCGCCAGCCCACGGCGACGGTCGGGCATCCGATGAGGAAGGACTGCGCCCAGTATTTGAGGAGTTTTTCGGCGAAGATGCGGTGGCCGCGGGGGTCGGTGGGTTCGCGGGTGGTTTTGAGTTCGACCCAACGGGGAGGGTCGAGGGGGGAGGAGGGTTTGAAGCCCATCACTGGGGAGGGGGTTAGTAGTTGGGGGAAGGGGAGAGGGAGGGGAGTGGGTACCGCCATCGACTTCGCCGCCGAGGATCATGCTGTGGCCGCCGATGGCGGTTTCGACGATGCTGCAGTATTGCGCGGTGGTGTCGACGGTGCGGAAGGGGCGGGATTCGATGTCTTCGCGGGAGACTTCTTGCATGGGGTGGTCTAGCATGGAGAGGGTTTCGAATTTGTAGCCTGTCGGAGTAAGCGTCTGACGTGGGGGCTGGGGGATTTGTATAACCATAGTATGATCCTACGTCTAGTTTGCGACCAGCTGGTTGACGCTTCAGCTTGTGTTCGAAGCTCTCTTCGATATATCTTCGTGGTCATCAGCTGCCATCTTCAGGCTCTACATGAGATACCAACATGGTCCCCTGGCAATGTCAGTATCTAGAAGACACAATTGAGTTGGCCATCCGACGAACCTGGAATTTGGTGGCAAACATTTCCCAGCCGTCTTTGTCGAACGGCGCAGTCACGAACTAGACATGATCAGTGACCGATCCGAAGGCAGACAGGTCGTCCGTACTTTCGTCATCATGCCTCTCCATGTAACAAAGTCGACCTCGCAGTGCTTGCCCTCCCTACGCTCGTGCTCCTCAAGCGTGTCTAGAAGAGAATCCAGATGTTCATCAGCGGCTGAACCGTCCCTGTATATCAAATCCTGATACCCGACACTCATATCGATTGGCCGAGGAGACGGTGCGTGAGGAACATTGAAGAACGCTGGATAGAAGTAACGCAACGACTCAGTAGAGAACGGCTTGAGATTATGCTGGTCATCGTAGGAGAAGTATGCGATTTCTCGAGGTCTTTTGATGTTGACCTTGGTCCGCTGGTCCAGCGTGTGATCGATTCGGAATTCTAGCATGGTTCCTCATGATCCACACTCTGTCCGATCTGCTATCCAGAACCTTGTATTGCCACGAAGAGGGCTGGCCCCTGGGTACCGTGCTGCTTATGACCAGGCAAGGAATTCCGTCAATTCGTGATTCAATATTGCGGTCACAGCCCAGCCAGAGTGAAGTTCATATGCGTATCTTCCCTCAGGAAAAACCAATAAAAAATTATGATCTGGTTTCTCACGACTGAACTCGATGGAAATTGTAGTGAACAACGTAGCGATACCTTTGTTACTGCATGAGTAGTGGATGATAAGCTTTCGGAGCGATCCGCCCCCGCAAAATCACAAGCTGTCTGGTGTGATTAGTCAGCTGAGGCTTGGCACGTGTGTGCGCTCAGTGACCGGAGTGACGATAGGTCTTGATCGTGGAGATCGATAGAAGATAAAAGAATTGAGATAAAAAGGATAGTCACTATCTAAGTGATAGAGAGTCGACTATATATAGAGTAATACCCTAATAAACCAACCGGTAGATCTCTGGATATTTAACGTACTTAATCAAGGATAAGGATTAAGGTATAATACTCTCCCTAACAGTGATTTACTATGTTATTAGTTACGTTTATAAAGCGGTATTATCTATTGTCGACTTATAAACCTCCGTGAAGCTATAATAGTATAATTATAGTGTTCTAGCTATTGTTATATTGTCTAGAGGTTAGTATTATCGTGTTAAATAGATATTAGTAGTCTAACTACTATGATTTCTTCTTCTTCCTTCTAGATCGCCTTCTTTTATCTTTTCGCACGTAACATTTCGTTAGTATATATCCGGTAAGGCTAAGGAGGTTACTTAGGAGAATCTATTAGCTATCTTACTAGTTAAGCGCTTAGATTCGGAAGGTAGTAATAGAAGTTAAGAGAGTAAGATATAAATAGAAGAGAGTCTTAAATCTAGTAAATAATATAGTAGTACTATAATAAAGGAATATAATAAAGAAAACACAGAAAATAGATAGTAAGTAACATAGTAAGGAGTAACTCGAAGTTAGTTTAGCTTATTAGTTCGGCCTATTAGTTTACTATCTAGCTATCTAGTAGTTTAATAGGTAACTAAGGCTTAGTAAGGGGATCTGCTAGTTATTAAGTAGTTAGTATAAACTCGATGTTAATAATGCCCTTCTTATACTTCTCTCTATAATAGTAATTATAGAGGTTAATATAACAAGAACGGCAGTAGTTATTATAGTTCTTAACGAGCTTAATAGCTAACTAATTATCGACGAGTATAGTTATATATAGTTATTAAATACAAATCTCCTATAGAAGGTTCCTTAGCTACTAGATCTCTCTATAGGTCTCTAATAGAGTAAGGTATTTAGCCTTAGTAGATAATAGAACAATGTCTAACTAGAGTTTTATTCTCTAAATAACTAGTGCTCTAGCAAGAAGTATTAGTAAGCCGGAGGTAGATTAAGAGGTATCTAGATCACTAGCGAAATCTGTATTAGAATAGTAGGTTAGTTCCCCCTTAGTAAAGGTAAGGCTATAATCTAGAGTGCCCTTAAGATACTACTAAACCTATTTAGTAGTAGTAAGGTGTTTAGTAGATAGATTTTATAGGAACTATATAAGGTAATTAATAGTATAACTAATATTAGGCTATGTCTAGTTAGAGAGAACTTATAGTTTACCTATCTACTAGTTATACTACTTCTAGCGATTAATAGAGTGTTCTTTAGTGCTAGTAGAGAGGAGTTAGTCGAGGGGACAAGGTACTAGTTTATAGTCGGTAAGTTAGTGTTTATTTAGCTTATCCTTTATATAATAGAATTAGGATAGCTTAGTAGAGGTTTAAGAGGTGATAATCTTAATACCAAGGAAAAGATTACTATTAACTAGTTTAATTAGGTAGCGCTTCTATATATCTTAGACGAAACGATCTAGTCGAGCTTAGGAGGCAGTAAATATCTAGAAATTATCGACGTATACGAGGATAAGTAGCTTACTATCCTTAGAAACAAAGAGGCAGGCGTTGCTTATAGTATATTAGAGGCTAAGCTTTGTTATGTAGGCTACAACGTTATCGTACTAGAGTACTATAGATTGTTTTAGGCCGTATAGGCCTTTAGTGACTATAATAACCTCACTAAGATAGCTATAACTCTATAGAGTATAGATGTAGAGTACTACGTTAAGGTCTAGATAGAGAAAGGCTATAGTTATATTAATCTATGCTCGTCTTTAGCTATTAAGTACACAGATAGCAATTAGGACTCTACTAGTTACTATATAAGGTATTAGAGTAAAGGTTTTAAAGTAGTTAACTCTCTAGCGTTAGGTAAAGCCTCTAGTAGTCTATCGGGACTTACACTTATTAATAGTGTAGTTAGGTAGTAGTTTAGTCTTGTATACCTATTTGCTAGTTATAACTGTTCTTCCTTTTAGTATATCTAACTAGTTTTTAAAAACAATGGCCTTAGTACTACGTAGAGAGTTAATTTCTTTATCTATAGAGGCTTTCTAGAGTACTCTATCTAGTTGTAATATAGCGTTATCGTAGGAGGTAGAGTCTATAAGTTCTATAGCTATAGCGCCGGCAGCGAAGCGTTTATAGTCGTTATTAATTAGTCCTAATACTGATTGTTTACTACTAGCAAGTTAACGAGGTTAAAATAGTTCTATGTAATACGAGATAGATACGAACTGGATTTAGTTAGGGCCTAGTTTAGTTTAGTCACGTGATCTTAGCGTTGTAGCCTAGGCTTCTAGCTACTCTGCCCTTGATATTACATGTGCTTTATACACTAGCTTTCTCTTCTTCTTTTCTAAGTCTTAATATCTTAATAAATAGATGTAATTAACCTTCTATCTTACTAGTTGTAATTACTATATCGAGACTTCGTAACCCCTGCGACTAAGTAATAGAGCTATCGAAATATCTAGCTATTCTGCTACTTACGTAACTACTAACAACTACTTATAAAGAACTAAAGAAGTTACGAAGAAGAAGAAGTATTATAATTATAGTTCCCGTATATACTATAATAGATCCTTACTACTACTATATAGGTTAATACTGTAAATACTAAAGACATAAGAAGAAGGTAATAAGTTAAGTTACTAACGACTTAAGAAGGAAGTAGGCCACTAGTTAAATTTTTAGATATTCTCTTTGTTACGTATTAACTTTTACTATATTTACAACTAACCTCACTAAGCTATAGCTCGACCTAACCCCGGCGACGAAGAGCGCTACTAAAGTAAGCTACTATAACCTACCTCCGACTATAATAACGCTTCTATTAGTTTACTCTATTACGATCTGTTTGCTCTCTCTAACGCTATACTCCTTAGTAAGCTATAGGAAGAGTATAGCATTTAGGCACTAAAGGACATATTCGACTATATTAAATCCTCTTATAACAAGTGGACTATATAAGTAAGTGCTATATAGGCTTAGGTTAGTGACATCTAAGCTAAACTAGATACATCTTAGACCTACGCTAACAGCGCTACTACCTAAGCTGCTTATTACTTAGCTAAGGTCTAAGAGCTTAAGGCCGAACTAGACTATCTTAAGGCTAAGATAGAACATAGTACACTAATCTCTTCTATACGTAGCTCTCTCTTATTAGAGAAGCTACTAGACCCTACTATTTTTAGCAATAGTATACTAGAATAGTTCGATGTCTTTAAGTACTAGATATAGAATAAGCTTCTTTCTAATATAGACTATTACTCTATAAAGGTCAACAAGTTCGCCTATCTCTACTCGCGCCTCTTAGGAGACACTTATACCCTCGTTATAGACGTAGCTTATAGTATAATCCTTAGCGCTAACGAGGTCTTTACTCTTTTAGCTTAGCGCTATAAGGACTCCGACTATAGAGCTACTATACGTATCTAATTCGCTAGCCTCTTTTAGTGTAATAACACCTTCGACTCCTTTATTAGCGAGTTTAATAAGTATACTCTTTATACTAACATCGCTAAAGAAGAGTAGCTATACTAAATCTATTAGAAGATATCTACTAAGCTACGTAATGCCCTAGTTAACTTTTACCCCGATAACCTCGCTACCTTTATTACTATAGCTTACGCTACTAACTATAGTATCTGTTAGAATAACCTTATTACTAAGCGTACTTAGGCTCTGCGCTCTATAATAGCTATAACTTATATCGCTAGCGCTCTAACTTATATACCTTACTTAACCTCTATACCTACTACTTTAGCTACTTACTACCCTATCGCTAGAGGTGCTCTATAGCCTTTCTACCTACTCTAAACACTCGTCTACTTCGCATATAGTAAGCTAGGCTATATTACACTAAAGTGTATAGCTAGCGCCTCTAAGAAGGCTACTTATACTACTACTTGTCCCCCTTATACTATTAGTGCTATAGAGGAGATATAGTAGCTTTAGCACTATATAGCTAAGTTAGAAGCTAATTCTAGTTCGGCCTACGAACTAGATTTAGTTTAGAACTAGTTTAACCCCGAGATAGATTATAAGTTAGCTAACTAGTTTAACTAGAGAAATAAGTAGCTAGAGAATAAGTTCTCTCCTCTAATAGAACAAGAGCTATTTAAGATAGATCTAGAGGAGTATAAATGCTAAATAGTGTCGTTACTTATAACGTTACTGCTATTATAACTCCTATTACTATCTACAACCCCTATAACTATAAATAAACTATTACTCTTTAAGCCTTTATTAACACTAGCGTACTTATTAGCGCTATAGTTAACTATAACGTTCTCGATAAGCTAAAGACTTTTAGCTGCTCTATAGCGTTAGCTAGCTCTATTTAGCTCTAGGCCTATAACAGTGTTCTAACTAAATAAGTTACTTATAGTGTCCCCCTTACTACTACTGTTTCTAGTAAGCTAAACACCCTTACTACCTTCTATATTATAGATATTAGCTGTTTCGACATCATCCTTGGCCTTAGCTAGCTTAAGGCTAACAAGGCTAATATCGACTATAAACATAGCGAAGTTATATACAAAGAAGAGTTTTTACTAACTGTCGTTAAGTAGCAGTAGCTATAGCTAATTAAAGGTGCTTATTCTAGAAAGAGGCCTATTTTAGTTCGGAACTAGTTCGTCTCTAGTTTAGCTTATAAAATAGATACTATTTTAGCTGCCGAATTAGAACAAGATAGACTATATTAACTACTAGCTCTTAGGTTGAATTTTAAGCTAAATTAGGGAGAGTTTAAGCTAGTCTCCTATAGCACTTAGCTAATACATAAGTTCTCTTACGTACCTATCTACGTAAGTAATACTAAGTAAGATAGACTACTTATTGCCTTTATTAGTGCTACTACCTTTGCCTCTTAAGCTAAATACTATAAACACGAGGTGTTTATAATCTCTATAAAGGATATTAAGGACCACTACTATATAGCTACTAAACTAGAACTAGACCCCTTAGTTGTTCTACTAGAGGAGTTATGTAAGTTTACTAATATCTTCTCTAAAGAGTAATCTAACACTCTACTACTATATCGACTAGATTTCGATAACTATATCACTCTAAAGGATAGCGCTAAGCTACTACGTACTAAACCTTTACGCTGTCTATCCCCTAAAGAGCTTAATATAGTAGAAGAGTTTATTCGGGAACATCTCGATAAGGGTTTTATTACACTAAGCTTAGCTAGCTACTTATTACCTATCCTTTTCGTCTATAAGCTAAATAGAGGACTCCGCCTCTATGTCGATTACTATAGCCTTAACGAGGTCACTAAATAAGATATCTATCTACTACTACTTATTAAAGAAACACTTATATATATAAGTAAGGCTAAGTAGTTTAGTAAGATCGATATCTACTAAGTCTTCTACTATCTCTATAACTCTATCGATAGTAAGGACCTCACTACTTTCTCTATATATATAGGCAACTTTAAATAGCTAGTGATGCCTTTTAGTCTTACTAACGCCCCCGCTATATAGTAGAGATTTATAAATTATAACTTCGTTAACATACTAGAATGCTTCGTGTCGATCTATCTAGATAACATCCTAATTTATACTAACAGCACCTAGCGAGAGTACACTAAGCACATTAAACTAGTGCTCTAGTAACTCTATAAGTTAGGCCTAAACGCCGACATTAAGAAGAGCAAGTTTTACCTTATAGAGGTAAAGTACCTCGGTATTATTATTAGCTAAGATAGAGTCTAGATAGACCCTAAGAAGGTAGAAGCTATTAAAGCTTAGAAGTAGCTAGCCCCTAGTAATACTACGTAAGTAAGGAGCTTTATTAGTTTCTATAGCTACTACTACTGCTTTATTAAGGGTTTTAGTACTATCGCTAAGCCTCTAAATAACCTACTTAAGAAGGACGTATTACCCTAGAACGATAAATACACTACTGTATTTAACTATATAAAGTATACTATTACGAGTGTACCTATTCTCGTATACTTCGATTACTTAAAGTAGATAGTTATTAAGACTAATACTTCCGATACTACTACTACTAGGATCCTGTTATAGTACAACAAGTATAATGTTCTCTAGCCTATTGCCTTTTTTAGTAAGTCTATAAGTAAAGCTAAATATAACTACGCTATCTATAATAAAGAGCTACTAGCTATTATCTAAGCCTTTAAGGAGTAGACTCCTAAGCTTATAAGCACTTAATTTAATAAGGCTATCTACGTCCTTACTGATTACTAATCCCTTATGTATTTTATAAGGACTTAAAAGCTTTTACGCTATTAAGTATACTAGGCCCTCTACCTTATATAATTTAACTTTAAGATTATATACTAACCTAGCGCTACTAATAGCAAAGTAGATATACTTACTAGAAGGAACAGAGATATACTACACTTAAAGGAAGACTCTAATCTACACTAGACACTTCTACTACATAAGGTGCTTAATCTATATATTATCGATAAACTAAGTCTAGGTTGTATCTAAACTAGATTACTACTCCGAGCTAAACTAAAGTCTAGTTTATAATCTAGTTTACAATCTAGTTTATAGTCTAGTTTAGCTACTAAACTAGGACCTAGTTTACTGTCTATTTTGTAGTCTATTTTAACACTTAGTTCGTCACTGAAATAGACGCCTATTTTGCCTTATAAGCTAGCCTATATCGCCTCTATCTCGGCTATAGAAGAGCCTTTATCTCTTTTTAAAGAAGTAGCTAAAGCTAACCTATAAGACACTAAGTTTAAGTCTACTTAAGGCATCTACTATATAATAGAGGCCTTCCTAAAGAGGAAATAGCTACTGCTAACTAATGTCACTATTAGTAAAGGGATATTATAGTACACTAGTTAACTATTCGTGTCTATGTCGATAGTTACTAAGGTTATCTAGGAGGTATATATATTAAAGGACTATATATATACTAGAGCTACTAAGACAGTAGCTATAATTAAAACAACCTTCTATATCCCTAGTTATAATAATATTATTAAGAGGTTTATTGCTTATTACTACGACTATAAACGATTAAAGGCTCGCTATAGCCTTCCTACTAGTCTACTCTTACTACTACCTATTCCGGAGAAGCTCTAGTAGTATATTACGATAGACTTCGTCACCGGTCTACTCTTAGTAGATAGCTATAACGTAGTATTATATATTGCTAACTACCTAAGTAAAGAATAACACCTAATCCTCTACTTCTCTAGAAAGGAAGGTACCTTAGTATTCGAGACTACTAAGCTATTGTTCTTTTACGTGTAGAAACTATATAGGTTACCTAATAGTATTACTTCCGACTATAGCTCTTAGTTCGTTAGCAACGTATAGAAGTAGTTCTACTAGATCCTAAAGATTCTAGCTAAGCTATCTACTACTAGCTACCTCTAAATAGATAGCTAGTTAGAGGTTATAAACTAGGAGTTTAAATAAGTTATCTACTCTTACGCTATATATTTTAGTAACTAGACTCTTATTCTTCTAGTAGTAGAGTTCTCCGCTAATACTAACCTATTAGAAAGTACTAAGCTATTACTGTTTAAAGTCACTAGAGAGTATAAGCTAAGACTTAGCTTTTAGCTACCTACTAATGTACTATTAACAAGAGCTAAGCTAAATAAGACTAATATCTATGCCCTAGCTAAGTAGCTAGAAGAAGGTTTAGAGATTACTAAGAAAAACCTTACTATTGCCTAATTACACATAGTAGAATAAGTGAACAAGCACTACTTACTAATCGAATTTAAGGTTAGTAACATAGTATAGTTGTCGATAAAGAACCTCTACCTATATAGTAATCCTAAGCTATTACTAAAGAGAGTTAGTTCTTATAAGGTACTCGAAAAGCAATTACCCCTGTTGTATAAACTAGATCTACTAGTTACTTTACGCTATATTCACTCTATGTTCTATACTAACCTACTTACTAAACATCTAGACACCTCTTTACCTAGCTAGTCCTTTAAAGAGCTACTACCGATTAAGGTTAAGAGTAAAGAGGAATATAAAGTAGACAATGTAATTAATATATAGATACTACGTAGTAAACTAGTCGCTTATATAAGCTAGAAGGGATATCTAGAAGATCTTACCTAGTGGCTAATTAACAACCTTAAAGGAGTAGCTAATATACTATATAACTACCTAGACTCTTATATAGATAAACCAAGGCTAAAATAGATTAACAGATAATATATATTAGTGTTTAAGAGTAAACGCCTTTAAGAGGGGGGGTAGTAATACGAGATAGATACGAACTAGATTTAGTTAGAGCCTAGTTTAGTTTAGTTATATAATCTTAGCGTTATAGCCTAGGCTTCTAGCTACTCTACCCTCGATATTATATATGCTTTATATACTAGCTTTCTCTTCTTCTTTTCTAAGTCTCGATATCTTAACGAATAGACGTAATTAACCTTCTATCTTGCTAGTTGTAATCACTATAAGGGTGTCGCTAGTGTCGTTATTATTGCTAAGAGACTTAGGGTCACTAAGAGGCTCTATCTTAGAAGCTTTAGGCTCGAAAGAGAGTAATTCAGAACTAGTAGGTTAAATCCACATATTAGATTAAGCTATTTAAGGCTCTAGTTAGTGTTAAGCCTTAGTTTAAGCTAGATCGTCTAAATCTATACTTAAAGATAAATTTTAGGGTGCTATAAGAAAGTCCGCTATAGTAGATTAAGCTAAGATCTCCCCCTAGAGAGTAACTAGTACCTATTCTACTACGAGGTTAGATCTAGTAGAGTATAGGTCTATATTAGATTAGTGGCTTAGCTAACTCTCTAATTAAGCTATTAGTTTATAATAGGAACGTTACTAAGGTTAATTAGGCTATATAAGGTCTAACTCTAAATAGAGTAGCTCTCCCTAATTATTAACTAGATTAAGTTTGTTATTAGTTTAGTAATTAAACTAACTTAGCTATGCAAGCTAAGGCTAAGGAGGTAGTTAGTATAAGCCTTAGTAGTTAAATACTAGCCATTTAGTAATCCACTACTAAGTGAGGCCTTCTACTACATAGTTACGGAAGACAGTAGACTTATTAAATTAGACATGTAGTAAGTACTTTAGCTGCGGAGTTCTGTTGAGCTAACTAAGGATCAGATAATTAGTGGATGATTCACCTTGAAATTAGTGTAACTATTAGGTTAAGGTTAGGAACTTCAAAATCTGAAATTTTTGCGGGATTTTTGCTCTTTTTCTATAATAACTCTTTCAAAATGAATTTTTTTTTAAAATTGGATTGTCTAAAATAATTTATAAAAAAACGCGCATTTAATAATATATAGCATGCTTACGTAATATAACTCTAGTATTTTTGAAATAGCTATCAAAGTTTTTGAACCTAGTTTAAAAATCAGAGAATCATATTACGTAATCAATTTATATATATAAAATATAGAGAATTTTATAGGGATTCTAATGATATAATTTTTATTAAGATAATAATTCATTTAATACGAGAAATCGCGTTTTAACACGAAAAACCCACGAAAAAACAATAGGGTAATATAACTCTTCTAGGTTTAGTACAACCCCTTAACCCCGACCTAATAGTCACACTACTTAAAATCCCACGAACTAACCTATAAAGGAGCGAGGCTTGAACTTTAAGGTCGGAGGTAGCTACTAGTATAGATAGGCCTTATAGCTAAAGTGTTTAAGGTAGCTAAGGTCTATCTAATCTATTAGATTAGCTTATTAGATACTCTTAAGGAAGTACTAGTGTAGTACTTTACTAGTTTAGAGGTTAATAATCCTGTTAGTAACATATACTAAGTATTTAATAGCTAGAGGCTAGAACTCTATTAGTAGACTAGACTCGATTATAAAGCAGCATACATATATAATAATTACCTTATTAGCTAATTTAGTAGTTCCGTTTTACTCTAGAGTATAAGTAGCAGAGGTAAGTATCTTAGTGCCTCTAGAGGTGTTAAATTAGCATATAGCGTGATTAATTAGCTCTATGCCCTAATTAGAGAAGGTCTTTTATAGTATCTTACTAAATTAAGTGCTTATAAAGATTAACTAGCGCTAGTGCTTACTAATTAACTTGTCTTTTGTCTTAAGGAGAATAGACTATTGTTTACGAGTTATAGTGTTAGTATAGAGCTAGCTATAGAGATACCCCTTAAAACTACGTAGAGTAATTAGACTATAAAGGTTAATATAGACCTTATTAAGGGCTACTAGAGGAGTAATTCTTAGTTCGTAAGAGACAATACACTAGGATTTTACTAACTTATATACCTTATAGTAGTAGAGCTTAGAGGTGATTACCTTCTTAAGGCCCTTTACTAGTTACTTAGTAGACTAAAGAATCTTTAATCTAACATGGCTAAGGTGCTAGTGCTAGTGTTAAGTCTCGGGGACTACTACTAGTGCTACTATTATAGTAGAAGAGAGAGAGGTCTTTATAAGGTTATTATTATGTATATTTATAACACTAAGAATAACAATAATGTCTCGACTAATTTTAGAGTGTATAAACAATTCGGAATTGTAGACTAATCGCTAGTTTAGATAGTCGTGCTAGATACTAGCTTTATAGAAGATACGGCCGGAGGAAACGAGGTTAAATAATAATTTCAGAGAGTAAAGTATATCTCTAAGGGTAATATTACTCTGTTTACTATTGCCGAGACTAATGTCGAGTTTAATATCTCCTTGCTACTAAATTAAGCTTGCACTAACTGCTTAATTAAATTCGATAGGCTTATTAAGCTTATAGAGGTTAGTAAATAACCTACAGTTATTAAATATATACAGAGCTAATCCGCTGTCGTATATAACAGTGTTCCGGTGTAGTAATTAACTAGCGGAGGCGACCTATGTACTTATAATAATTAGTATAACTATTCTAGAGATAGTCGAGTTATTGTTATTTGTTACGCTATTGCTATTAATAGCTATTACTAAGGCTTTCCTATAATTGCCTTTCTTACTAGTATCCTTTAGGGGATATAACTCTATATGTTACTTTATACACTAATTATTTATATAGTTACTGTCCTTGTAGATCTAATAAGGGTTGTTATCTAATAGGACCTTCTTAGTCTTACTAAACTTACTAAATTTATTATTGCTATAGCCTTTAGAGTTGTCTATAGTAGCAGCTATAAGTTAAGGGTATACTAGTATAATCTCAGTGTAGATTAAGGTTATTAGCTCGGTAAGTGATGTTATAGTAGCTAGATAAGTGTTACGCTAACTACGTAGCTATTTATTATAGCTAGTGTTTATTATAAAGAGGTAAGAGATAAAGACGTCGCCGAGGACGGATCTTTCTAGAATAGAGGTATTCCCTTTAGCTACTTATTTAATAGTAATATTATATTGCTAAAGATTCTAGCTAAATTCGTTATAGTACTTTAGGGTGTTAGTACTCTTAAGTCTAGTATTAAATAGGTTATAGATAGCAGTAGAAACATCGATTATTAGGGCTAGTGCGTAAGTGCTAGCTATAGCATTATATAACGCTTTAGCTAACTTCCTCTATAATCTGAAATCTAGTAGAATTAAGTAGTCGATTTAGACGGAGATTATACTATAAGCTTAGATGTCCTTTTTAGTGAATTTATTTCTTCTAACCTTAAACATCTCGTTAGTCTTACTAGCTTATTGCTCTAGTTTAGTAACAAGGTCTACGTAGGATAGATTATTAAACACGTACTATACTAGATCCTCCTTAATAAGTATACTCTTAAGAGTTCTTCTCTAATTAGAGAAGGAGGTGTTCTTTATAAGCACTTTATTTTATTTAGCTATGTTTAGCCCTTTAGTGATTAAGTAATCCATAAAGGATAGAGTATAGGTCTAGGTCTAGGTCTAGTAGTTTAGCTACTCTAACGCTAATATACTTGGATTATAGGCTTACTATAGTCTTACACCTTCTAGAGATAGTATAAATAACTAGCTTACTATACACGAGACTAACTACTAACGTAGGGTATATACTAGGAGACTAGTAATCTAGTAGTCTAGGGGTTAAGAGGTTTCTATACCTCTTATACCTGTTCCTAGCTCTTTATATTCCTTAGCACTAGCTCTTACTACGCCCTACTTACTAGTATACTTAGATTATAGGCTTACTACAATCTTATACCTTCCGGGGATAATATAAATAATTAGCTTACTATATACAAGGCTAACTACTAGTAGATAGTGTATACTAGAGAGTATCTAGGTAATCTAGAGATCTAGAGATTAATTTAGAGGCTCGGTAGACGAGGCTCACACTAAATGTGAAAGTAGATTAGTATAGAGGGCGTAGTGGTTACGCTAGGCTTATAACCTGGTGTGATTAGTTAGCTAAGGCTTGGCATGTATATGCGCTTAGTAACCGGAGTGATAATAGGTCTTAATCGTAGAGATTGATAGAAGATTAAAGAATTGAGATAAAAAGGATAGTCACTATCTAAGTGACAGAGGGTCGACTATATATAGAGTAATACCCTGATAAACCAACCGGTAGATCTCCGGATATTTGACGTACTCGATCGAGGATGAGGATCGAGGTACAACACTGTCTCGCGGTGATTGCAGAGCCGCAGCACAACCAGTCCGACATCACATCTGCTTTCTTACAGAGTAGCCATGCGCTATGGTGTTATTCCATGGCGCGGGACAGGTTGTTGATTGGATGGGAAATACAACATTGTATTTTCATGATTATTACACCAGGTTAGCAAATACGGAATGTTCTAGAACATTCTGAAGGTCCCGCAGCCAATCGACGTCACTGATGGATGTTTCGAGAGTAATGAGCAGCCGCAACCTAACAAGACTTAGCAACTTCTCTTCACCAACCACTCACTCTTTTGCCAAACCCAATTCTCCTTCTTCCGAGGATTGCAGCCAGTCGTCTCGAGTACAAGATATCACTGTCCATTCAGCACCACTCCAGCATTGATCACTCAACACAGCCACAATGGTCGCAGAGACCAAACTCTACGACCGGCTAAGCATCTCACCAACAGCCAGCGATGCTGAAATCAAAAAGGCATACAAGAAGGCCGCACTCAAACATCATCCTGACAAGAACAAAGACGACCCAAAGTCAGCAGAGAAGTTCAAAGAAGTGTCGGAGGCATTCGAGATCCTATCAGATCCGGATAAGAGAAAGTTATATGATCAGTATGGACTTGACTTTGTGCTGAAGGGCGGACAACCCATGCCGGAAGGTGCGAGTGGTGGAGGTGGTTTTGGAGGAATGCCGGGCGGCTTCAGCGGCGGTATGCCGGGCGGGTTCGGAGGCATGCCGGGTGGCACGCAGTTCAAGTTCTCGACAAGCGGGTTCCCGGGTGGTGCAGGCGGAATGGGAGGAGGCTTCAACCCAAGTGATCCGCGAAAGATCTTCGAACAATTTTTTGGCGGCAACATGGCGGGAGGCATGGGTGGCATGGATATGGATGATGATGACGATGGTTTCGGTGGTGCCTTCGGAGCCAGTCCATTTGGAGCACGAACGTCCTTTGGAGGTAGGCCCTCGACAGGACGAAGCTTCTCAGGCATGAATGGTGTACCGAAGAGGCAACACACACCGGAGATCACAGTAGTCGAGAAGCCACTCAAGGTCTCGTTAGAGGACTTGTTCAAAGGCATCAACAAGAAGTTGCAAATCACACGCAAGACATTCGACGAACGGACACAGAAAGCATCGACGGAGAAGAAGGTACTCGACATCCCGATCAAGCGAGGAATGAAGGCCGGCAGCAAATTCAAGTTCAGCGGAGTAGGCGACCAGATCGAGGGCGGCACTCAAGACATGCACTTTGTACTCGAGGAGCTACCACATCCAGAATTCAAGCGCGAAGGGGACAACTTGGTTCGTACAGTCGAGATCGACCTCAAGGAGTCACTCCTGGGCTGGTCAAAAACAATCAAGAACATCGAAGGCCGCCAACTGCAAGTGTCAGCAGGTGGACCAACCGGACCAGGCTACACACAAAACTTCCCTGGACAAGGCATGCCGAAGCCCAAGAACCCAGATCAAAGAGGCGATATGATCGTTTCGGTGAACATCAAATACCCAAAGTCACTGACGGCGGATCAAAAGGCGAAGTTGAAGGGCATCCTATAACGAGGCGTATGAGCATATGGCGTTCAAGCGATTCACGAGTCTTTTCGAATCAAATAACGATTGCATCTCAGGATAGAGCCTGAGGACCCAGAAAATACATTTCTAGTATATAGATTAACGCAATGCATAAGAATGTGTTGATCCGAACCTCCCCCTCACGTGCTTTATGTTTCCCCACCACAACTTCGCCTCCGCTTCACATCAGCATCTGCACGTATAAACCGCCACAACATTCTCATCGCCCTGCCGTCAGATCAATATTTTCCCCTCGCCCATCCCAACACGTCCCGCTACCAACAAATTCCAGCATGTTCTTTCCCTAAAATCCCCATGAATCCCCACCACCCAACCCTCCACCCCCTCCTCCTCCTCTCCGACTCCGCCCTCCCCCTCGGCTCCTTCGCCTTCTCCTCCGGTCTCGAATCCTATCTAGCACACACGAAATACTTCTCTGCCCATCTCGTCACCGACTTCTCCTCGAATGGCCCCACACATTCTCCCTCCCGACCAGTCTCCCGTGGACCTCCCAAAGGTCCCACCGCTCACCAACTGATGCAGTTTCTGAAACAATCGGTACACAACTCCGCCTCCACCCTCATCCCTTTTCTTCTCGGGGGCTGGCATAGACCTGAGATGTTATTGGAGCTGGACGATGCGTTGGATGCTGCTACGCCTTGTACGGTGGCGAGGAGAGCGAGTACGGCGCAGGGGAAGGCGCTGGGGGTTGTTTGGTCCCGAGCTCTCAGATCTGGATGTGAGATCCCCTTTTCAGACGATGATTACTCTTCTGGACAGGACCGGGAGGGTTTGAAGGATGTCGACGGGGTATTGAGAGTGTTGCGGGACGTCGATGGAAAGCAGGAGGGGAAAGCCGGGGTCGGAGCTGGGACTGGAGAGGCTGGAGGGATGGGAGGTGGGGAGAGGGCTGGTGGAGAGCGAGATGCCAGAGGGCGGGAGGGTGGAGCGGGGACTGAGGATGGGGGTAGAGGGGACGCGTTGCAAGGGCAAGGGGAGATGCGGAAGGGACGTGGCGAGGAAATGAGCGTAGAGGAGGGGCCGCAGAAGGGGCGAAGGAGGGCGTGGAACGAGGTGGAGGGGTATGTGACGTTGCTCGGAGGGATGTCTGGTAAGGGAACGAAAGGTGGTACGGGTCAAACGAGGGATGGTGGGGTGGATGCTCTAATGGAGATAGTGCCGCAGGGCCATCTCCCACCGCTTTTTGGAGCTGTGAGTCGTGCTATGGGATTGGGAGAGGCAGATGCGGCGTATGTCTTTTTGCTCAACCATGTCAAGGCAGTGTTGAGCGCGATGGTCAGGGCAGGTGTCATGGGTCCGTATCAGAGTCAGGGAGTGTTGGCAGGCAGAGAAGTGGGAAAGTGGATATCAGAAGCGATCGCGGACGTGAAAGCCAGGGGTGGCAGGATACGAGGTGCAAGTCAACGGAAGGCTGAGATGTCAGAGGAGGATGTCTGGGCTCTTGTGGAAAGTGCAGGAGTGAGTATACCTGCTATGGATTTATGGATGGGCAGACACGAGCTGTTATATTCGAGGATATTCAATTCATGATGTCTACGATTTCAGTCCTGTTCAAGAGACTATCATGGCGCTTTCTGCTTCTTCTCCCATACTTCAGCGAACACTGAGGTAAAAAGCTCCCACCACTTTCGCTCTTTCATGGTAAGCTCCCGACCTGGCTTCTTCCAATGTCGATTGACAATCTCCCTGATCTTCGTCCGCAGAGCCTTCAGCACCACCATCTCCTTCCATGTCCTTACTTTGAACCTCAATCGATTACCGTCGACGATGATCACCCCAGCATACAACTCAAATCGTGCATCTCCTACCATCAGCAATAAAGCCATGGCCTCGACTGGAGTCGTCTCTTGTGCGTTCGTGAACCTTGAATTGCTCTGCATGATGCTGTAGAAGCTCAAGAATCGAGTCTTTTCGAACGCGGAAGAAGGCGACAATTTATTCACACTTGTCGGATGTAGAGATAAAGACTGATTGTTGGCGATACTCCGCCAGCCTTTACCCTCTCTGGCCAGGACCTTGGGGTAGAATGCCCAAGCCACGACGGACTGCACCAAAATCTCATTGTCCTCGTTGATGGCGTAGCCGCTGGGGACTGGGACGAAGCTTCGGCCTCGCGAATGGCGCATGCGGGAAAGACTGGCTCGCTCATGGGTAGAAAGCAAGATGAACCCGGCATCCAGAAGTGACGACAGCAATTGACCTTTCAGCTCCTCAATGTTGGCCAGTGCCGTAGGAGAAAGAAAGTTCTTCTTGCAAAATTCAAATTCGGACGCTCCAGGGTTGGTGCATACTCTGCGCCATGCTTTATAGGCATTGAAGGTAGTCAGAAGATCGGAGTCACCACGCTTGAAACCCAAACGAACGGTGTCGGCTTGTCTGCGGGCGTTCATTGGGTTGAGGAATGGCGTCTTTGAAGATGCAATGGCCGCCGTGGTCAATGTAAAGTCCGCACAGGAGTAGATTGCTCCAAGGAGGATGAGCTTGCCGAGCTGTGCATCCAGTGGCAATTTGGCTATTTGTTGACCAAGGGGAGTGAGCTCTTCCGAGGCAGTCAAAGCGCCAACTTCGACAAGTGCATCAATGGCACGGCGGATATTCTTGATGGATGGAGGATCGAGGGCCTGTGATAGGGCAGTCTCGATATCACCAAGCTTGCAGATCTTCACCCGCATCACGAGATCCTGCAAAGACAAGCGAAGCATTTCTGGAGTTTGCTGTTCTGCGATGATCTTATCGTGGCGATACCTCGTGAAAAGATGAAAGCAGATGCCTTCTTGTACACGCCCAGCTCGTCCTCGTCGCTGCTTCGCATTGGCCCTTGAGATGAACGACTGTATGAGTCTTGAGAGTTGTCGTCTTTCATCGAAGCGCATTTCTTTATGCTTGCCAGTGTCGACCACACAGGTGACATCCGGAATAGTGATGCCAGTCTCGGCGATATTGGTAGCAAGTACGATCTTGCGCATACCCTTCGGCGGTCCTCTAAATGCTGCTTGCTGTTCGTCACTGGAAAACGTAGAATGCAAGGGATAAATCTGCCAGCCGTGTGCGAATGTGGGATGTCCCCCTAGCATGTCCGTTAGTTGTCGAATCTCGGATATACCAGGCAGAAACACGAGTATAGCTTTGCTGAAGTTCCGCATGTCGGATGCTCTTGCAACATGCTGCAGTAATTGCATGATCAGCTGATAGTCAATTCTGTACTCGTCGAAACTTCCGAGGGTCTTGATCGTTGACTTGCTGTAGCCACTGAGTGCGTTCACGTCGGCTTTGCCGTTTGCTTGATCCACCTCCATGTCGTCATCTTCCTCAGCATCGTCTGCTTTCGCCGGCTTCTGATCATCCGTGGTGTACCCGGTCATTTCGATGGCGTCCTCGAGATACAATGCTCTGACAGGGAAGGTCCTGCCCGGCACTGTAATGATGGGTGCGTTGCCGAGGTATTGAGAGAATCGCTCGGCATCAACAGTGGCACTCATGAGGACTACCTTCAGATCAGGCCTTCGAACGAGTAGCGACTTGAGTACGATCAGCAGAAAGTCAGTATCGATACTCCTCTCGTGTACTTCGTCGATGATGAGATGTGTGAGGTCATCTAACCCTCCTTTGGACTCCAGCATCCGAAGCACTATACCGACGGTCGCATATACCAAGCGAGTCGATACTGTTGTTTGAGATTCCAATCGGATTGCATATCCAACCAGTGATCGAGAAGTGCCAGCAGCGTTCTTGCCTTCGCCTAGCTCTTCGCTTACACGCTGAGCGAGTGATATGGCCGATATCCTTCTGGGCTCGGTGCAGTAGATCTGACATGGTTTGCCCTGAGACAATTGATCTTCGAGGATGAATGATGGCATCTGGGTTGATTTGCCACAGCCTGTCTCACCACAAAGAATTGTGACCTGGTTGTTCCTTACAGCGTCCAGAGCATGATCGCGGAATTGATACATCGGTAATTGCTTCCGTTGAACAAGCATATTCTGATACGACTGTGTTGAGCATTTTTGCATCCACAAGTCTCGCAGTTGTGGAAGTTCCGTTGGAAGTGTTGGTGATGCCTTGATCGTCCCATTTGGAGTATTAGCGCCGCTCGCTTTCATGCTCCTATCACGGAACGACTTGGTGAGAACGACATCTCTGTCTGCGTCTACCTCTCTTTGCTTTTGAATCATGTCTCTCAATTCCTTGACAATGATTCTGTTCTCGGCATCCAAAACTTCTTGTTTTGCATGTATAAACTCTTGGTAGAGATCCCGGAAGGAGGGCGGGAACCTCACTGACGCCTTCTCCTCCTTGGCACTGCCCGAGAAGATAGCACACACTGCAGCAGTGCATGCGAAGCCTTCGCTCTGCTCGGTCCCAGATGCAGCAATGCCAACCATTTCTACCAACACTGCTCTGCGAGTGCTCTCTACTTTGACACCGTCCATATATGCGGCTTCGACAAGGTCTTGATCTTTCGACCATTGGACAACCACTGAATGCCTTGCATGATAGGCAGTCTCCGAGATCATTTTGGTAGAGACTTTACAGCCCTGATCCCTTGCTTTGCAGGCCTCTTCCAGGACTCGCCTCGGACTTGTGCCCGAAATCTTGCTGAAGTTTCGTGTAGTGACTTCGGAGGAAGCTAGAGCTCCTGCGGACGAGGAACTCGTCGATGATGGCTTTTCATTGGATGTGTCGGTAAAGATGCCCGCGAATAGACCAGATTCGCCATCATCACTCTGGGCGAGGAGATCTGCCGCCATAGCTTCTGCTTCCTTGCTAGCTTCGTCGGCAGCGGAGTGGGTGTGTGCCTCGGATTGCTGCTGTACTTTCGGTCGTGCTGAAGATACCCCGAGGCGTCTGCGTTCAGCATATTGTTGATAGGCAATCGTCCTTTTCTGATGCCACAGCATATCTGCCTGTTGTTGATCGAAAAGGGGATCACTTTTGATGGACTCAAGTCTATGGAGTAATCTTGTCGCGCCCTTGTTCTTCTGATCTGCCGTCGAGGCCGAGACTCGAGCTGCGTTTGATTTCCTCCCTTGACCGTCGTCGTATACTTCAGGGTCATGCTCGAACAGACGGAGCTTGTAGTTGACATACTTGGCGAGCATCTCGTCTGGCTCAAGATCGCTTTCACTATCGCTGACTTGTAGATCAGGAGTCTGAACTGCAGATGAAGCATTGCTTGCCATGCTGTTCGGCACCACCTTTTTCCATGCCTTCTGCGATTTTGCATGAGGTTCCTTGCGGGTCGCCTGGCGGATACGTTCTTCAACAGCTGATTTGTGTTAGCATCACCATGGATTGGGGAGTGACAACTTTACCTTGTTGCTCACTCAAATCCACGGTCTCTCCCTGCTCAATGACCTCGTAATCGAGCAGTTTGTCGGTCCTGCAGCCTGTTGCAAGCGATTGCAATGCTTCATTGAGCCCCCATGTCCCGAGCGAGTCTTCTGGAGGAGGCTTGTTCAACAGAGAAAGCAGCACCCGCATGACTTGGTCTTGCGAGAAATGCAGACCTTCGAGTATAAGACGCAAAGCCCATACCCGAGACAGGACCACATCTTCACTATTCGTAAGCACGGGTGACATGTCTGAAGCATCATCGTCATCTTTCTCAGCAAGTACCGCATCTAATATAGCGTCTTTGGCCTGCCCAGATAGCCAGCCAGACACCGGTAGCCATTCTGCTTGACCTCGTAGGACTCTACGATCTGTCTCTAAACGGGAGATCTGTCGAGCAGCTTCACGAGACACTTTCGGACCTAGTCTTTCGACCGTCTGCTGCAGATCAGACAGCTCAAGTTGGGCTTCGAGCTCCTCAGGGCTCAGATCCTTGAGGTCTTTCTCTTTAATAGTAGACGACTGAGTTTCCACAGGCTCAGAAGCGTCAGTACTGCCCTTCCTCTTGCTGCCGTCACTGCTGGATTGGGCTTTCACAACAGGTTCCGGAAGTTTTTCTGGTTGATCGACCTTGGTCTTACTAGCAATCGATGTAGTGGCGAATCCTCGAGCAGGATTGCTGGCCGGCTTCTTCTTCTTTTTCGTGCCACCGGCCATGGCGAATTTGGAAGGGAAATGCCGATTTTGTGGCTTGGAGCTAGAGAAGATGGTGGAAATGTGGGAGTCAATCTGATGCAGGATCTTCGGAGACGGCGGGCCGGCTGTCCGAGATCGTTCCTGATCGCCCGTGACATCACCAGACATCAATTAACGCGTGAAGACGCGATCCTTACTGCAGAGCTGCCTGGAGCTTTCTTCCTCTCTCGTTCCATCACGACCCTCACACCTTCCACTCTCCATCTTGTATTCGCCACTTTGAACGTTAATCATGGCCGGCACAAGAGCTTCGACCCAGTCAAATGGAGCTACTGACTCTGGCAAGAGAAAGGCTGAAGACAGCCCCGCTTCCAAGAATGCAAAGGTAGCCAAGACCGAAGACGGCCAGAAGACTCTTGACGAGACATTTGCGAATGGCAAGAAAGACGACCAAGAACAGCAGCTCGACGGGGCGAATGACATGAACGGTAGTTCTGATTCCAAGGACAAGGACCAGAATGGGGGGGCCAATGTTGATCCAGATCAGGCGTTGAAGGAGACGCGCGATGGTAAAGGCCTCAACACTGTCGACAGCAAGACCTTTGAGAAGAAGGATGTACCACACGACGACGTTCATGCTGAACAAAACGACAAATCAAAGCCGTCGGAGCCATTCACTGACAACCATGGCGGCGCCATCGAAGAGGACAAAGAACGAGAGGAAGCTCTCCCATCGAACGTGCTCGAGAAGGGCATAATCTACTTCTTCACTCGTGGACGGGTCGGAATTGAGGACATCGAATCTGTCACGGACATCCAGCGCAGCTACTTTGTGCTCCGACCCCTTCCTGATGGTGGCAAAATCACTGATGGAGCTATGAATGACCTTAAGAACAACAGGCTCATCGCCTTGCCCAAGAAAGTATGGCCAAAGAGCGGCAAAGACAAATTCATGGCATTTGTCGAAAGTGCACAGGTCAGCAACAAGGATCTCAAGGAGAGCTTCTTCCAGGGCAGCGAGTATCAGACCAAGACTGTAGGCACCCGACAGACGCCACCAGTCACTCCAGTCGGCGAGGGAGTCTACGCCATCACCTCGACCGGCAACAGAGGCGAGACTCACCTTGCGTACATGCTCACCGTCCCCAAAGAGCCAGGCGAGCTCCAAGCAGACATGGGGGTCGCCAGCAAAAGCAGCTTCATCCTCAGTCTGAAAAACCCCGAAGTCAAGGGCCCCGCCAACGCCAGTCTCCCACAAAAGCCCGACTTTCCCAAAGAGTATACCTTGGCCGCAACTCCCATTTGACAGCCAGACTAACCACATGCAGATTCATCGAAGAGTTCTCCAACCGCAGCTGGATGCCCGTCGCACCCAAGCATCTCGACTACGCCAACGCCCAGATGCTCATGCTCGGCGAAGACTTTGACTCTGGCCACGCACTGGAGCAGACCAAGAAGGACGAGAATGATGACAAGAAGGAGAGTCCAGAGGAAGAGCTGGAGAAGCTGGAGCATGAGGACCAGATCAGGATCAACAATCTCAAGGGTGAGTATGCTTGCTTGCGTGGTGAGATGAGACTAATTTGGATAGGTGATGACACTATCTTTGACGATCTTGGCATTAGCAAGAAAGATTATCCGGATGTTGCAACTACTTGGTAAATGATGATGGAATCTTGGTGCAGAAAATCCGGTGGTCACTCAAAATGAGGGCTTTGGGACAAAAAGGACAAAACTACAATCGACAGCCGGGGTCAACAGGACGCTTGCTTTGTGTACAATACATAACCATGGACGGAGGAATGTACAATATACAAACATGCAGAGGGGGCGGCACGTGCAGTGCTGAAGACCCCAAAGGCAATGTTTGTTGATCCGTGATACCACTCTACCGATGAAGCAATGTCAATGAAGCGCAATACAACACTTACGCATGATGGGATCCAAGCCAGCATCAACGAATGGGTATCTAGTCAACCACGTCGACAAGCTACACACATCTCCTCATCCTCCATCCAACTTCACTCACCCTCCCTTCACCCCCTTCCCCTCCTTCTCCCTCTCATCATCCACATCAACCATATCCACACTCGGCGCCCTCCCCACCACTGCAGGCACCTTGTACACCATCGGACCAAGCCAAGACTCCATCAGCCTGTCCTTCTCCGTCTTGTCTTCCTCTGCAGCCACCCTTTCAGCCAATAACCCATCCCCTGCCACCACCTTCCCCGCCGCTCCCTTCCCTCCCCACTGCCCCTGCCCCTCCGCCCCCTCCCCCTCATCCAGCCGAATTTCATGCGCCTCCGGACTCCCCCTCCCTTGCTCCCAGTCCTCTGCCCCAAGCAACCCCTTCCCCCCCTCCCTCCACCCCCCGTCGAAGCTATAAGCCGGTAAATCCCCGTTGCCATCCTCGCCTTCGTCGAAATTGACCATCGTGCTGCCCGCGCTTCCCCTCCTTTCTCTCCCGCCCTCGATATATTCCGTGCCCCATCCTTGGTCCGCTACACTCACCCTCGCCCCGCCATTGTGCTGAAAGTTCCGCAATTCGTTCTGGAAGAGACGGTTGTCTGCCGCGATGAACCGGCGGAGTTCGTCGGGCAGGTCGGGCTCGGAGGGGAAGGCAACTGCGTTGTCGGATGCGTACACGAGGAGGGCGGCGTTGTGCTCTAGCTCCACGGCGCGGAGGACTTCGTCTGTGCTGGATTCGGTTTTGTGGATGGTCGAGGTGGAGAGGGTGTTGTCGAGTTGGATGCGCCACCAGACCCAGCCTGGGGGGGCGTCGGGGTCGTCCGGGTTGGGGGTGAGGTCGATTTCTGAGGGGGTAGGGGGAGGGGGCAGGGTGGGGGTGGAGGTTTCCATTGCGTCGGGCTGGGGCCCGGGGAGGGGTTTGTAGCGGGGACGTAGGACGTAGGTGACGTTGGGTTTGGTGGCGACGCCGCGGAGGGTGTAGTGGTGTTTGAGCTTGTCTTGTTCGAGACCTGGGGGATTGGACTGGCTGAGACGGCTGAGGGCTTCTTTGGCTCTGTGTTTCTCTTCTTCTAGGGTGGCAATCTTTTCAGTGATGCTGGTCCATAGACTGTCGAGTTTTTGAGCCATGGTTGTGTGAGCTTCTTGCTCGGCCGGTGGAAGTGATAAGGAGTCGGTTGGGAGGTCGATGCCGCGAGCTTCGTTGTCATCAAGTACCTTCTGTCGAGACGCGCCGGAGAAGTAATCTTTCGTTGATCGAAGAATATCGAGCGCCTCCAAGTTCTCATTACTTGTGGGATGTTCGACCTTCGCTAGGCTCTGCTGAAGACTCTCCAGGGTGGCTTGCCGTCGCTTCAAGCGTGACATTTCCTTTCGAACCGGTCTGGTCACCTCAACGTGCTCTTCGAGATACTTGTCAATGTACAAAGACGTCGGTACGACGAGCCGAAGCTTGTCTTGTGCTGGATCATCTTCCACGACTCGCATCGGTAAGACTTCGCCACACTGAATCATCCAATTGTCCGCAAAGTTCTCATCTTCCGGATCCATATCCCAGAGAGCATGATCCATCACATCGGCCAACGTCAGCTCTCCAGACCGGGGTCGATCCGGAATAGATAACGGTAATGACCACAAATTGGGCGTCTGAACCCCTGCGCCACTACCGACAGTAGAGTGGAAAAGACGATCAAAACCCGTATCGTCTTGATTGTCCTGCTCAGCGACCTGTACTGCTGCCGCCTCCCACGCTGCCAAAGTCATGTCCATTGGTATGTCGCCGATATTTGTCGCCAGCTGCTCGGCGATTTGCACCAGGTTCTCTGTAGAGGCGTAAGATCTGTCGCTTGAGTCCAGGAATGCGATAAGGCGCTGCATCTCAGCCACCATCTTGTAAGTCTCCGGTTTCACAGCCTGACCAGAATCTTCACCGACAGTGCTGACAATTGTTGGCAGCTTGATTTCATGACCCCGCCACCAATCCGGATCCTGTCCATACCCCGACTGTATGTGGTCACGCAGCAGCAACGTCTCGCGCGCAAGAGGGATCGAGTGGGCGATGGTGAGTAAGTTCGGCAGATAGTCCCCTGACGCGGTATGCTTGAGAAATCGTGGCTCCAGCCCTTCGGTCTTCCTGGCAGATGGCTCCACATCTGGTATAATCTCCTTCGCTTCGTGAATCTGGGTTGCAGCGGTTGGTACCATAGCCCACTGACTCGGATCGTACTTCGCTCGAGTGGCTGGGCCAAAGTGACTCTGTAGCCTGTTCCCTGCACTTATTATACCAGACTCTTGCCCAGCATATCCCAGATCTTGCCGCGAATTCGCCATGGCCTTTTCGAGCTCCTCATCTTCTTCTGCCTTTGTTGCCGGCTGTCTAAGCGAGGGTACGGGAGAGGAGCCTCGTGTGGGTGCCGCGCTAGTGCCGAGAGGATGCAGATTTGATTCGCTGTACGGCGCTGGTGAAGCAATCAGAAATCTGCCTCCCAGTCTTTTATGCGCCAGGGCCGCGCTGTGTTGACCCACCTGGCATCTGAGGCCCGTATGAGGTGCCATCCCTGTCCGTCGTCCAAGCAGAATCATCCCATTGTACTGCCGTCTGTCCTACATCAGTCGTCTGCTGAGAGGTCCATGCTAGCTTCGTCCCACCTCTGCCTTTGAAATGTCCTCTCCTTCTAAAAGCGCATTTATTGCTTGCTCGACATTGTTGTTCTTCACCTTCTCGACGTAAGCATGACCGAAAGATCTGTCTGCTGTTGGGCTCCGACCTTCAAAAATCTCCGAGCCGTTTCTGGGTCTGTGGCAGTGATCTCCACCACCATGAAGACGTCCCCTTCTGTAGGTTCACCCATCTTGAGTCTGACAGGGTGATTGTCATGGAGCGGGGGTTACTGTTATTGTGACATGAATGACAAATGAAGAATGAGCTGTATTGGCTCAGAAAGCCGAAAACGAAGTCCGCTGGTACATAAAGTGGCACAAAGCGAAGACGTCAGGTGGAGCAGATGGGTTTGAAGCTTGAAGCTTCATGTTTCGGAAACGCACATGTCATCGCGCATGTTCTGGCATAGGAAGCAAATTCGTTTCTGACACCCTAAGGTGAAGAATTAGATCTGATAATTCAGCTTGATAATTCAGTGTGCATCGAACGTCTTGCAATATGTGTTCCAAATATCGATTGATAAGTATGTGAGGGAATCTAAGTCATGCTTCCTGCTAAATGATAATTACCCATATCTACTGAGCAAGGTCTGCTCGTGCTGGCTCGCCGGCGCAGTCTGCCTAGGCGCCTTGCTGAAAGAATCCTCCGCCCGATGCAATGATACTGATAGTCGTGAATCATGTCCGCTTCCTAGCAATTCATCCGGTCGAGTGTTGAACGACATCGTCGACACGATGAAGTCCATCCTCCTGCTGGCAAATCACTCGCTCTCGTCGCTTGCCTCCTCCATCTGTTCGTCCTCATCCTCGTCATCGAAACCCATCTCGGCATCACTCTCGCTCCCAAAATCGTCCTCCACCTCCGAGTCGGACCAGCTGAAGTTGTACGCCTCTTCCTCCTTCTTGTACGCGGACTGCTCTGTGGGCATCTTGAAGTCCGCCGGGATGTCCTTCTTGCTAATGTCGATGTCCTTCTTTACGGCGGCCTTGAACGAGTCGGGGTCCTTGCGGAAAAGAACACCAGCATCCACGTTGGCAGGAGAGGAGACTTCGGGGTCATCGAGCAGAGACAAGATACTGATGAGGACAGACTCGACGCGCTGAGCAGCGGACCAGCGCTCGGAAGCGAGCTCGCCGGACATGGTGTCCTCGCCAGGTGGATGCAGGATGGAG
This sequence comes from Elsinoe batatas, assembly GCA_017309325.2. Classification (NCBI taxonomy): domain Eukaryota; kingdom Fungi; phylum Ascomycota; class Dothideomycetes; order Myriangiales; family Elsinoaceae; genus Elsinoe; species Elsinoe batatas. The sequence goes on from JAESVG020000010.1 coordinate 3,230,857, forward strand.
ATGCAGAGGCGGCCATCAGGGTACACGTTCGGGTGAGTGAGAGGGCGCGTGAAGCGAAAGGCTGGGACAGGTCAGTGCTCAGTCAACCAAGCTGATATGGGTATACTCACTCGGCGGGCTGAAGGGGTAGTCCTTGGGGAAGGTCATCTTGGACATGAAGTAGCCCCCATAGTAGGTAGACTCCTTGTTGACCGGGATGAGGGCCACGTTCCACTCCATGATGTTCTCGTGTACCAGCTCGATATTTGTCCATGGCTCCTTCGCCAGCGCCCGATATTCGGACATGAGGATCTTCTCAGCCATCGTGAATGTGAAACCGAGGCGAGCCGGCGATGACGACGGTGAGGGTGCGAGAGAGCAGGAGAGGAGGCGGCTAGTCAAGGATTATGGTCGTCTTGAACTAGGTTCGATGCGAAAGCAAGGGAGGCCGGATTTGGTGATGGTATGTTTCTGGCCCCTTGTGAACGGATCTGGATTTGGTGGGGGCTTGTGATGGAGGGGTCGACGTCCGCTTCCGGCAACTGCTGCTGGTCTTGACTTTCGATCAGGAAGACACTGTTGGAAGTAAGAGTTGTATGTACGTGAATTAGCGAAGGTGGTAAAGAAGGTCGGTGGGTTTCGAGTTCAAACTGGGAGAAGTAGATGTGAGCATGTGAGAAGGGAGGCTATTGATAAGGCGCGAGTCAGGGAACAAGTCATTCACGCGTGCTCATCAGGGTCGGGCGTTTTCCCGCCTTTACCCGACACCCGACCACAAGCACAACAACATCGACAAGCACAATATAGAAATTGTTGAAAGCTTTTGTATTCGCGTGGCTGGTACCGAGCCATGCGCATGGCCTTGCATGAGGACTGTCCGCCTTGTGCAGACCTGATTGGTTAAAAGTACAAATTACTTCCACCGAGTAGACCATCCCTCGCTCAGCACCGTGAACTCCTGGAACTCCTGCGTGACCGACATGCTATGCACAAGTTTGAGGCATCTCGACAACGTGCGCACACCTAGTCGCTGTCGTCATCATCGCTCTCGGCCTTTGACTTGCTCTTCTTGCGTTCCTTCTTCTCTTTCTTCTCCTTCTTGCGCTTCTTGCGTTCTGCCTTCTCATCCGCTGTCTCACCCTCATGCTTTCGCTTCTTCTTCTTTTCGCTGCTCTGCGCGATATCGTCCATAGAGGCGTCGACATCGCCGTTGTTCGGTGCTGGAGCTGATAGAATCTGATTCTTGACAGCCGTCTCGTCGGTCTTGCCCAAGTGGCCCTCCTTGACTGGTGCAGCCTCGACAGCCTGCTGTTCCGACTTGAATGCATCCTCGCCGTTGACCTTAAGATTGAAATCCTGGTAGTTCTGCTTCCACGACGCAGGAGTCTGCTCATTCTCGCGACCAAACTTGTCGAGCTTGCCACTCTCCTTGAGCTTCTTCTTTTCAGTCGCGACAGGTCCAAGACCCCACCGGCGAGGGTACAAGTCCCTCTCCATGATACACCTCTTAACCTTGGCCACTACTCCGTGGTCGCATGATGACATCTCCACGGTAGACATTTGTGCGATGGCGATGGCGATGGCCTCACCCTTTGTGGTGATGAGAACAACCTCCTCGTGTACATCGATGCCGGCTTCGTATCTCAGCAATCCGGGAATCATGAGCTTGGCGCCATAAGTGACAGCGTTGACAGCAGAGTCCTTCACGACGATACGCTTGTAGGTGGTAAGAAGGGACTCGAGGGGGCTGATTACCTTGCGAAGATAGGCTTCGTCGCGCTGGTTGTCGTAGAGCCACTGTGCATCCAGAACATCGTGGAGCGTGACCATTCCCTTCTGCTCATCCATAGCACCACTACGCACACGACGCAGTTCCTGCATGTGCGCACCAACTCCGAGTAGAAGACCAAGATGCACGCAGAGAGTCCTGATGTAAGTACCGGCTTCGCAAGAGACCCAGAAGACACCTAGCTGACGGTCGTTGTCGAACTCCAGAAGTTTGCTCTCGTGGATGGTCCTGATACGAAGCTGGCGCTTCACAGCTGAGATAAGAGGTGGTCGTTGGAAAAGAGCTCCAGTCAAAGTCTCCAGAGCGCGGGCGAATTGCTTCTCTCCTCCTGGCAGCTTGTCGTGCAGACGGATCACGGTCATATATTCCTTACCTGCTCCTTGTTGAGACTTCACCAGCCTCGTTGCCCTGTCAATGCAGACAATCAGGCACCCAGTGACCTTTGGGTCCAGTGTACCCGAGTGACCCGTGCGATCTACCCTTAGGATGCGCTTGACCCATGCGACTACTTCGTGCGACGAGGGGTTCGATGGCTTGTCGAGGTTGATCACACCGCTTGAGACGTAGGATTTGAGGTCGCGATTAAGAGGTGCAGAGCCAGCTGGGATGGGTGTGAAATGGCTGGTGCGGACGAGGACTAACAAAGAAAAGTCAGTCACATATATGGTTGATGGCGAAGAATGCATAGATCGCATGAATCTCTAGCGGACGGGGTAATCACATACGCCTTTCCCAGTTCTTGAGCAATAAGGGCCATTCAGTGGTGTTGAGGACTGGCGCAGAATTCTCTGGCTTGATCACCATCTCGACATCTTCTTCCTTTTTGACCATGGCCATTGTATCGGCTAGAGCTACCGAGAGCCCGTCCGTTGAGATCAGAGAGGTTGCGAAGTGGTGGCCACCAATTAATGTACGGTATAAATTTTGCTTGCGAAATATTGGAGCTCTTTGAAGTTTTTCGAGCTTCCAAAGACCAATTTCTCTCAAAGGTGTGGAGAAGCAGCCTTGGCAGAGCATTTTGCATGTACGGTGCTCTGGACTCGTGGCGGCGCAAAATCTTGGCAAATCGATCCCATAGAGCCCTCGACGCCTCCCACACTGTACTCAACCTTGCCCACAACAACAATCTCACGCCATCATGGGAACACGATCGCCTTGCAGACGAGCACCGACTTCGGAAAGGTCGTATAACCCTCTTCTATGGCTGAGTATGCTGCTGGGACGAATAATCAGATCGACTCGACCTCTTGTTGACGATTGGACTATCTCGCATGGGAATAGGTCATTCAATCTGGGCTGCAGCTGAGCATTCCTGATGTAAAAATATTTGAAAAATTATGTTACCAGTAAGTGTGAGCCGACATGTACGATCTCTCCTGTATACTCTCCCCACTTCGCCGGCGGAGCACCTTGGGCAGGATGAAAGAACTGCAGTGCTGCGTCATCATAGGTTTCCTTCGACCAAGCAAGCAAATAGGCTGACCAAATAACAATGGGCTAGTACAAGCCACAAACGAAGACGTCACGTCGTTTGATGAGCGGAGGCTGGCTGGGTTGTGGGCATTCCAGAACTTCCAATTCCGGCCCCTGTCGACACATGTGGAATGACGAGTCGTGGATTGACTCCCATCATGACGGATGTGGCCGATGCGTTCGAATGTCACTGCATCTTTGGTATTGCATCTAGTCACTCAAAATTGACTGTGGCAACAACCAACGTTGTGTCCACATTCATTACCACTCGCAAGTCTCTACGGACTTTATGATCAGCTAGATCGCATCTCGATAAGGCCAACCCGAATTGAAGCACCTTCTCAGACCGGTCGTAAGTATCTGTTCGCCTGGTCGAGACGAGGGGTGCTGACAGGTAATTGTATGTTTCGATCGCCCGCATGCTGCTCAAGATCAGTAGTAGCGCCACACCTCGACAAACTACGATTCTCGCACGATCATGAGCAGGAACGTCGGTGCCAGCATGATCAGCTTCAGTTCGATCAAGCCTGCGACTACTTGCTCTCGCATGCTCGGTACTCTTGCAAGCTGTCTAGCGACCTCGATTAGGCACGTTGTCGGACCGAGAACAATCGCATCCATGCCACTCAAATTTTCAAGCACCAATGAGAAGATTTCATCAACAGGCTTCTTGCAACCAATTCTTCCACATGACCTTGGTCGATCGTTTTAGAATTTGACCAGAAGCAACCCTAGTGCGACCAAGTGGCGCCATCACGTCGGCGGTGCCTGCCAAGGCTGCAACCCCGACCTCATGTCTCGCTTCCCCACGGACGTTTCCCCGCAGCCGCAGACTTCCATGCCCATTCGAGAGGACTTTCATTCGCTTTCGACTTTTATTCTCTGGAGACGCATCACCGCTTCGAGGATATTGGCAGTTTTTGACCTTCCCGACGGAGCTGATGATGGCATATCCACGACTCATGATACTCTCAAGGTCCGACATGGTCCATCCCACATGCAGCACCACACCCACTCGTGCTCACATTAGGTCACAACAAAGGCAGCCATCCTGCGAAAGTGTCATGTCCGCCGGCTCAAATGTCGCGCAGCGTAAGAAATACAAGAGCGTAGTCTCTATAAAGCCTTCAAAACATCTCATATCTGCTCAAACCATCTCCCACACATTTCACTACCACAACCACCCACCATGCCCTCCATCCAATCCCTCTCCCTTCTCCTCCCCTTCCTTCCCCTCGCAACCGCCCACGGCTACCTCACCATCCCCTCCTCCCGCTCCCGCCTCGGCACCGAATCCGGCCAAGACACCTGCCCGGAATGCTCCATCCTCGAGCCCGTCACCGTCTGGCCCAGTCTCGACACCGCCGCCATCGGCCGCTCCGGACCCTGCGGCTACAACGCCCGGGTCTCCGTCGACTACAACACGCCCGGCAGCTTCAACGGCAAGTCCTGGGGCACCGCGCCCGTCGCCACGTACCGCCCCGGCGACATCGTGACTGTCGAATGGTGCGTCGACAGTAACGGCGACCACGGGGGCATGTTCAGCTACCGCCTCTGCCAGGACCAAGCGCTGGTTGACAAGCTAATCACGCCGGGGTACACCCCCACGTTGGCGGAGAAGCAGGCTGCGGAAGACTGTTTCGTGGCCGGAACGTTGAAGTGCACGGATGTGAGCGGGCAGACATGTGGGTTCAGTCCGGATTGTCAGCAGGGTCAGGCGTGTTGGCGGAATGATTGGTTCACGTGTAATAAGTTTGATGCCGGGGATAGGAGGGGGTGTCAGGGGGTGGATGGGAATAAGCTGGGGAGCTGTGAGTATGAAACCTCGGGAGAGGGGGCAGATGCTGATGTGAGGATAGGTTATACTTCGATTGCGGGCGGGTATACGGTTACGAAGAAGATTAGGATTCCGGATAATATTTCGAGTAACCATACCTTGTTGAGCTTCAAGTGGAATAGCTTCCAGACGCCGCAAGCGTATATTAGTTGTGCAGATATTGCGATCAAGGGATTCTCGAGGGATGGATAGGGGGGTCATGAGATCCTCGATGGTTGGTGTACACACTCGCTGCTGCTTCTGTAAATAGTTCTGCTTCATGCCGTCAGATTGTTATGCAACTGCTTTCGTTTGCAGCTTGTTCGTACGCAAAGAAGAAAGATTGCGCTATGCATGAATTCACATTCCTATCATGTATTTCATGATCCGTTCACGTCCAACTTCTTGATCGCTTCGTTAACGTCCTTCCCCAAGCTGACCTCTGCAGCGTCTGCGCCCTCCACATGTCCGTCTGCCTCCGCCTTGACACCTCCAGGGTGTCTCGTACCCTTGTTCTTCTCCTTCTTCTTCTTGACCGGCGCGGCGGGTGGTGGGTAAGCTTTTTGCTCGATGTCTTGCCATTCCTTTGATGCCTTGAAAGCTTCTTGTATTGGTGCCAGGATCTCGTTGAGTGCCGTCGTGACGGCTCCTTTGAGTAGTTGTGGTGTAAGCTGGGAGAATCAGCATGTGAGATTTGGTCGTGCTGGACCATACTTACGATGTCTGCTTCGTAGTCCTTGTGCATCTGCTTGATGTCGCTGTAGACCAGCGGCTCACCCTCGCCTTCTCTTCGCTCGACCACAAACTTCGGCTGTCCGCCCTTCAACACGCCAGCGGGAAGAAGAACGTACTCCACGAAACTCAGTACGCCGTTCTCCTCGACCACCTTTGGTTGCGCAAAGGCTTTCTTCAGCTTCTTCTTAACCACTTCCGGCCCGTCTAGCACGTCGATCTTGCTGTCAGGATCACTTGCACTCATCTTTCCTCCAGCCAGTCCAGGTACCATCGGGTTCATGAGATGTGCCCGCTCCTTGTAGCCGATCTTTGGCAGGATGTCCTTCGCCAACGCAAAGATCTTCCTTTGGTCCACACCACCGAATTGCGCATCTACCTTCAGGTACTCCTCGTCGAGCGCCTGCATGACTGGGTAAATCAGGGAACTCAATGTCGCATTCTCCACCTGCTTCACAACTTCTGCTCCCGCCTTCTTCGCATCGTGCTGTGTCACGACACTCTCAAGTCTGAATCGGTCCATGGTATACTCCTTGCTCAATTGGTAGCTACTCCCCAGCACAAATTCCAGCTTCGAGATGTCCACTCCTACAGCCTTGAGCAGCTCTGTGATCACGAATTTGTAGTAGACCGCCCTGAACTCCACCAGCTCGATCGGAGCCTTGAGATTGTCGAGGAAGCCATGTACGTCGGCTAGGAGGACCTTGACTTTGCATCCTGCGGCGAGGAATTTGGCGATCTGAAGGCATGGTACGAAGTAGCCGCAGTGCGGGCGTCCGGTCGTAGCAGTTCCCCAGTAGATGCAGAGAGGACGTTCTTCTTTCTCGAGTACAGCGTGAATGATCTCCGGGTTGAGGACTTCTTGAAGATTGTTGACGATCAGTTCGTACTTTTCCTTTGGTGTGGTGGGGGTTGTGGTGGGGAGAGGGGTAGAGGATGCCATTGTGCCTTGCATGCGCTCAGAGCGCCGATGTTGGACTTGGAAGACCACACAAGTGCCTCTATAGTTCTTTTCCACAAGTCGTTTACGCACTCGGAAACTTGTCTTGTAGAGTCAGAGTTGGAGCATGAGCAATGAGTAAATGGCAGTGAACCCGGTCCTTATCGATAAGGATTCGGACATGGCCTTGGCACTTCCGGGCTACAAACACGATGCGAACTATTCATAAACGTTTCGTGTTTTCGACGCGGTTTAGAGAAATGTTCACTACCTCCTGTTAGCGACCTCGAAGCATCTTTTCAAATGTTTGAGCGCCATGGACGAGCACGAAGTTCGCGACAGTGCCATTACAGCCGAGAATGACGAAGTGAAGCTGTCAGCTCCTGAGGATGCGCCGGAACATACGGACAAAGGACACCACACCAACTCCGCTTCCGAAAAGCAGGAGTCGCCTCAATTAGGAGCTCTTGTACAATACTGGGTGGACCGAGCTTTACAATTCTTTTCTCACGCGAGCAATGAGACTCTGGGAGCCTGCTTTGTAGGACTTGGAGCATCGACTTACCTGGTGCTTGGACGAGTAGGGTTGGTATTGATCGGCGTGGTCGGTGGTATCGCTCTACATGCCACGTGGGAAAGTTCAGCGACAGGATCTGCGCTTGGGGGCAGCGCCGGCGAAAGAGATGCGCAAAGGAAGCGAGAGCTTGGCCTAGAAGTGGTGCAGCGAGTATGGAGGTGGAGGGATCGCAGACAAGATACGGATTCGGAACCGGACAAAGAAAGCGAGGATAATGTTGAGCTCAAGATGTTCCAGGGCAAGACTCTGGACTTTTCAGGATTCCAGCCAGAGACCGCTGAGGCGCTGGACGTCTTCACGACTGCGGTCATTCGGGACTATGTCAAGTGGTGGTATTCGCCTGTATTACCAGATGAAGAAGATTTCCCAGCTGCCTGTCGACAGACCTTCATGGCCTTTCTGCTATCCTTATCCGGCCATGTCTCGAGGAAGCGGCCAACGGAAATGTTTATGAACTTTGCCATCAATTCTTCTTCAATCATGATCGCATTCTTCTCAGAGCTGTCAGCCGCACTGAATGCTTCACCGAACTCGGATGCTGCATCCGCCATAGATACCTATATGCAGATGAAGCCAGACTCGAGCTTAGCGCAAATGCTGGATCAGAAGGCACAAGCAAAGAAGTTGAGTCTAGTATCGGAAGACATCTTGCAGAACTATTTGGACCCCAAAGCATACAACTTTCCTCCTGTAAGAGTGTTCTTGCATCAAGTCATGTCAAAGCTGGTACTCGGCATGACCCTGGAAAGCTGCTCGAAGCCTGACTGGATCAATGGCTGGATTGTATATCTCTTGGAAGACGGCGAACCGGAGATTATGCAGGTAATTGACGCTAGTGTTGAGAACGCCACTGAGAAAGCACCATCGACTACCTCCACCCAGGCTGCGACCACAGAGGTACCCGAAACGAGCAAGTCGCCGGATCATCAGAGGCACAAAAGCAGAGCCGAAGAAGCAATGGAAGAGGCGCTGCAAGAGGCGAAGAGACTGACGGAATTGATCGCTGAAGACGAGTCAAAGAAAGCGCAGGCGCAGTCCGAGATCCTTGTCAGCAGTGATGTTTCAGAAGATACCACCCAAGGCATCCGGACTCCAACATCGTCTCAAAGTGAGTCGGAAAGAAACGAGGCATCGAGAGTGGTCGCCGAAGCAGCGCTCGATCTGACAGGGGAAGCAGTGCCGGCGTCGGCACCGCCAACGATACAGACTCAACAGTTCACAAACTTCGATCAGATACTTCCCCCGCAAGGACCCGAGACGCCCAACAGCATGTATGACGAGCCGAAACCGATTCTCACGTTACACAATGCGAAAGTCTCAATCTTCGACGACTCTGTGCCCGGGGAGAAGACGGTGATGAAGTCAAAGCCAAACGTCGACTACCTGATCCAGATCGAGCCAGCAGATTCACGTTTCCCTGGATGGATGATAGCGAGGAAGTATATGGATTTTGAAGTACTCCATGAGGTTCTCCGAAGGATATCAGTCATTACTGGCGTCAAATTTACCGAGCTCCATGGAGACCTTCCAAGCTGGAAAAGGGTCACAAAGCCCGTCTTCAGAGATGAACTCGAAAAGTACCTGACCGATGCGATGAAGTATCAACAGCTGGCAGAGAGCGAAGGCATGAAGCGGTTCCTGGACAAGGAGCAGGGTCTTTCCAAATCCCCCGCGTCTGGTAAGGGTCTCGGATGGCCAGATCCACTTTCTATGGGCAAGGGCATGATGGATGTGTTAGCCAAAGCACCTAAAGAAGTTGCGGGTGGCGGCAAAGCAATCTTTGGGGGTGTCGCTGGTGTTTTGGGTGGTGGCAGCAAGAAATCATCAGTAGCACCGCAACCAGCCCGGACAGCATCATCGAGCTCGCTACCATTTAGCACCTCAAGCCCGTCCATTGATCGACAGAGTTCGGACCTCAATGGTCGCCAATTCGGTGGTACCCAAGAAGCTGGCTCACGGGAGTCACTCGAACGACCATCATCAAAACCACTGCCGGTGCAAGAGTTGAGATCGAGAGCCAGTACGTCCTCACAAGCTCGATCCAGCATAGACAGCAGCTCCGTGAAAGCGCGCGTTTCAGACGCTGTGCCACCTCTCGAAATTCCAGCAGATCTCGACACGCTAAACCTGCCACCACCGCCATCCGCCATAGACGAGTACGAAACACCATCCAGCAGCATCTCACCAATGGCACAACCAAAATCCAGCATCGACACACCCGGCCCCACCCTCCCGCCACGACCACCCGCAGAAACCTCAACCTCCGCCTCGACCCCACCTCGCCCCTCCACTGACCTCCCCAAGACCCCCAAACCATCCCCCTCCGCCACTCCCCTCACGACCCAGGAAACAACCGTCACGCTCGACCTCCTCTTCGCCGTCATCTCCGAACTCTACACCCTCTCCTCAGCCTGGACCTTCCGCCGCACCCTCCTGCAAGCCGCCCGGACCTACCTCCTGCGCCCGGGCAACCCCCAACTCGAAACCATCCGCCTCACGCTCCAAGAATCCATCATCGACGCCCACAGCTCGGACGCCGGCGTCGCGCGCCTCATCCTCAAGACGCGGGAGAACAGTCTGCCTACCGAGGAGGAGTTGGCGGCGTGGCCGAAGGAGTTGGGAGAGAAGGAGAGTGAGGCGTTGAGGGTCAAGGCGAGGAGGTTGTTGGTCGAGAGGGGTATGCCGATGGCGTTGACGAGTGTGATGGGGCAGGCGGCGAGTGGGGAGGCGCTTGGGAGGGTTTTTGATTGCTTGCAGGTGAGGAGTGTGGCGAGGAGTCTGGAGTTTGGGTTGTTGTTGCAGGGGTTGAGGGCTGTGGTGCAGTGATTGCTCACGGCTGGTGGAATGGGGTGGGCGTTCTGGTTGGCGAAAGGGGAGATGGCACGTGGGATTGGGCTGGCTGCATTGGGATGGGAAACAGCGTCAGGGTCTGAACATGTACGGATGACGATTGTATGGTTGGGTAGTGTACAATAATGCATCTCATGAGCCGTCTGGTTCTGGCTTTCTATGCACAAGGATCATGCTTGCTTCAGACGACCCACTTCCTGTCCTCTGACTGAGCTGCTCTCGTTGCCATCCTGGTCTCGCCATTGTCCGTCGTGTGCAGGCACTGCCTCAACCCATCAATCCTCCGGATCCAAGCGATAGCGCAGCGCTCGAGCTCACCAAGCCACCCACCTCACCCCTCCCCGCCCTTCCATGTGCTACGCTTTGACGCAAGGGACAAAGCCTCCTTGCCGTCTCCCACGTGCCAACAAAGGGCCCTCACCTCAAAGCCGCGCACGTGGGATGCACGCATTCCACGCGCCCGGAACAAAGCCTTCCCAAGCCGTCCGGCACAAAGCGCCCGCCCAAACAGGAAACCAGGAAGCGAGATGACATCTGCTGCACAAAGGACAGTTGCCAGAAGGAGATGACGAGGAGTACTGATCTAGTAGGGGCTTGGTCCGATGGGGTTAGGGCCACGAGGTGTCCTTTGTCGGAAATTTCGGTATCTAGACAGGAGGGAGATTGTGGCGTTCGGGAGATAGGTGTCATTGTCCTCTCCCGCGAAGATTGCATCGCGGAAAAAGTCATGAGTGACGGTGACGCTGGGTAGCCGCGGAGATGTGTGGACTTTGTGGTGGGCCTTGGGGGTTGTACAAAACCGCTCGAGGCCCCGAGGCCTGCATGCAGGCGACAGTCCGTGTATTGTAGCAAGCAGGATTTGAGCTTTCAGGTTGACAATTGCGGAAAATGCAAGACCTCGATATGATCGATATCACACCACTGGCAGCGTTGACGGCGACGCCGACTTCATCTCCGACTTCGATACCGGCTTCACCGATGACTCCGTCGTCATTTGTGAGCTCACCACTATCAGCGACTTCAGTACCGAAGAGACCAGCAGATCCGCTCGCTTGGCTGTGGCAGTGTCATGTCTGCCATCGCACATACCGGCTTGCGGTGACAAGAAGGTGTCTGGACGACGGGCATCGCTTCTGTGCCGGGGTCACCATCGTCCATAAGAAGGACCAGAAGCCAAAAGTCAAGCGCCATAGAGCATGTGCAAGCGAATTTGACTACAACGGCTGGAAAGCGTTTGGCGCATGGAGGCGGGCGGTGTCCTATGAGGATGCGGACGAGAGTGACAAGGAGAATATCAATGCTAGTCGATCACCGAAGGAGCATACCAAAGACTGTTGGAATAAGTGCGACTACCCGAGCCAGTGCAGATGGGGTGATCGCTTTTCACCAGTGGAATCGAAAGGCAAGACGTTGTCTCCAGTAAACGAGTCGATGGGTGAGGACAGGACGGAGCAAGATGACATTGCCCGGCAGCCGACACCAAAGACCAGCTTCGAGGACATGCTCGGCCCAGAATCGCAGTCAGAAAATTCAGGCAGGGAGTCCAGATTCCACGAGCACATGGAGGATGTAGATCCGACAAACCAGACTGACCAGGCCGTCCCGCCTCAGACTATTTGTGATGTAGTGGCGTCCAAAAGCTTAGACGATCTTGAATTTGAGATTCGGAGGAGCATCTTGCGAGTCAGCGAGTTGGCAACCGAAGCGATGCTGCAGTTCCGGTATCCGAGTCCAAGCACAGAGCCGCGGCCAACGAGTCGGAGGAACAAGAGCTGGAGGAAGGATAAAAGTCGCGGGGATGAGGTAGCTGCCTTCTGAGAATGAAATGTCGGTGTTGCTCTGCCCTCCTTGTTCTGTATGATCACCGCTTGTGTTGTGCCTTCCACTTCTCAATCCATGTCTTGGCTTGTGACCGGGGCACCACATTGATTTGAAGCAGACCATCGACGACTTCCACTTTGCCGGAACCGAGGATCTTAAGGAGCGCCATGTTCTTGCCTGCCTTGACCAATCCACCAGTGATGGTCGGAACGTAGCAATCGACATTGTCAAACGTGTATTCTGACTTCTCGTCCCAAGGAAGCGGCAGGATGTATTCCAAATGAGCGGCCAGATTCTCATGTTCGGAGAATTGTTTGATGAAATCTGACTGGGCGTGGATTGGGTAGAGCAGCATAACGGGGAAGCGTAGATTCGATTTGGGGTCAAGAGGATCTTCGAGACCAAGGACAGCGTCTTCCATGTCCGGTGCCTTTGCAGTGTTTCTTGTCACAATGTCACGGGACTTGAGAGCTGTTCGAAGTGCCGTCTCCTCTGCTCGCTCCCGTTCCTCTCGTTTACGGCGAGCATTCTCCTGGTCCTCAACATACTGCTTGCGTTTGGCAATCTTGGTTGCAAGTGTCTTGAGCGCAACGTTGCTTGAATCGACCTCAAGACCACGATGACAAGCGTCTTCAGCTTCTGGTAGCTTGTCTAGGGCGAGACATGCTGTGGCTGATCTGTACCACGCCTTGACGTTCTGCGGATTCATGACTAAGGTGGCTGCACAGTCTCTGTTGCAAGATCCATAATTCTCTGTTTTTTGTTAGCACAGCAGTAAAACCAAAAGGAAAATCCCATGTCAACTCCGTACTCAGCTCAAGGTTGCACAATGCTCGGTTGACCAGACTCGCTTCCATGATCTGGCGCTGCCTACGGTTTTCCTCCTCTTCGTCCACATCAAGGACTTCAAATTCGGAAGGCCCTTCGCCGCCTTTTGCTTTTTGAAGCTGTTCATCTGTCATTTTGAGGCTCTGAATTGCCCGATCATAAAATTCTCGTGCATCCTTCCATAATTTCTGCTTCGCAGCTTCGTTTCCTTGTTCTCGGAAATTACCTGCAATCTCTGCTCTCGTGCCCTCGTACGCGAGCGCTTTGATGGCTTCGAGCTGAATGTTGTCGCCGTCGCCGACATCATCGAGGTTTGTCATGAAGAGTGGCACTTTGTTCATTTGCTCCAATACCTCATCAGCAGAGTACTGCTTGACTTCCTTCATGGCCGGTGGCATCGTGGCACCAGCCCCGCTGCTCGGGACTTCCGCCTTCTCCATATCTGGTGGAAGAACATCCCGGATCGTTTCGAGGGACTCCATGGCCAATCCTGCAAAGTGCTGTCACACTCTGTGCAAGAAAATGACAATGATACTGCTCAAAGCACTTTGCAAGGAAAATCTAACGAGTGCGGCAAAGCGGTCCGCCGCTCCCCCAGCAGCGGAGCCGCCGATATCGGCCGGTCAAGCTCGGTAGCTTTTCGCTTACATAACAATGTATGTCCAGAGCAATTCTTTCACTCGTCTCGTCCAAGTGATGTTGGAAAGGGGCATGTAGAGGCTGCACGTAGAAGAAAGTGATGGTGTTGGCTCGAGATTTGTCGAACGTGCTTCCAGAAGATCTGGAACGATATCTCGCCATGACAAAGTTTTTGGCAAAGTCAGACTACGGTCAAAACCATCAGCACTTACATTTCGTAGAAATTCTTCACTGGAAGTGCCGCAGCGAAAATCGGAATTTCGTATCTGCCCATTCGATGACCATCCTGAGGATTGTCAAATGTATATCCGATCATTTTTTGACGAGAATGCATCAACTAGAGACCTGGAGATTGATTTCGGTGACAAAATCAAGACACTCGCGGTTGGTGAGCTGCTGGATCCAGAAACTCTGTCGAAGGAGAATAGGCACCTGGCATTTGATGGACCTCAACTAGCTGCGATGACCATACTCCTGATCAATTTGGATAGGGATATACAACTTAGCTTTTCTCAAGCGGATCTCGACTTTATCGCGGACCAATACCAAATTCCGCATCACAATCAAACCATGAATGAAGAGTTGAAAGACAGTAGACTACGCATGCTCAATGCCTTGCTCTGCTATGGATCAGAAACTACTAATGGCCGATGTCTGCATTCTTCGCATTGCAAATGGGCTTTTAGGTTCCTCCGGAAGCAATCAATTTGCATAAGATGTAAGACATAGCACATGGGGAGTGAAATGGTGTACTTTGCGTGCGTCTGGAGCTTGGGATCCCGACAGTATGGCTTGTGCTGCGATTGTTTGCGCGAGTGGCAACAAACGAAGCAATAGCGCTAGTACGAAAACACACCACATGAGCACATGTCAGAACAGAAATCAGCCCGATTGCTGCGAGAATTTTTCTGTGCCGGTGCGCTACATCCCAAATGGTCTCATGACTTTGACTCTGTGGAAATCTCATTTCTGCATCTCGCAGTCAGTCTAGGAAATCAAGCATGGTATCCAAAGAGACGCAGATTGACAACATGACGACCACGCTTCCCCTGCCGACGATTCTTCAGACCATACCAGATCCACCATCACGTGCACATCTAACTTCAAGGGAGCATTCGGCATGGATATGGTGGCAGAAGCGACTGGCCAATGTTCTGGCCCTGAAGACTGGCCCTCTGGTTCCCTATATGTTCCTACGTGGAAAGAATTGGGCGGAGACCGAACGGCATAGCATTACGCGCCTCAACTGTCATGCTTTCAGCCCTGCCTACAACTCCATTCACCCAGGGTCTTAAGCTTGCTCTCCACCACAAACCTGAAATCGACAAGCTCGATCCAGAAGCTGGTCCCGCCGAAATAGCAGCAGCTTTGTCGCTTGAGGGTCCCTTTTCGGGTACGCGTCTCGCGATCGACGGATCCTGGATGGTAGAATTCTTAGACTGGCAGAATCGTATGTCAAGAATGCCTCTGGACAAGGTGGAAAGTCTTTCAAAAGCTGAGTATGCACGAGTTATGGCTCTGTCGGCCCAGGACCGAAGATCTTCCAAGGCGCGCGATTCGACCGGGAAAGCCCAGGATGAAGACGGTACTGACGGTACTGACGATGCAAAACCACTGGCCATGTCTGGACGACGTCTTCAAAAACGACGCAAGATCACTATTACTGGCGGTCCTGACAATGACAACAACGAAGACGACAACAACAGAGTGACCTCGTATCCAAGGCTCCAAAGCCAAAAGCTCATCAACAAACATGGTCCTCCTGCCCTACGAGCTCCCATCGAAGCCCGCGAGAAGAGATCTTCGCAAGAGTCAAGTACGTTGGTGGACGCGAAAACTGCCTTACCACGAGCTACGGACCAAAATCCTCCTGCCGTCCGCGTCAGCATTGCAGACCTACTGAATGTCAAGAATGACAACTACCTCTCCGGCACACGTCGTTTTCTACCACCATTCAAGGGCAATTCCGAAGAGACCATCGGTCTCAATCTCAGCTTAATCAAGAAGCTGGCACTCCAAGATGATGATCTATCGCTCTTTCGCGTTGCCGATCTTGAGCACTACGCCGAGCTCGCCAACGAATACTTCGGTGGTACCTACTCATCGGAATTCGCTCACAAGCATCTGGAGATATTCCAGATGCTGCCCACGTTCAGCCGAAACCTCGCCAGAACATCTGCCCGCAGCAAAGCCGCGAACGTTCATAGCGATCACTCTAACTTCGCCATTTGCCTCTTCGATGAATACCCAGAAGAATGCAAGACTCACATTCTCGAGGTATTTGATCTACCACACTTCGTCAGCGATGATCAAATGAGCCTCGGCGATGCCATCAAGACCCTTGCTGACAATGACGATGTGGACCCCACTTCCCTCTCTTTGCACTTTGCCAAGTTCTCCCTGGACGATCTGGACGAGATGCTCAGCCTGACCCAGGAGACCTTGCTATCCAAAGCGCGCGAGGATACAGCTGTGGATCTCGATCGCATCTTCACAAAGTACCGCATCGATACCGACGTTTCCCTCAACAGCGTCTTTCCTGGTGCCTACATCAGTGGCCTCATCAACCACGTGATCTCTGGTCGCGCCGGCTTTCAGCTTACTCGCAACTACTGTTTGTGGGTCCTCAAATTCGCGAAGGAGATCGAGCGTGGTTTCGCCGAAGTAGGACGATTCAAGGGCTTGCTGGGGAGTGCAGACTATGAGGAGTTGAAGCTGGCCATAGTTTATGCTTATGCGACTTTGAGAGCACAGCTTTAGGTGGTCATTCAACATGGGAGAAAAGGCATGGTCAATGTCTGGGGTACCTCAAAACTTGCCTGGAGTGAGGAACATAGGCGCAAGGGGTTCGACATTGCATGGGGATGGAAGTGGTGTCCTGGAGTCTATCGGACCATTGCATTCAATGCAGCATAGACGCTTTCTCAGTATGCATGTACAATGGAATCAATCTCAGACACTGTCCAATCTGCGCATGCCACTCGTCCCTGATTCTAAGCTGTTATCAGCAAGACATGACTCACGCCAGCCATGTCCACAGGTAGATCATGAGCCGTCAAGCGGAGTGATGGTACTCCAATGCAACTATTTTCTATTGGCAGTCTCTCTCGGTTGTGTCAGACTGGTCGTACTTGATATGTAGACGGTCACTTGTTAGGCTTGCCACTGCATGTAAGACAGCCCAGTCAGAGCAATAATAACAAGGGTGTCGAGTCATGATTGCCTCCAGTCTTCTGCTCTTCTTTTCTGCCACTCACTCTCTGTGATCAAGTCTCCGTCCTTTCTGTCAGTCACCTCACTTCCAGCAGCTCTCCATTTTCCCCTCAGATATGTGATCGTCAGGACTGACGATAACCAGGAAAGCTATACAGTCTCCGAACGGTATTTGCCCTTTCCTGAGATGGACGGTCACGATGCCACAAAGGAGGAGATTCTATCCCTCCCTGCTATGCTGCGAAACGTTCCCCACAAGCCACCAGAAACCAAAATCGGCCAGCTTAAAGGCGGCTTCACCAAATTGCGTAACAAGATCATTCTAGCGCTCCGAGGAGAGGGAGGACCCGTCATGCTGCCAGCTTTCTGCAAGCGTAGCAGTAAGCCAAGTCTTGAGTCAGTGAACGAACACCAGGTATCTGAGGAGAGCTCGAATGGTATCGATGGGGTGACTGCCGCTTCTCGCTCCCTCGCTGGACTTCCCTTCATGAGAGTATTGGAGCTTCAGCTAAAGGACCAACTGCCAGAAGGCTTCTTTTCTGTCACACGCTCGCCGAAGGACGTACTGGAGAACATTCCCGGGCTGTTTGATGCTTATGCCGGGACTGGACTGGCAGTCGATAGCCCATGGATGCGTGCATACTTGGATTGGCAATATCTTGCCTACATTAGACCCGAGGAGAAGGTTGAGTGGCTCCCTAGGAGGGGAGGCGGATCTGGTAGCGAAGGATCCAAGAAAAGAAAGCTAGAGTTACCAGATACCCATGATCAGCTCGACCTGGGCGGCGACGAGGCGAACGACCAAGATGGCGACACATCGGACGGCGACGATGAAGCGACACCGACACCGACAATCGAGAACCAATCTGTTATAGCGACGAGTGTGACTGCCACTCCCGACGGGTTCCTCGCCCCTGTCGCTCGCATGGCGAGCACACCTACGCCGCCGTCAAAGCGCCAGAGACTCTCGGACCACCGTAGCCCAGCTACAGCAAGCAACATGACCGATGCCAACACATCCGATGCCACACCAGATGCCAACCCACCCGATACTGGCCGTCTGATGACCATCTCAAGCCTCCTCGCCGGGTCCGACACCAACTACCTCCCCGGGACTCGCTACTTTTTGCCACCCCTGAAGATTACAACCCCAGATGGTGACATGGATACCGCCGAGACCGAAATAACCCTCAACATGACCATCCTCCGCGACCTATGCGGCAAAGACCTCCCCAATTATCATCCCAGCGAGCTCGAGCGATGGGCGGGACTGGCGAAAGCATACCAGCAACGACGAGTCACCACGTCCTTCTTCGAGCGACATCAACCCGAATTCAGATCACTGCCCATGTATGCAAAAACGCTGAGCGCTGCCGCCGACGACGCCCGTGAGACCGCCATCGGAGACCAGTGGGCCAACGAGCCCATCTGCGCCTTCAAAGAATACCCAACAGCCTGCCAGGAATACATCGCGCGCTACCTCGGCGCCGACCAGCTGTCAGAGCCCCAGAAGCGAGCTATCAGCGATCATATCAAGCAGATCCCTGTTGGTGGGAGTCTCGATCTTCAATCCCTCCCCCGGCTTGACTTCGCTGCCACACCAGCGTTGGGGAAGCAGGATCTGGTCGACTTGCTGGAAGTGCTGCGTGAGAATATCTCCAGCAAGCGATATGAGAACACAACCGTTGACGTGGCGAAGGTATTCAAGGCGTACGACCTTGCTCTCCCGGGGAAACAATATGCTCTGCTTCACAAGCTCGTGGCTGGGCTAGTGGTGCATCATACTACTGCTGCTGGCGGCAAGCAGCTGACGTATCGGCATTGTAACTGGTCGTTGAAGCTGGCGGAGGCGGTGTAGAGTGGGGTGGCGAGTGGGGGTCGGCAGAAAAGGTATGAAAGGTTGGATGAGGCAGTGAAGTTGGCGATGGCGGTGGAATGGGCGGCGGGGAATCTTGGGAGGATTGTGGAGGAGGCGGAGGAGGCAGAAGCATACGAGGAGGACGAGGACGAGAGGGATGAGGAGAGGTAGAAGGTTGATGGGTTGGCGAGGGCTCATTGATTATTGAAGGGACGGAAGGAGGTGCGGAAGAGACAATGGAGATATCTGCCGAGTTGTCGTTCTCACCCGCTGGTCGGATGTATGCGTTTGAAGAGGAGCATCTCTGCCGTGTAGATAGACGCACTTTAAATTGGACTTCGTATGCTGTACCATTTCCTTATCCTGGCGTGGTTGGAAGTGAGACTAGTCTGGTGTACCTTTGAGCCTCTGGCATGATCTCGCAGGCACTGATTGTCTGATCCAAGCCAAATATATTTGTGCATGGGTTATTGATAGGCGAAGTACTCTTCCGATACCAGTGGCAGACACAAATGCAGATTGAATGTCATTGATTGTTCCACGCCATGAATCTCTGGTGATTGTCTTTGTGATGTGATCGAAACAGCCCAACCGGTCCGGAAGCAGCGTCGCTTTTCGCCAGGAGTAATGTATTCGCGCACGTCTTCTCCCGTCTTTCACACCTTCAAGCGCCATTTGAAGTTCTTAAAGAGACACAACCCCTTTCTGATGTCCATCACCTGAAGGAAAATCGTCCACTATTCACACAGCCCAACCTCATCACTATCGTCAACCATGGCGTCGACATAATTGGCGCTGCCTCCCAATCTAAGGAGGATACCGAATCCTCCGCCCAAGGACGACTCCAATCCGAGAGTTAAAGAGGAGAACTGGAACCCGAGAGCCAACTTTATCAAATTCAGGAAATTCGTCGAAGCCGCATTGGTGCTCAAAGAGCCAGTCATCCACCAAGTCTTTCTCCAAGGCAAGCACCAAAACGGTATCGTCAACAGGTCGAACGGCATCTCCCACAGTGCGAAGAAGCGCGTCAAGCAAAGCCTTCACAGTATTTCTTACGGTGAAGCGATGGTGGCAGCTCTGGCCGCGAGATTACCAGCAGCGTACGGGCTTGGACCGAACACGACATTGAAGGACATTGCTGACGCCCTCGGTCATGCGGATCCTTTCTCTGGTACAGCATTTGCGATTGATTCACCTTGGATGATGGAGCTTCTGGATTGGCAGTATGAGGCATACAGCAGGGATGAGAGCCTTGTGGAGAGATATGTTGAGCCCACCAAGGATGATGCGGGCGAAGAGCCAGAAGCACAGACGAGTGGTGGAGGGGAGCAGGACGGCGCGCTGACCGGGCCTGGAGACGATGGTACTCAACGCTCGGATGTCGGTGGACATATCAACCGCAGGTCCCCGAGGAGTCATAACCGTGGCGTCGAGAGGGTGAATGAAGCAGGCGCTGAGAAGGCCGGAGAGGATGATAGCGTTGGCCCAGGCGAAGACAATACCCCGGGTCACACTGGATACAACACTGATGCGGCAGGCCAAGAGGACAAGGATGACGTCGACATGAGTGTAGCCGTCGCGAATCAGATGGAGATGACTCCTATTGAGCAGACCAAGAAGCCAAAAGTCATACTCAAGTTCAAATGAGGGATGTCGAAGGCCGTGAGTGAAGACGACAAGCTTGAGGTAGCGTCTGTAAACCAGGTCCTAGCCGGACTGTGTCTGTCACAAGGTGTTACCGAGAACCACCTCCCGGGCGTGAGGATCTTCTTGCCGCGGTTCAGTGGTGCATCCCAGACGACAATTCTCCACAATATTCACCTGGTCAGCAAGCTTACTGGTCTCGTGACTGGCGGGGCTCAATACCATCCTAGCTGTCTTGGAATCTACATCAAGCTCGTCATCACTTACGCCGACCAGGATCTCAGTGGCGATATCTTTGACCCTGTTCGTCAAACGATTGAGCAGCTGAATGGCATGGAAAATGTCGTCGAAGAAGCTCGGAGGGCTGGCAAGACCGCCAGTATCGAGAATGAGCCTTGTAATCATGCCATCTGTCCCTTCGATGAGTATCCGAAAGCATGCAAGGAGTATCTCATGACGCTCAACAACTCTCAGAGCTTCATACGTGGTCAAGAGATTGCCATGGGAGATGAGCTGAAGTTGGCAAAGAATGCAGGCGGTGTAGATGCGGCGGAGTTGGTGACGGCTACGTGGATCACCGAAGCGACCAGCAGCGACCTTGAGTAACTTCACTCAGTCGCTCTTGAGCACGGGGCCGGTAGTGTTGAGACGGTGCACGGTATCCATCTCCCGGAAATCATGCTGAGGTGCGGATTCCCTCCAAAGGCGTTGGGCGAGAAGGCCACTAAGCTGGGCCAAGCTCTCATCTCGGACTTGATGCAAGCCGGCAAGACCGAACCTCTTCTCTATCGTAGACTCCTGTGCTGGTACGAGGTTGTGACAGGCGCCGATGCCATTTACAAAGAGGATATCAGTATCGTCTTTCGGCCCTTATATCATCGTATAGAGGACGAGGAGAAACCTGAAGCCTGAATCGAAGCTCAAGGAGGTGGGAAATATTGGTCTCAAGGGAATCGAAGGAGAAATGTAGATTGCTGAATTGGCATCATTACCAGAAAGAATCAGAATGGGCTTTCACTGGGGCGGATTGACCTGGAATAAGGGTATCCGAGGATTGTTGTTGTGTAGATTGAGTGAGGTTTGTCCATGACGCGGCATCTTCTGTATTCCGGCCTTTTCAGCTGTTCTAGAATCTCCACGGCCACAGCCAGATCCTGTCAATCAGAAAAGTGTCTCGGACCTCTACACTGGTATGAAACCAGGCTGCAGCTCCTGTTGCTGGCTTAGGCATCACGAGCTCTGCGCATGTACTCGAACCACAATGTCCCAAGACCATCGAGCTTTTTGATAGTGATGTTTGCAATCGAAGCAAAATCCAGACTGTCGTACAATGGATAGCCAGCTGGCGATGCCAACAGCGTGATTGGTACCTTCTTGACCAACGCTTTTTTGAATCTCACGTTCAGCTGTGCAGCAGCAAAGCCGTTACCGTCCCAATCAGGATGAGTTGCCAACAGGTTGAGATACAATTGAGATTTGTCCGAGCTATAGATGTATCGCTGCATAGCTGCGTCCATCTGACGCTCCATATCGGCAAGTCGAGTCATATTGGTGTCAAGGTGCTTGCTGCAGTCGAAATCCTTGTCATTACCGGCTTGGACTCTGGTAGGCGATCCTCTGTCGAAGTAGGCGGATGGTACAGAGGGCATGAAGACGGACAGCGGCTGCGAGGCTTGCTGGTCTGGTGATATCCAATTCCAGACTGCAAGTGACACCACTCGTTCCCGGCGAGAGGCACGTTCGGTATCTTCTATGGGGACTGCAATGACATTGACGAAGGTATTGTTCAAGTCTGCATTCTTCCACAGCTCCCCCATGTATTGTCGAGTGCAGTGCCAGGTATAGTTTGTGTAGTCCTTGTCGTGGTATCGTCCGTACTGCCACCCTGCACTCGGCTTGAAAGCGTCAATAAAGACAGTGACAAAGTCGTCAAGGTCACTTTCTACGACCGGTCGGAGTGTCCAGTCTCTGTTGGAATTGCCGAGCACATTCTGAGTGCGCCACGGACTGCTAGACCACCAGCTTGTCCACTGCAGCACTGCTGTCAAGGTTATAGTGAGAGGAGCCATATCGGTGGAGGGCCTGTCGCATAGGCAAACGTCGACATCTTCAAGACACTCCAATTGACGGTTTAGCTGGCTACTGGATTGCTGACGGTGGCCTGATGATATTTGAGGTGAGCACCATGACGTCACATTTGCCCACGAGTCACGTGCGCTGCCTGGAGCTGTCCACTGACTTTCACAACAACCATGCATGCCTTGAAACTCCACGGCTACGACTAGCTACTAGTTATGCCGGCCTTTATTCCCACCCGGTAGACCTCCGACTTGGCTTCTTTAGCAAATCCGCTCTCAACGCAGATTCTATACGAATGTGGTTATAGCTCCTTACATGTATACCTCAAATTGCTTCTCGACTCGCAGCCGAGCAACCCTGCTAGAATCTGCACGAACCTGGTCTTCGCAGGATACAAGCAACGATGTATTTCGTGGTCGATACCTGACAGACAAGGGCTCATTGAAGTGCGTTGGACCTGCATGATGGACCTGCATGATCGAATGTGCCGGTCGACTGTGGCCTCGCGAGCAAGGACTCAGTCAAACGGCCATGTTGACAGAGCTGAGAACGTGGTTTTTCCAGACAGCACATGTGAGTCAACATTGTTTTTTCCATTGTTGCTCCATCTTGCCTTTTTGTACTCCCTGAAGCCTCTCACCGTCTATCTTGTCCTCTCCACCATCTTTCGGCAGCGATTACAACTATGACGGCTTCTCAAACCAACCGGCAATCTTCCATCCAGCTGCCCGCTATCCTACAACGAATCCCCGCATACCATGAGATCGCGTTGGATATGTCAGGACCCCAGAGTCACATCTCGAGATATCGTAAACTCTTTCAGGCAGCCTTGACCATGAATGGCGATCCAGCCTTGCCAATGATCTTCTCAAAGAGTCACTCGAAGAGGCTGAATGAACTATCCCGGACCAAGCATAGGGATCAAGTTCGAGCAGACCTTCGTCGCATGCCTTTAACACAGGCGTTGGCGAGAGCCTTCAAAAAGAAGCTGCCGAGAGGGTTCGTCAGTCTTCAAACTACCGCAAAGGACATTGCAAACAATTGGACCTGCACGATCCATATGTCAACACACCATTTGCTATCGATAATCGATGGATGACGGCATTCATTGATTGGCAGTACCGTGCCTATTCCAACAGGAGTTGTGCAGTCGCGACGCTTCATAGCGTCTCCGATGCTGCGCAATTGGGTATGGTCACCCGCCGAAGGAGTCGCATTATGGATAATCGTCAATCAAACTTCGACAACGGTACACCTGAGGCGACTCCATCTTACATCTCGGACAGTGAAGATGAGGCAGAGGTCGACGATCCGTCTCTCAAGGACAACTACCACCTGACTACCGGCTCCATCAGCAAAAGACCAATGCAGTATTCTCGACTCGTGGAAGGCTCGCAGGCAGATGATACCATCGAGCCATCTACTAAGCCCTCTGTATCACTTGTCCCGTCGACCATCATCCCTCCGATCCATTGTCACGAAAATGGAAGCAACCACCTTTCGAGAGTTAGAGAGGCCTTGCAACCGTTCAAGGGCGAGTCGGAGACGATCAATGGACTCAATCTCAGTCTCATTCGCAAGCTCGTCCTGTCAATGGACGGTCTCTCAAAAGTACGTCCTGCCGACCTCGACGCTTTCGCCGCCATTGCAGAAGGCTATCTTGATCAGCCGCATCGCTTTCGCTTCTATCACTCTCGACATCACGAACTCGAGCACCTTCCTCTCTACGCCGTGAGACTCAGAGAAGCTGCAAGGCGTAATCGTGCATGTGGGGACGATTCCGCATGGGCTAATGCCGCCATTGTTCCGTTCGACGAGTATCCTGACGACTTCAAGGCCCACTTCATCACTGTCTTCGGCACCAATGGAAGTCTTACCAGAGAGCAGGAGATCGCTATCGGGGACGCCACAAAGCTTGCGTCTCGTGGCCAATCGGTAACGGAAGAGCACGATACGGCCCAGCTATGTAAGAGCTTGTCGCAGGCGGAGCTTGCCTACATGCGGACCTTGGTCAAGACGCTGTTTGTCATGCAGCGGGATACCTTCACTCCCATCGATATGACAAAGGTCGCTGCCAAGTATGAGATATCGCCACCTGAGGGGGAGATGGCAACGTACCTAGCAGGAGGACTCACCACGCACTATACCACGCGGGATAGCAACATGCCATTGTGTTATCGACATGCTCTATGGGCAATTCGGATCGGTGCTGCCGTCGAGGATGCCTTGGCCAGGATTGCCGGCTTTGAAGGCTATTTCCGGGACGACGAAGCAGGCAGGTAACAAGCAGCGGTTGTGTTTGCATTTAGACAATTGGAACAGATGATTAGCGAAGTTGGTAACTGAGAGTGTCATACAGGTTAGAGTCGATTGCAATTCCATTCCACAACACATTTCCCTTGCACAACATGTCGTCGAATTCCCTATGGTAACTCAACCAAGGATCGCCCAGCTGGACTTTCCCCACTTCCGGTCAGCCCTCCCTTCTCGCATTTGCCCCTCGAGATCTGTCTCCTCTAATTGTTTCAAGGAGCAAGATGGCAGTCGTCCGTCGCTGTGGAACCAGTGACACAAGGAGCGACACCAAGCATGACCGGTCAGCATCAACATCATTGGACAAAGATGAGATGAGCATGCGGTGGAACAAGCTGCCCCCGCCCGGGGGTAACTCGAATCACTTTGCCTCCAAGGATCACTGTACCTCCGACGACCTTGTACTCAACCATACTATCCAACAGATTCCTCTGAATAGACGCTGGACACAGAGCTCATTTCTGGGACGGATACTCGCCAGCCGAAGGTGTGTGACAAACAAACGACCAGATACCCCCATCAGAAGCTAGGGACATGTGGCTTACAAAAGCTTGCCTCCAGCAGGTCAACACACCCCAGCAAGGATTCAGAAGACTACCACCCAACGATCAAGGCTCCATACGATGTCCGACTCCGCTACTCAGCCAGCCACGGGTATCCTTCCCTTACCTGATATACTTCGACATGTTCCCGGTGGCAAAAGACGAGCATTCAAGGATGATGATCGAGCCCTGTACGCATTCAGAACAGCAGTGATCTGTGTACTTTCCGGAAAGATCACAAACTACAAGACATGGACAGTCATCCATCCTGTGTTCTTGACGCCGTCGTTGGAGAATGTTCACCACACCGACCGCGGCAAGCATATGTGCCTCGACCTGACCACCCGACCGCCAATGCAAGTATTGAAGAGTTGGTTCACAAGCCATATCAGGCCGGAAGATACTACCCCTTTGGCTGTAGCGGAACGTCTGGGAGCGATCGATCCTTTCCGCGAAACAGACTACAGCATATCGAGTCCTTGGATGATCGCTTTCTTCGATTGGCAGTACCTGGCAATGACCAGTAGCAAGGACAGTATCGAATGGCTGAATCAAGCTGGCTCTAGCTCCGCCCGAGGACGAATCCCCAATGCTGGTTCATCCAAATCGACATCAAGCGCAATTACAGTCCTTGTCTCACCAAGTACCGTCAAGGTACCTGCGAGTGATTCGAAGGATATCTGGGTGCCGAATCTGTACCTCCCTGGCATGCGATACTTTCTCCCTCCTTTCATAGAAGCGGACGGGGAGGAAAACGTGGTAGCGCTCGACATGGCCATCATCCGGCATCTATCACAGTACTGCATGGACCTGGACAAATTCCACTCGGACCAACTCAAGGTATACGCGACTCTCGGTCGAAGCTACCTCAAGCGAACCTTCTCGTCGGAATTCTCCAGCAATCATTCGATACAACTTGCAGAGCTTCCAAGGTATGTCAGCAACATGGACTGTCTCTTGAGGCAACGACGGTTGAAGTTGGAGGTTCCGACTGTGGCACACCATGCTATCTGTCCATGTGACAGCTACCCGGAGGTCTGCAAGGCGTATTTACGACAGTGTTCCGGCCTGGTGCAGCTCTCACGGCAGCAGGAGATCGCAATCGGGGATCATATCAAGGAAGTCCGGATTGGTTCGAGTTTCGATGCACGTTCATTGCCATATATTCTGGCTCATCACCCTCTGGACCCTGCGGTCGAGCTACGCGACGTCATCAACACGTCGTTCAAATTTCGGTCTTATGGAACGCATGGACTGTCACGGATCGAGCTGAGGCCGATTCTCTTGCGATACAGTCTCCAATTATCGCTCGAGGCAGGCTCTGTATTGCGTCACGTCGCTCATCTTGTGGCTGTTCACACCACTCCACTAAATGGACGGCCGCTCACGTCGCGTGCGCTGCAGTGGTTTGTCAAACTGGCACTAGCCATGCAGGAAAGGGCTCGGGTTTTCGGGCGTGTCGATCGAAGGTATCAAGCCCGTCATCAAACCCCTTCATACCTTGTTGTTGGAGCGTCGATGGGCACGTCACATGCTTCAACGAATGCGGAAATGTCTTCTGGTCAGCATATACGGAATTCAATACAAAGTTGACCCATCATGAAGTCCTTAGTGACGGCTAAAATTGCTGAGTGCCAGTACTCATATCTTCGCAAAATTGACCGTTACATGGACCTCAGGATCAGGATCCCACGGCCTCATCAGCGTTCTAACATATGCATATGCGCATTCTGTAGCAATACCCTTTGCATCGAGGCCGGCGTCAGACCACGTCTCCAACGCCCATGCTGCGTCCGTGAGTCCTTTGTGGTACCCTTTCACCATGCTCAAAGTCCAGTAAACATGCCTGAAACTAAACGGCGTACGGCAGTTCTCGCCAACAAAGATTCCAAGCGAATGACTGGCTGTCACACACGCCTCCTCAGACAACGCAGCAATATCAATTCCATAGCGCCCAGCCACCTGCTGAACATCCACCTGCGTACTATCAAGATCCCCACTCATCAGAATTGGCCTCATCTGATCCTCCAACCAATTCATCTCCTCATCGGACAACCGCTTCTTCAGCCCCTCACCAATCCAATAGCTCATCACATCCCTCGTGATTTCCATCGCCCCCTGCGCGTCAAACCCCTGCAACACCTTCATCTGATCACCAACCGCAATTTCCAAATCCCTACTCCACACCACACCCGGCCGTCGCCCCCTCCAATACTCCCTGCAATCATCGGGGAACTCATCCCACGGACACAAAGCCGGAAACGCCACCCTTTGGCCCGCGTTGGGAGCGTTTCGCACCTCATGGACAGCGTTACGCAACAGGGCACACCAGCGTGGCAGGGCAGTGAGTTCAGGGCGACGCACTTCTCTGAAACGATGCGGGAAGGGCCCGGTCATGTAATCTTCGACCAGACTGAGGTACTTTTCGAGGTCGCGTAGGTCGTAGAGGGTTAGCTCGTCGGGATTCCGAACGAGGTGGGAGATGAGGCTCAGGTTGCATCCGATGGTGTCTTCGTGGTCGGAGATGAAGGGGACGAGGTAGCGGCGGTAGCCGGAGAGGTAGTTTGGGTGAGCGATTCTGGCACGCGTGCTCACTAGGCTCGAGTCACTGGGCTCGTGTGGCGGGAGCGTGTTGACTTGTGTTGCTGGTGTGGCGCCTTGCTGAGGTGCTGACATGATTGAAGCTGGCTCGTGCGAGACGCTCGACCAAGCGATTTTCGAGGTGTGCTGTGGTTTCACGAGTCTGGCATGGTATTTTGAGGAAGAGTTTGCACGGACTCGTGGGACCTTTCGTTGTGCTTGTGTGACGTTGGGAGGGCGTTGTGACACAGAGTCATAGCGTACGTGCTCACGTGATCTTCGAGTCAACAGGAGACAATCACAGTCGGAATTTCCGCACTTGGCAAGAGGACGTATGGCAGTATTCGCTTCTCAAGGAGGTGGGTTTATGATACTGCAGCTGAAATCATAGTCCCAGGACGGTTCTCACTGACCTTGTCCCCACACGCACGAATGGCATCACACACATTGGGCTGGATGGCTGACTCGACGACGGCACGTAGCAGATCAGGTCAGAGTACTATATCTCATGTCTTGGTTTTGTACGTCTTCGTACCACAAGACTGAATGGCAGGAACGATGCTAGTCCAGTGATCTAGCGCTGAGGACGTACGACCCAGCTGGACTCGATCACTGGTCGGGTCCTTGATCAACTGCAATTTCGCACATTAGTACGATGTAGAAACGTCCTCAGTCGTTTGACAAACATCATGGCCTATAGGTATCCCTCTCATGTCAGTTTTCCTTCTTTCTTCATCAACATACTTCCCACAGCAGCAGATGCTTTTTGTGCTCCGCTCTCAGAGACCGTCCGCGTGGGGTCGGTTGTGTGCCCATAGAACAAGTCGATGATGAGACAAGGGACGCTTGCGCTGATGCTGAATATGGTGCCTTGTCGCCGTGATTCGATACACGAGACACCTTCTGCACATGTCGTGAGGGTACAGAACCGCCGACTCGCGCCGAGCGCTCTGCAGCGTCGCCATCCATCAACCACTCGACTTCGTGATGCTCGTACCGGGTCGCCTCACATTGCCAGTTGATGAAAGCAATATAATAGTCGCTTGTCATGGAGAAGGCCGTACCCAGAAGCATTGGTCTTCACTTTCCTTGTCCCCTAGGCACTGAGAGTTGATCCAAGCTTGAGCGTCATCGCCTACATGCATGCCTAAGCGGCCCACAACAGCCTCGAGCTACAGCCCTCTTACCCTCCGCAAAATTGCCAGAACCGGAAACATCCCAGGGTGCGACGGCCCAGTCTTCGCGGCCCTGAATATAGTCGGCAGGCTCTGGCTCAGCCTTCCTCGGGTTGGATGGATCTTAGTGCTCGTGGTAGTCGATGTTACGCTGATAGGCGGTCTGTATTCCGAATTCGAGGCGCATTTAGTCGACCATTTGTTCCCATCTGGCACGATCCAGTACAGCGTAATCCTGCTCCTCCAGTTGCAGATTGAGTCTTCCCAAGATTCCCGGAATGCTGATGAGGTTTTGGGCAGTCATGAGCCATCCGGTATTCTCGAGCTAATTCTCTAGGGAACCTTGGCAGTCGCAGCCGTATAGCCATCATTCTTGCCGCTCTCAAGACTATCTTTCTGGGATACGGTGGTGTGGTTCTGCGGTACCAAACCGACCACTTGAAGTCCTAGATTTACTTGCACCGGATTCAACAAGCATCCGGAGCAAATGATCCCTCAAGTAACGTTTTGTAGGGAAGATCTGGTGATCCAAGGTGAAAGGAGATGGACTACGTATAAGGACTTACCATTATGTGGAGCCAGTATCCCGCAAAATGTCTGCAATCAGTGAGCGGCGGAATCATGTCCGTAAGTGGAGTGGATGACACGAAGGAGATCAATGAAGCATACATATCCCCATACATAAGCATACAGAGATGATGGACATGACTTCTGAACGAGGAAGGATCAAATTTGGTGAGTGGGGCCAAACTGGATGCTTTGTCAGCATCCCAACGCATGTCACATTCTCATGTTTTGTTTCGGAGGCATCTCAAAGTGAGCAGCGCCATTCGCAATTCACAGCTCACACAATGATCAATTTCGGTGTCATTGGGACGAATTGGATCACTGACTGGTGGATCACATCAGCTCAAGCTTCAGGTCGATGGAAGCTGACCGCGGTCTACTCACGAACCACGGACGCGGCGACTTCCTTCGCCTCCAAATATGATGTCTCAACCGTCTATACATCGATCGCAGATTTGGTAGCTGACAAAAAGGTCTCTGCTGTGTACATCGCCTCGCCAAATTCTCTGCACTTCGAACATGCCAAGGAGGTGCTAAACAGCAAGAAGCATGTGATCTTGGAGAAGCCAGCGACATCTACCGTGGAAGAGCTTATCCAGCTACAAAACCTTGCCCGCAAGAACGGTGTATACATCTTGGAAGCCTATCGTCATATTCAAGAAGTCAATTTCAAGGTCCTCAAGCAAGCGCTTGAGCAAAAGAAGCTTGGCCCCATCTATGGTGCCAGCTTCACGTACGCTAGTTTCAGCTCAAGATACCACAATGTGCTTGCGGGCGAAAAGCCCAACATCTTCACCTTGGACTTCTCCGGGGGATCTCTGGTCGACATCGGTGTATATCCAGTCACATTTGCTGTTGCATTGTTCGGCTGCCCCACGTATCAGCTCTATCATGCCACAAAGGCCCCAACCGGGGTCGATGCCGGAGGCTTCATCCTGCTACACTATGATAACTTCTCGGTACAGATCAATCAGAGCAAAGCATGGACCTCGTCCGCACCTTGTGAGATCTACGGCGAGAAAGGCACCATCACTACCAATGGCACAGCCGACATTGACAGCGTCAAGTTCTGGAGCAACAAGACCAAAGAGACCGAGGATCTTAGTCAACCAAAGGCCGATAAGAATATGCAAGAAGAAGCCGAGGAGCTCGGACGTATCATAGAAGAGGATGATAAGAAGGACGCCGCAGCTCTGCAGGACTTGAGCATGACTGTCCTCGAGATCACTACCGACTTGCGGCAACAGAACGGTATTGTCTTCAAAGTGGAGCAAAAGTAGAGTTTGTCGATATGTATCTAATGCACAGTCCGACAACTCGGCATCCATTACGTCTATCAACTACCTCGAGTCAATGTCTCCAGAGCTGCCCCATTGCCTGTATCCGAAAGCACCATTACAAGATCATGCGATCAAACTTGCGACAGCTTGCATCAGTACAGCTTGAAATCATGATGCTGTCCCAATGGTCATACGAGAGTCGCGGCGACATTCCTGCTGGGCGATCGTTCCATAACCTTTCATCGACTCGTAACTATCTCGACGACTCCCCCAGTCCTCCTCATCTGACCTGAAACGAGTCGGAGAGGATATTGAGCCACGCGGTGTTGGTCCTCCAGGTGCATTGCCGCCCCTTCTCATCTCAACCCACAGCATCAACATTCTGTACACCATCTGTCGTCTATCAGCACAAGATCTATCGTTCTTCAGTATGCACTCACCACCAAGCTGATCACCAGAAGACAGAACATCCCCATTGAGAGGACGAGCTCCCATGCCGTGGCGTCAACCTGGCCGTATGAAGGCTCCGCTGACTCGAATCCCGATGAGGTCGGTAGGGTTGGCGTTGGGGCCGATGCTGCACTCTGGAGCGGTGCAGAAGCCGGCTGTCCGTACGGCATTGCCATGTGTAGAGGCGCATTTGCGATCATGAATGGCAGTGGCGTCATGGTCGCTCTCCTCCTGCGATAGAAGTCGTCTCTTCTCCTATACTAGTCGAAATTTGCCGGCTGTTTTGGTCACTGCAGCGAATCTCTGGGTATTTGCGTCCGGCATACAATGGATATTGGAAGAAAGAGGAATGGCGAAGATCGCAGAGTCCTTAAGGCCACATGGCGATTCATCGAAATTCGCACTGTGTGAAGTCTGTCCGGTAGTGCATGCACCCCAGATCATACCGAGCAAAAGCATGAGGCCGCAACGCTGCAGAAATGTGGAAGGCATCATTTCGGTGCGGAGAGACCCACTCGCAAAATCACAGGTCGGAGAAGATGTTGAGCATCTCAAAACTTCATTCCGGCACTATTACCTGCGGCTCTACTCCTTGCTGCCCTATCTCGAAGATGCCCTTTGGAGTCCACCATGTCGGCAGAAGCTCGGCCACTCTCATTTCGCTCTCACCCACCGCGTCCTCCGTTATCCACTTCGCTAGCTCGCCTCCCTGGTCTTCCCGCAGGCTCGACCGCAGCCGGGTCTTCTGCCATGCTATCCTCCCACTGTTCAATGACCCCAGCAATAAATCCCGGAAAGCTAAAAGCAAACATGACCATGAGCATCAACCCCTCGACACGCTCATACGGGGTGCTCTCTTTGAAGTCCTTGAGCTCCCCGAAGATCAGGCTTGTGAACATGAAGAGGATCGTGGCTCCGGTAGCTATCATGCAGCACAACCTGCCTCCGGTCTTGAAGTTCTCTACATCTTACTTTCGCTGTTGGTCGCGCTCGAGTTGGCGCTCGTGTCTGACGATGGCTCTCACTTGCTCCCTGCAAGGTGTTGTGCTCGGGCGGATCGTCTCCGTAGGGGAAGTTTGAGTGGTGGTGGCTCAGGGTCGAGTGTCAGTGACGATTGGACTGTATGGTGGTGCTTCATCGGGGAGTGGGGTATAAGGATTGTCCGCCATATCGGTGGACTATCTTGGGGAAGATAGTAGTCTTCTGAGGTGATCCGATAATCTTGACTGGGCGTGCGCTTTCGGCGCAACAGGTTTATATCATTTCTCGCTTGGACTATCTGTCCTCTTGGTTTTCTTATACATCATGAGTCACGACCCAAAGTTGTACCTCGAGGACTCTGGAAGACGCGAGATGGTCTAGGGATGCTACGAACTGTATCACATTGAATGTGCTGCCTAAATTCATGCACCATCTTTGCCGGCAGATGGTGAAGTCAGTTGTTGGAAGGAGATGTGGCCTCAAAAGCTTTAAGATATGATCGAAGATTCAGATGACATCGCTACTTTAATGGACTACATATGGAAACTGCCAAACAACGAATCAATCTATGGATCAAGCTTGCTGGATCGACGGATCTCGTACGAACCCGTCCTTGTGATCTGCGACAAACGGGTTCGGCACTGTTACTGTTCCTAGGACCAAACCTCCCAACCCGTATCGAATCCTTTGAGGTTCCACATAGAACTTGTAGCTCACACCATCGGCCACGCAGTCGCTGGCGGCGCACCGATACTTGTAGAGTCGTAATCGATGCTGCGCATTTCGATGTCGGAACCACCTGTACTTGAAGACGCAGGCCTGCGAGTTGGATGAATGTCACCCCGCAGACGCTCCTGGCGTGCCTCATGCTCCTGGATCTCTATCTGTCGTCTCCTCTCCTTCGCGGCGCTCCTCGAGAAACACCCTTTGATGCAATACACTAATTGCGCGACAAGACCGATCAAGACCAACTAAGACAGTCAGCTTCTGTCCCTCTAACTAATGCCTGAATGGCACACTCACCAGAACGAACCCGGCACCCATGATAAGAACTTCTATCACGAGGGCAAAACTCAACTGGTTCGCTCGTTTTTCCTCGGTGGCTTCGTCTTTGGCCATGGCTATGGGGCCAAGGAATGCCATACAAGTCAAGGCGATGAGCCCACTGAAGAGGGCGATGTCGAGCAACATGGAGAATCCGACGCATCTCCTAAATTGTTTCTTGGACTCACGCCGGCGAGTGCGAGCCTGGACGTATTCGATGTCTCTCCAGGTGCTATCAGATATGGGAGACGCGCGTGGTGGTGAAGTTGGGGCTGCGCGTGGTGCAGTAGCGCTGGCGTACGACGGGAGGACGGTGGTAGCCTGTGATATGTTGGATGCTCTGGAGGATGCTTTGCTGAATATCTTGGGTATGGTGCGTGACATGGTGATGGTTTGTGTGTGGGTTATGCTGGCTTACTTGAGAATGGACTGTGAATGGTGAGGTGAAGAGTGCGTTGAATGAACAGGGGAGAAAGGAAACTGAAGGTATTTATATTGTATCTCTTCACTTGCTATTTGCCTTCCTTACACCAAACCTTTCTTTTCGTCTTATCCGGAACTCTAAGAGACCCGGGATGAATTTTTGCTATTCCAACAGGAAGAATTCATGCCACATCACCGGGACACCGAAGCTTAGACCCGTCTGCGAGGCATTTTCCTTCGGTACGCCTCAGCCCTCGTCGCAGCTGATTCCATGCATCAAGCTTGGCTTTCCAGAGCACAGCCTCATAAAGCAGGCCTGCTAACCCCTACAGGTCAAGCCTCACCCCTTCCTGGTGCGGATTCACCTCCCTCATATAGAGCAAGATGGAATAATACCAATAGGCCTATGCTACATCAGCCTCAGGAAGGAATATGGAAGAGCCGCCACCTACCGGGAAGACCAGTATGTGATGAAGGAAATACACCGCAACTATAGCGCCGAAGCAGAGTATGATATTCGGTGTGAAGTGCTCGAAAATCCAATGTCGTACACTGAGCGAATCTCGTCTATGGTAGTAGAACAAGAGAGAGAAAGCCGGCAGGCAGAGCAGTAGTATCATGGTGTAGAGTGTGGTACAAAATAGCGGGTTTCGGAAGATTGTATGGCAGTGCTATTATTCTGGAAGAGGACTCTGAAGGAACTCTTCGGCAAGCAGGGTAGGTCTTTCTTCATTTTTGAGATTTTCTGCCATTTCTTCTTTTCCAACAGGTTCGTACTCTACCAACCTTCTAAGCCACTTCGGCAATGTCCTCCCAGTCCGCCTCATCACCTTCTGCGAACTTCTCTATCTGAGTCTCCTGCTTCTGGATCTCATCCTTCTGACTGCTTTCATTTTGAGCCCCCACCACGACTTGACCTTCTTTCCCTTGGATCGTCTTCTTCAGGATCTTTCCAGGAACTGCCTTCTCAGCCCTCTTCCCAGCCACCTTCACCCTCAAAGCTCGAATCTTTTCTCCGGCCTCCTCATCATCAATCGTCCACTGGCTCCTCCCCGTGAACTGTCACATTCAGCAAAATCTACCCCTTCATGAACTATGATACTCACCACGAATACCCAGGCATACCACGTCCACACCACCACAGTGGCCAGAAACGTACACACCATGAGAAGCGGCCATGCGATGCAGACGACACTCCAAGAGGCAGAGAAGAGCTGTCTTGTGAACTGAAATCCGGCCTGTATTGCCGTGCAGACGTTCTGAAAGAGAGGTCCGTAGAATGATACAACGTTATCGATGTGCTCCTCCATAGGGAGGGGCTCGAAGGTGAAGAGAATCCTCAAGATGCCGACCGAGGAGGAGATGATGATTTCGGTTGCGAGTAGTTCGCGGATGAAGTGGCGGATGGAGCGTGCTGTAGTCATTGTGGATGCTGGTAGGATCGGATGCTGGTAGTATGGGGAGATGGTAGGGTCGGAAGCTGGTAGGTCCAAGTGCTGGTAGAACCGAGCGGTGGCAGGATCAGGTGCTCTAGGATCGAGTGCAGATAGGACGTAGACGAGTGAGCGAGTGAGGACGATCGAGGGGGGGGATATAAGCGAGAAGCGAACTGCAAATTCGTCTGTGGGCGAGTCGGACTAGGTAAGTTCTGCTATGAGGCAAAGCAATGTCTCGCTAGACTAGATGTGGCGGAGTCTCCAAGTAAGGTATGCTGGATTCTCCCGTCCCTTGGAGATCCAAAGTCACAATCCAACGCCTGGGAGCATCTCGATTCCCCATTCGCACATTGTTGGCCATAAAATTCGACGGCAAGTCTTGGTCATCTCATTGTCTCGTTCCTAGATATCGCTCTAGGATTGTTCCACTCTGCTGCGCAGTACAATCCAATGTCAAACTCTCTCCGGCCCTTGCCCGAAAAGCTACTGCACTATGCCCACACAAGCCCCATTCTCACCGTCACCAATCCAAAAACACCATAAGCACGCAAGAAATCGCGTTGAAGATCCTAGCTAGAGTGCGCAGCCAGTTCCAGTCGGGACTCCGCGTGTCTTTGACTTCAGCTAGGTTGAGCTGCGCAAGGGCTTGAGTGACTTGGTAGATGCTGTGTCCGACGCAGAGGAGGATGTAGAACATGATGGTCGCAAGTAGAGTGATGAGGAGCGGCATTAGGGCGTGCGATAGCAGACGATGGAAGGGATGGTAGGTGGAGAACATCTTGGTCGAGCTCGGAGACTGCTGATGACTGCAGTATCGGTAGACGGACAGTGTTGGTCGTGCAGAAATTCTATTGAAGAGGGATGGTGAGGAGGAAAGGAGACGATGCCAGTTGTGTGCATGGTATTGTCAGAGGAGATGAGGATACCTGGTAACGAATCATAGTTCGGAAAGGGGCACAAGCAAGGCTCTCGTGGAAGAAAGGGAGATGAGAGTTCGATGGCTGCGGACGGCTGATTTTGCTTTTACTGCCTTGAATACTTTCACTGAGGTAGAAAGTCTGATTGTGAGAGCCTACGGAGGTTTGAACGACGAATTTGCCATCTTATCTGCAGAGATCTTGCCTGACGGGGGACCGTAGAACGGACTTGGCGACTCGGAGACATCTCATCCACTGTCGTTCCATCCTAGACTGCAGACTCAGCACTCGCCGTCTGCCTAAGCGCATTTGCATCAGTTCTAGGAGCAGTTGCCGCAGGTCCAGGAGCAGTCAAAGGCTGCGCTTCTTCCTTCTTGACCGACGATCCCGCCGCGTCCACGGTGACGCCGGACTGGAAGTCAGTTAGCTTCATTGTCCTTGGTTGCAGATGGGAGAGACTCACCGCGACGATCATCAGCATGGTACACCCGGCGAAAAAGGCCCATAGCGATCGTGCATATTGCAGAGTGTCGAGCCACATGTCAGGGTTCTTGAATTCGATGGCGTCGCTGCAGAGCCAGAAGACGAGGGCGATGTAGGTGCTGATGATGAATCCGAAGACGATGGAGAAGAAGAGGAGGGTTAGACAGGTCATGAAAGCGGCGGGAGGGGAAATTTCTGGTGGCGCGGTGCGTTGGGCAGGGATTTGCTCTGTGCGTTGGGCAGGGGTTCGCTCTGTGGTGGACGACATTTTGATGAGGTGGTCGACGGTCGGTTGAGGTGTTGTTCAGTGTGCTGGTAAGATCGTGATTGACATGAAGAGATAGTGATTAATAAGGGAACGAAGGTGACGAGGAGACCAAGGAATTAGACAAGGTTCAGAAGCATATCGTAGAGTTTGCGGATTTGTCCAAGATGCTTGCTTCTGCCGCCTCCGTCTGGCGCTTGATGGAAGAAGCGATGTATTATACATCTTCGCCTTGCTGCCACCAGCGGTACCATGCGGGGATCCATCTGGCGAGCGCCTATGACAGTCAGTCCACAGCGGCCACTTCGATGGCTATAATATTACCACTGGTAGTACGCAGACGACGGCGTAGAAGAAGGCCTCTGTGCATATCAAGAGGTCGCAGAGGGTGGACTGATTGCCGAAATTCAGGTTTAATCGTCCGTTTGACTCATCTTGAATGACATCTCGGAAGATGATGAACATCATGGATGCTGAGGTGATGAAGTAGAATGTGAAGGCGGTCAGGATTATGAAAGTAGCCCCTCTGAAGAACATTGTACCAATGTCTTTCACGAACTCGGTCAAGAAGCCCTTGATGCCCATTGTTTCTGGCTGTCTCTTCCTTGATGGTGGATGCAGGTCTGAGAAATAGGAACATACGAGACGAAGAGGCAACGTTGTATTCTATGCTTGCTTGATTCGCTGTTCCATCGGCGAAATGAAGCACCGGCTGGGGATAGACTAGTGAAAAGGGTGAATACCTTAACAGGTGACCTCCCCGCAGCGAGACAACATCGCTGCGAACGAATAGCGAAATTCGTATGTACATGCTTACCTAGATGATAGTGATCATTCCACCGTTATGCATCCAGTAAGTCTCCTCCATGTTGAATTAGCATCGATCATCCAGTCGTTTGACACCTCATGACGATTCCCATGGCAGTCCGAATGTACCGACCCAGTCCTCAACCTCGTGTCGAAGTCCGACAATCTCGGTAACGTTTTGGCCATCGCCGACAAACTCATTGAAGCCCTTGACGGTCAGTAATTTCTTGCCCTCACTCTTTGCCTTCTCAGTGCCCTTCGCGTCTAGTGTCTTTGCAATCTCCACTGCTCTGTGCACGACGTCGGCCACTCGCTTGAAGTCGTCCTCGTGGAGTCCACGAGTGGTCATTGCAGGGGTACCCATTCTTAGTCCACCTGGTTTCATGGCGCTCTTATCTCCTGGTACTGTGTTCTTGTTGGCAGCCACTCCAACCAGCTCGAGGATACGCTCGACCCTTGCGCCGTCTATCGATCGATCCTTGAGGTCGATGAGAACGAGATGGTTATCCGTACCGCCAGAGACGATGTTGTATCCGAGACCGCCAGAGGTCTTTGCATCACCCAGCCGCGATGCGAGAGCCTTTGCATTCAGGAGCACTTGTTTCTGGTATTCCTTGAATTCTTGACTCTGTGCTTGCTGCAATGCAACTGCCAAAGCGGTGATGGTGTGGTTGTGAGGTCCACCTTGGTGGCCGGGAAAGACGGAAGCGTTGATAGGCTCTTCGAGATTGTACAGTACCTCATTGCCCTTCTTGTCGACACTGCGCACACCCTTGCGGAAGAAGATCATGGCTCCACGAGGACCACGCAATGACTTGTGAGTGGTAGTCGTGACAATATCAGCGTGTGGGAAAGGAGATGGGATGACACCACCAGCGACGAGACCAGAGATGTGAGCCATATCAGCAAGCAGATACGCTCCAATGTTGTTTGCAATCTTGCGCATGCGAGTGTAGTCAATCAGTCGCGAGTATGCAGAAGTACCGGCGATAATGATCTTCGGGCGGTAAAGTGTCGCGTACTCTTCGAGCTTGTCATAGTCGATCAGACCGGTCTTCTCGTCCAATCTGTAGGGGAATGTCTCAAAGTACTTTGAGATGGCGGAGATCTTCTTGGTAGGTGTTTGATAGCCGTGAGATAAGTGTCCACCATGAGGCAGGTCCAGACCCATGATTCGATCATGAGCGTTCAACACGGCGGAGTATGCGTAAAGATTGGCCGGTGATCCAGAGAGGGCTGCCCAGATGTCAGATGTGTCTCTTTACAGCCTGCTCTTGCATCTGCGTACCTTGCACATTGACACCCCATTCTGCCGGATCAAGACCGAATGTCTGCAGAGCCCGCTCTTGACATAATCTCTCGGCTTGGTCGATGTACTCGTTTCCACCGTAGTATCTTGCGCCGGGATATCCCTCGGAGTACTTGTCTGCGGCACATCTTAGCATACTGTATGCGAAGCTTGCCAGGGGCTGCCCTACTTTGCATCACACTACCGAGAGCCTCGAGTACGGCCTGCGACGTAAAGTTCTCGGAAGGAATGAGGTTGATAAAGTGCTTCTGCCGTCTCTTTTCGCGCTCGATGATCTGGAAGATGGCTGGATCCGAGTTCTCAAGGTTGGATGCCAGAAGCTGAAGCTCAAATCAGTAGCCACTCAGTCGTGCAAGTCAAGTAGCTCATCCCACCTTGTGTTGCTGGTCCGTCGACATGGCCCGCCGCCACTTTTGTGCTTGAGCATATCGACATGTCTGCAGAACAGGTCGGCTAGCTGGCGTAGCTACCAGTGTTGCGCTCTTTCCGAGAGCTGCCCTGACCGACAACATGTTGCTGAGTCCAGACTTTGAACAGTCAACAGCAGCGATTTATCTTGTTTCAACCCCCATCGGCTGCCGTCGGGATACTCGATACCATCGAGGCAAGAAATTCCCCGACCACCCAATTGGGACTAGCATCGGGATGCCGGCCTCTGCCGCGTGAAGCGACGGTGAGCTCTTTCACGCGTTCGCGCATCTCTCTCTCCCTCTTTCTTCTTCACACAACTAAATCCAAGATGATGAGCTGGCTTGTATGGCAGATGAACGTCACTCGACTGGCTTCGCGCTGGTATCGATGTGGTTGTTGTTGCTACGCTCAGAGCCCACCGAACCACCTTTGAATGGGCGACGAGACCTTCTGATTGGAATCACGTTGTGTACTCATTCGAAGCGTATTCATCCATCAATTGACGATTTACCTTTGGCAACAGACCCAATTCTGCAGGTGATCCTTCGTTGGATGCCGGCCAAGGCGGAAATGGCAGAAGGAGACCCTTTTCTGACTCAACGGATGATTGACACTGACGATGCTCCGTACCAGCCAGACGAGGCAAACACAGACTTTTTTCCACACCGGCGGATATACGCCGACTTGCTGTCGCTGTTCGGCATGCTTGTCCGACCGAGCATGGCATGCTCGGGCCTGCGTAAGCCTCGCAAGCACGTCCAGGAACGCTTTCTTGTCACCGTCGAATACTTCCGGTTGCGGTATCACAACGGCGCCAGACTAAGACAAAGCTTTACGGGCACCCAAGGTGGTCGAGATCCGAATCGAGGGCAATATTGTCAGCGCTGCATCACCAACAGCTAGCCCTGCACTTGTTACTGGCACTGACCCTGAAGGACAAGGGTAAGACTAAACGCTGAAGGTTACCTGTACATCAGACCAAGGGACCCTGTCTTTACCATCTCCGCCCGCGAGCTGTTAAAAATCCTACCTTACCGCACCCTTCTTATTTCTGGCCCGCTTCTTTCTTTTCGTCCCGTTCGAATATACCTTTACTGACCACAGCTTCTTTATCGAGACTATCAGCAGTCGCTGTCGGCAATTTTGACCGACCGTTCAACTTATCTGTGCCTTGCATTCGGCGGCTCTTCCGGCTTTTTTCGTCCCCGCAAAACTCGCATAGATTAACCGTCATCGACAACTATTGCAAATCAGTCGAAGTTGTTTGCAAGAGTACCCGACCTCGCTCGAAATTCATCATCATCTGGCATTGCTGCTCGTCCACTACCTTCGGCTTGACTGATTACCACATGTGCTGCGATACTTGGCCACGCCCTCGAGATAAAACGTCATGGCACCGGAAAGGAAACGAGCAGTGCGAGGGATCCAGGCTCAATTGGCGGATGAATTGGAGGGGAAGAGGACGATCAATGTTCCCAAAGCATCGCTGCCACCTCAATACTCCGCAAGCGGTCGACCTGTTAGAAGACCTTCGAAGAAGATCAAGGAGACCGCTTTTACAGACTCAACCTTTGCAATTAGCGACGAATCCTCAGCAAGCGAGGTAGAGACCGATATTATTGCTGCGATACCCTCGAGAAAACGCAAACGAACACCTCCGCCTGCATTGACCCCTGCTCGCTTCCTCGAGACGTCAGCTCGGAGCACACCTGCTCCCCAACCTGCAGTCGACAATAGCTCTTCTTACACTACAATCACCAAACCGTCCACGGCCTCCAACCAGCCAATCTCGTTGACATTCAATATTCCTTTGGGATTTG
Organism: Elsinoe batatas; assembly: GCA_017309325.2. Taxonomy (NCBI): domain Eukaryota; kingdom Fungi; phylum Ascomycota; class Dothideomycetes; order Myriangiales; family Elsinoaceae; genus Elsinoe; species Elsinoe batatas. Next base: position 3,271,898 of record JAESVG020000010.1, read on the forward strand.
AAGGTCCACTCACGATTAATATCGATGCCAATGATCTGGTAAAAACCTCCCAAGCTCAGGCCGCACCACTTTCGATCTCGCGCCTTGCGACGCCGCCTGCTGCGAAGACATCAGCGAGCAGAAAGGCGACAGAAGTCACCAGCAAATCTCTGCCCGGTAAGGTAGGCTTCCTTGATCTGCCACCAGAAATCAGGAACGAGATATACCGTGCAACTTTTATCAAAGATCAACGACGTTTCAATTTCAGCACACCTAGTAATTTCCAAAGGACGACGGCACTACTTCGAACATGTCGGCAAGCTGCCCATGAAGGTGCTAGCATGCTGTATTCGGAAAGCGAATTCTACTTTCGCCGCAACACCAGCTCTCGGACACCCCTGTGGACGACTGACAGCAAGGAGATTGGATTCTCTGATGTGCACCGATTTCTCAAGATGATTGGACCGTCGAACGTAGCTCGTCTGAGGCACGTGTTCTTTCTTCTCGAAGATGCCGTACCTTGTTTGAACCCGCAATTCAAGACTGCAGAGGAGCGGAGATATGTACACGATGAACACCTTAAGGCCGCCATTCGACTCATTGCAGATCACGGCCGTCTGCAGACACTCAAACTTGTAAGCATACAACGCCAAACCCTCGATCGCGTTGTCCACTAACACTTGTCAGGGCTTCTTTGGGCGCCGCAACATTGCCGAATCCGACAGCAACTTTCTCAACGAGATCAAAGCCATCAAGGCCGATAGCGTCGAAGTGCTCGCTCGCCGCTGCCATCCCGACTGGCCACGACTCTACAGCAACCTCCAATGGCCCAAGATCTTCTTCCACCTCGCTCTCGACGTCAAAACCGCCGTCACAAGAAAGAGGAAGTTCTACCCACCCTGGGCACTGGGCAAGAAAGATTTCTTCGAAGAAGACACTGACGAAGAGACACGAGAAGCCAAACTCTGCACCGACTGCGGCGACATGCACGTCTAGCATTCTCTCTTCGTAGCTCAGGTAGAACCAATTTCATTCCCTACAAACTCATCCCACTATCCAACAACAAATTCTGCCCCGTCATACTCTGATTTCTCGCCAACGCCGCCACCTGATCCGCAACATCCTCCACCGTCGCTAACCTCCCCAGCTTCGTATTCTTCCTACTCTTCTCCCTCTTCTCCTCGGGGAACTTCATGCCCCACTCCGTCAACAACAGTCCAGGACTCACGCTATTCACCCTCACATCCGGCGCCATGATATTCGCCAGACTCTTGCTGAGATGAATCGCCGCCGCTTTCGTCACGGCATACGGCAACGAACTCCCACTCGGCTTGACCCCGGCAATCGACGCGGTCGTGATGAACGCCCCCTGGCTCTCCTTGAGCGCATTCCTCGCGGCGTACGCCAACCACAAATGCGCCTTGACATTGTACAGGAAGCATCGGTCCCAGTCGTCCTCGAGGAGTTGCTCGTCGAAGTTGAAGAAGTTGGTGATGCGCGTCCAGCCGGCGTTGGAGACGACGAGGTCCAGGCGGCCCATGGTGGAGAGCGTTTGGGTGATGAGACTGTCGATGGCCGGGCGGGAGCCGACGTCGGCTTGGATGGCGTGGAAGCGCGGGGTGGTGGGCGGGGAGGACTCGGGGAAGGATTTGGGGGAGGGGGGGATGGTGGTGAGTTCGTCGATGAGGTTGGAGGCGCGGGTGGCGTTGTTGGCGTAGTTGATTACCTGGGAATGGTCAGTGGTTGGGATCGGGGACGAGTGAGTGGTTGTGCATGGGGAGGAGTAGTCGCTGGCGGTGTTGCAATTGATATTGCTCGTGGGAGGTAGGTGTTAGAATGGTATGGAGGGACTTACCACTCGATAGTCAGGTGCCAGCACTCGTGCAATCTGAGCTCCTAGACCTGCTGTCCCCGCCGTGATCAGTGCTACTTTCTGTACTGCTGCCATCTTTGGTGTTCCTGCTCTTTGTGACTGCAATTTAGTATTCTATTGGTACCCCGCTTCCTGGTGTCAACTATGTCGTTTCTCAAGGTACGTAATTGTGGTTAGGGAGCAGGCAGGATGTTGACAGGTGTCAGTAGAGGTCAACAAGTCAAAGGACAAAGACGAGAGAACAATTCTTCCCATTCGGTAGCTATCAACCCGTCTCTACCTCGCCCGCGGAACTCTGATGCCCCTCAGCGCGGAGTGGAGCCGGTCGCGGGGTCCATCATCGGGACTGTGGGCGGAAAATGTTCCGCTGCTTGTTCCGGATTTACCCTGGTCTGTCATTGTCCAATTCTCTCTCCCACCTCTCCCCTTCGTGGCCAGGGGCTGATAGATTTCAAGCGTATCTCTGCATTCCCTCTGGGGTAAAGCGTTTCCAGACCGTTCAAGATGTTCTTCGTGTCCTGGAGAATCACTTCGTGTCGACCGAAGAAGTATTCGATGTCCACAAGTACACAGTATCCGATGTTCCAGTCCGGTACAGGTATGGTTAGCTTGCAATGCTTGACAAGACCACGAGATCTCTTCGAGCTGCGGGCTGCTGGCTTGCATTTGGAGGTCGACTGGTGTGGGCAGAGGGTCAGGACACGTAAGTGCCTCAGTGTGCTCAACTTCTCGATCAAGTGACACAATGCCGTCCATCCTTGTCGGCTGTCGCTGAGCGGGGATGGCACGGAAATCGCAGTAGGAGAGTCACTCAATATCACCTGTGGTTGGATGATCACAGATAGATGAACCAGCTTGGAGGCGACGGGATCTGCAATGGTGCTCGGAGTGCCGATCCTGTAGTTGACAGTGAGACTGGTGTACAGTGCACTCAAAGTCTCTCGAAGCATGGTCCTGCAAGTGAGTGGTAGTCCAAGCAGGTAATTGGCTTTTCGTTCAGGTGAACGGTCTTTGGTAATCGGCGGACTGCGATCCTGTGGTGCCGCGACCTGTCCTCTGCGTCTAATCTTATTGCCAGTCTCCTCTATCGAGACGACAACATCCCGGTATACGAATTGCCATGTGAGCTGACGGAGTTCCAGCGGCAGGTCGAGAAGGTTTATGCGACCGCGGCTTGACTCGTTGGCGCCGCCGGGGGCGATAAAAGGAGTGGGATCTTCCATTAGGGTGAGATGAGACCATGCGAATGAAATGTTGAAGCCAACTCCTCGTGGTCGGGAGTAGGCAGCGGCGGCTGGGGAGTGCGGGCAGTCAGGTGCGTTCGACGTTCACTAGTATGCAGGAGGTGTTGCGCCGAACTTCTCACAAGGTGAGCGATGAGTGAGATGAGTGCCATGTGTGACGAATCATTCTGTGTTCATGAAGTCTTCTTTTGACGCATTGCATTCGTGACAGTCTACATTGTGACGGTATTATTTCACGCCTTGAACTTCTTCCCTCCCTTGAACTGCAGGCCCGCCGCTATCGCCGGACCAGGAATAGGATACTTTGTCGGCACAGGCCAGTAGATGTTGATTAGGATACCTGGCTCATCCTGCTTGTACAGCTTTGTCGCTGGCACACCCTCAGGTTGCAAGTTCCCTCCACCACTGATCTTCAGGTTGATACACTGCGGGTAGAATTGCACACCGGTCAAATTGAATGCCGAGTGCAAGGCGATAATCTCATGTCGGAGGACATAGTTGCCGGGCGCGATGTTGAGAGGCAGCTTAATATTAGCTTGGTCTTTGTTGTCGCGCAGCTTGTTCGCGGCCCAGTAGAGGTCTTTTGATGTGGCGTTGGGGTTCTTAAGCAGACCAGAGTGGTGAATCTTGAAGAACTTGAGGTCTGCTGGGTTGACGGTCGTGCAGGAACCAGGACATTTGGCGAGGTAGCTCATGACGGGACCGGGATGTGGCCAAGGTCCGCTCCACTTGGCCTTGACAGTGTCGCCTGCGGCCAAGGGGATATACTGCGCGCCGGGAGTGGCTGCTCGGTGGCATGTTATGTTAAGGTGATTGACATCCCAGACATAGCCGTAGTCTTTGTTATCGGCCGACCAACCGGGAGAGTAGACGTCTTGCCACGGATTGTTGCCTTGCCAGGGCTGACCACCTCCTACGATCGTATCAACAATGCCGTGTGCTGATACTAGTGGTAGAGCTGCTGCAAGTGCAACAGCGTTGGAAAGGAAGAGCATGCTGGATTATGTGAAGAGGAACGGTTGTGAAAGAGTGGACGACCAGGTGGTGGTCAAGCAAGTGAGAAGGTATGAATGCTAGAAGAGAAAAGCGTGGCAAAGACCTAGACAGCGAGGGGCTTCACTAGTCCTTATAGCTCGAGACCTACCGTCGTTATATATACATACCATAGCCACTAGTCTCCTGTCACCAGTGTCAAAAGGGAGCGTTTTCAAAACTAGCACGAGTTCGCACAACGTCGTGGCCACGACCGTTGGGATTCAGGACCGACGGGGAGGAAGCAATCTCGTCTGCTGAGGCAAGAAAATATAACGGCTGGAAAGATCACACACAGACGAGCCGTCTTTGTGCCATTAGACGAGAGTAAGGACTGTCTTGTTGCAACGTTCGCCATGTGTCAAGGTCGTGGTCGTCGGTGATCCGTCCAGCGTCTTGTCGGGCGTTTGGCAGTCGTAGACGACCATGCCAGAGTCTGCAATGATTGGTCAGGCTTCGACTTGGGTCAAATGGGATGTCATGTGGACTGTCGTAGGCGAATGTGAATGTACGAAGGTGTCAAGAAGAGGTCGGCGACGTCAATGACATTTTGGAGCTCTGCCGACGTCGGCTTCATGGATTGCATCATTCTGGGAAAGCTCGAACTTTTGTTTCCAACCTCTTTACAAGCTCTTAGGACGACGAACCAACACATATCATGGCATCCCTCTTCACTCGGACAACGCCTCGCGCATTGTCTACGGCTGCCCGCTTGTCTACCCCTCGCACAGCGGCCAGCAAGAAGCCTTCCTCGCCAATCTTCTACTTCCGCCGCGGACTAGCCACACCGGCAGAGCAACCTCGCCTACGACTAGGATCCGAAGCGCCAAACTTCACAGCTCAAACGACACATGGCGAGATCGACTTCCACAAGCACATCAATGGCAGCTGGGCCATCCTCTTCTCACATCCGGCCGACTTTACACCAGTATGCACGACCGAGCTGGGCGCATTTGCAAAGCTCAAGGGTGAATTCGAGAAGAGAGGGGTTAAGATGATTGGATTATCAGCAAGTGATCTGGGTCAACATGAAGAGTGGATCAAGGACATCAACGAGCTATCAAAGACCGACCTGCAGTTTCCAATCATTGCAGACCCAAAGAGAGAGGTCGCATTCCTGTACGACATGGTGGATCAGCAAGACCTAAAGAACATTGACGAGAAAGGTATCGCGTTCACAATCAGGAGTGTATTCGTTATCGACCCGCAGAAGAAGATCAGGTTGACCATGATGTACCCGGCCAGTACAGGAAGGAACACGTCGGAGGTGCTGAGGGTTATCGACAGTCTGCAGACTGGCGACAAGAAAGGCGTGACCACACCTATCGACTGGCAGGTTGGTGAGGATGTCATTGTGCCGCCGAGTGTGAGCACTGCGGACGCGAAGAAGAAGTTTGGCGAGGTGAGGGAGATGAAGCCTTACCTGAGGTTTACCAAGATCTAGGACAAGAGATGAAAGGGATGTAACGATAGATGCATAGACATAAACAGAGCTACCAGTGTGTTCAAGCATAATTATTTTCTGCCCACATCAGCAACCATGGGACCTGTGATTCCTTCTCTCGGGTCTTCAGCGGGGTGTCCAGACAGAAATCCGGCAATGTGCTTGGCCCCCCATTCGCCCGAAGCCTGGGCCCTAGAGTGACGTCCGCACCAAAAAGTCCCCCAAAAAGCTGCGGGCCGAGGCATGCATGTGCTTGTGCCCCGTTCCTTGGGTCTGTCATCCGGAGAGCTTCACTTTTTGATCAACCCCGGCAAGCTTCGGTTATTGGAGTGGATCAGGACGCACGCGACAATTTCTGCAGTGCTAGACATTTCAGAGGTCAATCGCTTCTTGCTTCGTCTTCCCCTTGTGCAATTGGCGCTCTGCGAACGATTTGAACGGCCGTCACACAAGGATCTTAGCAAAGCCCCCCTTTACGACAGCAGAGCGAAAGTCAAGAAGCAGTCAATTACATAGCATTGGCCGTGTAGACCTTCAGTCACAGCACCAGCGGCCGACCAGAGACCACCCGAGGCCATCATGTCCTCCAAATCCCCCCTCCCCATCCCGAGCAAGGACTCGCTCCCCTCGAAAGAAGAGCTCAAAGAAGATGTCGCAAAGGCCACAAAATCCACATTCCAATCCCTTCGCGCCCTCGTCGCAGGCGGTGTAGGCGGCATCTGCGCCGTCGTAGTCGGTCACCCCTTCGACCTCGTCAAAGTGCGCCTCCAAACCGCCGAAAAGGGCGTCTACACCGGCGCCGTCGACGTCGTCAAGAAGACCATCGCCCGCGAAGGTCTCGCCCGGGTATCTCCCCCTCTCCCGCCCCCTCTGCCCACGTCAACTAACCACCCCAGGGCCTCTACGCCGGCGTGTCCGCCCCCCTCGTCGGCGTAACCCCCATGTTCGCCGTCTCCTTCTGGGGCTACGACGTCGGCAAACAAGTCGTCACCTCCCTATCCGCCTCCCACTCCCTGAACCCCTCCGCCCCTCTCACCATCTCCCAAATCTCCACCGCAGGCCTCCTCTCCGCCCTCCCCATGACCCTCATCACCGCCCCCTTCGAACGCGTCAAAGTCCTCCTGCAGATCCAAGGGCAAAAAACCCTCGCGCCGGGCGAGAAACCAAAATACGCAGGCGGCGTCGACGTCGTCCGTCAACTGTACAAAGAAGGCGGCATCCGCTCCGTCTTCCGCGGGAGTGTCATGACCTTTGCTCGTGACGGGCCAGGATCGGCAGCGTATTTCGCCACGTACGAGTACATCAAGCGCCGCCTTTCCCCGGTGGACGGCAACGGCACCCCGACGGGCCAGTTGTCCCTGACGGCCGTCATGGCTGCGGGTGGCGCCGCGGGTGTGGCCATGTGGATCCCTGTGTTCCCCGTGGATACGATCAAGAGTCGGCTGCAGAGCGCCGAGGGAAGACCGACGATTGGTGGGACCATAAGGGATATTTATGTCAGGGGAGGGGGTGTGAGGGGTTTCTTTCCGGGGATTGGGCCGGCGTTGGCGAGGGCGGTGCCGGCGAATGCGGCGACGTTTTTGGGGGTGGAGGTGGCGCATATGGGGATGAGGAGGTTTTTGGATGGGGAGAAGTAGATGGTGTAGGAACGGGATTAGGGAGGGGCGCAGTGTTGAGAACAGGTGAGAGGGATTATGCGAGAAGGCCACCGAGGGACGGCTAATGGACCAAGGTCCAGATAGTAGGGATGAGGCAGTGAGGGAACAGTGGGCAGAATGAGATGATGGTAGCCTGGGGAAGAGGGGAGAGCATGAGGGCATGCGAGGTCATATATTGAGCGGAAGACAACAGTAGAGTACACCAGGTACCAGGCCTTGAATATCGAAGGTGATACGGGATAGACCACATGAATCGAAGAGTTCCTTGACATGGTGACGTTGCCATCAGATCCCACTAGATAAACATTCGAGTGTTAGTCGACGGCGAACACTGTAGATGGAGAAGGTCATGTGAAGAGTGTAAAAGGTAGATGGGTAAGGTCTTCATTGTCAACTTGTCCCTCCCTATCAAGGACGACGACTATCCCTAGCCAAACTGTCCTTCTTCCCTTCAACATCTCTGTCTGGTGCAGGGATCCCGATGATCTATCCAAATTCCCCCCGGGTATCTCCCACGAACCGAAAAAAAAAACGCAAACCATAAGTCGTGATCATATACATGTGCTGAAGAAAAATCCCTCCGCCCAAGCTTGCCATGCATTCAAACCCCAAACAAATAAAAGCCAAATCGTGATCCTCGTTCTGGGGTATATCCTCTCCAAAAACTCAAAAGTGCTCAAGATGTCTGTCGTCGGTAATCCTTCTGTCGTCTAGCTCGATAACTTCCTCACTCCCTCCCCCTCCATCAACTGCCCCACCCTCCAACCCCCCATCACCACCCCCGTGTAGCCCCACCCCTGCGCCGCTCCGCTGCTCACCCTTCTATGCGCCCCGCCCGACGAGTTTCGCCGCCGCTCGTTCAGCGTCTGCTGCGCGTCCATCAGCCGTGTCTGCACCCAAGAGCGCATGCGTTCGTCCGACTTTACACTCTCGCAGTTGAGCAGGTCGGTGAGCGTGGCTTTGATCTTGAGATTGATGCTGTCGAGTTTGTCCGAGTCGGTGTCGATGCGGGTTTCGGTGTCGGGCATTTCGGGGATGGAGGGGACGGAGGGACGGCGCAGGTAGGGAGAGCGTTGGGAGTGGCTGGTTCGGGGCGAGGCGGAAGGGGAGGTGGTGTGGGAAGAGCGCCGCCGGATGGGCGTCACGGGGGTGAGGTCGCCGTCCGCGTCGTGGTCGAGGGGCCGGGTCTCCGGGGATGATGCAGCGGACGAGGAAGGGGATTCTGGTGGTGGGGAGGAGAGGCGGCGTTGGACAGAGGTTTGTTGGGAGCGGAGGACCATGTAGGCTTGGACGAGCTGGGCCTGGGGATATTAGTACAAGGCTTAATTGATGGGAGTGGTGTAGAACATACCCGCTCTGGGTCCTGGTCATGAGGATTCAGTAATCCGAATCGTGGCATTGTGAAAGTGTGTTAATAGCTGAAATGTTGATCCTTGCGGGCGTCCGGCAGTTTGTGCAGAGTAGATATGCGAGAACGATGGTATCAAACTTCAAGTTATCCACATAGAGATTGACAATCCAGACGACAAACGCGTGTTAGAAAAGAGTTCTGTCAATGCCGCAGACCGGTAGTGGTGATATAGCTGTGCAATGCCCGAACGTGTTGCTCCGGCCGTTGGAATAGGAGTAATCGGATCAGCCGATGTGGCTTTCAGGCGGTAAACAGTCGTTGTCTTCGGCAGCGTTATGTCAACTGTAGGCCGACAGGAATTAATGACGGTGTGAACAGTCGTGCAGAAGGAAGTCGGATGCAAGCGGTCACAGAATGGTACAGTGTGGCTTGAGACTCTCTTTGGCAGACGGGAATGGCGGTCGTTATCAAGGAGGGAAGAGACCAAGAAGGCCGCGTAAACCCAGACTTGGATGAGAATGCCGTGTCCCGGCCGTTTGGATTGGACATCTTGGTTCGCGAAGAGAGGTTTGATCAGGTTTGAGGCTATCGCGGTGTATCGGGGGTTCGATGTGGAAGCATTTCCTCGATGGCTGCGAGAGGAGAAAGACCCTTTGTCTCCGCTGACCTGCGCTTCTCATCGACGATACAAATCGGGCAAGGCTCCCGCCGGAACAGAACATCTTGATCTCCTCGAAGCTCGTCGATTTGCACAGGGTTCTCTCCCCCCCAGTGTCATGGTGATTGTATCTCCGGCTGTTTAGGAGACGAGTACTCCCCGTCGATCATCATAACCTGGTTGGCACGGCGGCCGTTATGATACCGAGTTGTACACAACGAGTGCGGACAACGGTTCTTGAGCATTTCTGAAAGCAGTCAAGTCTTGAAACTAAGAGATCGGATTGGGTACGATGTTACCGAGAGTCAGTACTACCCCTCCTCGCTCCCGGACTGACTCTGCTGACCATCTTTGCGATCTTGCGACGAATCTCTGATCCAAGACAGACTCTACACGTAATACCGGAACCAGTCTTTGCAGCCACGGAAAGCAATTTTGTTTTCTTGATTTTTATGCCCGGCGCTTGCCCTCGTGACTGTGGCAGCAGATCTATTGTCTTAAAGGGTCGCTATTGAACGCATCCCTGTACCGCGAATCGACGCCATGGGAAATGTACCATCAAAATGAGTGCCACGTTCATCGAGTGGAGGAGATGCGTCCGAGAAGATGTCCTACATTGCGACAAATGTCGTCACTTTGTTATGATCCATTCGTGGTCGACGGGTCGGGTTACTCGTCGCGTTTCGAATCTTCACAACATCTGATGCAGAGGACTTTGTCCGATCCCGAGACGCGAGTAACGTTTGTATCGCGTTGCAGCTCGTAAATTGAGTGCATGTCAGAGACCGCCGCCGACGCAGAGATTTCTGGCGGTCAACCAACCACGTCGTTTTTTTCGCAAACCACGTCAGGTCTTGTCGCCCGTTGTGAGCAAAAACGTTTCACGATTTTCAAAGCAAGCCAATAGTCCTCCGCGGTGGACAGACAGTCATTCGCTTCGTGTCCGTCTTGCCGGTCGCTGAAAGTGGTAATAAATCATTCCGACGCAGGTATCACGTCCGTTCCATCGATGGATGTCTGTTGATCTCGTGTATTGACGTTGCAGGACGCTTCAATCTTGTCGATTCTGATCGCCGCGGAATCGTGAAGCTCGCCCCTTGCATGTTCCTCCACCTGTTCTTCAGCATCCATAAGGCGACATGTCAGGAGGTAACCGTCGATCAGAACCCAACAATTGGGTAACAGGGGTTGCCTTCACCAAGCACCCTGTGTACTCGTCAGCCGTGGCAGCGGAACTGCAGAAAAAACTGCATACGCCCACCGCGGCAACGGCTGCGTGGAGCAAAGTTGGCGCTGAATCCCTCGCTTCGCCATGTCCAGCCGTTCAGATACGACCTGTAACGCAAGAGGGTCACCCTGCAAACGGTCAATGTGGTCTATTTGCGACCAAGCATTTAGCGGCTGGTAGTTTCATCCTGCCGTACATTGGGTTTATCCATACGAATGCGACGGAAGATACGAATGCAGAATCAGATTACGACTTGTCCATGGACAGAGAGCTTGGCGTGTCGGTTGATGCGGGCGGAATGGGCAACGAAGCCAGATTCGTGAATGACTATCGAGGTATCGCAGATTCCCCGAATGCCGAGTTTCAAGACTGTTGGGTACAGATACTGCCGAGTGAAGGGCAAAGTCGTAATCAGTGGGAGCGGCGAATTGGTATCTTTGTCCTCGGGCCGGGTAAGGCTGGGAAGAGAAGTCGTGGCATCTCACCTGGGCAGGAGATTCTCATCAATTATGGAAGGTCTTTCTGGACAGAAAGGAAAGCTCAAGGGAAAGGACATGTCATGTGACTTGCTTGAAGGCCAACGACAAGCAATATGCAGGCAATCATAGGCCCACACTCACTAGTTCCTTGTGCTGTATGGGCAAAGCGTTACCCACAAGACCTTACCTTTGAGATCCATGGGCGGTTTGTCGTCTATGAACCAGTGGCAGTGCCGGCCTCGCTGATCCGCAGTGCCGCTGGATGGGAGCGACAAGTACTGTATGTACGCAGCATGGAAGAGCGGATGAGCGAATGTCAGACCAGTTTTCGGTTGTCGGTGTCGTGACAGGAGCTTCATGTTCGAAGTGGTTGAAGGTGCTCAAACATTAGACCATATCAACCTGCGACACCAGGGGTGCGTAAAGATCGTAGGGTTGCGAGAGCATTGGGCAATTTAAAGCTGTCGGTCGCCAGATTGTGTTCAAAGCTGCCATGGTACCTAAACGATCATCTGCAAGTGACGCAAGTCGACTGCAGATCGTTATTGCAAAGTAAAGAGCTTCGCTTTGGTTTGTTGTGCAGGCAAGTGTGGAAGGGCGCGGGTGTCGCTTAGAGATGGCTGACAGGTGGCGGCTGCTTTGTTTCAGAGAAGCGTGGACGCCTTTGACCAAAGGCACCTTCCGAATGGGTGGATTTTGAAAGTCAGGAGAAGATGACAGCGCCAGTCAGTGCTTATACGACTTTTGATTTCGGATCCAATATTCTGCTCAGGAAGCGACGTGGCTGCGGCCATCGGAGGTCATGTTTGATTGCGTTCGCCAAACATAGCGACCGAAGGCGACAAAAAGCGACCAAAGGATGGACCGGGATTGTCATCTGCACGCCGGAGCATCACCACGAACAGGGGGCAGCGGCATTGTCTCTTCTTTCTCAGTCTGTTGAATGTTCCTGCGCAAGCGCCCGACCGTCGACGGAACGCACGCCGTGTGTTGGTCTTTGACCAATGACTCTGTCCCATCTGGCCCCGGCGCCCGTGTCGATCAGGTACGAGAGCTTGTTTTTTCCTCAACCTCTGAGAGCTGAGATTGTGACTCGCGGGGATCTGCCCGATGTAGAGGAGTCAAGGCCGTTGGAAAGAAGACCACACCGTTTTGCGGCTGTCATGGTCGGAATCGTATGAACTGCTGGTCGACAGACAACTGCCAAACGGCCATGACCTACACTCCGTCTGACGACATGCCGCAAATGTGAACAGTGTCATGGCGACAAGACAAGGTCCCCTCCAGCGCAGACCTCGGACGAAAGCGCAGATGCTACCACGGGCTGTGACTCGAATCGACCGGGGACGCCTGAAAACAGAATGGCGGCGTTTGGGTGAGAAGCCTCTGAAACCTCCTGCAGTAGTCTGATGCACATCACAACAGCCATGCCGCTGGTTTTCCCAGCTTTGCCAGCCTGCTTTTCTCTACCAGTCGAATATTCATCTCCTCTCCACATTCTACGAATAGATCTCTCGTGTCAGTAATGAGATCTCTTTCGGATGCGCAGCCGCACATATTGTGGTCGTGGGAGATTGCCCGCTAGGAGCAAAATGAATATTGGATCTGCCGACCACTCACAGCAAAGCTGCCCCTGGACGGCGTCAAGCTAAAGTGGTAGACTTTGTCAAGGCCAGCGCCACATCCACGCCTGACACCACTCCGCCAAGCTCCGCTATGACCTCGCATGCGTGCTAGCAATGGCACAGGCCTCTTCCTGCCCTCACCCGCCATCTCAGCGACTATCCCGCCGTGTTGCTCTTCCCACACCCTCACCCTCGCCCACATGTCGACCGCATATACAAGTACCTCTCCAATCGCTCAATCCACCTTCTCTTCTCCATCTTCTTCCCTCACAATCACACACCCCGGTAATATCTCACCGAGTACAATCGCTTATCACAAGCCCTTTTTATTTACTACTACAACAACTTAATCTTTTTTAATACCAACCAACCAACCCTCACAATCAAGATGCGCTTCACCATTGCTGCCACTGCCGCGCTCGTCGCTGGCGCCGCTGCCACCTACAAGCAGTCTCCTCCTGCCTACGGTGCCGATGACACCACTGTCACCGAGCCGGTCACCAAGTACACCACCTACTGCCCTGAGGCCACCGAGGTCACCCACAACGGTGTGACCTACACCGTCACTGAGGCCACCACCCTCACCATTGACGACTGCGACTGCACCTCCTCCACCCCAGCTCCTTACAAGCCAACCACCCCAGTTGAGGCTCACCCCACCACCACCCCGGCTCCATACAAGCCAACCACCTACGCTCCTGTCCCCAGCAGCTACCCAGCCACCTCCGCCTCCACTGCCAACCCGGTGCCATCCAGCTACTCCAGCTACTCCAGCTACTCCAGCTACTCCAAGCCAGAGACCCACCCCGCCCCTGCCCCAAGCAGCTACCCAGCCACCTCTGCTTCCACTGCCAACCCAGTGCCATCCTCCAGCAGCAAGGCCACCCTCCCCCCTGCCTACCCAACCACCCTCAGCCCAGTCCCAAGCTACCCAGCTGGCAACTCCACCAAGCCCATCGGCACTGGCACCACCACCGCCCGCCCACCTGCCTTCACTGGTGCCGCCTCCAAGGTCGGTGCCGGTGCCGGCCTCGCCGCCATCTTCGGTCTCGCCGCCCTCGCCTTGTAAGCGGGTCGCGATTCGTGAGTTGGCTTTTCGGCGTTCAGAAAAGGTCAAGGTCCGGGGTAATTCCATTCGGGGACGGTGGGTCGGTCACGATGTATCACGTCTCAGGATGAGGACAGGCTTGTTCAATCACCAAAAACTTTGGGGAGGGGTTCGATATCTAAGAAAGATTCGACCCCTGTCGCTCTTCGACAGTACAAAGTTTGTTCTTGAAAGTCATTTGACCTAATCGGTCTCGACTATAGTTTAGCTTAATTGAGTGAAGAATCAAAAACTTATCCAGACCCGTCTGCTCCTTTTCAGTGATGTTTCCTTCATGGTCGCAACCGTTGAAACGCCCTCTGCTCACGAACCATAGTTCAATTGTCGCGGAAAGGCGTTAGGCAGCCGTTACTTACTGCTCGGTATTCATCTTCGTCGTTCTTCAACTTTCCCTATTCCGCTGTTCAGCTCTATGTATCTCGACCGTGCCTACCTGCTCGCGTTGCTTGTGCAACGTTTGTGCTGCACCAAATCATTGCCTAAAAGACTCATGAATGGGAATGTCTGGCTTTGTGTGACGATACTCGACCTCACACATCGCCAAGTTACATCTCTCTTCTCTATCCTACTCCTCTGGCCACCGGAAGGCGTAAGTCTGGCAAAACCATCGGTTGCAAGTCCAAGCAACCCTGGTACAACCTTGCAGCGCCGTGAGTACTAGTTCAGGGAGTGTTGGAAGCGCTGAGGCAAGTCCACAATGGTTTCAGACGGCGATTTAGCGATTGCAGGCGATGAGGGCTCGAATTTGGTGTGCTTTTTGCTTGTGCTCACCGCTCTGATAACCTCTGGCGATCGCCGCTGGCTACACGTGCTTCTAGAGAAGTGCAGCAGGGAAGAGGCGAGGCGCTGGACGGCCAGTCACACCTGTATGATGCCAGCCTCATACAACCTCTTCATCACTCTTCAGCGTAGTAGTTTGGTTCCGTCTTGTGAGCCATGAGTCGGGATACAAGGATATGATGTCTTTGAATGGATGTGCAAGGTCCCACTCCAGCACAGTCATACTTCACTGTTTTCGCCGTATCTGGTCCAGCTCTTTTGCAAACTCGTCACCTCTGTATCACATCAACAATATGGCTGCCAATACAGCAGTCTCCGACAATCGGATAGAGAATTATCCAGATGCGCATCCTGAGCTCAATCCTGTGGATGTCTTCCGAGTAGCGATTTCTGATGAGCTTCACCGCATCACGAATTTGGACAAGCTGCAGATATACGGAGCATTAGCGTGGACGGCGACTCTCGACAAGGGCGATTTGATCATAGCGGTACCTCGCTTCCGTATCAAAGGCAAACCACCGGATCAATTGGCACAAGAATGGGCATCGAAGGTACATCAAGGGATCCGCTGTGGGCATGCGAAAACTAATCACGTTAAACAGTTTCCCTCGCATCCACTGCTGAAGCCTCCAACCACGTTTACATTCAACATTCAATTCAACTTTGCGCCGGCAGCGGTCCCTGAAGTGGTTCTGAAGAGAGTGCTTGGGCTTGGTGACAAGTATGGTGATAACTTATATTCGGGCTTGCGAAACCCTGCCCAACCATCAGGGGGTCGGAAGAAGATGGTCGTCGAATTCTCCAGCCCAAACATCGCCAAGAAGTTTCACGCTGGCCATTTAAGGAGCACTATCATTGGCGGTTTCTTGTCAAATCTCTTCGCTGGAGCGGGCTGGGATGTGGTACGCATGAACTATCTTGGAGACTGGGGAAGGCAGTATGGCTTACTCGCGCTTGGGTGGCAGCGTTACGGTAGCGAGGAAGCTTTCGCTAATGACCCCGTGGGCCACTTGTTTGACATCTACGTCAAGATCAGCGCAGACTTCGCACCGGAAGAAGAGGCATTCAAGGCGGCTGGTAAGCGAGGCGAAGACACCGCCGCACTGGAATCCCAAGGACTACTCGGTGAAGCTAAGGACTATTTCCGGAGGATGGAGGAAGGAGATGAGGAGGCGCTGTCGTTATGGAGGAGATTCCGAGATCTCAGCATCGGTCGATACAAGGAAACCTACGCACGCCTGAATATCCATTTCGATGAGTATTCCGGAGAATCTCAGGTCCTTCAGGAATGGAGGAGGCAGAGAAGGTCATGAAGGAGAAGAACATCAGTGAATTCGACAAGGGCGCATGGATCGTCGATTTCAAGCGCCATGGGGCCAAAAAACTGGAAGTTGCAGTGGTACGAAACCGAAATGGCACCAGCAACTATCTGCTTCGAGATATCGGAGCTGCCATTCAGAGGCAGCGCGCACACAAAATGGACCGCATGATTTACGTAGTGATGAGCGAACAGGAGATCCATCTGCTGAGGCTGTTCAAGATCTTGGAGCTAATGGGTGGCGAGTACGCCGAGCTTGCGAAGAAGATGCAGCACGTTACATTCGGCAAGGTTGGATGGTTATCAATCGTTTTGCAGACACAGCTAATGTGGACAGGTAATGGGCATGTCAACTCGCCGAGGTAATGTCAAATTCCTGGATGATATTCTCTCGGACGTGGGCGCAGCCATGCATGAAGTCATGAAAGGCAATGAAGCGAAATACAAGCAAGTCGAAGATCCCGAGAAAGTATCCGACACCCTCGGCATATCAGCCATCATGTGCCAAGACACGTCCGGCAAGCGGATCAACAACTACGAGTTCAACATGGAGAGGATGACATCGTTCGAGGGCGACACTGGCCCGTACCTGCAGTATGCCCACGCAAGACTGTGTTCGATCGCGAGGAAGGCCGGACTGAGCAAAGAAGATCTGCAGAATGCGGATCTGTCTCTGCTCAAGGAGCCTCACGCTGTCGACCTGCTTCGTTCGATGAGCCAGTATCCAGACGTGGTTGGGCAAACGCTGAAGACGCTAGAACCCACGACTATTCTCACCTACCTGTTCAAGCTGACCCACCAGCTGAGCTCGAGCTACGATGTCTTGCGGGTAGTTGGGGCACCGGAAGGCCCCGAGACGACCAAAGCCAGAGCGGCGCTGTACGAAGGCGCTCGACAAGTAATACACAACGGTATGGTCGTGCTGGGATTGAGCCCTGTTGACAGGTGAGTACAGCACCGCAAGAGGAATTACCGTGCTGACAAGACTAGGATGTGATTTGAACTGATGATTATGTGCATTAATGATGATGCCGGAGGAATGCATTGTAGCGTAGATGCCGGGCATAGCTTGCGAAGGAATGCGTTTCTACCATACAGAATCTGATATGAAACTTCACTAGTGCATCACTATTTATCGACGAAAATCTATGGACTCGATGGCTGTGCATTTTCTATCCGCTTGCAAATTTTCCACTCGAGGGAGGTGTACAGACGCTCAAAGCCCGCTCCGCCACGCGACTTGTTCAAGGGGCTGGAGCGGGAGGTGGGGAGGTGGCAAGGCGGAGAATGGGACGGTGGAGAAGGGGGTGGTAGGGAAAGGGCTAAAGCATGAGAAGGCCGGGGAACTGGAGCATGGTGAGGGAAAGTGATAGGGGCGTTATTGTAATGTCGAGCCTTCGGGTTCGTATGTGCCATTGTAGATACCCCGACCTGTTTTTCCAACGACTCCTTTCCAGAAAGGACATCAATTCAAGTTACACTCCAGGTTGGCAGGCAGGTCAGCTCATTTCCATTTGCCATGCGTCTTTCACACTTCACTCCATACCGTCGCCGCAAGTTCCTACCAGAACGCAGTGCTTTGATCCCGAATAAACGATTCGAAGGTGCACGACACAACGTGGGGAGCGCCGCTGATATCGAGAACAGCACGCAAATTGACAAGCAGCTTTCAATGTACCGGCGTGTGAACGGCATTGTTAGGATCAATCATATGCCAGAGAGATCATGAAGAGCGAACCTGCTATTTGGCTGCATTGCGGCTCTGCTTGACACATGCGGAACATGTCCGCCCATCTTCAGCTCACCAAGCCATTCACAGCAATTCGTTCCTCAAAGCCATTGACACCGTCATCATGCTTCCCATTCTCCAGACTCGATACCAGCGAGTTGAGAAGGCTCTTGACACTCTTCTGGAGTCAATCACAGCTTACAATCCCTCCCTGACCGCCGCTGACGAGCTCCTCGCAGCAGACGACGATGTGAACGAAGCCCTCACCTCACTCGCGCAACATCACGCCAACTATGGCCGTATTCTGTCCCTGCGCGAGACCTCTGCCAACCTCGACACGCAAATCAAGACCACGATCCGCACTCTGGCCGACGCTCGCAAAACATTGCAGAGCATCGCCCTCCCCTCCTCCTCGCTCCCCACAACAACCCAGCAGTCCTCCACCGAGCATAGACCAGTCCGCGTAAACGAACTTCTCTCCTACGCCAAATTCATCTCCAAAACCACTGTCCCCCCGACCCGCACACCGCCCATCCAACCCGACACAGCAGCCTCGACCGACCCCCAACCCTCGCAAACCAACGGCCTCTCCGCCCCACCCATAAAAACCGAACCCACCTCCCCCAACCCAGCCAGTTCAGCCCCAACCCCAGGTCCCGCCCCGGTGGACCCTCCCACCCAAGGCGCCACCCTCCGCCGCGTCCTTCCCCCCGAAGTGAAAGGGGACTTTATCCCCTGGCCATCTCACGAGATCATCAAGAACGGCGGCCTGGGGGCAGTGCAAGCGATGGTGGAGCAGGGACGGGATCCAGGGGAGGTGACGCTTAGTAAAGAGGAGATGGACGCGAAGGAGGAGGAAGAGAGAAGGGAGAGGGAGAAGAGGGAGGAAGAGGAGAGGGTGAGGCGGGAGGAAGAGGTGAGGAGGAGGAGGGGGGAGAGGATGGAGCAGGGGCAGGGAGCGGGAGGGGCAGGGGCGGGGCAGAGGGAGGAGGATGTTTTTGATCCGGATGAGATGTAGGGATTGGGACACATCGATGAGGAGAGGGAGTCTGCGGGACGAGGGTCGGGGGAGATTCAAGGATTGAAGATACGAGGTCAGGAGATGCTGCGCTTGTATGTGCGAATGCAGCATGACATCAGCAATCCAGCAACCATCAAGTCGGCAAGAGTGGACATGATACGTCATATAATATCGCTACAATTCCCTCCCCTTTCCCCTGCTCAATCAATCTTCAGACTTCCATAAATCGTTTGCACAAACCACCACGCCGACACGAAACCAATCGTACCTATATAAAGTCAGCCACAGGTCCCACTTCCCATTCCCCCATTCCCATCCTTCCCATAGTCAAGAAGCACTCACCAGTCAAAACAAACCACAACCCCGCCACCACCGCAGAATACCCAACAAACACCACCCCAGCCCCCCAACTAGCCAGCCTCATCCCCCTCCCCCACCACCAAAGCGCGTACAAAAACACATACAACCCACTCATCCCACTCGTATAAAACGCCCTCCACTGCCACCTCCAATCCTCCCCACAAAGCACAAAATACGTCACCAACACCGTCACCGCCGCGGATGTAGTGATCATCAGCCCGAAACACAAGAACAAGAAGCCGAACATGTAGTACACCCTCCCCGACCAGAAGGAGGACAAGATGAAGTAGAGTTCCACCCAAATCGCCGCGAAAGGGAGGACCGCAACGAGGAGCGCAGAGGGGAAAGGGCGCATGTACGCCTTCCCACTCGGGGGGATCTGGCGGGGGATCTGGTTGGTTTTCGTCGGTTTCGGGGGCGGGGACTGCTTGAACCCTCCCCATGACCCGAGGAGGGAGAGGGGCAGGGTGATGACGAACCAGATGCCGACTAGCACGAGCATGGTTGTGAAGGGGACGGCGCCGGAGGAGGCGCGGGCCCAGACGAAGAGGTTGAGGAGGAAGAAGGCGGCGAAGACGCTGGCGGGGAGGAGGAGAGGGGTGAGGATGAAGAGGGATTTCCATTCCGCGCCGCCCGAGGTGGTGGTGGGGGAGAGGAAGGAGTAGGTGCGCGACGAGGCGTAGCCGGAGATGAGGGAGAAGATGGTGTACAGCAGGATCATGACGGTTGTGAGGCTGCCGCGGTTGGAAGGGGAGAGGAACCCGAGGAGGGCGAAGGCGAGGGTGAAGCCTGTCATGAGGAAGAGTTGGGCGCCGTTGCCGACGAGGACGGAGAGGAGGAGGGCGTGGCGCGGGGGGCGGAAGACGTCGCCGTGAACGAGCTTCCAGCCGGAGTCTTCTTGGACATCGTCGGTGAGGGAGGTGCCGGAGAGGTCGTCGAGATTGATGTTGTCGAGGCGGTTGTAGCGCGCGATGTCCTTGCGGAGAGTGCGGATGAGGACGGTGGAGACCATGGCGACGAGGACGATGACGACGCAGGCGGACATGATGAGGAAGAACCAGTGGATTTGAGGGTTTTCGACGTGAAGGTATTTGTCCCAGCGTGTGGCGAAGGAGGTGGTGCTTGGCCGCCAGTAGACCGAGTAGGTGTAGAGGACTTGGGTGTCTTTTTCTTCGTTGAGGATCATGGGGGCTCGGTCGTCTTCGCATTTGGCCTTGTCTCCGGAGAGCTTGCTGTTGCCTCGGGAGGACGGCTTGACCAGTACTCCTACCACGCGGTACTTGTCCTTGGAAGCCTGGTGATAGTCGATGTAGATGTCGTAGTGGTTGTTGAGCACTGGTCGGTCTCCATCTGTCATGCCACCGAGCGCGAATCCAGGCGCATAGATCTCCTCTTTCCCATCAAACTCTGGCTGAGCAGCCGGTAATCCGTCCACCAGCCAATTGATATCAAAGTTCTCCCGGATCATCTGGTTGACGAACATGGCATCATTCGCGCTAAAGGTTTGAGGTCCACATGAATGTTTGCACTCCTCATCTTGGCCCATCTTCAGCTCGAACGGCGAAGTCTGTATCCTGTCCCCAAATAATATGCTTCCCAGCGACTCGGATATGCTTTGTGGTCCTCCTTCTGGCGGGCAAAAGTGGAAGGATGGGAGGTAGTAGTCGTAGGCAAAGACGCTGTGGACTGATGGATCGCGCACCGAGAAGGAGGGGGAGACATGGTTGACGTTGAGAGGCACTCGGTCGCCTGTCTTGTAATTTGTGGGTGCCACGCCAGGGAGGTAGAAAGACAGCACAGGTGTCGAGGCGCTTAGGATGGCGAGGAGTGAGAGCGGAAGCCTGCGGAGAGCCATGGTTCGCGACGAGCTCGGGGGAGCTGAATTAGGACTATGTGTTCGCTATCGCATTTGTGTTTGTTCGCTTGTCGGCTACTGAGGTTGTGAATGGTGCTGTTCGTGAAAGGGACACCTTGTAATTGAAGCTCGTAACTTTTGAAGCCCGAGCCTCGGCCGGCTGGCTGCAGGCAAGGAGAACTTGCGCAGGCCAAGTACAAGCATAAGGTAGCCTTTGCGCATGCCGGGCATTGACAACTAGACTTCGCGCTCATTCACGTTGGACTCATTTGATTCATTTGTGCTGCATAGCTTGCTTGCTTTACCGAATCGACCATTCTCAACCAGGCCCGCAATCACTATTCCACCCTTCAATCTCTGTGTCTGCATAGGTAGGCAGCCTCTCCTTGGTAATCGCTTGGACAAAGAAAATGTGACATCTCCTGCCGTGTGGTCGTGTAGCTGCATGCGTCCATGTCTCGTGCAACTCGAATCGTTCATTGGTTCAGCATGAGACTCGATTCGCTCACACCAGACCATCGTAGAGCGACAGCGCCGAAACGATGGTCTCGTCGCGCTTGGAGCCCTCCTTGAACTCCTCCATGTCGAGGCTGCCGTTCTCGTCCTTGTCCATCATGCGGAAGATCTTCTTGACGCGCTTCTCGGGAGTGTCCTCGTCTTCGGGCAGCTTGACCATCGAGCCGACCTGTGACAAGTCAAAATCTGATCCGGTCAGAGCATTGATGCACCTTACCATCTTGTAGATTGCCTCGACAATCGACAGCATCTCTTCGTAGCTGATCCTTCCATCTCCATCAATATCGTAGAGCTGGAAAGCCCAATCTAGCTTGTCCTCCATCTTTCCTCGGCTTGTAACACTCAGGGCGCAGATGAATTCCTTGAAGTCGATTGAGCCTGATCTATCCGCATCGAAGACATTGAAGACGTAATCGGCAAAGGATGAAGGGTCTCCGAAGGGGAAGAATTGCTTGTAGATCTTTTGGAACTCTTCTTTGCTAAGCATGCCCGAGGGGCAGTCCTTGAGGAAGCCTGTCCCGATTAGGACCCAGTACCCGACCTCTATTATGCTGAGCCTTACCCTTATACCATTGTTGCAACTCTTTCTTGTCAAAGTGTGTCGCCTTCTGTAGATCCTGGAGCTCCTGCTGGGAGAGCTTGCTTTGACTATTTTCCTCAATGATCAGCTCATGTCCTTGAATGGTCACGCGCGTGATGCCAGTTCGAGATCCAAGATCCTGCTCCAGGTGATGGACAGCTGCCTTGAGCGCAGCTTTCTGGCAGGCCTTGAACTCAGGATAGCTGTGGGAGGGCTGGCGGGGAATGTGCTTTGGTCGGGTTCGAGCGAGATTGACGACAATGACGGTCTCTGCCAGACACCTGTCGGCGTGAAGGTTGAAAGGGGTGGCCTTTGCAAGATACATTGGGCTTGCGCTGAGATCGTATGGTGTGTATAGTGGCTCTGTCTCGCAATGCTCGAGGCATTCATGCCCGCTATCCTCCTAAGAAGGCTTCCAGAGGTCGAAGACGATTGGGAACAATGTTGCGCGCATTATGACGGTAGAGGGGGCAGAAAGACAAAGAAAGAGGGCGACGAACCTCTTACCCATCGT
Source organism: Elsinoe batatas (assembly GCA_017309325.2). Taxonomy (NCBI): domain Eukaryota; kingdom Fungi; phylum Ascomycota; class Dothideomycetes; order Myriangiales; family Elsinoaceae; genus Elsinoe; species Elsinoe batatas. The sequence goes on from JAESVG020000010.1 coordinate 3,294,250, forward strand.
GACGAAGACGAAAACGGACCGGTCGCTCCTACCGCTACTGTTCGGTTGTGAAGAGTATGTCGTTGGATGACGAAGATCCGAGATAATAGGTGAAGTAAAAGCGCAAGGGATTCAGTTGATGATTAGGTTACGGTATGCTCGGATGCTTCAGCGCAACAGCAATCCAGAAGCTGTCGAGGATGTCAATGCTGTAGGTATGGGATGCTAAGGAGAAAGAAAGTGAGGCTGGGAAGATCGCTACTTTGACCCAAGTGCCATCAAGCTGCTGGCCTAGCGAACATTTGGCGGCGGCGGCGGGGGGGGGTCATTCACGCTTTGCCAAAGTGTGTGATGATGGTGGGGTCTCTTTGTCGCCAATGCTGGGGCTGTGCATCACAACCAAGCGCCGCCAACTTTTTTTCGCTCCCATTCGCTGGGAAATCCAGCGGCTCTGCGTCGTCGACTTCGTCAGAGTGCGACATGGACCATGGACTTCTGCTCGATGCCCTCTGCAATCCGAAAATAGCCCGCCCGCTCTATGACGTTCGGAGAGACATTGCGCTCGTCAGGAACCGCAAGCATTCTGATCGTAGAAAGTCGGAGGCAAAACAGGCAAGTCGATGGCAAATTGTCTCGCCGTCAGCTCACTTTTCAAATGTCACTAGGGGCGCAGCAGACAAGAGGGTGGCTTAGATGATGCTAGTAATAATATTGCTCATGCTCATTTGCTCGTCAATCATGCCTCTGTGATCTACAGTGCGAGATATCCTACATACGTCCGACGTCGGCCGGACTTCCCCTGCTGCTTCCATGTCGAACCCAGTTCGAACCCGACGAAGGCGGAGAGTATCCGTCAACGGTCGTGTCGAACTCGAATGGGTCACTTCGTTCCGTAACATGGCTAGTTCTATCACCTCGCCGGTCTCCGGAAGAGGTAGACGACGGGGCAGATTTGTTCTCCACAGCTCGTGACGACAGGTAGGTCTGCGGTCTATCATTGTAGCTGGGAGTGCGACTCTGCACGTGCCGGATATGCGATACAGCCGGTGGGTCTGATAGGATGCGCGACGCCGGAGGTCGCCTCGGTGGGATATCTCGCGGATCAAGGAATGGATCGGATAGTCGACGTGCATGAAGCATGTCGGATGAAGTCGACGTTTTTGGTCTCAGCATAGAGCTGGCGACGAGTGCTGCTGGCGGCATTCGCAAGTCTCGCGACAAGTGCTCATAAATCAATGGCGATTGGGTATCAGAAGGGGTGTGAGCCGGTAAGCTCAACTGAGAAGAGGATCGAAAACTGGTCAAGGCCGCTGCCAGAGCGGACTTTTGCCGCGACAAGAAACCGCCGGGGGTTGTGACATGAGCTGATTCTGAACAAGTGGATGCTCTGGAAATGTAAATGTCCGGGTTGGTAACACGCAGATGACCGGTCTGCTTTTCCGGGTCTCGAAAAGGATCCTGATCCTCGCGTGCGAAAGGTCTATCCCAATGGGCAAGACTCATGCGAATGAGGCTGTCTTCGATGATGGGAGTGTGACTGATCACAATTGGACGAAGCTGCGGCGGTCCTTCCTGTCGATAGACTTCCTGGGCATGTATGCCTTTTCCCTGTCGGACTTCTTCTCCGTCGTCACTTCTTCTGCTATTGAATGATAAGAATTTGCCTGTGAATGACATGTTAGATTCCTTGCACTCACGTGTCCTCCTGCGCTTCCAGAACAAGAACGCGACGATGCCAACGGCTGCGACGGCAGCCAACGAGCCAGTGACACCACCTGCGATGGCGGCGCGATTCGAGACTGGGCCGGGCGCGATGACATCCTTTGCATTCGGGTCCATGTGGTAAGCTGGTGGCAGAGCTGTCTGGGTCGGCCTCAATTCAATCGTGTTCGTCCCCGTCGCGATCATGGTAGTCGACAAGCTAGTGCCGTTGGGGTTGGGAATAGTAATGGTTTGGGTCATGAAGAGAGTGGACATGACCGTTGTGGTTGATGTCAGGCGAGTCGACGCCGACGAGATTGGGTTGGACTCTGCCATTGTTGAAGTAAATGAATGTGTTGTGGTAGTACGTGTTGGAAAGAGCGACGAAGTAATGAGCGACGGGGAGGGAAGAGTATAGGTAGAATTGAGGGCTGTAGAGACCGTGACAGAGGTGCGACGTGTGGAGGCAGGAGGAACGAGGGCCTGCGACAAGGTGTTTAAGCCAGTCGGGGCAATAGTGTTTGTTGCTGGGCGGCGGGACGAGCATGATTCGGCAGGATCGGTAATGAACCATGAGCTCGGGTGCAAGAGGATCGTCAGGGGACGGTGTTTTCTTACTGGACAGAATGACAGACAACGACAGCCTTGTGGGTACGAATGCGGGGACTTTGCCCATCGTGGTTGGTCCTTGTGGTTGTGGCTTGGAAAAATGAATTCATTTAAATTTGACTTGAGTGTAAGGAAATGAGTGACTTGTATTTCGAGACATTGCCAAAAGGAACACAGAGGGTTAAGAAGAGCGCGCATCGACGAAGAGGTGGATTCGTTCGTCGACGACTTACCTTGTGATGATTGGACTGCGAGCTGCTATTCGAGCGGACTTGTTCCCTGCCGCGAATTGATCTGGTCATGGCTGTTTGGACTGTCGGCAAGAGGATGGAGATTGTTTCAGCGCCGAGGAACCCATAGGATTTGATTGGTTGCCGTGAGGAAATTGGGGTCGAGTCTGTGCAAAGACCCGCACAGGATGCAGAAGAGAACAAAGGTGCGACATGAACATGATCTTTCGAGACACTCATGAAGCACGCCGATGTCGTGAGTATGCGAGTTTGAAGAGGTGAGGTGGAAGAGACCGTTGACGATTCCCGACCGTTTCGTGCTCGATTGTCGGATGAACACGCGACCTGTGGTTTTCTTGTTCCGATGGAGGGAGAGAGGGAGCACTGGGCGCAACGGCTATGCATTCGCATGCTGTAGAGTGTTGCTTTCTTGTCGTGCTTTGTGGTGCTAAGGGCGCTCGACGGGACGACTGCCAACTCTCCCCTTGAGCAGAGCATGTCAAGCATGTGCCTTGTCTATCCAGTAGACAATTGAGATCAGCTGGCTTTAGCGCCGTCTACAGATCTGCCCGGCGCCCGCTAGAAGCACGGCAAGGCGGTCTGTCAAAAATGAAGCTCTCAGCCTCGACATCTGCTGTCAAATTAGATCATTTCGGATCATCTCTGATACTTCTCGCCTCTACCTAATGATACTGTGCGGCTATTCAATCGAGCTCATCTCCTCACGGCGCCTTCGATAAACCTTCTAGCCGCTGCTTAAAAGAGCGGTTGGGCGAGTCGACGTCATTTGTGTACGGCTGGTAACATGTCTCAAATCTCACTACCATCGACAACAGTCCGTAGATTGGGGGAACAGTGATGATTACAGTCGATTGAGGGTTGCAGTACAGCCTTGTCGCAATTTGCAAAGTGCCTGCAGCAAGGCGGCGTGAATTCATGTGGACCAGTCTGGACTTGGCGGCGAGACGCGCAGATATTGTAGCTACTCGTGTCCGTCTCTTGCAAAAATCCTATGCATGTACCGTACAACCCATAATACCACCTGATCAGACCGCTGCGCAACGTCTACCACTCGCTATCAACTCTGTCCGGTACATCGATACAGCCGCTCGGCCATCACCATATCGATTAGACCCTGGATCAAAACCTGTTGTGCGCCTCATACGACACTCATCGCACCACAATTGTCCGCGGTTGTTTTCCTTCGACACATGTCGGATCCGCCATAGACGATCAATCTCTGCGGCTCTACGCCAATCCACCTTTGCCTGATATCTTCTCCATCTCCTCTATTTCTTCCCCGCAAATATGGACACGGCTTTCGCAGCCTCAAAACATCTCGTTGAGCGAGCAGGCGGCGCTACTGGAGAGACGAATGGTCGACCACCAATTTTCAAGGTCGTCGGGATCATCCTTGCAATCGCATCTGGTCTCTTCATTGGTGTCTCTTTCGTCGTCAAGAAAGTCGGGCTGTTGCAGGCAAACAAGAAATACAATCAAGAAGCCGGAGAAGGATACGGATACCTCAAGAATTGGATGTGGTGGACTGGAATGTCACTTATGATATTTGGAGAGGTCTTCAACTTTGTCGCCTACGCATTTGTCGACGCTATTCTCGTCACACCACTGGGCGCATTGAGCGTGGTAGTCACTACCGTACTTTCGGCCATCTTCCTCAAGGAACGACTGAGCTTTGTTGGAAAGATTGGCTGCTTCCAATGCATTATCGGATCGGTCGTTATTGTGCTTAATGCACCCGAGCAGTCGGCTGTGTCCAAGATTCAGGACATGCAGCGATATGTCATCTCCCCTGGATTTCTGAGCTACGCTGGTGTGGTAATTGCTGGTAGTATCTTTACGGCGGTTTGGGCTGGACCTAGATACGGCAAGAAGAGTATGCTTGTATATCTCTCGATATGCAGTTGGGTAGGAGGTCTCAGCGTGGTGGCCACACAGGGCTTGGGAGCTGCCATTGTCACGCAAATTGGTGGTGAACCACAGTTCAACCAGTGGTTTCTCTACGTTCTGTTGGTGTTTGTCATTGGAACGCTCTTGACCGAGATTATCTATCTCAACGTAAGTGACTATCGGAACAATTGCGGAATACAACCTGACTTTTGCTGCAGAAAGCTCTCAACCTCTTCAACGCCGCCCTGGTCACACCAACCTACTATGTCTACTTTACCTCTGCAACGATCATCTCCTCTGCAATCCTCTTCCGTGGCTTCAAGGGAACGGCCATATCCATCACTACCGTTATCATGGGCTTCTTGGTCATCTGCTCAGGTGTCGTACTGCTCCAACTTGCCAAATCGTCAAAGGACGTCCCAGACACAGCTGTTTTCAAAGGAGACCTCGACCAAGTCCGAACTATTGCCGAACAAGAGGAACCAGAGTATGAGCCACGCGCTGACACGATTCGTGGTAGTGGCGCGCTTCTTCGCGCTATAAGTCAGCGCAGAGCCCACAAAGAAGTCGAAGAGGCAAAGACACTCTACAGTGAGTCTATGGAACCCATTCGAGAAGACGAGGCTGTGGAGTGGGACGGCCTGCGTCGACGAAAGACTGTTGTGGGCGACTCGGCACAACCTGGGGGTCTACAGCGCAGCAAGACCATACATCCCCCACTAGGCATGTCCAAATTTCCTGACGAGAATGAGTCGGATACCGGTAGTGATGACGTCCATCCTGGCTTTTTCCAGGCACGTTTTGGACGGCGTAGTACGCGCAAATCATCGCGAGGGGACAGTACTGCACGACATGCTTCCCCATCTCCAGTGCCTATGGCCGGTATTCACGTAGACAAACCCGAGGGCCATATCGATTCGCGCGAACACATCTATGGTCTTCCGCCCGGACTTCGGAGACAAGCGGATGGTGCAGATGACACAGCTTACCATTCGCCATCCGACCACATTCACTGGTCAAATTCGGTAGAAGATCGCAGCCACGGTCCTACTCCGCCTCCACATGGCGCACGAAGTGCCCAACCCGCACGACGTACTTTCTCCTTCCAACAAGTCTTTCATCGGCAAAAGTCCGATTCCGCCTCGAACCGGAGTAAATCACCATACCTGGACGCGAGCGAGAGCCGAGACGACCGACCACGTTCTCGTGGCAATAGCCCGTTCACGAATTTCCTATCGCCTCAGCACAAGGATGATTTGTCGCGTGTCAACACCGAAGAGGAGCGCCTCGGACTGGTCAAGGGTGATTCGACTTCCAATCTTGCCAACCAAACCGCATATTTGAACTCATCTCCCGTCGCATCTCCCGATCGGCCGCTCATGCAATCACACCAAGCACGGCAAGAACGAGAGAGCAATCTACGCGCTGCCCGGACGAGAGACAGTGACGATGACGAATGGCACGTGGCCAGCGCTCCAAGTAGTAACGGACGCTCAGAGTCACCAGCAGTGATAGGTCGAGACTTTGGCGTCATGAGTGCCAGCGAAAATAGCAACACCACGGATAGTCCCGTGGTCATGAGTCCGACTCGGGAGGAACAAGCGCAGAGAGCACAAGGCGGTAATAGTGGGAGGCAGACTCCGAGAAGAGGCTATCAACGAGGACGGTACATAGATAGTGACGATGATGATGATGATGACGACTTTGGATTGGGACCTGTACAGAGGGGAAGGGATGGGGTGTAAGTTAGGGAATAGAGGGCTGTGTAGCATGTAATACCCATGATAATGACTACAGAATCATCCTACGGAGATACTTGAAGAGTATGACTGTCCTTTCAGACCAAACTGAAACACCAAAGTTACGCACATCGTCATCGCCGTGGCTTGTGCTGCTGCGTTGACCGTTTTGACCTTCATGTGGCAACGAGTTGCTACCATTTTTTGTCTTCAGCACATCTTTAATCCAACTCCACCACTTCAAACACAGACCCTACTGCGTGCCCACGATAATTTAATTGAGACACCTCGACATGACTCCAATTATTCTGATCATGATTAGTTGAAGTTTGAGACGACAGGACACTCTTGTCGATATGCTCGAGCATGTGAAGACCCCCGAGCGGCTCTGCGGGATGAACCGCGGCGTGGACGTCAAATCTGGGGATCGTCCAACCTCACATTCAACATCACCCAATACCCTCGAGTCGCAAAGCCGCGCGCGGTCGTTACCTGTCTTTCTCAATCTTCAGAACTGTTTTTATCGAAGTATTGGTGAATAGACGACCCATAAATGGCATAGTAGCCTTCCCAATCCCGTCAGCGCGGCCTTGCGACAACCACCTCTTCTCCTGTCGACATAGCAATCATGAATCCAGCCGACCTCACCCTGTCCACACTGGACTCTACCCCTCCTCCCTCAGCAAAGACCATCCCTGGCTCAGCTCTCCTCCCAGGCAAGAACTCGAAGCTCCCTCTTTCAGTACCCCGAATAGACACGGAACCCATCTATACTCAACTCAAATCACTAATAGGCGACTCGTGGTCAGACTACAAAAATGCCCTCTCCTCATTCCTCCTCGGTACTTTCCCCCTACTCCCTCTCTATCCTTCCATCTAACCTCCCAGGTAAACTCAACCAATCCGAACTCACCCTCATCCTCAACCCGATCCTCTCCACCCCACCCACCACCACCTCCCCCTCCCCGCTCCACCTACACAACACCCTCCTCTCCGCCCTCCACTTCAACGCCCTCTACCGGGACCCACCCCCCGAAACCACCGCTCCCTTCGTCCTCGCGACCGACACCCTCTCCCCCAGCACCACCGCCCCAAAATCCACCGCAACATCCGACGCCATCTCCGACCGCCTCAAACGCGAAGTCATGGCCCTCACCGCACGAGACCGGCGCCGCATCAAATCCCTCCCACCCATCACCTCCCAACCCCCGACCTCCGGCCCCCGCGACTCGGGCCCCGCCCAAGCCCGCACCTACCGCGAAGCCCTCGACGCGCTGCCCAGCGCCATCACCCACGGCCTATCCGCCAGCGCAGCAGGAGGGGGCAAAACCAACACCGATCTCGAGATACGGCGACGTTTCGCCCTCCCGCTCGCGAGCGAGACGATGGAGTTCCCCTCCCGCGAAAACATCCAGGCAAGAGTCGAGCCGATTGCGTACGAAGAGGGGCTGAGCGGGGGGGTGATACCGGCGCAACTGTCCGCGGCAGGGGAGCTGGTCGAGGCGGCGGTGGAGGTGTACGTCAAGGAGACGATTGGGGTGTTGCTTGCTGCGACGCGGGGGGAGGGCGAGGGGATGGTGCAGAGTCGGGGGTATAGGAAGCGGGTGAGGCGGGAGGAGAGGGCGGAGGAGAGAGGGGAGGTGCAGAGGGATGTGCTGGGGCGGTTGCCTGTTGAGGTGGAGTATGGGGAGAAGAGAGAGGGGTTGGGGAAGGGCGATTTGAGATTGGCGTGGCGGTTGGATGGGGGGTGTAGGGAGGATAGGTTTTTGGGGGAGAGGTGGGGGGAGGAGGAGATGGAGGTGGAAGAGGTGGAGGGGGGAATGGGGAGGTTGCGGCTGGGGAAGGTGAATGGGACGGCGGTGAATGGGGTGAGGAGGAAGAGTAGGGTTGAGAAGGAGGAGGAGCACGAGGATGCGGATTGGGGGTGGGCTGGCGGGGGGAGGTCAGAGAGGGGCCAGTTGATGGATGTGTTGAGTGGGGCGTTGGCGGTGGGGTCGTGATGGGGGAAGTAGTTTCACATGCGACGACACGTCCATCTGCAGCATCTTTGATACCAAGGTCAACAGGGAAGAAGGAGGAACCTGCGGCATACCTTGCGCTTCCCCACCATCTGCTGATGCAGAAGAAGGAGATAGGAGGTCACCTCATGAGGAGGAGCACCTTCCAATGAGGAGAGTATTGTCCATACCGGCGTTCCGCATCGCCCAAAGAAAGGCAGACCGCAAGGCGTTCAAGGATGGAGTCAAAATGAGAGTTCAAGCGTGCATACCCCCGGATGAAATGAACTACATCATAACGGAATGTTCCAAGCCGAAAAGCCACTAATTGTGCCACCGATGTATTCTACTGTCTTGCTCGCCACTCGAGGTCAAGTCAGGTAGCTGCTAGCCAACTAGACCCTCTCTGTGACGGGGGTCTCAACTTCAGGAATAGCACGTATAAGTAGTTTATAGAGTACCTTGGTGGTAATGTGCGACCATCTAGCCGGAAGTGTTATATAGTACGGGGGCCTGCTACAGAAGGGATCTCTAGATGCACTCCGTGGCTTGAAATGCCCCATAGCCCATGAGGCGTCATCTGGCCCGTCACGCTTCGGCATTTGGTTGGTGTCGGTGTTATATGCACAAGGACATTCCGGCCATGGTATAGAAGCAGGACCTGCTTCAAGAATAGACAGACCAGCAGAGATTGGCTCCCGTTCCAGACAGAGCACTGACACGATGCTGGCCCCCTCCTGATCCTGAGACGTGCATAGCCATAACGCCGTGTTCGAGGAGGAGGTGACAGAATTGAAGTGTATACTTCGGGAAAGGGTATTACTATTCAAGCTTGCACCAGCTCACACCTCTCTCAGTCTTTGGTCTGGCAGCAGATTCTACCAACTTGCACGAGCAGCTACTGTTACGCGCTCTTATCCCCCTCGCTCTGGCCCACCGCCCTGCTTGTGCAGTTCCTATTCATCGCTGAGCAATCTATCCCCTACCCCTACCCCTGATCCTCCAACCCCGACCCGCTACCCAGCCAAGACAAAAGAGCAAACCCATCCCAAAGACCGTAAGCAAGGAAATTCGTGAAGTGAACGTTATCATCTCTCCCATCTCCTTCCGCCAATCCCCATCCACTTGTCCCCCACCACCACCTACCCCTCTTCCACCACCCCCCACCTACCCTCCCTCTCATGCTCCCCAACAGGCTCAACCCTCATCCTCCCCCCTCACGCCCCCCTCGGGATGAACAACCACACTCCCCCTCACCCTCGCCGCCACATCCCGATTCGTGACCGGCAACTGATACCTTACCACCCCTCTCAAGATCAACTCAAACGGATAACCCAACACCCTCTCCCACCTCGCGCTCCCCCCAGCCTCTGTCTTATTCCCCGGCTTCGCGAGCCGAAACTCCCCCGTGCTGAAATGCCGCCTACGTTTGAGAGGGGTGCCGTCGAAGTACAACCCTTGATCGAAGTGGAATACCCGGCCGAGGAGCATGGTTTGCGAGTCCCCTTCCAAGCTGTCGTCGTCGCCAGAGTGCCAGTGGCCGTCCGAGTCTTGCCATGGTTGGCCCGAGACATGCAGATCGTCCTCGGGGGCGGGGCCAGGGGCGGGGCCAGGGGCAGGGCGAGCGGGACGGCGGCGTTCGGCGCTGGTCCCTACGCCGACGCCGGGACCAGTGGGGGCAGGGGTGGGGGATGCTTCGTCGCGCGTGGTCGTGGCGACGTACTTGCTCTTGGCGAAGACGTTGAGGTCCATTTCCCCGACGCCGATGCCGAGGAGGTTCGGGTTGACTGCGCCGACCACCAAGTCGAGCATGATTTCTTGCTCGCTGGCGAGGACGTTTTGGATTTTTTCGATTTGGACCTCTTCCAGGCTGCGGTTGGACATGAAGAGGACCCCGACTGCGCCGATGATGACGAGCGAGATGATGATTAGGCCGAGGAAGCAGCCGCCGAAACGGCCTAGGAAGCTGTTCTGGCGCAGGTTGTAGATGCCTCCGCCGCTGCTGTCGTAGCGCGGGTCGCCGGCGCGGCGGCGTTGGTAGCGCCGGGGTGTTCGGACGGTGCCGACGAGTGGGGTGCGTTCGTCGCTGCCTTCTTCGCCAGCGTCGTCATAGTCGTATTGGCGGAGGCCGGCGCCGTCTTTGCGCCAGGGACCGAAGCGTTGGTTTGCTGCAGGGGCGGATTTGGGTTGTGAAGGGGTGTTGGGTCGTGAGGAGTGGCGAGTGCCACCGCCGCCGCTGGCTAGATTGGCGCGGAGTTTATTCGCTTGCGTAAAGGGACTGTCTTCGCCGCCGCCGTAAAGGGAGGAATTGGAGCCGATCGTGCGGCCGAAGCGGGAGATGTTGCGTGGGTGATGTGCGCGGATGGTACCCATACCTGTAGCATCATCGGCGGGAGAGTCAAGGGCGGAGTAAGGATTGTTAGAGAACTTCATAGATCGCTTTCCGGCGACTCTATGATTGTCGTAGCCTGCGCGGAGGTTGAGGCGGCGGTCTGATTGAGAGTGTATCGACGTTACAGAAGGAGTGCGCGAGTGATTCCTATTCGTGCGCAGTTGTGGCTCAGGAGGATTGGACTCGTAGACGAATGTCTCATCGCTGTCAGATGAATTGGCCTCGTCGACCTGTGATGCCACTCGTGCCTCGAAGATGTCGGCTTTGGACGACGCTGTCCCATTGTGCACACTAGGCGCTTTGCGAACCGCCTTCTTGCGTTCTTTCCGTGGTCGTATTGTTTCGTTGCTCGGCTTGAGTCGAATGCTGCCACCTGGGTCGCCACGCGGACCAGCGGCTCGGTCAGCGCTTAGAGCGGATTGAGGAATGGAGGAGACAGTCTCAGTCTCCACAGTCATGTTCCTAGTGCCATCGACCTGCTTCGCACGCGCAGTGGCCGGTGCCGATTTACTCGATACCATCTTGGCCTTGTTTAGGTCGATGGTGAGGTCCTTTTTACCTTTACCATCGCTGCGGTTGCCATCGCCATCACTCTCGCCTGACTTGTTGCCAGTGTCCTTCTTGTGAACGGTACCATTCGGGGTCCGGTCATCGTCAGAGCTCTTAGTCTGTGACGAATTCATGGAGTAGAAACTGTGATAGTATTAGTACGTCACAATGAGATATCACCTGTGGATATATACCTTTGATCAGTGCTTTCCCCGAGAACACTCCCTGCAGGCGGGGTCGCTTCTTGTACTGTTTCTAAACTCGATTTGGGTCCACTGGGTCCTCTGTTCGACACCTTGGGTGTCTGTACTAGCCCTGTATCCCCGAGCCCATCCCCCTTCAGATCTGGCACAGCAGTACCTGGTGGTGTAGAGTTCTGCACAGTAATCGGCGGGGCACTCAAATTGTCCAACTTCCTCGGCACCGAGTTCCTCCTCGAAGACGGCGCAGAAGGACCGGGTGACTTTACTCTCGGTGAGAAGCTGGGGCTGACCGGAGTTTGAGACTCGGTTGCAGGGGCTGTCCGCGAGGTTCGGGGCAGCCTGCTGACCGCATCTGCGACAGGGTTGCTATTGGAATGCAGTTGAGGTACAGCCGCTGCGGAGAGAGCGCGTTGTATGGCAGCCGCAGAAGGTGGAGCGGCGGAGGATTGTGTCGATACTGGCCTGATCGGACTCGCGTCGTGGCTATTCTTCCTTGACCGTACACCAGCGGCGCGTTGCGCTGTTGACTGTGGAGTCTCTTGCGGTCGCACCGAGGGCCGTATGGGTGACGTATTTCGAGATGTTTGGGGACTCGCGGAGACGGAGGGCGGGAGTGAGGGGACTAGGTTGGTAGAAGGCTGTTTTCGCATGGAAGGGATGTGAGTGTTTGATCCATCGCGACGTAATGTCGGGCTGGGATCGCGGTGTGATGGGACATGTCGTTGGGGTGTTTGTACCGCGTCGGTATCGTGTGTTTTGGGCTGACTGGGGACGGACTGGGAGCCTTCCCTGCCAGCCTCCATTGTATATGTATGCCTTGCTCTTTACTGTTGATCGCCGTCTATGAACAGACTCGTACATGCGTGATCGTCTGTGGCAGCCTAGCTACACTCATCATGTCGGGGACGAGGTTCCAGTGTGTCGCAAGGCTCAGGGTAGCGCAAAAGAAAGCCGTCACGACGACGTATTTCCGGACGGGTGAATGGCAGTGGGGTATCTTCAGTTCAAAGGGACGAAGGATGTTGATTCCTGTCGGGATCCCTCTTTTCGTCTTTTCCTCTCTCTCGAACCTTGAACTCTGTCCTGCTGGTGTCATGCAAACGTCGTGGAGCAGTTTTTGAGCCAATCAACGGGGAGCAAACGTAGATGGCTTCTCAGGAACAGGAAGGCAAAAGACAAGAGCAGGAAACTTGGGCCGGGCTGACTGACCCAAAAGTCCAGGGAGATCGGATCCCTGGGACGCACAAGAAACCGCTTTTCAGGAGATGATTTAAATTTGTTGGACTGCACATGGTCTGTTCCTGACTATCGCTGCATGCTCCCCACCAAACATGCAGCATCACCGTTTGTTATCCTTTGATGAGAGGATTCCGCGCCGAGGACAGGAGCCGGACAGCGAGTGACAACGATACGTGTCTCTCCTCCTGTATGAGAGAGAATCTGCTTCGCCTCCACGACTTCACCGAGCACGGCCGTGGCACCTCCTTTGGTCGACCTCGGACCGTCGACGTGGGTGAGACAAAACACCCGTCATGAGCCACTCTTTTCCCGTGGTCGCGTGCTGCTGCTTCAATTCTTAGCTGCAGCTGTCTGTACGACGAGCTCGCTTGCCTCATCTATCTACTGCTATCTCCATCCATTCCACCAATCCAAGCCCATAAATCCCAACAGCCCATCCCACCCGTCGAGTCTCTGGTCTTACTACACATCATCAGGCATTCCTGTGCCTCTTTCCCCTATACATATCTGCTGATCGTCCATCGAAACAAGCACCGTCTCTGCGGCGCATCGCAAAAACACACGTATGCCATATTTGCCAAATGCGGGAATCATTGTCGTCTTCTCAAAACAAGAATCCAATTCAAAGTGGGGAGTCGTCATCATGCGCTGGAAATGCTGCAAAAAGCATGTCTTCAATTCAAGGGTCGTAAAAAGTCTGTGGTGGTGTCGTACATTCTGGGTTGTTATTGTCATCGTGCTGAAGCCGGCCGTAAAACGTGTAAAGTAGGTGTGGGTATCGTCGGTGGTGAGGAATTGTTTCAGGCGTCGAACATCTCGATATCTTGTCCATGGCTGAGGACATCGTCGGCAGGACCCCAGTTGCCTTCGTAGATAGTCGCTCCAGCCCGGCGGCGACGAGCGGTCCATTCGACACCTTCACTGAAGAGGACGCCGTCGACGGTAGGACGTTCGTCTGGGTTGGGAGAGATTAGACGTTGGACGAGGCTCTCAAGAGACTGAGCATTGTGTGAGTCGACCATGAATTTTGGTGGCTGGACAAGGTCACGAGCTCGAGGCGTAGCCACCATGCGGCGATTGCAGAAGCCAAGGTCGTCATCGTCGTCCATCTCTGATCCAAGTGTATCGTGAGACATGCCATCCATCATGCTGACAGGATCGCCAGATTCGTCTCGAACAAGGGTACTATCAGAGCTGAATGTCAAGCTGGGAAGGTCACTCATGTCGCCAGCACGAAGCCGCTGCCAGGAAGTGCCATTGTCGGGAAGAACGATATTGCCAGCAATCTCAAGCATGATCATGCCGAGGGCAAAGATGTCGGCTGGCTTGTCGAAGCGTCCACCGAGGACTTCAGGAGCAATGTACTCACGATCTCCCTCTCCGTCAAGGTGAGGAGGTGCCGGCCAGGTGCTAGCCATGCCGAAATCACCAATTTTGAGAACGCCCTCCCAATCGATGAAGACGTTGGCAGGCTTGAGGTCGAGGTGGATGTAGCCAGCATCATGGATGCTCTTGACTCCCTGTATCATCATTAGCATGGTCAGTGTCATGGTGATCAGAGAAACTCACCAAAGTCAACTCGAGCAGAATCTTCCAAATCCTAAAGTCGTCGAGTCGTGCCTTGTACCCGGTTTGGGAGAGGAAATCCTTCAAGTTGCCATTCTCGCAGAACTCGGTCTGGATGTAAAGATGATTCTTCATCTCCCAAGAGTCCACAGACTCGATGACATGCTCGTGACCAGTCAGAGCCTTGAGGATCTGAACTTCCTTCATCTTACGAGCTCGATCCTTGCTGCCAGTATAAGGCTTTTTGGACTTTTTAACAACCCAGACTTTGCCGAGTGACTTGCTTGCCGACTGGTTGACTGGATTCTCGACTCGATAGACAATGGAGAACTCGCCAGTACCAAAGACGTGCACACTGTTGAATCGAGACGTCAGAGTCGTGTCAACGTCGTTCTGCAACATGCTTGACGTGGCTGCAGTAGTGCTGACTCCAAACGAGAAAGGGTAGTCTCGAGGTCCTGTGGGAGTGGCCGGGGGAAGTCCGTTAACGCTGCTGCCAAAGTTGAGAGTACCCCGCTGGTCATTGGAGATAGATAGGCGACTAGCATCGGGAGGAGTGTAGGACTCTTGGGGAGTAAGAGGAGCGTCGAGTGATGTTGCTGGCGTGTGAGCTACCGGTGCTATACGAAGAGTTATTTCTGCGCTCTTCGGTCTTTGAGCGGGTGCATTTGTCTTTGAGGATCTGTGTGCTAGTGGGGAGGGTGATCTTTCTATGAATGGTGGACGTGGTGTTCTTGATGAGCGACCCAGGGAAGGTGAATGATTGTCAGAGGGTGAGAATGTTATGAATGGTGTTCGTGATGATGTGGTCATGTCTTCTTTCTGGTGGTGTCTTGGTGTTAGGTCGGGTTGAAACTTACGCTCATTGTCGAAACTGGTCTCGGGGTTGGTGAAGGTATCAGGGGCAAGAGATGAACGACGACCGAGAAGACTGCTTCGCAGACTGTTGCCTTTGCCTTTGGATTGAGGTCGAGGACCGGCGTGGGCAGGCTTGGTCGGTGTAGGAGGTAGCTCGTCTGCAGACATCTGCGTATCGATCTTGCCAGATGGTGACTGAGACAGGTCATCACCCTCGATGCTGAGGAAACTGGCTCTCCTGATCAGTCGGCCTTGAGCAACGCGAGACCCGAAAATGCCAACACCCTTGCCGAAGGACTCGGGAGAGCCTCGGAAGGAATGAGGACTGAATGGCGTCGTTGGAGATCCAAACTCATGGCGAGGACGTGCAGATTTGCCAAATGCAGACGGAGGTGCCGGAGTCGCTGCCATGCTAGGCATCGACACCTTCTTCGACGGCGTGTCTGGCATGTTCGTGCTATTACCAAAGAAAGCTGCCGGGAGGTCGACATTACGGTTGCGCTTAGAGATCAGGCCCGTAGACATGAATGCGGCTGGTAAAGGTCTCGCAGACTTGAAGTTCGTCGGGGTCTCGAATGAATCTGATCCTTGTGAGTCTGCCTCATCGAGTCGGGG
This sequence comes from Elsinoe batatas, assembly GCA_017309325.2. Lineage (NCBI taxonomy): Eukaryota > Fungi > Ascomycota > Dothideomycetes > Myriangiales > Elsinoaceae > Elsinoe > Elsinoe batatas. The sequence continues at coordinate 3,309,835 of JAESVG020000010.1, forward strand.
TCGTAAGGCGCCAATGGGCAGGGACTTTGAAAAGGCCTTTGGCATTGGTGCTTCATTGGCCTCTAATGAGGCAGCGACCGCAGCTTGGATAGAGATGTCCTCCGTGAAGCTCGAGTTCGACGACGATGGGCTCAGCGCGTTGGACAAGGGATGTGGTTTTGGGCCTTGCTGTGTTGCTTTTGGATTCTGACTCTGGTTCGGGAAAAAGCAGATAGGCTCGAGTGATCGCAAGGGCAGCGATCCATCCAGCGACATCCTAGATCGCGCTCGATTCGATGTTGGACTCCCCGTGAACGCAGCGCGTGGAGATGGTGGCGCGTCGGAGGACTCGAAAGTAGTTCTGGGCTTTGTTGTTCCCGCGCCTGCGCGTTGCTGCAAAGTAGACCTTCTCAAGCTGAATGGACGTCGCTGTGGCGACCGTTGTGATGGTACATTGGGGGTATTGGAGTCGTCGAGGCTATTCTTCCGCTCTCGAGGAGAACTAGTAAAGTCAAAGTTCTGATCGAGTATGTTGAAGTCGTTGCCTAGCATGGCTCCGTGAAGACTGCGACGCTTTGCGCGAGGACTCCCGACATTGGGCGAATCCAAGTTCATGACTCCGTCGCTTCGCTTGAGGGGACTGGACTTTGCTGGTGTCAGGTGATCGCGTATCGCAGAGCTCAGACTGCCCGGTTTGTCGGCATGCGCCTTAAGCAGGTCGAACTTGATAGGCTCGTTGTCCAACTCGAAGCGCATGATTTTTGGAGAGTCTTTTGGGGTCATGCTGATATTTTCCTGTCCGGTGGCAGAACCTCTGAAGGGGAGCGAGATGTGGCTGGTGTTACTCTGATTGCTGCCATCCGCAAGTGCTCGCCTGGCTGGACTGTTGGGGGAAGTTCTGCGTGGTACTGTCTTTAGCGGCGCAGTCTTGCGCAGAGTGAACCTTGGTCGAGCGCTTGGTGGGGTTTCGGCGATAATATTCGCATCGATGGAGAAGGTGCGCGACAAGGATGATGGCGACAGAGGTGAAGTCGGGCTTTGTTTGGGCGACTTCATGTTGTGGAGTTGAAAGCGCGACGGCTTTGAAGGTGACCGCGACAATGACCTTCGGATTTGCTTGATTGATGGGAATGCGTCGACACCATACTGCGAATGTGTCGGTGACAACATGTGCATAGTGCCGCCCGCCGAGCGATGTGGAGAGTATTCAAAGTCCATCTTGTATCCCAATCATGCGGCTGCCTGATTCCCTCTACGCGGAGGATGTCTCCGACAGAGTTGTGCGGAGCTCTTCTTGTGTACACACCATGCACTTGATCACGATCTGTGCTGACAGTTGAAATGACAGACGTTATGATCCGATACTGCCGTCAAGCAAGGCGGACAGGAAGGGGCGCGATAGGTTGCGACGATGAGGGCTGTGTCGTGTCGCAAGCGGAGGGCAAGCGGTGACTATCTCGAGGCGTTGTCTGGACCGGACGAGATGTTCGATTACTCGGAATGTAGCGGTGGTTTGGATCGAGTCGGGACGGTAGTGGTTTGGTATGATCGAGGTCGACGTTGGAGGAGATGGTAAACAAACGCGTCTGATATGCGCACAGATGGAGTTTCGGGGACGTCAAGAGTCGAGGATCGCAAACGGCTGCGTCTAGTAGGCGTGGTAGGGTGGTACAGGGGTCCTTTGAGAGTCGGGATGTCGGATGTCGAGATCGATGGGCGGAAGGGAGAGTGATCGTTGATGTTGTGGGTTTTGGATTCAAAAGTTCGAGGGGATCGCAGGGAAGTGATCTTGATCGCGCCTGTCGCTCCTTCCGTACACACCAGAGGCACCAAGGTGAGCCCAAGGGAGACTCGCGGGCGGGCTAATGGCGGATGCGGATCCTCTTGGTGTGTGCACGCGCCACGTTATGCTGAACTGAACGGGCCGTCCTTTTTTTCATTTGCTCGCTGCACCTCGGGAGAGCTGCATATAGAGTGCGAATGGTCTGGTGATGCTAAGAAAAAGTCTCACAAGCATGCAGCGGTGTACGAACTGGAGTGGATCGATTTTGTTAATGCCGCCTTCGAGGAACCACCGTCTTTTTTGCTCGAGGCTGTCGACGTTGGGCTGTGCAGAGGGTTTGCTCTCTTCGGGCAGTCTGTTTTGGGAAAATCAACAACAAGACGCGTAGTCACGTGACGGCATGACGCGCCAGGCTCGCCGATCTCTCTGCGACAGGACAGCCAGGGCAAGACGACAAGGTCCTGGACAACCTCTTGCGCATGACGCGGCAAAGATGCGCATCCCGCTTCGCCGTCTTTCATGGTCTTGATGGGTCTGTACCTGCTTCTCCATGCGGGATTGTCAACACGCTGGCTCTAGGCTCCTCTAGCTTGACGAGCTCCATCGTAATAACGTGCAGAACCCTGGCTATCAATATCATCTGAGACATTTTGTCAAAGCCAAAGCTTTGCTTGCCGTCGGCGTGGACACTCTTGATCTTGGGCAAGCGGGATCTCGCATTTTGCCCTGCTGTCGTTCATCACATTCTGCCAACTTTCCAACCCTGCTTTTAAGCTCGTCATCGGTTGCCTCATTCGCTCCTACCATCATCATGTTTTACCGGCCAGGTAGTGATACTGAGGACCACGGACTGCCGCACGATCCATTCAAGGCAAGTTGCATCTCCATGTCTCCCAGTCCTTGGGTTTGTCGTCAGTGGTAGGTATGACATGGGCCAACCATAGATAGGCTTGCGTCGTGCCCCGACCCATTGGATGGATCTCAACCCTGTCCCAAGATGGCAAAGCCAACCTGGCGCCATACAGGTGAGGCCCGAGATTGGCATATGCTCAGCCAGAGCTAATGAACAGCCAATTCAACAACCTCACTTTTGACCCTCCACTGGTCATGTTCAGTTCGAATCAGAACACTGACGGCACAAGAAAAGACACGGTTGTCAATGTCGAAACGACGGGCCGCTTTGTGTGGAACCTCGCTACTTGGGATCTACGTGAAGCGGTCAACATCACGGCTGAACAATTGCCGCATGGAGAGGATGAGTTCGAGAGGGCTGGTCTGGAGAAGGAAAAGGCCAATTTGACTGACATCCCAATGGTGAAACGGTCTCCAGTCAAGTTTGAGTGCGAATATCACTCAACCATCCGAATTCCCGGTAACCCTCCTATGGGCACAGTGGACATCATCATCGGCAAGGTTGTTGCTGTGCATATCGCCGATGACGCTCTCACGGACGGTATGCTCGACGTGAATAAGACCAAGCCTATCGCTCGCTGTGGATACTACCAGTATGCCGTCATTTCGACTACGTTTGAAATGATAGTTCCTGGCACCAACAAGATGTTGCTTTCAGGGCTCGAAGGTAGCGCCAAAAAGAATAGAGAGGCTGCAGCCGCCAACAAGAAGTAATTTGGCATGGCAACAATGTACATACATCAGCAGAGTGTCAGCTGTGGAGACTCATTTGCGTGTATTCGTAGCGCATGTATGGTCTTATTGTATTGGGGCAGAGTATATGCTGCAAGCTTGTCGCGCCCGTTGGTCGAGCTCGAGGCAAAACGCAAGATGAAATGCAATGATGAGAGTATTCTAAGGGAGCCGATTGCCTCAGCGAATAGCTACGTAGTTCGACCATGTCAAAGACTTACATTGGTACAACGATTTCGCGTCCAAATATGCACAATTGATGCATGAAGAGCTGCGTCCATACAGTGTGCATACAGCTGCATAACAGACCCGCGAGATCTGTGTGACTTGACTCTGATTGGCTGCCAGGTTTTGTGGTGAACGACTGGCTTGGCGACATCAGCCACACGGAGCTGCGCGCATCTGAGCTGGCATTGAGCACCTGAGGGGCCACTCGTGCCTCTGTTCGTCCTTACCAGATCTGACTAAACGGTAGCAACTGATAGTACAAGGTATTTGCTGCACACAGAGTATGATCGGGCTGCTCAGATGATGCTGTAGTGTTCGGCACGATGCCTCCTTCAACAGCGGCAAATGGACCACCTCCATCTCCACGGCATCAAAGGCGCATTGTGAGTATCGTGTAATCGATTGCCCACGCTAGAGACTCTGACATCGCTAGTTGAGGAACTCTACGGTCATTGTGCCGTCGACCGGAGAACGGATCCATCGAGAATTCACATTGCCAGCACTGGGCCAGGATGACGACGCCACTCCCACTAATGGTCACATCGGACAGGAGGATGCTGAACCTCTTCTGGCCACCCATTCCGAAAGCCACAACCCATCATGGATCCAAAAGCTGACTCGAGCACCCCGGAATGCTTATCATAGCACTGTCAGCTTCGTCAACTCCAAGGATGGTCGCAGAGTTCTAAAGTGCTCACTCGCATATGCTCTGGGAACATGCGGCACCTTCTTTCCTCCGATATCAGCTTGGCTGGGTCACTCCGACGGCAAGCATATCATGGCTACGGTGACTGTCTATTTCCACGCAGCCAGAACGATGGGGAGCATGCTGGAAGCCATCATATGTGCTTTGGTAGCCTATGTCTACGCCGCATTCCTCTGCTTGACCAGTATGGGTATTTCAATCTTCTTCGCCAAGCAGGACATGCTACTTACCGGACACGCTGTCGTACTCTTCATCTGGATCGGAGGTGGCCTTGGTTTCATTGCCTGGATCAAACAGAGGCTAGGAAATCCGCTCGTCAACGTCGCATGCTCGCTGGCTTCGCTGGCATCAATCACAGTCTTTGTCAAAGAGGGCTCGATTCAAGCCGGCAAGTTTTCCGAGGAAAAGGTTGTGCAGGTCTTGAAAATGGTTATTCTTGGCATCATCTTCACGTCCGCAGTGAATCTTCTCGTCTTCCCTGAGAGGGCACAATATAGGCTCAACGCTGGTCTCACTTCCACGACTGATTTACTTGGGGATCTGCTGAATGCAATCACAAGAGCCTTTCTCGGCGGTACGGAAGCTGAGTTGCAATCAGATCTGTTCGAAAAGACATTCAAGGACCTAAAAAGTAGCCTGAAGACACTGAAGACCGATCTTGCCGAGAGTCGATTAGAGCACTTTGTTCAAGGTAACGAGAAGCAGTACAGGATCGAGGCTGAGATTGTCAAGTGCATCAACAAGATTTCTCAGAACCTCGGTAGCTTGCGAAGTGCAGCGATCTTGCAATTCGATCTCATCAGAACCACTCAGGCCAAGGATATGAACATACCGAAGGGTAATCTCTCGAGAGCGTCTTCCTTCCTCATGGCTCAATCCTATGTCTCGGAGCCAGAAGAGATTGGTGGTTTGGGCTTGAAGCCAATTGATGAGGAAATAGAAGAGCCCACGGAGCCTGGAGAAGGCGCTGCATCACCTGCACTTTCTCAAGGACCCTCTGTCCAAACACTGAGACGTACCGCTACTATCACGCCTGCAGACATGTTTTCGACGTTCATCCAACAGCTTGGTCCGCCCATGAAGTCCTTGGTGCACACTCTCAAACTCATCATGGACGAATTGCCATTTGAATCTGAAACGAGCGACAGTGTTACCATTAACGAGAACTTCTACTCGTCGCTGAAGTCCGCTATCGAACTCTTTAGGACTGCCAGACGAGATGCTTTGACCAGCTTGTATCGCAATAAGTCTCTTTACGCCACGACGAGTCTCGAGCGTCTCGCTGACTACGAGGAGATTGCTGCGTCTTGTGGGCACTTTTCGTTTGCCCTGATCGATGTGGCGGAGGAGATTGCCAATTATCTCGACCTGCTAGAGGATCTCAAGGTCCAGCATGATCGTGAACCTCACCGCCCTACTTACGGCTGGCTCAAGTTCTGGCAGAAAGAGGAACGTCTTCGCCTGACCAAGAATCCAGAGGAGCGCTTGCTCGAAGATGAACAAGCCAATGGTGATGACGGACATTCCAGCAATGTGCCACAAGCGCTCCGTAGCCGTGACCGGATGTTCAAGAACCGGAGCCCTACCGTGACGTCCTGGAACTATCGCCTATACAGGGCTGCCATCTGGCTTCACCGGGACGATATTCGATTTGCAGGGAAAGTAGGCATCGGTGCTGCTATGCTCGCTGCTCCAGCCTTCATTGCCGAGACTCGACCAACATTTCAGCACTTGCGTCTTGAATGGGGTCTAGTCTCTTACATGGTCGTTTGTTCCATGACAATCGGCGCTGTCAACACTTCAGGTCTTGAGCGATTCATCGGTACTGCAATGGGCGCTGCTCTCGCAGTGATCGGCTGGATCATCTCCTCCGCCGAAGCTGTGCCGCTCATGGTTTATGGCTGGCTCGTCTCGCTCGGCTGCTTCTACATTATCGTGGTTCAGAAGAAGGGTCCCATGGGTCGCTTCATCTTTCTCACATACAACCTGTCAGCACTCTACGCATACTCGCTGTCTATCAAAGACGATGAAGACGACGACGATGAAGGCGGGATCGACCCTGAGATCTGGGAGATTGTGCTCCACCGTGTTATCTCTGTCATGATCGGTTGCATATGGGCCATCGTCATCACCCGAATCATCTGGCCCATCTCGGCTCGGAAGAAGCTCAAGGAAGGCATCTGTCTACTCTGGATGCGAATGGGTCTCATCTGGAAGCGTGACCCTCTTGCACTCCTCCTAAACGGCACACCAAGCAGTAAAGTCACCGACATACGTGAGGAAGCAGACCTCCAGACCTTTCTCTCGTCACTGGATGGACTCAAGGGCGCCGCCAAATCCGAGTTCGAACTTCGCGGTCCATTCCCGGACAAATCGTTTGCCATGATATTGGAACGCACACAGCGTATGCTCGACACATTTCATGGTATGAACGTGGTCATCAGTAAGAATCTCAAAGCCACACCAGGCGAAATGGAGGTGTTACGATACACCAATGATGAACGAGGTGCTCTGTCAGCTCGCATCAGCCATCTCTTTAGCGTGATAGCCAGCACCGTCAAGATGGAGTATCCACTCAATGACGTCTTGCCGAACATCGAGCATGCGAGAGACAGGCTTTTAGCAAGGGTGTTCGAGTTCAGGCGGCAAGAAGGTGGCAATATCAAGGAAGAGGATTTCGAGATCATTTATGCATATGGTAAGTCCTCTCTCGCAAAAAATCGTCCAGCTCTGTACTAACACAGCCTAGTATTGGCTACGGGACAATTGGCAAAGGACATTGCGGCCATCATCAAAGAGCTCGAGCAACTGTACGGTACACTGAACGAGGACAATTTCCGGCTCGACTAGGCATGGGCAAAGGGGACGGCGCACATGGCGGGCAAAAGAGGCACCCAGCAAAAAGGCAATATCATCTTTCACAATAAACATGTATCCAGCAACACCTCACCACCCCAAGCCCCCAACTCCCCCGTCCATTCCACCTCTACACAACCTCCTTCACCTCAACCCTCACATCCGCACAATTCCCCGGCGTCACCGGCTCCACCCCACCCTTCGCCACCTTCGCCCTAACCTCCACCCCAAAACTCCACTCACAAACCAACCACCCACTCGCCCTCCTCTGCACCGCACTCCAATTAAACCTCAACTCCCCCTTACCATCCACATAATACGCCCCCTCGGCAAAATCCCCCGTCCCATTAACCTTGTCCTGCACCAACCTAAACCCCGGGTACCTCCCGCCGTCTTCGTAGGGATTACGTACGACGCCGTAGGTGAAGGCGTTGGTCCCGCGGCGCGAGAATGTCCCGTTGAGGTAAGCGTGCTCGGTGTCGAGGAGGTGGAGGTAGAAGAGGGGGTGTTGGCCGGACTGTTTGGAGGAGAAGATGGTGCGGTTTTGGTAGATTACCGGGGGGGCCGCGGGTGAAGACTACGGCCTCGGAGTCGGGGTTAGTGCGGTTGGTGGGGGAGGCGGTGAGGTAGAGGGGTGGGCCGCCAGCTGAGGAGGGGGAGTTAGCGGGGGATGATGGGGGAGTAGAGGGGAATGGAGAGGGCAGGGGAGGGGATCAGAAGGAGGTGCTCACGGAGATAGTTGTTGTCGCCTCGGGTGTAGGAGATGAGGAGGTTGTGGAGGTGGGATTTGTCTTTTTGGGTGGCGGGCTTGAGGAGTTCGGTGGTGAGGATGAATTTGGTGGCGTTGACGGAGGCGGCGTCCACGGCGAGGGTGAAGGCGAGGAAGGAGACGAGGAGTGCTAGAGGGGAAAACATCTTGGGAATGGGGCAGGGGTCGCTGTGGAGGAAGCGAAGGGCTGCGGGTGCATCTTATGCTGGAATCAATCCTTACGGTATGAAGCTGTGCCGTAACGGCTGTACAATGTCTGATAATTACGCCGTATGGAGTCGTCGGTTGCGCCTGCCAAGTCAATGGTGCAACAAAGTTCGTTCTAATATGTGCCTTACTCCATGTGGTGAACGGTTTTCCACGTTGTCCTGCAACCGGTCACGAGCCGCACCTGCTCAATTTGGCTCAACATGATGGCGCTTGGTGACCGACGTCTCTCGTCAAGGTCAGAAGGAAAATACTCGCAAATGTTACCAAGTCGCCTAACAGAAGACCTACTAAACATGCCACACGTGAGGCACCAGTATGTCGCTCGAATCAGTGCGCATACGTTCCTTCCTTTTTCCACAAGAGCTTCTACGGACGCCTTACTACGGTCTTTGTCATGTTCGATCCGACATCCACATTCTCGGATCTCATGTATCCATAAATAATGTTATCTTTCGTGACGGCGTGCAAACTCAGGTCATTGTAAAGGTTATAAGTCGTCATGTGGCGTACCTATGGAGAGCGGAGGGGAACAGCCTGAGGACTGGTAGGCTCACGTCGTACAGTCGCGTTTCCTGGGAGCTATTGACAGCGGTGATCCGGGATTCAAGAGGGATCTTGCTGAGCTGCTATACATCTACGAGGATGGCGGTGATGTGCATGTATTCATTATCTTATCTGATCTGATCTCCGCATGTGAAGCAGCTGCCCCACGTTCACTTCTCAGGCTACCTTCCTCAGTCCAAACAACACCTTTCCTTTCAGCGATTCTGTGCCGCCTTGAGCAGGTAGACGCATTTTTGGTAGTATCTGGAAGCCTGAAACTACCAGCAAAGTGGTATAAGTACCCAAGTCAGCACAATGTATCGGGGTCAATCCGAGAAGATGCCACCCATGCCCCCCAGAACAAGAGGCCTACAACTTCGACCGGCAAAGTCGCCGGACAATTCCTATACCTTTGGCAACCTGTATGTATCATCCTACCAGACCGTCAGCATTGTCTGGTAGGCTAACGTCCTAGTGTCGCTGTCTCGGCCAGAGATATCCCCCCAAACGATCGCGGCGACATCTACCTCCTCGTCAACGGTCAATACGTTCTATCAGCTCGACCACATCCACAGTTCCCATCTGGATCGATATCACTCTCCGATGCTCAGCGAACATGGATGCAAATTGCACTCACAGATGTGGTGGAAGTGCAGCCGTACGATCCATTCTCGTCAGGCACAGACAGTTATTTGGGGACGTTGGACGTAGAAGTAGGCTTTGCTGGTAGGAAGACGACGGACATACCGTATGATCAGGATGAGCTAGCGAGCGCCTTTATACACAACTTCCGCAACCAGATCTTTGCGCCAGGACAACAATTGTTGATGGACTTCAAGGCGATTCCGTTACGACTCACTGTCAAAACTGTGGAGCTGGTAGACCTCTCGGCTCTTAGGGGTGGTCAGGGTGGTCAAGGCGGTCAAACACATACGGACGGTCGTGCTCGAGGTATTCTCACTCCAGAGACACAAATCAACTACTACAAAGATGCGCGGACAGGTATCAACCTCAAAGGCTCGAACCGAAGACCAGCAGCTTCATCAGTTGTACGGCCAGACTTCAAGTTCGAGGACATGGGTATTGGCGGTCTAGACGTCGAATTCAGCGCCATCTTCCGGAGAGCTTTTGCAAGTCGCATCTTTCCCCCAGGACTGGTAGACAAGCTCGGTATTCAACACGTGCGAGGCATCCTTCTCTATGGTCCTCCTGGTACCGGAAAGACCTTGATCGCTCGTCAAATCGGCAAGATGCTGAATGCACGAGAGCCAAAAGTCATCAACGGTCCAGAAGTGCTGAACAAGTACGTTGGTCAATCAGAAGAGAACATTCGGAAGCTATTCGCCGACGCAGAGAAGGAATACAAGGAGAAGGGAGACGAGTCTGGACTTCACATCATCATATTTGACGAGCTGGACGCTGTATGCAAACAACGTGGCGCTGGAGCTGGTGGTGGTACTGGTGTAGGAGACTCGGTGGTCAACCAGTTGCTCTCGAAACTCGACGGTGTAGATCAGCTCAACAACATCCTTCTCATTGGTATGACAAACAGAAAAGACATGATCGATGAAGCGCTTCTCCGATCTGGTCGTTTGGAAGTACACATGGAGATCTCATTACCGGACGAGCACGGCCGAGCACAAATCTTCAAGATTCACACTGCACAAATGGCAAAGAACGATGTCATGGGCTCGGATGTGGATCTCCTTGAGCTTGCGAAGCGTACTCGTAACTTCTCTGGTGCTGAGATCTCAGGTCTGGTAAAGAGTGCATCCTCATTTGCTTTCAATCGACACATCAAGGTCGGCACTGCAGCAGCAATTGATGATTCGGTGGTGAACATGAAGGTCCAAATGGCCGACTTCATAAGTGCCTTGGACGAAGTACAACCTCTATTTGGTGCATCAGAAGACGAACTGTCCAAGTGTATCCCTGCCGGCATCCTGCACTACAGCCACGGTATCGACTCTATCCTCACATACGGACGAGAGTACACATCACAAGTAAGAAGTGGCGGCTCACCCCTCCTCACACTTCTCTTACACGGACCGAAAGGCTCTGGTAAGACTGCTTTGGCTGCTCAAATAGCTCTCGACTCGCAATTTCCTTTCATCAAGCTTGTCCGACCTTTTGATATGACCGGCATGAACGAATTGCAGAAGATCCAGTATCTGCAGAAGGTCTTCACAGACGCTTACAAGAGTCCGTTGAATGTGCTCGTCCTGGATAATCTGGAGCTACTCATCGATTGGGTACCTGTAGGTCCGAGGTTCAGTGCCAGTGTGCTGGCGGCGTTGAAAGCTATGATGGAGAATCGGCCACCACAGGTACATGTCTTGACCAATGTACCAGATGAAATGCTAACCCTTCCAGGGACGACCTCTCCTAATCATCGCCACCACATCGGACCTCTCCGTCCTACGCCAACTACAACTCGACTTCGACGCCGAGATCCCTGTTCCATACATCAACAAGCACCAAGAACTCGCGTTCGTCATGCACGAGTCTGGCGTGTTCAAACAAAATGAAATCAGCGCTGTGCTCGCCGAAATCAGTGATACTACCAGCTCGGAAGATCTTGGCGGCGGTATTGGTATCAAGACGGTCTTGACGGCCATCACAACAGCGTCGCATTCGGAAGACAAGGTGGGACGATTTGCCCAGATCATCGCCGAGGCTGTGAGCAGGAACTCGGCGAGGTAGTTGCTGGTAGGATTAAGGAGTTGCGGGTAGTGTCGGGTACTCTTTAAAATAGAAGTGAATGACGTACTCTGCATTTTGTGGTGATACCTGACCTGTCTTCGCTACCAGGCAGTCAACTAATATCTCATCCTTTGGAGATTAATCGATGCATTTTCTGGTAGTACTTGGAGGACAAGACCTACTAGGCAGTCCTCCAGCGCATGCTTTGGAGACCAATCGATGCAATTCTGGTAGTAAGTGGTCGATCTTGCCTACCAGTCGCGACGACAAGGCCTAACGGATGCTGAGGGCATTGTGCACAGCTTTTGTCGGAAGTCGTATCCCTGGCGCGTGCCTGCCAGCATGTTGTTACAGTGCAATGACCCTCGCTTGCTCGCTGGTCACATTCGTGCTCAAGCGACCGGTCTTGCTCCAGGTCATTTTGAGAGAGACCTCATATGCAGACTGTTCCCGCTCACGGTACTTTGCAATTTCATCTGCGCTAAGATCCGGGTTTGCCAGTGCAAGCATCGCCGAGATTGACGCAGGGAGATAGGCATTCTTGCCGAGGTTGAGCCATACCGACATAGGGTATACATTAAACGTAAGCCTACTGGTCCATTGAGACTCCGAGTAATTGAAGGAATCCAGTGGTCTCGGAGCGTTGGTGGTTCATCATATAAGCCAGAGATATCGTTAAGGCTGTCGAGGATGTCGCTGCGAGTGAAGGGAGGGGGGTCGAGCCCCATGCGGCGGAACGCATCACGATCTTCCTTCATCTGGTCACCGAGATGTCGCAATATCTGGTTACCAGATGCTTGCCCTGCAGCGATATCTCCAATGCCGCACGCATAGCAGGTATTTGAAGAGTGGTTGAAGTCGGAACATGGTTGAGATGCGGCACAAGACCAGCAATGGTGACCCGAGGCGAGTGCCGTTGAGTCCTGATTCTGATAGCAGGTTGTGCTGGGCAGTTCGCCGCTCTGCACGTCGATGTTGACGGCGTCAGCCGTCGTGGCCATTCGGGTGAGGGTGGATAGGAGGCCGTTTTGACCAAGTCGTACTTGGTAGACGATGTTAGAGGCTGGTCCAATTCGAGCCCATTCAGTCTGCAAAGGATGAGTTAAAGGACTGCCTGGTGGGTAGGACTGGCCAACGACTACCAGAAAATGCATTGATTAGTTCCCGAAGGATGTGGTAATAGTAGACCGCCTAGTAGTTCTTACTCCCCAAATACCACCAGAAGATGTTTTAGTTGCTTTCCAAAGGATGAGCTAGAGAATGGCCTGGTAGGCACAATCGACCACTTACTATCAGAAAATGTATCGATTAGTCTCCGAAGGTCATTGCGTGGGAACAACATGCTGGCAGGCACGCGCCAGGGACACGGCTTCCGGCAAATGTTGTGCACGAGACACTCGGCGCCTGTGATCTCTTGTTGGTGGGCTTCCTCCTGGTAGTGGTCCTCATGGTAAGGGTCCTCCTGGTAGTGGTCCTCCTGGTAGTGGTCCTCCTGGTAGTGTTGCTCCTGGTAGTGTTGCTCCTGGTAGTGTTCCTCCTGATAGTACTCCTCCGGGTAGTGCTGCACCGGGTAGTGCTTCTCGATAGCTGATAGTATCTGGCACAACAATTGGCAATGTTTGCAATGACATCGGAGCATATTAGATGACAGACCGCACATCATCTGATGATCGCTGGTAGTATTTGGTACATACCTATCACCACTCACACCTTCTCCCCTGGACCAAACTGCGCATCCCACGCTTTATCAAACGTCCCCTTATCCACAGCATATTCCCTCACGAACTCCCTCTCCAAGTCATGCACCCTGCTCCCCACCAATACAAGACTGTGCAAGGGTCTCCCCATATCCACCTCACTTAACTCCCCCAACGTCCCCGCCACAATCTCCTGATCATCGGCACCCACCCTCGCGACGCCCACCACCAACTTCTCGGCCCCACAGATTCCCTCCCCCTTCGCCTCCTCCGTCTCGACCAGCTGCTGCGCGCACTGCGCTACACTCATAAACCGCGGTTTCTCATACACCACCTTGCCCCTCGCCAACATTGCCAAGTCCGGCTCTTTCACCTTGATATCCAGCAGTACCAACGTGTGCAGGCCTAGCTTCACATTCTCTGCAACGCGATCGTAGAAGGACATCGGTCGCCAGTTGTCCGTGAAGAAGACCATGCTGACGGTTTGTCCAAAGTTGTAGAGTGAGAGGCCGGTGCAGCCTACGCCGGTGAGGATGGAGGCCGCGGGGAGGGTGCGCACGGGGATGGGTGGGGTTGATTGCCGGCAGCGGAGGAGGAGGTCGGTGTGGGTTGTTGCGCTGCAAAGGGTCAGAGGGGAGAGGGATGAGGGAGGAGGGTCAGGGAGAAGGGAGAAAGCGGAAAGACGTACGAGAATGGATCCCCAACTACGAGGAAGGCGACGTCTACTTTGTCGGCGTCGGCGAGGATTTGGTCGCTGGAGGATTCGACCATTTCTCGGTCGGCGATGGTTACGGACCGGCCATAGAAAGACTCCTACTGTGGTGAATTAGCAGGTGTCATATGCGATATCAATGCCTGGAACGTGAAGGGTCATGCGTGACATACCAGAGCATCTTTTTCCACTAGCAGGATTGCTGTGTATGCTTCGAGGTAGACTCGTTCAGCGCGTTTGACAATCTCAAGCCCTTTGACCGAGATGTCCTTCTCATCTGCTAGGCCGAGGCCTATGAAGTAAAGCATGTTTCAGCTTGTGATAGGATGTGAATGTTGTGGTCAAGAAAAGTTATGCCATGGCGGGGTGAAGTCGAGGTCGAAAACCATGCTCCCCTCGAAGCGGGATAGCGTAAGCGAAGAGCGGCCGGGAGAAGCCGTAGCGCCGTAGATCATCGGCTTCGATAGCCGCGTTTGGCGGCAGCAACATGTGCTTCACAAGCATGGTCTTTAGGAAGACTCCGACGAAACGACCCGACTGGATTTTCCATTCCGTAGACAGCCTGCCCATCATATAACAGACATCATCTTTCACTGCTCGACGGCTGCTGTGCTTGCTCACCGACACCCTCTATTGCCATTTCAGAACCCATCGATCAAGCAAGCTAATACTCATCAAAGATCATCAAAAGCCTGGTCAATGGCATTTGAACGTGGATACATGTGATAGAAACCCGCCAGTCCGTCACCTCGCGATCGCTGTCACATCACCCCGGAACGAACCGCCACCATGGGTGACCGGCCAGCGAAGTATCGCACAGAGATTCAACAGGTACGTGGTCAATTTTACATCCTGCACATACATACTGCACATACATATTGCACATTGGGAAGAAATCGCTTGGGTCATTATGGCACCTACGCTTACTCCTGGACCGCATCATGCATTGCGAAATGCAAGATACTACCTCTCTCAAGACTCTTTTTTACAGGAGCAAGCAGTGAGTGGAGCTGCGCCCAATGAGGCGACATCGTACACGATCCCAAGAAACCACCCCCTTGCTAGTCTCTTTCTTCCACCTGTCCCCGATGAGATCAAAATGCCAAAAGCCGTGCACATAAAGCCCCTCCTGGACTACACTGACATCTCCAAGATGATGTTCGTCTCTGGCGAGACCGGCGAACCAACCCCCGAGACCACTACCTTGATCGAGGGCATTGTCCAACAGCAAGTCATAGAAATGCTCACCCGAGCCACCGCCCTTGCCGCCCGCCGCGGTGTCCGCGCCATCAACACAGACGACCTCATATTCCTTATCCGCCACGACAAAGCCAAAGTCTCCCGCCTGCGCACCTTCCTCAGCTGGAAAGACGTCCGTAAATCCGCCAAAGACTCCGACGAAAAAGGCGGCGGCGGCGCAGACGACGAGATGGCCTTTGCCGCCGAAGAGCCCGCACCCGGCGTCGGTCCCAGCGTCGGCACCCGCAACGCAAAAGGCAACAAGAAAGCCAAGGTCGGCCTCCCGTGGGATGTGGCAAGCTACTACTCCGAACAAGCTCCCGAGCGCGAAGACGAAGAAGATGACGAAGAAGAGGAAATGAACGCCGCTACCCTCGCCCGTCTCAAGTCCGCGGACGAACGCACCAAGAACATGACTCCCGAAGAGTATCTCCACTGGTCAGAATGCCGCCAAGCCAGCTTCACCTTCCGCAAAGGCAAGCGCTTCCGGGAATGGGCGGGCTTCGGCGTCGTGACGGAGGCGAAACCCAACGACGACATCGTGGACATCCTGGGTTTCTTGACATTCGAGATCGTGCAGACATTGACAGAGGAAGCGCTGAAGGTCAAGGCTGCAGAGGACATGGTCAAGCGCGAGAGGGGTGGCGATGGAGAGGAGGACGATGAGCAGGCAGGGAGGAAGAGGAAGAGGAGAGAGCCTGGATTGTTTGATCCT
Organism: Elsinoe batatas; assembly: GCA_017309325.2. NCBI lineage: Eukaryota > Fungi > Ascomycota > Dothideomycetes > Myriangiales > Elsinoaceae > Elsinoe > Elsinoe batatas. The sequence goes on from JAESVG020000010.1 coordinate 3,325,619, forward strand.
CCGGAGGAGGCGAGAACACCCGTTGGGCCGAAACATATTCAGGAAGCGTTCAGGAGGTTGCAGAAGCCCGAGCAGAAGATGAAGTATATGAATCACTTGCCGGGGCCGAAGATGAAGAAGCCGGTGAAGTTGATCTGAGGAGATGGATGGATCGGACCGGTCCTGCTGTTTTCTTGATGCAGGAACCCAGCGATCTCGTCAAAGGGACAATGTGTACTTTAGCGCTGGAGTTGGGGCAAAAGCAAGTGTAGAATTCTGCCTAGAGGCTCAAGGGGTGGATGAGACAGTCATCTGATAATCTCATTCGGACATGGCCTTACAGCACAGATAGACCGCTATCAAATGATCAGTCTTCCAAACTCGCCCCATTATACATTATCTGTCTTCTGCATTCCCGAATGGTCCCAATTCCTCGCCTCGGAACATCTTGCTATCCAATCCTTGACTCCGTCCACCTTCCGTCACAACACTACATCTCATCCCTACCCTCCTTCCTCCCTTCTCGCCTCAAATCGGCCGCCATCCCCAGCCTGGTAGTACGTGGAAGGCGGTTCCATGGGGGCCCACAGTACGTCTGGTGTCCTGGACAGTAGCCTGATAGGCAGTCAGAGAGGCACTCAGCCCGCTAGTATCCTCAGCAGCACTCCTCCAAAAGGATGCACTCGAGATGTCAAACATGACCGCCGAGCGTCTCCCTCCCTGGATTTCCAGATCCAGTCCATACCACCTCCACTCAGGCGCGACAGGGTCCCTAATCCAGCCCCATCTTTGCTTGCGCCGAATACCGCAACCTATTCTGCTCCCGACTCTCCTCCACAACGCCAGGGTAAGTATCCCGCGGCATGAATTCCTCATCGTCCTCAAACACCGGATGGTCCTTCACCTCATCCGGCGTGATGATGCTCAAATCAATATCACTCAACTCAGCGTACCTCCCATCATAAGGCGAGATATCAGTGTCGATCCAGATTCGATGTCCGTCTAGCTTCTTCGGGCCGGACTCGCGGGTCGTCTCCCAGAGATCGCCTCCCGGACGGGGATACGGTATGTTGTTCGTCTGGATCCGGAGGTGTGCTCGTCGTCTGAGTCGTCGATGTTGGGACGTTGGCTCAGCTGGTCGAGAAAGTACTTGTCTGGACACGCTTGTGCTTCTTTGAGCATCTCGTTGTCGGCGTCTGCGTAGATGGCGTCGAAGAGAGATCTGTTACGTGTGACGATGGCTGCTCGGACGACAGATGGTGCCATTGCGGGGACGGTGCGGGCGAGCTCTTCGTAAGCGGAGCTGGATGCGATGGAAGGGTACCAGATGCAGTACGGCAGATGGGAGCCTTGTCTGACACTCTGCACACGAGAAAGGTCGTTGCACATGATGTAGCGAGCGGTGATGGCGGCTTGGACTTGAAATACGTCTGCGAGCCTCGGCTGAGTGGAACACCACTTCGCAAATATGACGTTATGGTAGATACCTCTTACAAGACAGTTTAGTTCTGCTCGAATCAGAGGTTGACGGTGCAGCCGGGCATACCGATCTATGTCGCCATTATATGCAGCCTTCAGGATGAGGAGATCTTTCTGCACAAAAGGCAGGTGCTTCGGCAGAGGCGAATAGAGGAGGGGAGCGATATCCCGATATCTGTCATACCTTGGACTGTCCCACTCGTCGATTGACATATCCTCGGTGATGTTGAAGGTGTTTCTGCGGAAATCGTTCAGTCGTATATAGCGTAGTCGGGACGCATTTGGCAGACCTTGCTTGTGATCCAATAGGGAACGGACAGCTGCATTGAGATCTATACCCTGTACTACCACTGGCGTTTCTATCGAGGAAGTATTGTCGTAGTCATTCATGACGCTGTAGAGTTGCGGACTACCGACGATGGACTCAAAGATCGCATGGTGCCCGCTGTCACGAGCTTCCTCTGCGATGTGGACTTCTGGTAGTAATTCCAGCTCATTGTAAAGATCCAGATACCCAGCAACAGCACAAGCCCGTCCGACCTGATACTTCATCTCGGGGTAGCGGAAAGCCACTTGCCGGTAAGTGTGCTCTGTGGCTATACTAGGATGCCGTATGCAGTATGGAACCTGATCCGGCTGCATAGACTCCGGCAACCTGTTACTCATGATTGCTCGAGCATTGATGGCTCTTGCGAAATGAGGAGCAACATTGCAAAGTTCCACTGCGAATCTATCTTGGTAGCGAATACCTTTGATAATGCAGGCAGAGGGCTTGCTAAGCTTATCCTGCGATTTTTTTGGCACAAGAATACAACAGCCTTTGCCCTGACGCGGACCGTCCTTGAGCTTGCGCTCCGCATAACTGATCTATTTTTGTTGCCTCATTTCTGTAAGGTTGTATGATACTAGGGCCCGTCTTCTTCGTCGAATTTGACCGGTCTTTTGGGCCGAAATAGGAAATTCTGCTGCTAACCCTAAGATAGCCGACGCAAAGCCCGACCGGACGAACCCTTGGCAAACAAATAACCGCCAAAGGCCTCAAAGGGAAAGGCTAGCGTAGTTTCTCCAATTTTGACCGGTTTTTTCGTAGCAGCCTCCAAATCGTGCACGTAGATAACCGACGCTATCTCGAGGCTAGCGCGGTTCGCGAACTCCTACTGACATTGAAGAAACCAGGATTGAAGAAGACGGCCCCCTAGTGACGCTTGCACACATTCAACAAAAAACCCTACAGACTTTGCAAGAATAGAACATGATGAGACGCAAACAGCGTTGTACCATGACTGCACCTTGCAACCCTATGGAAACTCTCTGCGAGTCAAAATCCGGTATCGCCACAGCATACCCGAATCACACCTCGCCCTCATTGTGCAGTGATAAGACCCTGGTGGAAGAACGTGCGTGCGTTCGTCGGCAATGTCAACGTTGAGTTAGGTCTGAGGTATCGCGCGTCTATAAAGCTGGTGCTTTCCCTCAAGTTGGATCTCCAATTCAGAACATTCACTCACCAGAACATCTTTCAAACAATACACAATCATACCCCAATCGACCCAACAAGCAACATGGTCCGCTTCCTCAGCATCGCCCTCGGCCTCGGAGCCGTTCTGGGAGTAGCCCAGGCCTGTAGCGGCCCATACGCCACTTATCAGTGCACCTACAAGCGCAGCAGCAAAATGTGGACTCCCGAAAACCAAGGTCACTGCTGCGTACGTACAAATCCTACTACTGGCAACTACAATCTGACCCTCCCCCCAGGCTTTGCCTGCTGGCCATGACTCAGACCCAAGCAATTGCCCCAGTGAGTGCGATGGGCCAGCGATCTGCGTCCACTCGAGCAACCGCCACGAGTATGTGCCAGCCGATCTTGGAGAAATCAATGCGGTTGTACTAACACTGATGTCCAGATGCCGTTGCAGTCCGACATTCAAAAACCAGTGTGTCAATATTCCACCCAAGAAGGCCCACCAGGGCAAGCCGTTCTCTGGATAGAGTCGCAACCTTGCCGCTGCACTGGAGTTTCTTTGGGGCAGGTATACGAAGCCACAGGCCAAGTTTCGCTGGCTATGCCTGAGAGGTGCGCGGGCATTCAGGTTAAGACCACACTACGTAGCTACAACTGTATCGAACGTTTGTTCAACATCTTCTCGGAGGTCTGGGGACGTGACGATGGTCTGTTCAAAATATCATAACGAGTACATCCAGGATTCGATAAGTGACAGGCGTCGCTGTAGCGTCATCCGACATGCTTGTGCTCAAGCGAAGTAGAGAGTTTGACATCAAACCTCGGGGTTGTAATGTACGCTCACGATACTATGCTGGAAAGGAACCGTGCCATTCAATTTGGCACTCTGTGCAACAACCGTATTGGTACAGAGATGACGAGGTGATCTGCCTTGGACGACTTCATTTAAGCTACAGGTTCTTGCCTGGCCCACCTCATTTAAACCACCCTGTTATTCGGCCATGCTCGAGTCCTCACCCTCCTCCATGCCATCCTGTGAGCCCTTCTCAGAACCGCTACCCATACCATGACCCGGCAGCTCTACAAACATAGCCGCAGCAGAGTACATGTAATCCATGCTCGCCTCGTTGCCGTACGTGAGGTAGACCAACGCAAACTCATCCCAACGAGATTTATTCAACCCCACGACATTCCTGTATTTCACGTGCGGAAACCATCCGTCAACCATCTGGAAGTGTCAGTGAAGGCCAGGTCTCATGTAGTATGCATGCTGATATACCTCTTCCACTTCATTGTCCTCATCGCATCGGCCATCATTCGCAAAGGCCAGCTCCTTGAACTCCTTGCCGACGTAATCGGAGCAGAATGGGCAGAAGCATTCGACTTCTCCATCGCTGTCCCATTCACCAGCCGGCAGCGATCGCTTCGCTCGTAATCATCTATTTGTCCGTCCAATACCGGGTGTAAGTGGACCTTTAGACCGAGATAGGTGAAGACTTCGTACAGAGCACTGTCGATGCCCTTAAGTGCCATGTGTGGGAGGTGCAATATATTTTCTGCATGATTGTGGGCATATGAATGGGCGAGGTATATGCCTAGTATGCTTCCTGCGATACAGTCAGTCGAGATCCCATCGCGCTCTTCATCATGGTGCTGGTACCTACCTGGGGGTCTGAACTGATCGCTATCGAGAACGGCTTTGACAGGTTCGACGAGTGAAATCGCTTCGACTCGGAGCGATGGTGAGATCCGGTCAGTCGTGTCCATATCATAGAGATTGTAGGTCAAGGAGACCCGGTGGCCGGAGGTAACCTGTCGGACCTCGTGTTCGCAGTCTGAGTAGAAGGCAGCCCACTGGATTTGGTCCTTGGAGGCTGCTTCCCAGTCGAAGACCTTCTCGACACCTTGATGACGAACGATGAGACTGCCGCCTGCTTTGATCAGCTTTGATCTGATGTTAGCGCCGGCCTGATATACCTTTGTGGGAGCTCGGAAGGCAGATCACGAGCGATCCAAATTGTCTCTTGCTTCTTGGGGTATCGACATGAGCCTTGAATATACCCGAAGGGCCCGAGTAGACCTAGCCCTGATCAGATGTGGTCAAAGTTCTCGACCGAGATGTGACGTACGTTGAGCTTGTAAAGCTCGGCTTTGATGTGACGCTGACCAACGCCGATGGCAGTGGGTCTCAGCAAGTTGATAATATTGTCACCACATCCGATATCATGAGGATTGAGGTTGATTGAGAAGTCGGCTGGATCCATCTTGATGGCTTCACGGTACGAAGTAGCGAGTACGTTTTCGCCTCCACGACCGAATATCGCAGGCTGGCAGTGGCTCACCAAACCGCGGATATCCTTTACTCAGGCTGGAAAGGTGATCTTCTTTGCGTCATCAAGCCCTGTGATATCGTACCTGTGAGCGAGTGAGGCATTGAGGTCATCGGATGTTGAACAAAATGCTTTTGAATAGGCTTTCGATCCAGGACCAATCGCAAAGGTACCAAGCTAGGTGAGCATGCTGTGGTGGAAGAATCCAGTGATTAAAATCATGGTGTCCTGACGATGGCATCCCCTGTCGACCAAGCCATCTCGTCTGGACGTTCTTGGTGGTGATGGCGCAAGAGTCTGCCATTGATCGACTGACGAATAGAGTCTCGAGAAGACGCCTAGGGACATGCCATGTATATTTGAAATGACTATGATACAGGATTCTTCCGTCTGAACGACTCCAGCTATACTTCCTCCGTCCTCACGCGAATGGTGCCAAAACACCTTGGGATATCATGTTGCTTCCAACGCAGAAGCGTGACCGAAAACGCCATATCGACAATGCTCCGTCCAAAACTCGACCCAAGAAGCGTTCCCCTAACTGCAAAAGCCCAATGTCACTGGTATTGGCCCTGCAAGTCAAGCCTATCCATACCTGCTCCCTCCTCTCCTACTCTTTCTCCTCGGCGCAGTAACAATACTGCTCTCTCCCTCTTCCACCACTTCGACAAAGTTCCCACCAGCATCATTTGCAGGTATCCGCTCTTCCACGACGTAGCTGTTCCGTACCGGGGGTGCTCTGCTTGTGTCTCTTACTATCCGTTCTTGCCGTATTATCCTCTCACCTCCTCCCCTCGGACTTCTGCTCGTCATTTCTGATCTTCTCGTCGACCTCCTCGATCTCGGTGAGCGTGAGCTTCTACGGACGACGACTTCTTCTTCCGATATCAGGGGCGAGCTGCGGCGATTTGTGACGGCGCTGAACAGCAGCACAAGGAGGAGGAAACCAGCTACTGATCCGAGGACTATGCCTACCACTGCGCCAGGAGTGGGAGAGTCGTTTTGATTTTGGTAGAGTGTGGGAATTGCGATTGTGCCTTGTCGCTTGAGTAGATCGTGGACTTCGAGCTGTCGCGCCGTTGGACGGATGGGTTCTGGTAGCGGTTGCGGACCAGCTACCCGCGGGTAGAGCGACTGGAGATGGGCGATTGGAGGCATTGCGCCTGGATATTTCCAGCTTCAGAGTGAAGCCCAGACACCGAGAGAATTGGCGATCGAAGAGAGTGTTGTCTCGCGCAATTGGTGAGATGTGAAGTATGTCGCGCACAAGGTGAAGTCAGCTCGCCGGCGGCTGAAGTTGGGCTGGGCAGCGTGTGGTGCGTAAAGTGGTCTTTTTGGTTTTCTCGTGCTGTAGGCGCTGTTGAATATGAGCTTTGGCCGGAAGATAACTCCTTGTACACGCAGAAACGAATGACGGGTAATTTGGAGAGTAAAGGTCAATGGATGGTGGACGGTAAAATAAAACGACTATCCTAAAGATGGTGCGGATGCGTCATGGCTTCATTTTTGGGTCCTGGGACTGGGAGGCTGGAGACCCAACCTCCTCGGAGTTTGTGACAACGCAGACTCTCACCTTCGGCAGTTCGCGGACGGTCAGCACTGCTCAAGGGAATTTTTTTTTGATTTCTAACGCCTCTTCATACTTATAGAAGTGGTGACCGCATACTTCGACCTATCGTTCGTGCAAATATGATTGTTTGGTGAGGGGCACTCTTCTTGACGCCACAACAAACATGTCCATGGTGCACTGGGCCACGAACCATACATAAAGGAAGATTGACTTCGAGAAGGCGGCCCGCCCCTCTGGTTTCAGGATTTTCTTGATCAAAGCAGTGGAGGATCTGGTGCTTCAGCTTGTGTTCGACTGCAGCGTGTCAACATGTGCGGCTCCAAATGCTTCAAAATTGGTGACATTCGACACATGTACTCCAACCAAGGCTCCGGCGTCTTTGTGATCGCTTGCTGCACGAATCACTGCGATATTCCCGACACAGGCGGCAGCAAAAGGCCGCGTATGCTCATCTCAGTGGCCGCTGTCGCTCGCTCGGGTTCGCATTCCGTCCCTCGCCAAGCTTACTGCGCCCCGATTTTGCCCCTCGGTCATCACGAGAACATTCGTTTCTCAGACACCCAAATTCACATCATTCGTGCTTGTTGTGCTTTCATATCGTCTCTCTCACATCTCAGTCTCTTTTACCACTCCACACGCATCTACGAGGTGTCAATAAGGGCATCGTCCAACTTCGGTCGTCCCGTCAGCCAAGAGCCAAGGTTCATCGGCGCCACCAGACAAGAAAGGATCCGAGTCTGACGACTTCTTCTACCCCGACCCTTGACAACTTTTCAGCTTCCTACACCTCTGTCGCAGTTCCTCAAATTCACCATGGGTCAACAAAAGTACGACGCGCCCAACGATCCTCCACCAGGATACCCATCCTACCCTCAGCAGGCCGCCCACGGCTCCGCCGCCGACTTCTACGGAGGACAAGGCGGACAGGGTGATCCTCGCGGCAACCAAGGTTACTACGGCAGCCCTCCACCACAGCAGCAGTACGGCTACCAGCAGGGCCCATACGGTCCCCCCCAGGGTCAACAGCCAATGTACTATCAGCAACAGCCAGGCCCATACCCACCTCAAGGCGGCTACCACGGCGAGAAGAAGTCAGGTGGCGGTGGCATTTGCGCCGGCATTCTTGGAGCACTCGCCTGCTGCTGCTGTCTTGACGCCATCTTCTAAACCTTATGCGATACCCAACCATAACCGACGAAGCAAGAGCGGAAAGTAGGATACCCGGACACAGCGGATTCACTAGCAGAATTGGATGAGCGGGTGGCATGGCGTTCACGGGCGTCCATCACTTCTCGTTCGATCGGTCTGCTTATTTGGAAGGTCTTGCAAGGGGAAGGACCCGTGGTTTTCTTCATGTTTAAATATCATTAGTTCGCTAGTAAGATCGATGCAATGATGATTTCCCACGAACTCTTCTGTTTCCTCTGTGATATCAGGTCAACATGCTGCAATTTTCTGCAACCCGACAGCCCGAGATAGTGATGTGACAGCATGTATGTGGCAACTATGTCCAACGTACGCCAGGCAGACCTACTCGCCATGAACGATCATGCGCCAGCACCGGAAGACCCATTGGCTAACTTAGCCCGCAAAGTGCTTAGTCATCACAACCTCCGCTTCATGCAGCCAAAAAAAAGTTCATGTCCGTCTTAACAAAAGTTCCTCGATCCTGACGGCTACCTTTGAACATGGCAGCGGCAATACCAGACACTGCAGATACTCTTCGAAGTCTTCAAACATCTCTGGAAGCAGCGACATCTGTTCTGCCAAACCCCGAATCGATTCTGCCCCCCGAGAATGGAATTTCTCTTCTGGACGCAAAGAATGAAATCTTCCTCTCCTATTTGCAGTCGCTCGCATTGAGAAATCTGGAGGTCATACGTAGTGTGCAGAAATTCCTACCTGATACGAAGGGCGCGAACGGTACGAGACAGGAAACGTCGGCAATTCAGGATGAAATTGTCGAAAATCTGGTCAAGCAGCGAGTCTATCTCGAGAAAGGTGTCCGACCTCTCGAAGACAAGCTGAAGTACACGATCGATAAGACACTTCGCGCAGCAGAAGAGCAAGAGCGTAGGACGTCACAGGCGCAGAAACAGAATGTAAAAGTGAATGGCAATAAGGGTGCAGATGAGGCTTCGCAGTCAGGGTCTGATTCTGAGTCGTCTGCCGAAGAAGAAGATGCACTGGCGCTAAGACCCAACACTTCTCGCTTCGTGTCTCGGAACAGCCAACGGGGCGATGGCGGCAGGTCTGATGCGCGGGAGCAGGAGATCAAGACGGGGGTGTACCGCCCACCACGAGTCACTGCCACATCCATGCCGGACTTTGATCGTCGAGCGCGTAGCTCACGTAAGGACCAGCCTGAGCGTTCACGTACGTTGGACGAGTACGTTTCAAATGAGCTTGCGGAGGGTCCTGCTGCTCAACCCAGCATTGGTGCAAACATCGCCCAAGGTGGACGACGACAGATCTCAGCCAGGGAACGTGAAAAGGAACAGGAGAGGCGAGAATACGAAGAGACCAATCTCATGCGTCTGCCCAAGGAAAGTAAGAAGGAGAGAGCGAAGAAGAGAGGCAGGGACGGTGGTTTTGGTGGTGAGGATTGGCGAGGACTTGGTGATGGGCTTGATCGGATAGATAGTCTGACCAGAGGAACGAAGAGGAAGAAGGAAAATGCTCTGGAGAAAAGCAGGAAGAGGCTGGCTATTCAAGATGGTCAGAGATCTGATGGTGTTCAAGGTGGCGGTTTGTTCGAGAAGCGGAGGAAGAGAATGGGCAGTAAGCTGAAATAGATACGTCGAGTAGCTGCCATACATTCCAATTGCATAACTCCATTGTCAGAATCATCTGGCATTGACCGTCCGATATGCACTTGAGTGATGCATGCCCCGCATTTTGTCAAAACCGATTGCCACAGATCTCGCATTGCGGGGCCTTTTTACCCGACGTCACTCCCGCAAGCTCACCGTCAGGCACCGAGCTCCCTTGGAAACACAGAGAGCTCAAAAATCATCTTCCCGACATTCTCACATCAGAACTCTTCCCTTACCATCTCTCTGATATCAAAGTCTCTACCTTGTCTTCTAACATCCACAAGCGCTTCTCGGAATCTTCAACACCTCCGATCCAAGATGCCCTGCCCTCACATCCCCCCGAACCTCCAACCCCCCTCCCCCTCCATCCCCGTCTACCGCGAAGACTGCACCCTCTGCTTCGACAGCATCGACAGCCCCTCGGGCCTCTCCGTCTGCCTCACCTGCTTCAACGGCGGCTGCTCAGGCTCCCGAGCCCACGCCGCCCTTCACGCAAACGCAACCTCGCACCCTCTCGCGGTGAACATAAGACGCACCCGCAAGCGGAAAACGCGCGACGAGCCTCCGCAGAAAATCAGCAAGCTTGCGATCGCGGCCGAAACAGAGGAAGATGTGTACGATACTAAGACAGAGGTGAGGTGTTTCCATTGCGATTCGCGAGGGGAGGACGTGGCGGAATTGGGGGAGGAGAAGGAGAGGGTGGAGAAGATTGTGGAGGGAGTCATGAAGGCGAATACGGCGGCGAGACAGGAGGAGGTCAAGGCGTGGGAGCAGGAGATGGTGCCGTGTGAGCATACGTTGTGTTTGGAGCAGGAACCAGGGCGGAAGATTGAGGGTGGGGATTTGGGGCATTGCAGTGCTTGTGAGCTGAAGGAGAATCTGTGGTTGTGTTTGACGTGTGGGAATTTGGGGTGTGGAAGGGCGCAGTTTGGCGGGGTGGGAGGGAATAGTCATGGGTTGGCGCATACGGATACGTCGGGACATCCGGTCGCGGTGAAGCTGGGGAGCTTGACGGCGGATGGAGCGGCGGATATCTATTGCTACAAGTGCAATGAGGAGAGGACAGATCCGGAGCTGGTGGCGCATTTGGCGAACTGGGGTATCGATCTAGCCGGAAGGACGAAGACGGAGAAGAGTTTGACAGAGCAGCAAATTGAGCAGAACTTGAAGTGGGAGTTCAGCATGACGGATCAAGATGGGAGGGAACTGAAGCCGTTGTTTGGGGAAGGGTTGACCGGATTGAAGAATCTGGGTAACAGCTGCTATCTGGCAAGTGTTGTTCAGAGCTTGTTCGCGATGAAAGAGTTCCAGGATAGGTATTACAGGCCAGGAGATGAGGTCAAATGGACCGATCGCCCTGCCGAAGATCTGGAGATTCAGCTGAGGAAGATGGCGGACGGACTGCTGAGCGGACGATACAGCAAACCAGATTCAGATGTCATGGCAAGCGAGGACTCTCCGGAGAAGCCACATCAGAGGGGTCTTGCGCCGGCTATGCTAAAGCATCTGGTTGGGCGAGGTCATGAGGAGTTTTCGACGATGCGCCAACAGGATGCATTTGAGTTTCTCCTTCATCTGCTCAAGATGGTATCACGATCACAGGCGACCGCAAAGACCACATACCAGGACATCACCGATCCTGTAGACGCTTTTCGATTCGTTATGGAGCAACGCCTACAATGTCTGTCCTGCAAGAAAGTCCGATATCGCCAAGACGAGATGGAGAATATCTCAGTCGCAGTCCCGATCAAGCGTCTTCCGAAGGATACCAACATGACCAATGGCAGCGAAGCCGAGAGCGCAGGCAAGGATAAGGAAGAATTCGAGCCGGTCACGTTATCACAATGTCTGGCAGACTTCACCGCCCCCGAAGTCGTCGAACTCACCTGCCCATCCTGCTCAGCCAAGCAGTTCACCAAACAATCCCTCTTCCGCACCTTCCCCACCATCCTCGCCGTCAACGCCCGCCGCTTCGAGATGGTCAACTGGGTACCCACAAAACAAGACGTCCCCGTCATCGTGGAAGACGCCGCCCTCGACCTTGCCCCCTACCGCTCAAAGGGACACCAGTCCTCCGAAGAACTCCTCCCCGAAGACGCTGACGTCGGCGGGTCCTCCTCCAACGCCTTCGTCCCCAATCCTGAAGCCATCGGCATGCTCGAAGCCATGGGTTTCCCGCGCGTACGATGCGAGAAGGCCCTCCACGCTACAGGCAACTCGGACGCCGAAGCCGCGACCACCTGGCTCTTCTCACACATGGAAGACCCAGATATTGACGTTCCTCTAGATCTGGTTGGCGGTGGCGGTGGAGCGGTAAGCAGCGCCGCGGATCCTGAGAAGATCGAGTCGCTAGGTATGATGGGCTTTGGGGCTCCGCAGGCGAGACAGGCCCTCAAGGAAACAGGAGGGGATATGGAGCGGGCGGTGGACTGGTTGTTCAGCCATCCTGATGCGCAGGGGGTTGATGAGGGTGATACTTCGGAAGGTGGAGGGGAGGGGAAGAAGGAGGTGCCACTCGATGAAGGGGAGGCGGGGTTTGCGTTGCAGAGTATTGTGTGTCACAAGGGGGGGAGCATTCACGCTGGGTAAGTGGACCAAGGCGAAGAAGGGATAAGGACTGACATTTAGCAGGCATTATGTCGCGTTCATCAAGAAGGAACCTGGATGGGTACTGTTTAATGATGAGAAGGTGGCGTTGGGTGGGGATGTGGAAGAGATGAAGAAGTTTGCGTATGTGTATTTCTTCAGGAGGGAGGGAAAGTAGAAGGTGCGGGCCGTGCATGGGGGAAGAGGAGTGCTGGAGTTGCATTGCGAGGAGTGGTGCTGTTAGAAAATAAATCTCATCTACAATTGACAAACTAGAAGATTTCCCTTTGTAGGGTGCAAGCTATGAAAGACCCAGTGTGGCTGATTTAGTAGGCGCTATGCTGGAGACTTGACCCAAAGCGGATATTACGTGCAGCTGGTAACCCACCTTCCTGCGATGACTCGGTCTCCAACTTCAGCCGACTTATCCTTTCTTTCGTGTCGGACTTGTCAATACGCGTTCGCGCTGCTGCTCCTACATCGCGCATAATGCATCTCAGTAACGATGCGGTCGGCGCTGACAGCGGTCGACATCTCGGTGGTATGGATGTGTGCCTTACCAATCGAGTTCACTGCCGCCAGAATGATGCTCGATGAGGAATACAATATCAACTTACCACTACCCGACGCCAAATTGATATGCACATACGGTCGCATTGGCAACCACTATGTTGCCTTGACATGCCTCCCAGCAGGCTCCACTGGCATCAGCTCAGCAACAACTCTGGCGAATCGATTGTCTAGATGCTTCCCTGGGGAGAAACTCGGTGTCTTTGTCGGAGTCAGCGGTGGTAGTCCTACCTCGCAGCCATTCCTCAGACTCGGGGACGTGGTTGTCAGTAAGCCAGGCAACTCGAAAGGAGCTGTGATTCAGTACGATAGCGGCCGAATGGGACCTCGCGGTCAGCTCGAGCTCACTGGGACGTCAGATCGACCACCGGAAGTCCTTTTGAGCGCCTTGAATCATCTGGTCAGCGACTTGGATATGAATCGCCTTGTCTGGAGAGATCACCTACGGGCATTCAACGACCTGCCAAAGTTCAGGCGGCCACCAGCCTCCAGTGATCTTCTGTTTCCACCTGACTACGAGCATATAGGTGGCAACGAATGTGAGCTGTGCGACCCTTCGAAGATCATGTCTCGGCAGTTTCGTGCGGATCCATCTGCTGCAAATGTTTTCACCGGCACAATCGCTTCGGGAGGCTGGGTTATCAAAGACGGACTTGCTCGAGATCGAGTTGACAAGCAGCTCAAAGGCGTCGTCTGCTTCGAAATGGAAGCTGCTGGAGTAATGAACTCTTTCCCGTCCCTGGTTGTGCGAGGAATAAGCGACTATGCCGACTCACACAAGCACCAGAGCAAGCTATGGCAACCGTATGCCGCTGCAACCGCAGCCGCCTGTACCAAGGAGATTCTACTGAAGGTACCCTCCCGAACCTCTCCGGAGACGTTGCAGCCGGATCCTTCATACTTCTTTTCGACTATGCTAGTCCAAGAACCTCACACATCCTCGCTCTTGATGAACAGTACGATATCCTCGCCACTGTCCGATCGAGTACAGACGCGCTCGCCTCGCCGCCCACTTCGAAAAACATCAACCAGCCATATCAATGTTCCATATCCCCGCAATGTTACATTCTCTGGACGAGAAACCGAGCTTGCACAGATGGCCATGGCCTTTGGACCTCATAACAAGAGTCGCAGGATCGCACTCTACGGGCTAGGCGGCATTGGAAAGTCTGCTTGCGCTCTTGAGTATGCCTACCGTCAAGCTCTAAGGGACAATGTTCCGGTCTTTTGGGTCTCAGCTGTTGACGTCGAGAGTCTTGATCGATCTTTACAGGATATAGCAGCACAATTGGAATGTCAACCGAGGACTGGCCGCTCAGTCGATAAATCAGTGATCAGAGCTCGCCTATGTGACGGCAGCACTGGCCGCTTTTTGATAGTGGTAGACAATGCCGATGATGAGGACTTCTTGTCACAGAACGTCCTTCAGTTTCTGCCGGAACACCCAGACGCTCAGATCCTCTTCACAACACGAAGCCGCAAGATTGCCAATGGATATTCAACGGAACCCATTGAATTGCTGGAGCTTAGTCCGACAGCAGCATTAGACCTGGCAAGCAAGCATCTGTCGACCGAACGCTCTCAACCAAAGTCGAGCAGCATGTCACAATTTCTCGACAAAATGGGACGCATTCCGCTGGCACTGGTACAGGCTTGCGCATACATCAGGAACACAAAATGGAGCGTTGATGACTACATGGCGTTGTTCGAGTCGAATGAAGAAGAAGCGGCAGAGCTCTTGTCACAAGCATACACTGCTACTGACCGTCATATACCAGCACAAAATGCCATCTCGACCACATGGCAAGTCTCATTCAAATACTTCAAGCAATACCGTCCAGTAGCTGCTGAACATCTTGCCTTTCTCGCATGCATATCGCCCCAAGCTATCCCTATCACAATCTTTCCGGGCAGCAGGCTTACAAAAATCTTGTCTGCTATGACAACTTTGGAGGATTATGGGTTTCTCAAGCAACGAAGCAAGCCCGTGGCAATACAACATAGATTATACGACATGCACCCGCTGGTGCATAGTGTCGCAGGCGAATGGCTACGACTCGACGGTCGTTGGCAGACTCAAGTAATTGCAGCAGGTACGCATCTTTTGGGACTTCTACCCAGTCCACCAAATCGTGAGGGTCTGGAGGTATGGCCTAGATATGTCGGACATGCTACTCACGTCGCTGGACTCTCAGTGTTCCCAGCTGCAAGTAAGGCAATTCTGCTTACCCGAATCGCCCGTTGCCAGGAATACCTGGCCAATTATCGAGCTGCTGCTGCAACATATCGAATACTCCTGAATGTGCAAATTGGGTTACATGGTCTGACTACGACTTATGTTGCCACCCAGAAAGTCCTCGGTGAGGTCTTGCAAACGCTCAAAGAGACTTCCGAGGCGGTGGCGACATTTCAAGACCTAGAGAGGAACACAGCAACACTGTTTGGTCAGGATAGTGCTGCATGCCGCGAGGCATCGAATCTTCTCGTGGCAGCGGTGAATGAATGGAAGAGGACAGAGAATCCCGAGAGTCTTACCGATCGACTCGAGCGAGTGCAGCTTCACTCTGGAAAGGTCGACTCCGAGCAGGACTCATCCCGCCTACTGAATATTGTTTCAGACACACCGCGATCGGTCAATACATTCTCGTCAGCCGAGGAACATCATCGACGTATCCTCACGGCCATGGAGAAGCTGCGCCGTGGGACTGTCTCGCCTCCTGAGGTTTTCGGGCACAGAGGATGACAGGGCATGGTCGACTACTGTTGAAGAAACCCTTGAGCACCCAACCAATTTACGAACAGCACGAGTGGAGCTCGGCCACCAGGCGCTTTCGTGACATAGATCCTTCCAGAAAGGCAGGATCAGGTAAAACAGGTACATAATTAACCCAATTACAAGAACGGTTCGAGGTGTCTTTTCCTTTGTCCCTCCCATCAATCACCCGCCGCGAGATGCAGATTTGTCAACGGCGACCCATCGCAGCACTCATCTTTGATCCGTGAGGAATGGAGCAGGTGCTACAGATGCTTGCCAAAGAGGTGAAGACGCGGCTACGCCAATCACCAGAGGATCCATAAAGCGGTGGATCGTGGTGAAGCAGAGAGTTTGATGAATGACACTCGAAAAGGAATACTCCAGAAACTAGATCCGAGGAACCATACTCCAGGGACAGTACTCCTGGGACGATGCCCTAGTAACGGTACCCGTGGGACGATAATTCAGGGACGATGCTCGAGATTCAGATCGTGACATCGCTTCCGATACCACTCATGAGCCCGAAGAGGCAAGGCCGATCAGAGATAGTCGTACCTCTACGCTGTCTGCAGAAAAAGATTAAGTAATTTTGATATGGCTACCACACCCAACGTCGACGCACCAGGCTCTGACGGGACTTCTGGTGGGTTGGATCACAAGTTTTGACACTCACAGTGAGAATGATAGCCTCGCAGAGTCGGTATTCCGGACCGAGGAGGTTGCTGTGTCCCGCAAGCGACTACCCGGCTTCGAGAGTCAGGATAGTAGACGCTCATCTCGAATCCATTTGTGTAGGGCAGAGTGATGTTACGAAAGCCGTTCTCCGGTGCCTTCATGTAGGACAACAAATCCTTGTAACCATTTGCGCCGGATATGGTGTTGTCCGTCAGCACAACGGCACCAGGTCGAAGACGAGGTTGTACGAGCTTTAGCGTTGGTAGGGCGAGAGTAGACCAGACTGGAAGAGGGTCAGGCTACTGAGGCATGTCATGCGAATGTGTCACGACAATGAAGGAAATGGCACGACTTTCTGGGCTTGTAGGAAAGACTTACTATCCAACAACAAGAGATCCACCTTGGGCAGAGAGTCCTTGAGGGCCTCCAGCAGATCACCAACACGAAGATCGATCTGCCCTTCCACCTCAGCGCCACACTCTGACCAGTATTGCCGTGCCACCTTGGCTTTCTCCGGTTCCTTCTCCGTAGCGATGACAGTGCCAGATTTCCCTGTCGCAGCTCGTACTTGAGACACAGCAAGAGCGAGGTAGATCGTGCTCACACCGAAGCTCGTGCCGGCTTCCACCACATTAGTAGCTCCCATAGCGAGGATGAGCTGGTACATGAAATGGCATTTGTCTTCGTCCAAGGCGATGAATTTGTCGAGCATTAGATGATCGAACGTCTTGTTCACGTCTGCCGTGCTTGTTTGCTCCTTGAGATCATCGCGGACGGTTTGGGAGAAAACTTTGCCTGTCTTTGATATAGAGGCTTCTTGCTCCAAGGACTTCTTGTGGAGTTCGGAAAGGAGCTCCAAGACGTGAGGAGGTGCGTTGGCAGGGCTTGGAGTCGACATCGTGATTGTGACAAGACGCAAGTGAAGACTGTTGTATCAAAGTCAAGTCATGAAGTACGATGAGTCAGATGCTGTCTTGATGTCGAGGTGATGTCGCACACCCCCACCTCTGACGGCGATCCTGGGGCCGGATCCGCTGGAGGGTTGTCACGATTGTTAGTGGACGGTCTGTCTGCCTTTCTTGTCAATCGAATGTCTGGACTGTGTTACAATGCGACACGAAGAGATCTACGGCCATGCTAGATGGCAGGCAGGACACAGTCTGAACCATTAGACGGAGTATTGAACTGAAGCAACCTCTCTATTCATCTATACACGAAAAGCAAACCAACCTCCCCAAGCCATCCTTCTCAGTTTCCTTCCGAATCTAGATCAACCACTCGCTGCAAAATACAAATTCATCAACGACGCCCCACCACAATACTCATACTTATTCCCAGCACACGGCATCAGCTTCTCCATCGGACAAGTGACGGCCGCGAACCCCGTCCCCGTCTTCGGCTGAGCACCCGCATAACACTCCCTACCATACTCGACCCTGCAACACATTAGCACAACTCCTTACCAATCTCATCCCATATACATACCCAAAGTACTTGAACCCCTTACTCCTCGCAAACTCCGCACACACATCCACCGTCATACCATCCCCCGTCGACCTCGCCCCATCCAACGCCCTGCCCGTCCCAGCATCCGTATAGCACTGCTTCGCTACGAAACCCCCACTACTCTGCTTCACCTCGACAGGAATATATCCCGGGTTCTCCCACACATTAATCGTGCCCGACCCACCGCAAACCTGGGAAAATTCCCCATTGCACCGGTAATTACACGCGCTGAAGAGCGGCGACGTCAGCGTGTCCAACACCTTGATCCCGGACCCGGTGCCGAGTACGTTGCTGCAAAAACACTGCCCTGCGAACTCGGTGCCGTAGTATTTGTAGTCTTTGCAGTAGGTGAGGCATTTGTCGACGGACATTTGTTGGGAGGTGGTGGAGATGCCCCCGAGGACGCGCACGCCGCGGCCTTCGGCGTAGCAGCCTAGATAGTTGGGGCCGTAGGGGGCGGGGGGGACGGTGAGTTGGTAGACGGAGTTGGTGGTGTCGTTGGTGGGGACGAAAGAGGGGTCGGTGTTGTTGTAGACTGGGAGAGATCAGTGGGAGGGAGGAATGGGAGGGGGGAGAGGGGGATGTACCGTTCATGTAGTTGGCACCGCCGCAGAGTTCGACTTGGTTGCCCGGGCAGAGCATGTTGCAGCCTGAGGACATGTTGACGCCCGGGTAGAAGATGGCCGTGGGGTTGATGGCGTTGTCGCAGCGGCATTCGTTGCTGGGGGAGGTTAGTGGGAGATGGCGTGTGGGAAGATACCAACTTACCGATATTCGACTCCAGAATAGCGATAGCCCTTGGAGGCACAGTAGGTCTGGCACATCTCGACGGTCATCTTGTCGAACTTGGTCGTGATGGCATTCAATGTGCGAAGAGGGGAGCCCGTCGAGTCATTACCGCAGCCGACATACTTGTTGAAGGCGTTACCGAAGGCTTGACCGATAGCAGGATTGGCTGTTGGGAGTGGCGTGCTGTCCACGGTCCTGGTGATGGATGGACGAGGCGCGTTGGCTGGGCACTCCATGTCTGCGGCAGTAGCAGACTCAGGACCATCAGTGATGCGAATGCAGCCGGGCAGCTTATCAAGCATACCGCGGACTGGTTCACCAACCTGAGGAGGCATCTCCGGGCAATTAGATCCCATCTGAGTGTTGCGATTTGCTTGAAGAATTGGGCACTCTTCAATAGTACCGAAGCCGGTGTCACCGACACACTCCGCAACAGCCTTCTTCTGGAGAGCAACATCCCACCCATTCTGGAAGTCACCGTGGAAGCCGTATCCGGTAGGATCACCCATGGAAAACACGAAACGGCCACCGTCGTCGGTATTCTTGGTCAGGCGAACGGCGTAGTTGGTCTCCATGAAGATATGAGGCAGAAGGACCGGATATCCTGGTGGGCAGACTCCGTTATCAATGCCACTTAGGTAAGCAACGTGACTGTTGTCAGACTTGTAGAGATTCTTTCCATCCCAGCAGTTTTGGAAATGAATTTGAGCACGAAGGCCGTTGATGCAGCGTGACACATTGACCAGATTGGGTGTCTCGGGGCCAAGGGCATCAGACAAGCAAGCATAGCTGACTGCATCGGCGATAGGACGAGCTCTGTATGTGCCATTGCCCCATGTATTACCAGTGGCATTATATCGACGGTTGGACTTGTTTCCGGACACCATTTGGAAACCCTTGGGGAAAGGAGTGAACTTTTGGCTGCCATCTGGAAGATAGCCACGACCGAGGTAGTAGATGACGCTACCGGAATGGTATACCTCCTCGAAAGAGCCATTGGGGCGAGCATAGTACAAGTTCGGTGTCCAGTAAGCTGATTTGTCCGGGAAAATCTCGCATGAGTTGCAGGCAGAATTTACGAGACTGGCGTAAGTAGCATTGACACCAATGTTTGATCCACCACTAATGGTATGAGCATGCTGAGCAAGTGCACCAGGGTTGATGATAGGGTCGACTCGTCCAACTTGGATGATACCACAGTTCATGCGCCAGAATGCCTCGGCAGAGCTGACAAGTAGCAGGAAGTTGATCAATAGGGCTGACATGTTGGGCGGTGCTGTCGAACGCTTGATCGGCAAAGCCCGGTATTCCTTGGGATTGGGTGATACGCAGAACTTATGGTGGCGTGATAGTTGACGCTCCTTTGATCACCCAAATGCGGCGGAACAGCACTTTGTGTAACGAATCAAGTCCCTTCCTTTCCCTTGGCAGGCCGCATATCGACTGAAGATAGTGAACGTAAAGGGCGGTCGGGCGGAAGTCCGCGCCACGAAGGTGGACCAAGCTACTGGTGCCGGAAGCGTCGAAGGAGGACAAAGACAGACCCTCGCCAAGCAGAAGTGGTAAACGAGTGACAAGAACGAGCGGAGTCGACAAAGGTAAGAAATAAGCCAAGAAAAGATCGGAACAACACTTTTCATGAATAGTCTGAGGGCCAAAGAACATGCTAGGTATATATCTATTGGCATGAAGACTCACCTGTATGGTAGCTGTCGTTCATTGGACGTGCCATGTTGTGGGCCTTTGTGGAATGCGATCGCAAATGGCCGTCCGGGTCCAGCCCACAACCTGAGGGCTCGGCGAGGCTTTGTTCATGCCGACTCAAATGGGAGCATCGACCACAGGTACGCAGGTATGTGTGTCCTGTTGATGTCGTGGTACAGCTGACATGCCAAGTGGAGCCGTAATTTTGGCAGTTGAGACTATCTCAAGGCCGAGTTGACGTGACCGAATGTCTGATGCTTTTCGAGTTGACAAAGACTCTCAGGATGTATTGATGAGATCGTTATTTGGCGGTTGGGAATAGAAACTTGGGAAGTCAAGAGAGTCTTCGCGGGAGAAAGGCCTCATGTCGTGATTTGCCGTGCTGACTAAGGCTGTGATCAAACAAGAAATAACCTTTGTCTGCATGAAGGACTACGCAATTAAGAATTGCAAATGACTACATGTTATATCTACTGTCGAAACGTTCCTGTCATAATCGCATATCACATTACAGAGGTAGCCTTTTCGCACCCAGTCCATACAGTAGTATCCTTTTCCGGAACACCACAAGTATCCTTCAACCTCGCCAAGTTTAATCCTGCATAGAAGAAAAGGCAGCAATTATTTTGCCGGTACAGCGCTCACCTCATCTCTGTTGGAGCGCTTTTCGCGGACCCTACTCGAGGGCTTCCCCTGACGTTCTGAGGTTCGTTTCTTGCTCTTAGGAGGCGAACCGAGTACAAGTCTGGCAGTATCTTCGAGAACGCGGATTGGCCACATTGCGATGAAGTAGGCCGCCTCAATGGGCATCATGACAACTCGACCCATGTAGCTGAATGTCGTTGCGATGATTGAAGGTTTCTGGCTTGACTGGGCAGCGACTGCAGCTAGGCTGAGAGCATCCTGAAGTCTGTTGTCCAATGATTGGAGTCGCTGATCCGTGAGCATGGTAAGAGTCGTCACACGCTTCTCGTAACGACGAACGGCACGCTCAAGCGCATCAATGCGTGGCTCATATCGCTTGCGAAGTTCCGCCGACAGCTGTGTGATCTCCTCCTTCTGGCCAGCTACCGCAACAGGAGAGTGTGTGGGATCCGAGACTTTGGCTTCGAGGACTTCCAATCTAGATTCGAAGTTGGCATGCTTCTCGGTGTCCTTGCTAACTAGGTGATCTGATCCATTAGCAACGCGCTGAAGGTGAATTGTTCTGTTCGTGACCAGTTTGATCGCCTGGCGGAATGGGCGAATCTCAGCTGCCAGCAGGAAAATGGTCAAGTTGTAGTCCGAGACAAGGACAGTGGAGCCTTTGGAGAGCTGGTTGCGGATGACGTGAAGAAGGTATGCGCCCAAAGCAGGGAAAATGAATGTCGAGAGCAAGGCGAGCTTCTCGTGTGTCCGCAACTTCTCCGCTGCCTCCTCTGCATCATCATCGAATTCCAGATCTTTCTTGTCTGCATCCTTTGCTCTTAGTGCCTCTTCTGATTGGACCGAGTCTTTCATCGACTTGGGAGAGGGTGAGGCTTGAGGATCTTCCGAGTGCAGATCCGGGCGCTCCGAGATTGAAGGACGACGTGAGGAGCTCTGGCGAATAGCCTGAGCGGAGTGGTACCATTGCCTAAGAAGATTTAGCTGTGTTCATAATTATGGAAGAACACGCATACCATGGCAGTCTCACAGACCAATTCAAGAAGATGGCTGCGAGTCCGAGCAGGAGAATGTCCGTGATGAACGCGCTTCCATTTGTGAAGATCAGTCCGCCCACGGCTGGGAGAAGTGCGAAAGCCAGAGGTGAAGAATGCCAGTGAGATGCATCATCTTCGCTGCTATCGTTGTTGCTAATGCCGAGTCCTGGTAATATGAAGTCGCCTGCCGATGACTGGACGGAGTGTCGCGTGTCGCTCGCGTAGGACAAGACCGAAGACCTACGGCGAGGAAGGGGTGGTGTCGATAGACGTGGCGACTCAGCACTGACCTGTCGTCCTCGTTCTCTCAGGAACGCGCCCGGTCCTGGAGCTATAGCTGAAGATGCCATGACGTGGTGAAAAAGGTGGCAAGTCAGCTAGTCGGGAAAGTGAACGATCGGAGGTCCGGACGACGAAATTGTGGCCATATCAACCAGACGGAACCTTCAGGGATGGCGATCACATGCAAAGATGCACGCTGATGGTGTGTTGACGCAGGTTGGACGCGACTTCCCCTGCAGCCGATTCGAGACCGAAAGGGACGCGACGTTTGCGGACCATCTTGTATGCAGGAATGTGGAGATGAAGTCTGTTTTTGCCAAGAATACCACGACACTCTATTTCGACTTCATTTTCTTCGACATCGGTCACATTTATCGGAGTTCTATGTCGGCTTCATCATTGCGATCATCGGAAGGCTACCTACGATACCAGAAGTCGGATGCTGGTCGCGTACCCTGAACGTCTTCATGGCGCGACTGTTTCATGACTACAAAACCAACATCCACTGCGAGGCTCGTCCAATCATGTCTGCAAGGCCCAATACCCAGTCTACATCTTCCAAGCGATCCGTACCCTTTTCAACTCACATGCTCAGCCTATTGGTCAAACTTCTGTACGCCGTGTCTACATGCAACGGCCAGCCTCCTCAACGTTCCGGCATGCCTCGCCGTTGAATTGGAGATTGGTCTTTGTACAGAAGTTTACCGCAACAATGCAACACGCGATGCTGGAAGATCAGGAACTCCAACTCTGGGTCTCGCCTATTCACACACGATGTCACCTCGCAGCCGTCTGAGAGTATATGTTGTGTTTCATACCTTATGTCCCTCAATTTGATCATAGCCTGTAAGGCCGTTGTAGGTAACGCCCACTGGCGTGCTCGAAACGGACCGCAGGCCTGCCGCCCTATGTAAGTCGCGCGTCTCCTATAACAAGCAGGTGTCACCAGCTCGCTCCTCCAAAGACAACTTGCCACATCGTTGACTGCCATGCGTTGTGTCTCGAATATCGCCTTGATGGCGGGCGCCACTCTTGCAGGGTTGGCCACAGCGCAGACACTGTCACCGCCAGCAGAGAAAACAGATCAAGGATATGTGGTGGAGGGGGCTGGGACTTTCAACACTATGTTCGAGGTCGACTTTACTACTTCTGCACAGTTACCGGAAGGCCTCGTTGCGTCAACAAATCTGGTCTCGGCCGGGAAATCTCCATATGGACGGAGATTTTACGAATCCAATGTAGGGTTCAACTCTGGAGACTCTATGTCGCTGCTGGTCCAGCCGGGTCTGGTCAATGGAGAGGTATCCTCGGCTGAGGTCCGGACGCTATACAAGGACATCCTGTACGGTAGTGTCAGGACTGTAGCCAAGGCCAGCAGTGTACCAGGGACTTGCCACGGATTTTTCTCTTACCTCAATGATACTCAGGAGACCGACATTGAAATCCTCACATCGGACCTGAGCAAAATCTGGTATACGAACCAAGCACTGACGACCAAGACCGAGGCAAAGTCCGTAGAGGATGTTGCGCCTTCCACAATGGCCACCGAGTTCCACGAGTATCGTATCGATTGGTTGAAGGATCGAGTGATGTTCTACATCGATGGGGAGTACAGAAATGAGCTCACTGTGAATGTGCCATACCTTGCATCCGGCTGGATCTGGAATAACTGGGCGTAGGTATATCAATTCACTGCTGAACAGATTCTATGCTGACACCATCAGGAATGGCAACCCGCTCTGGTCTGGTGGTCCTCCCGAAGCACTCAACGATCTCCGAATCAAATCCATCTCTGCGTACTGGAATCGCACTGGCACGGACGGTGATGCCGTACCACAGCCCGCCACCGGTGCATCTCCAAGCACGTTGAATACACGAGCGACTGAGAGTGGTGCCAAGAAGACGACCAGCACGTCGACAAAGACAAAGCGGGATGCCGGCACGAAGATTCCCATCCCTGTCTCTGTCACTAGCAAGAAGGTCGTCAAACCCAAGACGACGCCCAAGAAGCAGCCTCAGAGGAAGTCTAACACTACCAAGCGAAAGCGGACGAAAGGTCCGCTGACAGTCTTGCCACCTGCCTCTCCTCTTGTTCGGCAAACCAGCCGCCCCAAGGCGTTGTAGTCTTACTATGTACCTTGGGTTTAGTCGATGTGGGCACTGCCAGGAAGATGTAGATATTCGTGGGCAACCATCGTTGACTCAGGGGCCTGCGGTAGATTTGCCCAACTTTGGAAGGGCACAAATGTAGTATAGCAATCTCTGTACATATTATTTTCGCACGCATGACCGAACAAGCTTCCCCCGCATCAGCCCCGAAGATCGACATTGATGGCCCCCACTTTCTCTGCCGGCTTCCTGATCTTTGCCAATTTTTCCGTCCTATCGTTCCAAATTTTCGGTAGGAGATGAGGCGAGTCGTCAGGGCAGCGGGCGAGATGTCCGCGCATCATCTGCGTACAATAAGATGATCGCACGTCGTCGCTTCTTTCCTGAAGGTAGGTCCACAAGGTCTGTCAACACACAATGTTGCGATTTCATTGCCTGCTGGCTATTGCCAGTGCGTGTCTTCCGACAGTAATTTCGCAGACATGCTGGCGCAACACGACTTGCAATGGTCCTACAGAACCAGCATTCCCAGGATCATGGGACGCGAACATATACTCGCCGTCATCCAGGATAGTCAAGCCTGTCTCGATCATGTCGTTGGAGACCGCACAGAAGATCTCGGACTGGCCTGGCGAGAACAACATCAAGGGCAATGCCTCAGCGCTTGTCTTTGACTTTGGCATTGAGGTTGGTGGCATTCTCAGTGTCACCTACACAGCTACTGGCGAGGGCGCTATGGGTATGGCATTTACTGAGGGGTTGAACTGGATTGGGCTCTACTCGGACTCATCTAATGGCAAATTCCAGGCGGGAGATGGTGCCTTGTACCAGAACTTTACCTCGGCTGGGACTTACACGTACACCATGCCAGACAAGTCTTTGAGGGGTGGCTTCAAGTACTTGACCTTGTTCCTCCTAACTACCGATCCTGAAGCCTCGATTACGTTCGACGACATCAGCCTCGAGATCGCCTTCGAACCAACATGGGCCAATCTGCGGAACTACCAGGGATATTTTCACTCATCGGATGAGCTGCTGAACCGCATCTGGTACGCTGGTGCATACACATTGCAGACCAATAATGCACCACCAAACACTGGCAGGTGGGTTCCAACACTGAGCAAAGGCTGGGCGAACAATGGTACCATGGGACCGGGAGAGACCATCATCATGGATGGGGCCAAGCGAGATCGAGCTGTCTGGCCGGGCGATATGGGTGTTGCAGTACCCAGTCTATTCTACTCTGTGGGCGGCGAAATGGACAGCGTCAGGAATGCCCTCCAGGTCATGTTTGATTACCAGAACAAGGATGGTAGCCTGCCAGAGTCAGGTCCAGTAAGTTCTCAGCCCTTCCATACAACCCCATCTGACGTTCATAGCCACTGCTTCAACAATCCAGCACAACCTACAACATGTGGACCATGATTGGCTGCTACAATTATATTTTGTACACCAACGATACGGCCTGGCTCACCAACATCTGGCCAAAGTACAACCTCCTCATGGGCTACATCAACCGCCAAGTCACCTACCCCTCCGGTCTCATGAACGTCACCGGCCTCCGTGACTGGGCTCGCTGGCAAACCGGCTTCAACAATTCGCAGGCTCAAATGATCTACTACCACACCCTCCGCACATCCGCCCAACTCGCCACCTGGCTCGACGACCCCTCTCTCGCATCCAATTGGTCCGCCCGCGCCGACGCCATCGCTCCGGCCATCAACACCTACTGCTGGTCCGACACCGCCGGCGCATTCAAAGACAACGCCACATCCACCACCCTCATCCCACAAGACGCCAACAGCCTCGCGATCCTCTTCGGCATCGTCCCACCTCCAGGCTCCTCCCCGCTCCCCTCACCATCCAACTCCTCCTTCCCCCTCTCCTCCCGCGCCTCCTCCATCTCCTCTGCCTTGACGAAGAACTGGACCCCGATCGGCGCCGAAACCCCTGAACTACCGGGGAATATCTCCCCTTTCATCTCGTCCTTTGAGATCCAAGCCCACTTGACCATTGGTGAGACGGATCGCGCATTGGACCTCATCCGTCGTTCGTGGGGGTGGTACGCCAATAACCCCAACGGCACGGGGAGTACGGTCATCGAGGGATACTTGACGAATGGCAGTTTCAGCTACAGATCAAGCAGAGGGTACGGGTACGATGCGTCCTATCCTTCTCATGCGCACGGGTGGAGTTCAGGGCCAACGAGTGCATTGACGGAGTACGTGCTTGGGTTGAGGGTGGTGGGGAGGCAGGGGAGTGAGTGGTCTTTGAAGCCGCAGTTTGGGGATTTGAGTAGTGTGAGAGGAGGTTGGACTACGGGGTTGGGCAAGTTTGAGGCGGGTTGGGAGAGGGATGAGGAGGGAGGGGTGGAGGTTTGGTGGAAGACGCCGAAGGGGACGAAGGGGACTGTGGCGGTGGGGGAGGTGGGAGGGGGGATGAGGGCGGTGGTTGAGGGGAGGCAGAGGGGGGAGGGGGAGAGGAAGTGGGAGGTTGTTGGCGGGGAGGGGAGGGTGAGGGTCAAGAAGGTTGATGAAGCAATGCTATGCTGTGCTCGCTAAACATAGCCCGATTCCCGCCTTCCGTATTCATAATGGAATTTTCTGCCAGTCCATAAAGTCATGCTACTCGCCCAACAGCCGAGCAGTGATCTCCCCAGCCAAATCCTCGTCCATCTGATAATCTTCGCCTCCATTGTTCCCCGCCCCGACAGCTTCGAGCGTAGCGACCACCGTGGGTACATCGAAGCCCAACTCCGTGAACCGTCCTACCAGCGCTTGGTTGTAACCCCGATATCTGCCTTGTCAGTGACTCCCTCCAAGTATGCATACATCAACTTACTGCGCCCTCTTCTCCTCCTCCTGCCGTTGCCGCCTCGCCTCCTGCTCCTCCTTCAACACCGCCACATTCACCGACCCACTCCCCTTACCCTCCGGCGCACCCGCGTGCAGTATCGCCCATTCTTTCGCTTGCTTCGCATACGCCGCCGGGTCCAGTATGAGCTGCCTCGCTACTTGTGCATCTTGAGGATCCTTAGGCTCTGGGGAGGCCAGTAGTGATTGCAGCGATATGAGGGCGGATTTGAGCGTGAGAATCGGTGACCAGGCTTTGTCGAGGGTGTCGAGACAGATGGCGCCGGTGACGGAGGAGATGTTGGGGTGCCAGATTCGGGTGAGGAATTTCATTTTCGGGGGTTGGAAGGGGTATTCGTTTGGGATGCTGGGAGGGGTCAGGAAAGGGGGTAAGGAGGTGGGATGGGGAACTTACCGGATGTCGACTTTGTAGATGCCGCCTTCGAAGGGTGTGTCTGGTGGCCCTTGATCTGGTTAGCATACCTGAACAAGTGTCTGATCTTTGGCAATTACCTCTAAACACGCCATAAAAGTGGTCGAGTTTTTCGAATGTGTCGCCGTCCACAGGTTCCAGCATCACGCCAGAGTGTGTGTCCTTCTGTACATCTTGCACCTCCTTTGCTAACCGCCGGTTTCTGTTGGCTGCCATCTTTGCTCTAGACCCTCTCCTTCTTCACCTGTTCTAGTCGAGTCGGTTGCTAGTGATTGGTACTTCTCTCGTCTCAATGATTGTAAATGACTACGATGTACTATGTCGGCACCCCAGTGATGAGTTCGGGTCTTCCGAGACAGCAGACCTCCTGACTGTGCGGCTCGCGGGCGAAGGTGGGGCGTTTCTTTGATGAAGTTGTGGGGATCGAGCAATGAATGTAGCGACTGAGTGATACTGAAATTCGTGGTTGTAGTGATGCTGAGCCTAGCGGATGAATGACTGTCTGGTTGAAGAGGGTATCAGTCGGTGTCTGTTGTGACAAAAACTTGATTATGCAGCAAGGTCATGCCCATCGATGTCTACCGGGCAAAAGAGGTCGATGACATCGGGAGCTCGTGCCAAGACATGAGGTCGTGTTGTACGTGCTGAGTCAGCTGAGGCTTGGCACGTCAGCACGCTCAGTGACCGGAGTACTGAGAGGTCTTAACGTTGAAATCGATAGATGAGAAAAACTGAGATAAAAAGGTGGTAACTATCTAAGTGACAGAGGGTCGACTATATATAGAGTAATAAGCTAGTCAAACAACCGGTAGATCTCCGGATATTGCGTACTCGATCGAGGATAAGGATCGAGGTATAACACTCCCCCTAACGGTGATTTACCGTGTTGTTAGTTATATTCGTGAAGCGATATTATCTATTGTCGACTTATAGACCTCCGTGAAGCTATAACGGCGTAATTGTGGTATTCTAGCTATTGTTATATTGTCTAGAAGTTGCTATTGTCGTGTTAAATAGATATTAGTAGTCTAGCTGTCGCGATTTCTCCCTCTTCCTTCTAGATTACCTTCTTCTATCTTCTCGTACGTAACAGGTCGTTAGTGTATAACCGGTAAGGTTAAGGAGGTTGCTTAGGAGGATCTATTAGCTACCTTGCCGGTCGAGCGGTTAGATTCGGAAGGTAGTAATAGCAGTTAGGAGGATATAATATGAATTAAAGAATCTAGTGAATAACGTAGTAGTACTATGATAAAGGAATGTGATAAAGAAAACGTAGAAAGCAGACAGTAAGTAGCACAGTAAGGAGTAACTCGAAGTTAGTTTAGCTTATTAGTTCAGCCTATTAGTTCGCCTTCTAACTATCTAGTAGTTTAATAGGTGACCGAGGCTTAGTAAGGGGATCCGCCAGTTATTAAGTAGTCGGCATAAACTCGACGTCGATAATGCCTTTCTCGTACTTCTCTCTATAATAGTAATTACGGAGGTTAACGTAACGAGAACGACGGTGATTGTCGTGGTTCTTAACGAGCTTAATAGCTAACTGATTATCGACGAGTATAGTTATACGTAGTTATTGAATACGAATCTCTTATAGAAGGTTCCTTAGCCACTAGATCTCCCTGTAGGTCTCTAATAGAGCGAGGTATTCGGCCTCAGTAGATGATAGAATAACGTCTGACTAGAGTTTCGTTCTCTAAATAACTAGTGCTCTAGCGAGAAGTATCAGCGAGCCGGAGGTAGATCGAGAGGTATCTAGATCGCCGGCGAAATCTGCATTAGAATAGTAGGTTAGTTCTCCCTTAGTAAAGATAAGGCTGTAATCTAGAGTGCCCTTAAGATATCGCTAAACTTATTTAGCAGTAGTGAGGTGTTCGGTAGATGGATTTTGCAGGAACCGTGCAAGGTGATTAACGGCATAACTAATATTAGGCCGTGTCTAGTTAGAGAGAACTTGTAGTTTACCTATCTACTAGTTATACTACTTCTAGCGATTAACTAAGTGTTTTTCGGTGCTAGCAGAGAGCAGTCGGTCGAGGGGACGAGGTGCCGGTTTATAGTCCGCGAGTTAGTGTTTGTTTAGCTTATCCTTTATGTAATGAGATTAGGATAGCTTAGTTAAGGTTCGAGAGGTGACAATCTCGATGCCGAGAAAGAGGTTACTGTTGACCGGTTTAATTAGGTAGCGCTTCCGCATATCTTAGACGAAACGATCTAGTCGAGCTTACGAAGCGGCGAATATCTGGAAATCATCGATGTACATAAGGACGAGGAGCTTACCGTCCTTAGAAACAAAGAGGTAGGCGTCGCTTACGGTGCGTCGGAGGCTAAGTTTTGTCATGTGGGCTACGACGTCGTCGTACCAGAGTGCCGCAGATTACTTTAGGCCGTATAGGCCTTTAGTGACTATAACGACCTCACCGAGATAGCTATAACCCTATAGAGCATAGATATAGAGTACTACGTCGAGGTCTAGATAGAGAAAGGCCGTGGTCACGTTAATCTATGCTCGTCTCTAGCTGTTGAGCATATAGACGGCAATTAGGACTCTACCGGTTACTACACGAGGTGTTAGAGCAAAGGTTTCGAAGTAGTTAACTCCCTAGCGTTAGGTAAAGCCTCTAGCAGTCCATCGAGACTTGCGCTTATCGATAGTGCGATTAGGTAGTAGTTTAGTCTTATATACCTATTTGCTAGTTATGACTATTCTCCCTTTTAGTACGTCTAACCGATTTTTGAAAACAATGGCCTTAGTACTACGTAGGGAGTTAATTTCTTTATCTATAGAGGCTTTCTAGAGTGCTCCGTCTAGTCGTAATATAGCATTATCGTAGGAGGTAGGGTCTATGAGTTCTACGGCTACGGCTCCGGCGGCGAAGCGTTTATAGTCGTTATTGATTAGTCCTAATGCTAATCGTTTGCTACCGGCGAGTTGACGAGGTTAGAGTAGTTCTATAAGGGTGTCGCCGGCGTCGTTATCGTCGCTAAGAGGCTTAGGGTCACTAAGAGGCTCTATCTTAGGAGCTTTAGGCTCGAAGGAGGGTAATTTAGGACTAGTAGGTCGTATCCACGTGTTAGATTAAGCTGTTTAAGGCTCTGGTTAGTGTTGAGCCTCGGCTTGAGCTAGATCGTCTAAATCCGTGCTTAAAGGTAAATTTTGAGGTGCTACAGGAGTGTCCGCGGCAGTAGGTTAAGCCGAGTTCTCCCCCTAAAGAGTAACTAGTGCCTATTTAGCCTTTAGATCAGATTTAGCAGAGCGTGACTCTATATTAGATTAGTGGCTTAACTGATTCTCTGATTAAGCCGTTAGTTCGTGATAGGGACGTTACTAAGGTTAATTAGGCTACGTAAGGTCTAGTTCTAGCTAGGGTAGCTCCCCCTAATTATTAGCCGGATTAGGTTCGTTAATAGTTCGATAATCGAACTGACTTAGCTACGCGAACTAAGGCTAAGGAGGAAGCTAATATAAGCCTTAGTAGTTAAATACTAGCTATTCGGCGATCCGCTGTTAAGTAAGGCTTTCTACTACATAGTCACGGAAAACGGTAGACTCGTCGAATTGTACATATAGCGAGTACTTTAGCTACGGAGTTCCGTTAAGCTAGTCAAGGATTAAGTAATTAGTAGATGATTCACCCTGAATGTCAGTGCCTTGTATTAAAGCTACGTATGTCGCAATGTAGAGAACGCCTAACTAACCGAACAGTCTGTTGGTAGTAGAACTAATTGCTGTTTAGTCCTCGGCGCAAGCGCCGCGTAGGATATCTATGTACGTCACGTAGGCGGGACTAGCCGCTACTAAGTGTCGCCCTGACGTTATGCTCTTACAATTGCCTCCTCCCCTAGGAGAGCTACCCTTAGCTCTCGCCTAGACGTATATAGCGTGTAGCGTTGTTCGGAGAGGACGTATGCTTAAGGCATTTTCGGGTGTAGGTCGCATACGAACTACATGCTATTCGGTTGTTGTAGTCCCGGCAATCTAGGTCTAGGGGGCGCTTATCTAGTCGCCATAGTATTAGGCTAATCGGCAGCGATAACAGCGCTTTTCTTAGAATTCCTGACAGTGCCATAGGGAACGCGTGCGCTACGCTAGCGGCTATAACAAAGATGTGGTACACTAGAGGTTAGTGTAGATAACCTCGCTATTGCCCCTTACTTTCTCCCTTCTATATACTACAATACATCTTCATTTTCCCGATCTCTACTTCTACACTGCGCTCCGCATACTACTCGTATTCTACTCGTAATGCCCGGACCTGCTCGTAACACGCGTAACGCCTACGCTCGTTAGCCTCCTACAACTCCTCTAGTCGCGCCTCTAGTAACCCCCGCTACCGAGGCCCCCGCGCCTTACATAGCCCCCGCTAGCGTAGGTCCTACGCTAGCTGCCCTCTGCTATAGGTATACCGCCGGTGTTAACAAGGGTAAGAGCAGTGCTTACGGGTGCGATTCGTAGCTAACACGTAGTAGGTTTCGACTATGTTAGTAGGAATTTCGGCACCCTCACTAAGAAGAAGTATGCTCGCTATGTTAAGGGACGCTACGCCTACGAGCCGCTTCTACCTTACCTACGTAGCGACTACGTGATTACGCATAACGCCTTCGACTCGCTTGCAACTATCGACGATAACGACGACGACGCGCCGGATATACGCGCTACCTACAACTAGGCCCTTAAGGATTTTCTAGACTTGCTAAAGGCATACTACACTAATAAGAACAAGGTCACCGGCGAGGCGTCTACGCCTTGCACGAGCTACGTTAGCGCCGCGTATAGTGCGCTTAACTAGGAGAAGGTAGTTAAGCTCCAGAAGATTAGGAGGACTTTAACTACCCTAGTAGCTATAGGTCAGGAGGTGTGTTTTCTACGTCGCTCCTACGTCCGGCCTGCGACTAACATGCTTAGATTGTGCGTAGCAATAGCGGGTTGACTATCCTGTCCGATAGGATTATAGCTAGAGGGGAGTTTTTTAAGGATAGGAATAAGGGTAAGGAGTAACGGGTAGGCGCGTGCGAGCTAGATGCGCGCTCTTACAAGGCCTTACGCGTAGCATAGGAGTTAATAGCGTTTAGGTCGATACCCGCATAGCTAGCGTAAGCATAGCGCTTTATTAAATGTATTGCCCTAGACAAGGAGTCTATCCTTAGACTAATTTCTATGCTTATATAGTCTGTCTACTTATATGCCCTGCCGCTTATGCCTTCTACAACCCTTCTCGGGCGCCCTTAGCTACGACTCGTATACAGTAATTAGCTCGCCCGTATTCGCGTAATTGTCCTCTGGTTCCTAGCTATTAAACTCGTTAGGCTAGTCCTTCTACTTTACTAAGTAGAACACCTTGCCCTTTATAGCTCTCCTGCCTAGGATTCCCTCTACTGTCTACTCTTCCGCTTCGTCTACGAGAGGCATACTCTCTTCTAGCTTCTCGCTAGCTCTACCCGTCTATAGCTCGAGAAGGGATACGTAAAAGACGTTATAGATGTAATACTAACTCGGCAAAGCTAAGCGATACGCCTGCGATCCGATTACGTCGAGTATACGAAATAGGCTAAGGAATTGTAGTCCTATCTTCTTCTTTAGTATAGGTAGCCGCAAGTTCTTAGCCGAGAGTAGCACTAAGTCACCTACGCTATATACCTTTAGCATGTGCTTCTTATTGTAGTATTTAGCCTAGTAGGTAGAAGCCTCTTTCCATTGTTCTACTAGCTTCGCGTGTGTGTCTCGTAAGCGTCGCGCTAATTCTATCGCTGCCGGCACCTTCCCCCCTAAAGTCTCGTCCCGAGACTTAATAGCTAATACTTCTAATTAAGGATGGTAGCCGTACAATATCTAGAAGGGGCTTATGCGTAGCGCAGCATAGACGCTGTTGTTGCTCGCGAATTCCGCCTGCGATAGACGTTCGGCCTAGTCGTTTTATAACTCCGTGTAGTAGCACCTTAGGTATTGTTCTAACGTCTAGTTCTGCCGCTTAGTTTAACCGTCTGTCTACGGATAGAAGGCTGTGCTTAGCCTACGTCTTACACGCATTTCGTAGCAGAAATCACTCTAGAACTAGCTAGTAAAGACCGACCCTCGATCGCTTACTATACCCCGAGGCACTCTATAGTGACGGATTACGTAGTCTCGCATGATCTCCGTAAGCTCTACCGATGTGCACTTTTTAGTAGTAGGGATATATAGCGACATCTTCGTGTATCGGTCTACAATCACGAGCACTATATCATAGACGCTATCGCCTCGCTTACTTAGCAGCAGGTTAGTGATAAAATCTATTGTGATCTCTTGCTATAGGTAGTCTAGCATTAGCAGCGCACGTAGCTCGCCGTAGGGGCGGTAGCGGCGCGCCTTGTACTTCTAGCAGACTTAGCATAATTACACGTAGTTATTAACATCTTTTCTTATAGTTGCCTAGAAGTATTTTCGCGAGAGAAGCTTAAGCGTTTTGTCCTTGCTAAAGTGACTAGCTAATTCGTTATCGTAGTGCATACGTAGCACCTACGCCTTTAGGGCACTGTCATTTAGGATAACTAGCGCTTCGTTGTAAAATAGGAGATTGTCTTAAATACTCTATAGCGCCGT
This sequence comes from Elsinoe batatas, assembly GCA_017309325.2. Taxonomy (NCBI): domain Eukaryota; kingdom Fungi; phylum Ascomycota; class Dothideomycetes; order Myriangiales; family Elsinoaceae; genus Elsinoe; species Elsinoe batatas. The sequence goes on from JAESVG020000010.1 coordinate 3,359,775, forward strand.
ACTCTCGTCTCTACTACTCCCCGCTTACGAACGTAGCTTTAGGGTCTCGGGGTCTTGTCCTTATAGTAGCTCTATAACCGACATTAAGTCGGTAGAGAGGTCCGTAAAGGGGTCCTCCCCCGTAGTCGCCGCGACTGCGACTCGCTAGGTTATTACGAGTCCCTAGGAGTTCTTAGAAGAACATGTACTATCATGCAGCGCGTAGGCGGCCTAGGCCTATCCTAGGGCCGCCTCGCATATAGCGCGAATATGTCTAACTAGCGGGGTAGCTTCTTTAGGATTAGTGGTTTAATCCTATACGCGGAGTTTGTTCTAAAGAGTTAGCAGGAGATAAGACACCGCTTACTCCTCGGTTACGTAGTTAGGGCGCCTCGAAGGCGCGTCGGCTAGGTTCCTCGTGCCTGGCTAGTGCTTTATCGTGAAGTCGAAGGCAGCGAGGAAGGTAGCCTAGCGAGCTTGTCGGCCATTTAGCTGTTTTAGCTTTATAAATCCTCGGAGGTTATTATGGTCGGTGAGTACTTAAATCGCCTACGAGGCGCCCTCGAGGTAGTGTCGCCACTGCTTAAATACACACACGATCGCTAGTAGCTCTTAGTCGTGTGTCTCGTAGTTACATTCGGCAGGGATTATCTTCCTCGACTAAAAGGCGATAGGGTGCTAGGCACCATCGAACCGCTGCGATAATATAGCTACTACTATAAACTACGACGCGTCGCTCTCGACGTGTAGGGGCAGCGCGGGGTCGTAGTAGCGGAGGATAGGGGCGCGTGTAAAAGCGTCCCGGATGTCCTTAAACGCCTGCTATTTGCTCGCGCCCTACACGAAGGGGCTATGCTTACGTCCCTTTATCGAGCCTTTTAGAAGGCTAGAGAGGGGAGCAATAATCTTCGAGTAGTGTCGTATAAAGCGCCGGTAAAAGTTCGTAAAGCTAGTAAACTGCTGGACTTTATAGTAGCTCTGCGGCCTCGGCTAATCCTTAATTATAGTCACCCTGCTCGGATCCATCGAGACGCCTACGGTAGAGACGATATAGCCGAGGAATTCCACCTCCTTAGTAAAGAATTCGCACTTCTTAAGGCTAGCATATAGAGTAAATTTCCTTAGCCTCGCTAGGATCTCGCGCACGTAGCGTACGTAGTCCTCCCTCGAGTTACTATAGATAAGGATGTCGTCGAGGTAAACGACGTAGATAGTGTTAACTAGCCCCCCTAGCGCCCGGTTGATATACGCTTAGAAAGTGGCTAGGGCATTAGTTAATCCGAACGGTATAACTAGATACTCGAAGTGGCCGTAGCGCGTGCGAAACGTAGTCTTCTACTCGTCGCCGCGCTTAATAGGGATCCTATAGTAGGCATCCTTAAGATCTAACTTCGAGAACTACTAGGCTCGCCCGAGTCGATTAAGCGTCTCGCTAATAAGCGGAAGCGGGTAGCGATTCTTGACCGTTATCTCGTTTAAGCCCCGGTAATCTACACATAAGCGGAGGCTACTATCTTTCTTAGGCACGAATAGGATAGGAGCACCCGCCTCGCTCGTGGAGCGCCTAATCCACCCGTTTAATTAAGCGGTCTCGAGATAGTCCTTAAGCACCTCGAGCTCCTTAACCGAAAGGTTATATAGAGGTTAGAACGGGGGCCTCTTGCCTAGCTCTAGTTTAATCGTATGCTCTGCGCCTAGTAGGCGCGGTAGGTTAGCGATATCCTTGTAGGTAAAGACGTTAGAGAACTCCGCGAACTCCGGCAGTAGAGCAGGGTCGCCTATAGCGCAAGTGCTCTCCTTAGATGGAGTCCATACTATAGCGTATACCCTCGGCTCGTTCCTAAGGTCTTTCACGAAGTCTTCTAGTTCGCGTATGCGAACCGTGCGCGAGGAGCAGCTATACGACTAGTTGTCTATAGCGCTGTCTATAATTACACGCTATCTTCTTCGCCATAGACGCCCTAAGATAATTAGAGGGCCTAGTCCTAGGTCTACTACGTAGAAGAGGCCGATCGTCTCCCTAAGGTCGCTATTAGAGTCTACTAGGCGCACGCGAAGCTAGTGCGCGCTATAGTAGAATCCGGCTTACTCTATAAAGGAGGATATGCTCGGATACCGAGCATACTTTACCCTCGGTAAGTCGTGACAGAGAGCAAATGCCTGCGACACGAGATTAACCTCTGCACAATCGTCTATTAGGAACGTGTAGTCTTCGCGCCCCGTAGGCGCTATAATAGCGCCGCGGTAGGGCGGTGACGGGTAAGCGTCGATTAGAAGGGGGGAAGGGCTTAGTTGCGCTCCTTAGCTAAGCCCTTAGAGTTTACCGACTTCGAGTCGTTATCCTTGTCTACGGCGGCTACCTTGCGTACCGCCGGCAACTCGTTGGCCTTCCACAAGTGCCTCGACCTATATTCTAGCTTAATGTAACTAGTTTTGCCGTAGCCGTAGCACTTGGCATCCTTCTTCTATTTATTAGAGAGGGTACCTTGCCCTCTAGCCTTTTTAGTAGGCGGGTCGGCGGCGTTACGCTCGTGCCGAGCCCGTTAGCCGCTACCGAACTAGGGGCGGTGTCCCCCCCGAGAGCTATTACGACTACCGCGCTTACGCGGGTAGTCGGCTTCGTCTTCGTATATAGCACGCTTACTACTAGCACGGTCTATAGACTCGATGCGCGAGCCCAGGGATACTAGTTCTTAGCGCGTAGCCGGGATAGCATAGTACTTAATGATCGTAGTGCGTAGCGTAGGCTATAACTTAGCGAGGAGATAGCGTACCCTTTACTCCTCGGAGTAAAAGGCTAGTTACTCCTCTATAGTAGCAAGTTCCGAGGCAAAAGCCTAGATAGACTAGCCTTCACGTTATTAGGCCCCCTCGTATACGAGGGTTACGCGTACCCCCCGGTTAATAGGATCGTCTACTGCGTCCTATACGAACTAGCGAAATCGCTCCTACGTGTAGCCTTCTAGGTTATCCACGTAGTAGCGGTGATGCTACGTCTTATCTAGCTCGCCTACGAGGAACATAACCCTATAAAGCACCTTCTAGTAATCGGTAGAGTAAGCCTCGGGGGCTAGTACGAAGATAACCTCGAGATCCTTTAGGAAGGACCTCGCCTCTTTTAGAGTCTTACTCTAGTAGGGGCGAGGTTCTTTTAGTCGAGGTCGCCTAGAGGATGGCCTCGCGAATAGCCCGTCGCCGCTACGTACGCTCTACATGCTAGCTTCGCTTGCCGTAGGCTCCGTAGGAGCGCGCGGGCCGCAGTCGAAGCCCCCGTAGTAGTATCCTACATCGCGTGCGCGATGCATTTGCTCAATCTCTTCTTCGAGGCTTTAGGCCTCGAGTTCTAGCTCTAAACGCTCGCGCTTATTGCGTAGGCGTAGTAGCCGCTTCGCGAGGGTCTCCTCGACATCTAGGGGAGTCTACTTAATAGAGTCGGTCTCGGTAATGTCGACGACGCGAGGCGCTTACGCCTCGCCGATGGGGTTCTAGTTGTCTATAGGGTCTAATGGATTGCGACCGTGGGTTAAGCAATTAGAACTGTTAGTGCCTTGTATTAAAGCTACGTATGTCGCAATGTAGAGAACGCCTAACTAACCGAACAGTCCGTTGGTAGTAGAACTAATTGCTGTTTAGTCCTCGGCGTAAGCGCCGCGCAGGATATCTATGTACGTCACGTGGGCGGGACTAGCCGCTGCTAAGTGTCGCCCTGACGTTGTGCCCTTACACTGAAATCCCACGAACTAACCTATAAAGGAGCGAGGCTCGAACTTTAAGGTCGGAGGTAGCTACCGGTGTAAATAGGCCTTATAGCTAAAGCGTTTAAGGTAGCTAAGGTTAATCTAATCTATTAGAGCAGCTTGCTAAAAACTCTCGAGGAAGTGCTAGTATAGTACTTTACCGGTTCGGAGATTAACAATTCTATTGGTAACGTATACCGAGTACTCGATAGCTAGAGGCTAAAACTCTATTAGTAGACCAGACTCGATCATAAAGCAGCGCGTACGCGTAATGATCACCTTATTAGCTGATTTAGCCGTTCCGTTTTGCTCTAGGATATAGGCAGTAGAAGTAAGCATCTCGGTGCCTCTAGAGGCGTTAAATTGGCGTGTAGCGTAATTAATTAGCTCCGTGCCCTGATCGGAGAAGGTTTTTCGCGGTATCTTACCGAATTAAGTGCTTATAAAGATTAACCAGCGCTAGTGCTCGCTAATCGACTCGTTCTTTGTCTTAAGGAAGATAGACTATCGTTTACGAGTTATAGCGTCGGTGTAGAGCTAGCTATAAAGATGGCCCTTAAAACTGCGTGGAGTAATTAGACTATAGAGGTTAATATAGACCTCGTTAAGGGCGGCCGGAGGAGTAATTCTCAGTTCACGAGAGACGATGCGCTAGGATTTTACTAGCTTACACACTTTATAGTAGCAGAGCTCGGAGGTAATTACTTTCTTAAGGCCCTTTACTAGTTGCTTAGTAGACTAAAGGATCTTTAATCTAACGTGGCCGAGGCGCTAGTGCTAGCGTTAAGTCTCGGAGACTACTACTAGTGCTACTATCGCGGCGGAAGAGAGGGAAGTCTTTATAAGGTTATCGTTACGTATATTCGTGACGCCGAGGATAACGATAACGTCCCGACTGATTTTAGAGTGTATAAACAGTTCGGAATTGCGAACTAGTCGCTAGTTTAGATAATCATGCTAAATGCCAGCCTTACGGAAGATACGGCCGGAGGAGACGAGATTAAATGCTAATTTTAGAGAGTAAAGTACATCTCGGAGGGTAATACTACTCTATTTACTATTGCCGAGGCTAATGTTAAGCTTGATATCTCCTTGCTACTAAATTGAGCTTGCGCTTACCGCTTGATCGAATTCGACAGGCTTGTCGAGTTTACGGAGGTTAGTAAACAGCTTACGGTCATTGAATATATATAGAGCTAATCCGCTGTCGTATATAACGGTGTTCCGGTGTAGTAATTAACCGGCGGAAGCGACCTGTGTACTTGCGATAATTAGCACAACTGTTCTAGAGATAGTCGAGTTATCGTTATTTGTTGTACTATTGCTGTCGATAGCTGTTGCTAAGGCTTTTCTGCGATTACCCTTCTTACTAGCATCCTTTAGAGGACGTAACTCTGTATATTGCTTTATGCATTGATTGTTTATGTAGTTACCGTCCTTATAGATCTAGTAAGGGTTATCGTCCGATAGGACCTTCTTAGGCTTACTAAACTTACCGGACTTATTGTTATAGCCTTTAGGGTTGCCTACGCTAGCGGCTATAAATCGAGGGTAAACTAGTATAATCTCGGCGCGGATTGAAGTCATTAGCTCAGTGAGTAATGTTGTCGTAGCTAGGTGAGCGTTACGCTAACTACGTAGCTATTCGTCACGGCTAGCGTTTATCATAAAGAGGTGAGAGATGAAGACGTCGCCGAGAACGGATCTTTCTAGAATAGAGGTGTCCCCTTTTACGGCTTGTTTAATAGCAATGTTATATTGCCTTAGATTCTGGCTGAATTCGTTGTAGTATTTCAGGGTGTTAGTACCCTTAAGTCTAGTGTTAAATAGATTGCGAATAGCGGTAAGAACGTCGATTGTTAGCGCCGGCGCGTAAGTGCTAGCTATAGCATCGTATAGCGCTTTAGCTAACTTCCTCTATGATCTAAAATCTAGTAGGATCGAGTGGTCGATTCGAACGGAGATTATGCCGTAAGCTTAAATGTCCTTTTTTGTGAATTTATCTCTTCTGGTCTTAAATGCCTCGTCGGTTTCACTAGCTCGTTGCTTAGGCTTAGTGACGAGGTCTACGTAGGATAGATCATCGAACACGTACTATGCTAGATCCTCCTTAATAAGCACGCTCTCGAGAGTCCTTCTCTAATTAGAGAAGGAGGCGTTCTTCGTAAGCACCTCATTTTGTTTAGCCGTGTTTAGCCCTTTAGTAATTGAGTGATCTATGAAGGGTAGGGTATTAGTCTAGATTGCGGTCTTACACCTTCCGGAGATAGTGTAAATAACCGGCTTACTATACACGAGACTAACTACTAACGCAGGGTATATACTAGGAGATATCTAGTAATCCAGTGATCTAGAGATTAATTCAGAGGCTCGGCGGACGAGGCTTACACTGAATGTGAATTGAATAGATTGGTATAGAAGGCGTAGTGGTTACGCCGGGCTTATAACCTGTTATACGTGCTGAGTTAGCTAAGGCTTAGCACGTTAGCACGCTTAGTGACTAGAGTACTAAGAGGTCTTAACGTTGAAATCGATAGATGAGAAAAACTGAGATAAAAAGGTGGTAACTATCTAAGTGACAGAGGGTCGACTATATATAGAGTAATAAGCTGGTCAAACAACCGGTAGATCTCCGGATATTGCGTACTCGATCGAGGATGAGGATCGAGGTACAACAGGTCGGCGCGATTCGCCGCGTCTCCGACGGAGGCAGCTTACAGATCTGAGCTTGTGAACAGCTGCAATCATCATCAACTAAAAGCATCGCCAGATTAATTTCATCGTCGTCTTCACTTACGCCTTCATCGCCACGCATCCTCTGTTTCTCACAAGATCTCGGAGACCGGATCTCGGAGACCGTTTTCACTCTCTACACACCCGGACAGTAGGCGCCGATCAAGATGGTAGGTTCACAGCAAGTCAAATGCAGATCACAGCTCACATGTCGCTAGGGTCAAGGTCAGTCGGGCATGGGAGGGCAGCCTCCCGGCCAAGGTGACGGAAAGGATAAGAAAGATGGAAAGGTACGACGTTCCTGATGATACAAATCACATCCATCTCACAGGTCAACAGAAGGACAAGCCCAAGTACGAACCGCCTCCACAGCCGACGACTAGGATCGGACGCAGAAAGAGAAAGGCTGCGGGACCAAACGCTGCTGCAAAGCTACCGACCATCTACCCGACAGCGCGATGCAAACTGCGATACCTTCGAATGCAGAGAGTGCACGACCATCTTCTACTGGAGGAAGAGTATGTTGAGAACCAGGAGCGGATACGCAAGGCGAAGGCAGTCAACACGGCACAGCCAGCGACAGCGGGTGGCGAGAGCGATGCGATGGACAGGAATGCGGATGAGAGGAGCAGGGTAGATGATATGCGTGGATCTCCGATGGGCGTCGGCAACCTTGAAGAACTTATCGATGACGATCATGCTATTGTCTCGTCCGCGACTGGTCCTGAGTATTACGTCTCTATCATGTCGTTCGTTGACAAGGATCTTCTGGAGCCTGGCGCGTCTGTTCTCCTGCATCACAAGTCGGTCTCGGTCGTCGGCGTACTCACAGATGAGGCGGATCCACTGGTGTCGGTAATGAAGCTTGACAAAGCGCCTACAGAGTCGTACGCGGATATCGGTGGTCTGGAGTCGCAGATTCAAGAGGTCCGGGAGGCGGTCGAGTTGCCACTACTACATCCGGAGCTGTACGAGGAGATGGGTATCAAGCCGCCAAAGGGTGTCATTCTCTATGGTGCTCCGGGTACAGGAAAGACACTTCTCGCCAAGGCTGTTGCCAATCAGACATCCGCCACTTTCCTGCGTATTGTCGGGTCAGAGCTTATCCAGAAATACTTGGGAGATGGACCACGTTTAGTGCGACAGCTCTTCCAGGTCGCTGCGGAGCACGCGCCATCGATTGTTTTCATCGACGAGATCGACGCTATCGGAACCAAGCGATACGAGTCGACGAGTGGTGGTGAGCGTGAGATTCAGAGAACCATGTTGGAGCTTCTCAATCAGCTGGATGGTTTCGACGATCGTGGTGATGTCAAGGTCATCATGGCTACCAACAAGATTGACACGCTCGACCCTGCGCTGATCAGACCTGGACGTATCGACCGCAAGATTCTGTTCGAGAACCCTGATCGTAAGCTGCCCGACCATGCCACGCGATCAAACATGCTGACCATGCACAGAAATCACTAAGCGCAAGATCTTCACCCTCCACACCTCCAAGATGTCGCTCAACGAAGATGTCGACCTCGACGAGTTCATCAACCAGAAGGACGATCTCTCTGGTGCCGATATCAGGGCCATCTGCAGTGAAGCAGGTCTTATGGCGTTGCGCGAGAGGAGAATGAGGGTCAACATGGCCGACTTCAGGCAAGCAAGGGAGAACGTCCTCAAGACGAAGAGCGAGGGCGAACCCGAAGGGCTGTACTTGTAATCTACATCAGTCGAGGACAGTCAGGTGATCAAATAGCTGAGGTAGAGCATGTACAACAATCACTGAGCACACCTCAACTTGATCAGAACTTTGCTGCTGTTAATGTTGTAGTTGTATATCCGCTCGACATGTTCAAGTCGAAACCAATCGTCCAGAAACTCCACGCTATGCTTTTGCCTTGCTTCATGATCATTCCTGCCGTGCCTATACTTGCTCCCTAATTTGCGTGCCATCCCAACGTAGCCGTCCTTCTCGGCCTGGGGATCTCTCCCCGCGCGCTTCCCGAATCTCCATTCATCTCCCTTCCCCCAAAATCCATCTCATTGTCCACATGGGCCCCTTTCACTCCCCCTCCCCCTGCCCCATCCTCCTCTCTGATATACCCCTCATAAATTCCCACCGAATACCTCCCCCTCCCTCTCCGCCCTCTCCCTCTCTTCCCTCCTCCTCTTCGCCTTCTCCTCCTGCTCCTCCCCCGTCCCCACTTTAACAGCTTTACTCATCCCCACCAGATCCCTCGTGCTCGGGTCCCTACACTTATCCAGCCTCTCTTCCAAGGCAGCTCGTTCGTCTTTCGTCATTACCGGGTTGGTGTCGTGGCTGGCTAGCATCTGGGCGCAGGAGGTGAGTGTTTCCTTTACTTGCTCCAAAAGGTCGGGAGGGGCGGAGGTGGGGATTTTCAATGATAGGTAGAATTCGAGGAGAGGTTGGTCTGCGAGGAGCAAGGCGGAGAAGTAGAGCTGGGGAGGTGTGAAGAGGAAGTATACGTCTGTGAGCAGGGCCGGGGCGTCGAGGGTGAGGCGCGCGGAGGCGTAGGCTGCGTGGCATCGGTCGGGGAGGGGCTGGTTTGGCTTCCAAGGGGAGAGGGTCGAGGAGGGAGCGTAGGACGGTGAGGAAGGTGGGGTGAGGGATGAGAGAGATTGCTGGAGCTCTGCTGGGGAGGGGGAGGTGCCGGGTAGGACAGGGGCGGATCCGTCTGCTATGTTGAGAAGCTCCATGAGGGCGCCGCGCAGGCCGCGGAAGGGTTGGCGCACGTCGAGGGTGAAGCGGAGGGATTGGATAATTTTGTATTCTGGAGCGAGGATATCTTCCTGGTTGGACTTGATGCGGCGCGCGAATTCTCCGAGGGTCATGTGGACGCCTTCAGTCTTGCTGGCGAGGAAGAGGACGGATTTGTAGATCTCTTTTGGGGGATAGGTCATGGCGGAATTGGTGAGGTAGAAGCGTTTGAGGTATTGTACTGCTGTGGCCTTGACGTTGATGCCCCATTTGAAGAAGTCGCACGTTGACCGGACTTGTTCGCAGTAGCGCTGAATGAGACGAACCTCTTCGGTGAGGTTGAGGCATGGTGAGGTGTCGGAGAGGTAGGACTTTGCGCGCTCCACAGCGGCGGTGTTGGTGGAGGCGCGGAGGGATGCTAACTCATCTTGAGAGAATGACCATAACTTGTATTGTGTCGACGTCCGGTAGAGGTCGTCTTCGTTGTATATTTGGGCCATAGTGGAGCTTCATCGGGAGTTGAGTGAGTTGGCAGTGAGCTTCAATCGAGCCGGCAAATGACAAAGGGCCCCCACGGCCCCCCGCAGAGCTTGTTCCTGGTCAAGCACTCGTGGCGTCTTATCCATGAACACGTTTTGTTCAGCGCTATGGACGACAATTAGAAGGCGGCTCAGGGTACTTCTCAGGAATGTCGATGATGAGAACACGTTATCAAGTAAGGTAGGTTACCCGATGCGTTTGGCAGGCTGAAGGAGCCGAAGTACCTCCCCGTCCTCTATTCATCTCGATCCCCACATGGTCAGTGAGATCGGCATGCATTGGCTCGATGATGGAAGTGGTTGAGGGGTTTCGTTCTGGCTGATCTTTTGCCTGACAATGTCTCGTTGATGACGATTTGTTCGCTGCATTTCCTATGTTGTTTCCCTGCAGTCGTTCTTCTTGCATCCATTCTTACTTCACCCTTTTCGAAATCCTGGTGCGTTGCGACAGCTGACTCTCAATATGGCTTCTCCAAGTCCCGACCGATATCATGATGAGAAGGAGAGCGTAGATAAAATGGAGAAGACGAATACGACCTGTGACAATTCGACCGGAATTGACGAGGCCCTGGACAAGCGCATCACACGAAAGTTTGACAGACGGATACTACCATGGCTATTCTTACTGTGGCTACTTGCTTTCATCGATAGGAGGTCAGTGTCTTTTTGGTGGGAACTAATTGTGCCGCGCTGACTTAAGTATAGCAACATTGGTAATGCTCGAATCGATGGCCTCGCTACGGACCTTAAGCTGGACGGAACCAAGTTCAATGTCGCTCTTTGTGTCTTCTACATTCCCTACATTTGTGTGGACATACCTAGTAATTGGGTGCTGAAGGTTGAATTCCCATGTCTCGCTATGGGGACCCGAAGCTGATAAACATCCTAGAAATTTGGCGCCGGCTACTACCTGCCATTCCTAGTGACAATTTGGGGTCTGGTCTCGACGATGACGGGGTTCGTGACCTCTTACGAAGGCCTTCTCGTGGCTCGATTCTTCCTAGGATTGTGCGAGGGTGGAATGTTGGGGGGAATGATCATATACTTGGCGATGTTCTACCGGAGACATCAGCTTCTCTATCGGATCACGCTCTTCTATTGTGCAGCACCGCTATCAGGAGCATTCGGTGGTCTTCTCGCCACTGGCCTGGCAGAGATCCAAACATCCAAGTATAAAGGCTGGCCATTCATCTTCTTCATCGAGGGTGCGATTACAGTACTTGCTGGTGTAGCAGCGGGATTCTTCCTGCCGCACACTCCCAACGACTCCAAGTTCCTGACAGACGAAGAGAGAGGTGGTGCAGTCGCCCGAATGAAGTTGGACAGCCATGGGTCAGATGCTGCAGATGAGGTTGCGCACGAGGAGTTCAGCTGGCATTGGGTACGACGAGCATTCCTGAACTGGAACACAGTGCTACTGTCACTCAACTTCTTCGCCATTATCACGCCCATTTATTCTTACTCTCTATTCCTACCGACCATTATCTCGGCTCTGGGGTACAAGCGGGTGCAGGCACAACTCCTGACAGTGCCTCCGAACTTTGCCGCATTTCTGGTGGTACTTATGACTGGCTGGGTATCCGATAAGTTCAGGGCACGAGGACCTTTCATGCTGATCGGGGTCTCGGTGGCATTGGTCGGGTACATCATGCTGATAGCCACTAGCCGTCAGCTTGTACAGTATGGCGGTACGTTCTTGGTGGCAGCAGGCATCTTTCCCAGCTCACCGCTCGTCATGGGCTGGCTCGCCAACAACTTATCGCCGCACTTCGTTCGTGCTACGGGTACTGGAGCTCAGATCATGTTCGCCAATATGGCAGCGTTTGTAGCGACGTTCACCTACATCCAGGACGATGCGTAAGTTGTCGCTTCTATTGCGTGACTTCAGTACTGACCCAAGCCCAGTCCACGATACATCACCGGTCACGCCATCAACATTGGCATGCTTGGACTCTCGCTGGTATGCACAACAGTAACTATCTTGTACTGCAGCTGGGAGAATCGTAAACGTGCTTCCGGTGGGAGAGATTATCGTCTCGCAGAAGGCGGTGGAGGCCAGCTCGGATACCGTCACCCAGAGTAAGTGTTATCCATGGTCTGTGCCGAGGCTTTCGTATTGACAGAGTCTAGGTTTCGTTACACGATTTAGGAGTGTGCCTGCTTTGGTGATAAGCTTCTAAGGCAGAATGTCGCAAAGCTTGGCATTCGGCTCACCGGCCTGTGCAGGTCCACTGACCACAGAAGAGCTCCCGTCGAGGCGGCAGTGCATGTTCAGAGCTTCTCGAATGCTCCGATATACGCATGAAAGGCGTCAGCATTGCCCAAACTGGCAGTCGGGTTTGACGCCAACCATATGGTACATTAGAAGGCGACGACGCTGTATTGCAGCATTAACCCGAACAGTAAGATAGAAACGCTACCTTCGACATTGTGTGCGACGAATGGGAAGCCTCCAGCGCGGTCTACCAATCCTGCCCAATCCGTCTTGTCTCATCGAGGTGCATGAGGATTTCTACTGTTTGACTCGCGTGATCACCTGTGCCGTCCTGTAGATCCCGTGAGCTTGGCCGACTTTAAGCGGACGTGTACCTGACGACCCGCTTCGAGAAGGACCTGCCTTATCACTTCGGTGATCCTTCCACGCCGAGTGGCGTGCCTGGACTCCCTGGAGGTGTGGATCGCAAGCAGGAGATCAGCGCCCGTGACCGCCTTGTGCCGTACAAGCATTGGCTAAAGGTGTGCTGCTGTGCGGCCATAGATTAGCGGCATGCCGAGTGTGGAGAAGAATGCTTGATAGAAATCAAAGAGGTGAGGTGATGTTCACGGAGCATTGCCAAGAGTGCTTGGCAACTCTACCGTAGCGCGGAATATTGGACCTCGTTTCATTGCAAACCCCTGGAGATCCTCCATCGCATTTCACGCCTGAATTCGCGATCGCGAGTACCAAGATGGCCAGAGGCGTTCGTCCATCGTTTTTGACAGATGTGGTATATTGTCTTCCTTTGTCTCAATGACTTGTGCGCTTTTCTCACCCTCCTCGTGCTGATGTCCGCTGTTCTAATCTTATCAAAACAGTCTGGCGGAAATCCGGAGGATACTTGTAATCAAGACCTTACCAGCACCTGGACGCCACCTTATCTCCAATATGATCCATTGTCTTCTCCGGTGTCTCGTGATGACCGGAAATCATTATGGATGTCGGTAATGCTGCGAACATGTCTTGAACGGCGCCATGCTGTCCGCTCCTAGACCTGCCCAGAATGGGAAGGTTATTAGCATGCTAATATGGAGACCTTTGAGCTTATGTAAATCGTACTGCTCGACCATCGAATGTTGGACTATATAATGGGACGTTGCGCCGCTGTCTGGTAGGTATACAGTCATCTCCATCATGAGGGCCATACTTCTCGCTTCGCTGTTCGCTGCTCCCTTCGTTCATGCTCACCCGCATGAGAGTGTGAAAGGTCATCTCGCCCGCCGGGCTGTCGATGTGAATGCCTTTCGTCTCCCGCAAAAGGCTTCCTACACCGACTCGAAGGCTACCCCTGACGACACTGCTGCGGCGGGTGTTGTCAGAGTACAGGCTGCCGACTACGTCGACATTGCTACCCGCTTCTTGGAGAAGACCGTTCCTGGCGCCACTTTCCGTGTCGTTGGTGATCACTACACTGGCGACAACCAGGTCTCGCATGTCAACTTCAAGCAGACCGCAAATGGCCTCGACATCGACAACGCCGACTTCAACGTCAACGTAAGCCATCTTGAGGGTCAATTTGAATGATACTAAGCCCTCCTAGGTCAAGGACGGCAAAGTCTTCTCCTTTGGTAACTCGTTCTACACTGGCGAGATTCCGTCGGCCTCTCCCGTAACCAAGCGTGAGGTGTCGAACCCTGTGGACGCACTCAAGGGTGTTGCAGCTGTTCTGCAGGTGCCCATCTCTGCCGATGCTGCGACTGCTGAACCGAAAGAGGGCAAGGAGATCTACGCTATCAAGGGTGCGACCGGGATTGACGCTGACGCTGAAGCTCGTCTTGTGTACTTTCAGCAGGCCGATGGCTCTCTCAAGCTTACTTGGAGAGTTGAGACCGATATCTCTGAGGTCAGCAACTGGTTGCTCACGTACATTGATGCGCAGAACAACCAAGACATTCACGGTATTGTTGATTACTCTGCGGATGCGACAATGCAAGTCTAGTAAGTGCTTCGTCAGGGATTCGAAGTCTCCTCTGACCTTGGACAGCCCATGGGGAGTTATGGATCCCTCCGAAGGTAGCAGGGTTGTTGTTACTGATCCGTGGAACACCGCAGCCTCCGAGTTCACATGGTTCGGCTACGGCACCACAAAATACACCACCACCCGAGGCAACAACGCCATTGCTCAGACCAACACCGACGGCGGCACTGATTATTTGAACAACCCGAGGCCAAGCTCCTCTTCGTTGTCGTTCCAGTATCCGTACTCTGCGACTACAGGGACGCCGGCGCAATACGCCGACCCTGCTGTCACTCAGCTTTTCTACACGGCCAACTACTACCACGATCTTTTGTACCAACTTGGGTTCACGGAGAAGGCTGGAAACTTCGAGACCAACAATAACGGACAGGGAGGTACTGGGAATGATGCCGTCATCCTCAACGCTCAAGACGGAAGCGGCACAAATAACGCTAACTTCGCTACACCTCCAGATGGACAGCCGGGTCGTGAGTCCCCCCTCCTGGCACTTTGCCACCTCAGACCTTCCCGCCGCCTTTTGCCACCCCCCTGAAAATTTACCCCTGAAGAGTTTCTAACTTGCTTTTAGGCATGAGGATGTATCTTTGGACTAAGACCTCTCCACAGCGTGACTGTAGCTTCGATTCTAGTGTGGTAATTCACGAATATACGCACGGAGTATGTAGCTGTCCTCGTCGTCGCTGGTGATCACTTTTTGCCACTTTTCAAAAACTGACTTTTTTCCAGCTTTCCAACCGATTGACCGGGGGACCCGCCAACAGTGGCTGCCTGTCATCACTAGAGAGCGGAGGAATGGGCGAGGTAAGCCATTTGATCGTCTGCGCTGAACCAAAGAGAGATTGACTTGTTTTCAGGGGTGGGGAGACTTCATGGCCACCGCAGTCCGTGTGAAGTCCACAAGCACCAGAGCAACGAACTTTCCACTCGGAGCATGGATCAATGGAGGGACTGGAATCAGAGCATACCCCTACAGCACCTCCCTGACGACCAACCCTCTCACCTACAAGAGCGTAGACGGTATGTCTGAGTTTACCCCTTTCCGGTGGCAAATTTGACATTTGGGCATTACTGACCACAAAACAGCACTGACTGAAGTCCACTCGATTGGTACTGTCTGGGCTACGATCCTCTACGAGCTGCTATGGAATCTCATTGAGGCACGGGGCTTTAACGCCGCGGGCAAACCCAGCTTCAACGGCGCAGTCCCTTCTGACGGTCGTTATCTAGCAATGAAGCTGGTGTTGGACGGCATGGCACTGTCAGTTCTCATCATTCTTTTGTTTATAAGCGCTTCTGACAAGTTCCAGTCAACCATGCAACCCCAACTTCGTTCAAGCCCGAGATGCGATCATCGATGCCGACGAGGCCTTGACGGGAGGCAGTAACGCCTGTGCCCTGTGGAAAGCTTTCGCCAAGAGAGGACTGGGCTCAGGTGCCAAATATGGCAGCACCAGGACCGCCAGCACCACCGTGCCCTTGGGTGTATGCTAAATACTTTGGCAGTAAACCAGGGAGAAAACTGCCGAGGGGATATCGGCGAATTAGGGCAGAACCCAAGCACTTTACATACTACTCTTTCATGCACATACTTGAGCACTCACCGTCGTGTTCCGAATCATTCGTTAGACAACTTAGTGGCTGGTCAGGGGCCGGTCAGCGGACGGCGTCGGGAGCGCCAAGACCTGTGATCAGAACTCGCTTTCTGCACGAAGTCATAACCACTCCTCATGGGAGTATTCCTATCTTTTGCCACATGCGTCAAGTCGAGAGATTTAGTCCTGACATTGTTCAAATTTCGGCATTGGATGATTGTCCCAGCGATCGGGTCTTGGACCATCAGCCTCGAAGCCGGCACCCACAAGCACTCTTTACATCACGTTCTACCGGAGCGCAACCCAGTCCGCAAATATGGAGAACATCTATCTCGAAGGATAGAGAGGTGGAGAGCACCTAGTTGTTGGAAGGACACAGTTGTAGGTGATGGTGGTGCCATCGTCACCACCACCGATCGGGGCGGAAAACTCTGCCAGCACACAAGCCCTTCCACAAACGACCTTTCATCTGTGACGAAATCAACATGTATACTTCTGAGATCATCTGTGATCAGCTATGGACGCTCTATGAGGCAGCAACTCATTCCGTGCTCTCGTGATCCCCCCTGACAGATTTTCAGCTTCCCCGACCAAGACCAGAAACGTACAAGCAAGAGCCAACCATACCCAAATGACGAACCTCCGGTCCATGAGAATCATGCTACCGACCTATTCGGACCAATAGATTCGGCACCAGAAGCCTCCTGCTGTCCCTCCAAGGTCTCCTGATCCTGAGGAGCCATCCCCTCCTGCTCTGGCATCTTCTCGACTCCCTCATACTTCTGCTTGGCTCTCTTCTCCTCTTTCGCGGCTGAAGTCTTCTCGACCGGCTTCCCCTCTTCTTCGGTCGACTGCTCCTTCTTCCCGGGTCCCTTTCGCTCCTTCTCGCCGACCTGAATGTCTGCAGTCGCCTTCTTTGCAGTCAGGACCCTCGATCCAGGATCCGCCTTCGTTATCTTCGTGGTTCTCACTAGTCTCTGTGTCGTGGACGATTCGGCCATGGCTGTCATGAACAAGACATTGGGCGATACATGCTTCACGATTGGCTTCTTGACGATCGGCTGCTTGGTGGGAGCGACTTTGGGCGTAGCCTTCTCGTCATCTGTGTCACGTTGGGACGGCTTCGGGCTGGCTGACTTCTCTCCGTGCGCGGTCATTGAGATGGCGGGCACTCTGACGTTCTTCTCTGCGTCGACCTTCGCCTTGGTGGGGCCCTGCTTATCAGGCTTCTGTTGGGAATGCTTCTGGATGATGGATCCCTCCTTCTCCTTCATCTTGTCCTCCGCGGCCTTCTCCTCTGTCAGTCTCTTCGCAGCCGTGGTACGACGCTTCGGTCCGCGCACATCGGAGTTGTTGATCTTGCGCTTCTTGCTCTTCAGCTCGTACAGTCGATCCTCCAGTTCACGCTGCTCCGCTTCCTGCTGCTCCTTTTTGGATGGCCGCTTCCTCTTCCCGCCATCCATGATCTGCCTGCCGTATTTGTCGCAAGGAGCAGCACCAATGGATCTTACACGGCGACTCGGGCCCGCCTCGTCAAGTTGTGATGGAGAGCCATACAACAGGCTGCTTGTGTGGCCGCGGGATGTGGCAGAAGCGTTGACCCAGGCTTGAACCCTAGCCCGGCCGTCGTCCTGAAACTTTGTAGTGGTAGTTTGGTTGGCTTGGACGCTGTCCCGGCGACCATTCTGATTCTCGACAGACTTGGCTTCGATTTTCTCGATGGACTTGGCCAGGCCCTCTGTGTCATTTGCAGCATCTGGAGTGACCTTGTCACTTACAGCCTTCGGAGTGACCTCAACATTGGCATCCTTCAGAGCTACCTTGTCATTGGCAGCCTCTGGTGTGACCTTGCCATGCGCAGCAGATGGCCTGGCAGGCTCTGGGCGGGGTCTCTTCTCCCACTTGGACATTCCTCTGGCGCTGAATTTCTCGTCGAGTCTGCACTTGTTAGTAGCCAGCTCCGAGTCTGGAGCATTACAGCGACTGACCGTTGAGATGACTTGTACTTCGAGTCGTGCTGCTCATCCAAGTCCTCCATCTGCTTCTCCAACCAGGTCTTGCGGGCAGCTGTCAAGGGTTCTTTTTCCGCCGTCAACGCTCTATGCACAGCACGCCTGGCCGCATCCAGCTCACTTCTATACAGATAGATGTGAAAACGGTGAATGGCAAGCTTTGCGGACAGCCAGAGAGGATTGCCCTTGCGCGCGTGGATGTTGGAGATGTGAGACCTCAGCGCCGTCTCTGCTTTGCCGCTGTACTTCGAGTCGACCCAAACATTGTAGAGGACGTCGAGCTTACGGTCGAGGTCGTCATGGTGATTTTGTGGCGCCATGATGGAGTGGCGGCTGCTATTAAGCGATTTGGTAGGAGTTGAGATGGTGTGAAAGTGGCGAGGGACAGGATGACTCGAGGCTGTTCAGCTTCAAGGGCTTACTTAGCCATTCAGCGTAGCCTATCTGGAAGCTGTGGATGCTATGAGACCGTATAGCCTTGCAGAGCACACGTCGAAGGCGCCGTGAAAGTAATGGAAGTGGTCGAGGTCGACGGCGAGGACTTCGCGAAGATCATGCAGTCAAGCTGCGTGTTGTCGAGAAGAGCGCCAGCAATGCGCTCTCTTCTAGCGGCGGAACTCGAGTCTGCAATGATATGGTGGATGTTGGTGAAGAAGAGGTGGTGTGTGTGTGGTGGTGGCGACGTGACAGAGGCTGTCGGTAGCCAAGTCGCGGAGGCATGATCCAGCCGCGTTTGACGAACGGACATCACCAGTGCGGGCAGCATGTGATACCACGTGCTGAATTCAAGCCTGACAGACATGGTGTATACAACATGTCACATTTGTCTGTGTCGATAGGTAACTGTTGATCGGACTCGACGACATTCGACATTCGATGGCACTTGACGCGTCCGCGGCCACGTTCGTCCGCACAACCGTGCCTTGATTGATGTGGCGGACCGATGATGTAGCACGACGGTGAGGGTAAAGACTTTCTTTACGTTGTTCATTGAGTCGTCTACTTGTTTCTAGTACGTCTACTCAAGCCGATGCGTCTATCGCAATCTTGGAATGCTGTGCCATCATGGGCAACGCTGCCGGGTATCTACAATCTGAATGGATGTTAGCATGCAGTAATACACAGCGAGGGAGGCGACACGTACCCAACACTGCCAATACGAGGAATGGTAATCCTCAAGCCGGTAGGTCTCTTCATCTTTGGCATCTTCTCCATCCTCTCTGCCATTCTCTCAAAGAAGCGGTCGGCGCGGTCACCGGCACGAGGAGCCCACTTTGGTGCACCAAGAAGGATGCCAGCTGGAGCAGCGATGGCAATGGTTGCAAGACCAGCTTGCTGCATACCAGTGATGCGCTTGGTTGCAACCGAAGCAGGAACGCCGCGAGGAGCAGCGCGGAGGGCGGTTGCGAACATCAT
Organism: Elsinoe batatas; assembly: GCA_017309325.2. Lineage (NCBI taxonomy): Eukaryota > Fungi > Ascomycota > Dothideomycetes > Myriangiales > Elsinoaceae > Elsinoe > Elsinoe batatas. The sequence goes on from JAESVG020000010.1 coordinate 3,378,728, forward strand.
TTCGTCGAGTGAAAGAGGTGGGGTAAAGGCTAATTGTTGGCTTGTGGGGAATGAGGTGATCGTCGTTATTGGTGGGTAAAATCAAGCGGTCCAGCCGACTTGTCAGCGCGTCGTTGGTTTGGAGTGGAGAGTGTCAAATTCGAGTGTTTGGATTGAAAGAGAGGCAGGGTCGAGGGCAGAGCTACTTCTTAAAGAGACAGCTTCTCCGAACGCAGCTGGTCACATGCGAGCGAGCTTCCAACGTCAGCCAACGGAAGAGGACGAAACACGGTGCCTGACATGACGAATGCGACAAGGGGGAGGAGGGGATAAGGAAGTGATTGGTCGGAAACGCGGGGAAGGAGCGAGCTCAGGCTAGCGCCACCTCAGCCGTGGGGTAAAAACGTGGGGAAGCTCTGGGGTCTGTCTAATTCGGGACCGATAAGATCTCTTGTCGCAGTGGCTTTCCAAAGCAATGCTGCCTTTCCTTTGGTCTGCAGGGCCAGTGATTCATGGTCAAGAGAGTGTAGCAGTAAATGTCTCGACGGCACGCGAGAACGACTGAGTCGATAACTGGGCTATAAGGTCACGTGACGAGCGGCCAGCTGCAATTTCACGCACTATCATCTGAGCTATTCCGAGCGGTCCATACAGCAGGATCGGCCGAGGCTTGCTGTGGATGGCGAATGAGCTAGCAATGGGCACATCTCGAGCATGTTGTGGACCTGTATCTCTTCGTAATAGGACTTGGGGCTCCTGTGAAGCGTGGCTGGCACACACACCTACCGTCATTGTTGGAAGTATTGTCCTGTACGAGACTCGAAGGAAGAATGTCAGAAAGTCGTCGGCAGATACGCGGTAATCCTATGAATGCTGATGGAAAATGCTGTCCGAAATCGAAGCCTCAATGAAGGCACTTGACTGCAGTGTCGATGTCCAGTGAAGGCATCGAGCATCGTGGATCTTTGACACAGTCGTTCTTCCAGACTCCGGACGTCACCAGCCGAAGGTTTGCAAGTATCGCCGCTGCTTTCAAAGAAGCCCTTGAAGCCTTTCACGATCTGGGACATGTCAGCGAATATGCTTCAACGTCTAGGCCCCTTTCGGGATCCTTCAAGCTGCAAGCCAGCGACCTCGGAAGCTTGACAGCTCAGACCGCTTGTTTGATTTGACCCCTCTCCGTTCCGGCGCTCATTCATAAATCAACTCCCGGTTTTCGTCTTTTCAACTGCCTTGCTCTCAGCTTCACCAATATACCACCGCTTCCTTACCAGAATTCGAGTCCGCCCCCGCCCAGATCTACATCAACCCCACCAACCAAATGCCAGCACTCGAAATGTCAAAAACCGACAGCTCTAGGCGAGATCTGAGCCCCGACACCCCCGTCTCCACCTTTGCGTCCTCCCACCGCTACTTCCAATCACATCCCTGGACTGCCGAGCTTCTCTCCGCCCCCTCGTTGTGCCTTCACCTCCCATCATCCCGGCATCCCAAGAACTCGACCGAAGACAGCCTCTTCGCCGTCACCCTCGCATCACCACAAACCTTATCACATATCCTAGCATTCCACACCCTCCCAAACAGGGAAGACGAGCACATCAATGAGTGCACCACCCTCGTCACCATCGGCAATGACCTGAATGGTTTTCCCAAAGTCCTCCACGGTGGCATCATCATGACCTTGATCGATGAAGCAATGGGTGTCCTCCTCAACGTGGACCTGGACCGGAAACACTTCAAGGAGGTCGCCGTCGGCAAGAAGGATGGGGAATGGGCCGAGCAACTCGATCTCTACACCGCCAAGCTTGACACGAAGTTCATCAAGCCTGTCGAGACGCCTGGTGTGGTGGCCATCAAGGTCAAGACCACGAAGCGAGAGGGTAGGAAGATCGAGCTGGTTGCGGAAGTGGTGCAGTGGCGGAATGTTACCAGCAGAGGGGATGGCATGGGTTGGAGCTACGGGCAAGGGGAGGGTGAGGAGGTAGTCTGCGCTACCGGTGTTTCAGTCTTCGTTCGACCTCGTGCTGGCGCGAAGCTATGAGCACTAAGCCAAATCAAGCATTTTGACATGAGTTATTCTTGTAATGACTCAATTCATCCCATAGAGTTCAACCGATATCCGCTTCGAGACTCATTGCACCTCACATTATTTACTGAACTTAGTAGCGCTACTGAGCGTATATCATTCCGTACCTGCTCTTGCCATTGATTGTGAGCATGATCTTGGTCTGTGCGTCCTTGCCTCGGTCGCAGCGATATGATGCTATGTCGAACTGCAGGCTAGGCTCCCAACGAGGCACTTGGACTGCTATGCTTGTCTTCGGTATCAATCAACACAATGCCAGCGGATCGATATCATGTATGCCTGCTTGCAGCGAGATTCCGGTCTCGTTGATATCTCAGCCACGGGATCCTGAGCGTAATATATATCGAAATCGGACAGACTCCCTGTCCACAAAGCCCTCTGCTCTGATTCCTGAGTCCATTACTGCGGGTAAAGGGGAGTATGGATCCACGTGGTTAATGATCGCAACGATGTCACGAGCGTGGAGGAGGTGATGTGAGTAAGGTCAGTGGTGCAAGGAGTGAACAACGCCACCGACTCTCTGTTTTCTTCATTCCACTTTTCATTTCTACAACGACACCAAGAATTTTAGCCTACTTATCCTCCTCACATACTACCCTGCACAATTTGTATCCAGCAATCGCCCGGGATCTAATATCTGCGACTGCGACGATGTCGGTCGACGGAGAAGAAGCACAGCGTGAGCCAGACTCACAGAGCCAGGACAAGGACTTCCATTCACAAGTCCAAGGCGTTGTCACTTCGTTCCTCGCTGGAAAGTCGCCAATCTATAACAGGCTACGAGTCACCCGTGAGCAGGCAAGTCATACCTCAAAGCTGATCTTCTGTTGTGCTGACGATGTCTTCAGGGCTGGAAGAACAAGAGCGGCGATGCCTACTTCCGCAAACAGCGTAGTACCGCCGACCAAGGTGATGAACGCACCAAGCGCTTCTTCTACAATATGATGCAGAACATCGGGCAAGACCTGCACAACAAGACCGGAGCACTGCGTGTCCCTACGAACGACAATGCCGAACCTACCATTCTCGACTTCTGCATGGCGCCTGGAGGCGTCCTTGCAGTCTGCTTGCGTCTCAACCCCACTCACCGAGCCACCACATTCACCCTCCCGACCGAGGAAGGCGGCCACGAGGTCCTCCTCCGCCCAACGACAAAGGTCACCACCAACTACATCGACATCACCATGCTCGCCACCGACATGGGCACTTCTACCATCCCTCCCGAACACCCCGACGCCCCCAACTTCCTCCCCCTCACCCTCCGACCCAACCAAACCTTCCACCTCATCCTCTGCGACGGCCAAGTCCTCCGCACCCACGCCCGCGCCCCCTACCGCGAGCGCTTCGAAGCCATCCGCCTCACCGTCACCCAACTCGCTCTCGGCCTCTCCCACATGGCTCCAGGCGGCACCATGGTCGTCCTACTACACAAAATCGAGGCTCTAGATGTGATGCGCCTCTTGCACACCTTCAGCCAGTTCTCCAGCATCCAAGTCTACAAGTCTACCCGCCATCACGCTCAGCGCTCGTCGTTCTACATGGTCGCGAAGGACGTCCAGCCCGCGCATCCGGTCGCGGTGGCGGCGGTGGAGGAGTGGAAGGAGACGTGGCGCGTGATGACATTTGGAACGGAGGAGGAGGGGAGGGCGGTGTATGATGCGCATCACGTGGGGTTCGAGAAGTTGTTGGAGGAATTTGGGGAGGAGTTCGTCAGGCTTGCGGAGAAAGTGTGGGAGATTCAGGCGGATGGAATTGAGGGGTCGAAGTGGTATCGTGCTGCGGCTGAGACCAAGGGGCCTGAGCTTTGAAGGGACAGGGTGGCCATTGCAGTGAGGGTAAGAGGTCACTGGTAGGAATTTTCCGGGCTTGCTGCTTGGAGAGGTGGTCCTGGCTTGCATAATGGATGGACACCAGGATCAATTTGCCGGCATTGGAGCTCAACAGCATATAAGTAGAGATAACCGGTAGATGAGAAGCAACTGAGCGACATCAAGTGTCGCATGTCCGGACGTGGCGAAGCGAGTAGCCGTAGCGACGTGAAGTGGAAATGTACATTGGGTGGAGTATCTGATCAGTTCGCGGCGTTCCACTTGCCCACCGCCTGCTCGAACATGTCCCTCGTCTTGACCTTGCTGCCCAGCCTAGCGCAAAGCAGGAAGGCGCCGCTCAACTTCCTGTGCAGGCTGTATGTCTCTTCTGGCGGTGGCGCTAGCCTCTCTCTCACCATCAGACCAATCTTCGACCTCACTCTGTCTGTGATGGTCTGGTCTTGGAAATCATATATCCCATCTTCGAGATTCGCATCTTCCATGAAAGGCTCGGCAAGTGTCAGGATGCTGTCGACGTGAGCGTTCAACATGGCCTTGCTTTCGTGCCCGGTCAGGTATCCGAGCTCGATACTCTTCTCCCGGCAGACGTCTCTGTCCTTCTTGCTGGCAGCGATAAGCAGTTCAACATATGGCCTGACGAAATGCTCAGGGTACTCCCTGCTCGCACCAAAGTCCAGCAGCTCCAGTTTCTGGCTTTTCCTGTTGTACAAGAAATTCGTCCAGTTTGGGTCGGTCTGCATGAAGCGCCATTCCATCAGCTCTCGAAGGCACAATCGCAGGATTTGCGTCCCTATCCAGTCTCTCTCCGACTGTTTGAGATCCTTGATCTTGGTGACTCCCGTGCCGTGCATGAACTGTGCGGTGAGCACCTCTCCGCCACTTGCTTTCGTATAGACTGTCGGTACTGTAAAGACATCCTCCTCGTCCCGGCAAAGCTGGGCAAATCGTTGACCGCAAGCTGCCTCCCGTTCATAGTCGCATTCCCATGCCAATTCCGTCTTTGCGTTAGCAATTGTCTTGTCAAGATAGAGACCTTTCGGCAAAAGTCGCGAGGCAGTCAGCAGGAGTGACAAGTTATTGAGGTCGGAAGTGATTGAATCTCGCACACCAGGATATTGCACCTTCACAGCGACTGTTTGGCCATTGGATTCGAGTACAGCCTTGTGAACTTGCCCAATTGACGCAGCCGCGATCGGCACATCATCGAATGAGGAGAAGAGCTCCTTCCAGTTGTGTCCAAGATTGCTAGCGAGCACTTTATCGCGTTGTGATGGCGGCATGTAGTCGGCGCTGTCTTGAACTCGTTGCAGAACAGCATTGATAGCAGGTGGAAGCAGCTTGGAGTCCTGAAAGCTCATCATTTGTCCCAGCTTCAGCGCTGCGCCTCTCATGCGGGACAGCTTGCTGACAAGACGCTCCATATTGGCTTCGCTGAGCATGATGGATCCATCAGTACTGCTGCCAGTAGCCCTCCGAAATGTCTCTCCGACCGCGCCCAGGGCCATACTCGTCCCAAGTCCTGCAAACTGCCAGATTCGGCCGAGTCTCGAAGATGGCACTCTCGATTCATGTAATTGATGCCTCGAGATCGGCTCTTCTGTAGCTATGGCTTCTTGCGTCTGTGTTCATGCTGTCAGTCATCAGCCCGGTAAGTCGGCGCTATTCGATGTACCCACCTGTTGCTGCTTAGCCTCTTCCGCGAGAGACTTTGCAAGATCCTGAGTATCCTTTGCCTCATCGTCTTGAGGTCTGACTGGATTGATCACCCGGTCGGATTCGTCCCGCACAACGTCGCCTTCGCCCCAGAGGGGTCCTCGGTCGGCGGCAGATTCAGCCTGGACCGTATTTCCACCAGATTGCTCCTTCGCAGCTTTCATCTTCGCTTCATAAGCTTTCCTCCGGTCATCTCGGCCTCCGCTATTGATCATGGATGCTACTTGCGGAGAGTGGAACACATTGAGATCGACACCTTCCGGAATGTCCTTGTCCAGCATAGAGTCACGCCTGTTGTCCGGCGATGGTGTGTAGTACACATCCTGATTGATGTTTTGTCCCTTGATACTCTCAGTGCCTTCAGTCGTTTCTGCGTGCTGCGGAATCTTCGATCGAGGTAACGATGACAGAGTCGTCGCAGTCGTCCGGGGTAGCTCCACAAACGTGTCTGCGCTGGTAGTGCATGGTTCTTCGTTGGCAGATTCGGACGGTATTTGCATTTCCGAGAGCTGCTGTGCTTTCCTAGCTGCCAATGACGGATCGGGTATAGTCGACTGGCTGGATCCTTTCGGCTTGAGTTGCGGCTCGGCTCCATGCTGCTGTGTAAGAGGTTGCTTCTGTGGCTCTGGATCTGGCCTGTCCGCAAAAGTATCCTCCCCGCCAACCTCGGGTCCTTTGCCAATTGGAGCATCCTTGGGTGGTATGCTCCCGTCTGTGAGCGCATCACGCTCGGCTTCTTTCTGCGCAATGTCCAGCTCCGATTGATTGTCGTCATGCTGGAGCGGATTTTGGGGAGCTTCCCGGACACGCTCGTTCAGTGTGTCCTGGCCTGGGGACGGCACTTTTCCCACCGGTGCTCCTCCAGGCGGTATAGTTCCATCTGGCAGAGGAAACCGTTGTGCCTTCTCCTGCGTCACCTCGATATTACCCGCCGGAGCCTCCTCCTGCACAGAATTTCCCTCAGATTGTTTGTAGTGGTGGTCTTGCTCCAGCCCAACTACACTCGATGTTGTTTGGGATCCAGTGTGACCTGCTTCCTGCCGTGGTACCGATGCGTCTGCAGTGTAGCTTGTGGCCGCACCATTCATGGAATACGCAGGCGCGTTCTCGCTCAATCTCCTTGCCAAAGCATATGCAGCCCCGGCCGTGACTGTCACACGATCTGTCTGACTCTTCACTGCTTTTGCAAGACTCGATGTCTTCGAGAATGTGTCCAATTGCCGCGAGCGAATCGCGAAGTGCGTTTTTGCTACCGTTCGGAGAGCCCCATAGAATCGAGCTGCATCAAGCAGCCTCTTGCCTGACATGCTTGTGCAGTTACTCCTCCAGATCTATAAGTTTGGACTTTCATGGTGCCATTGGTACAGTGATCCCTGGAAGTAATGCCGGGCGCGTTGAAAAAGTGGGTGGATAGTGAGCGGTCGAGGAGAGCTTCTGGAAGTGCTGCAAACATTTGAGCATGTCGTCACTCCGAAGCTGCTTCCGCTTCCAAGCGAGGTCAGCAACTCTGCTTGCCACCACTACTCATACCATAAACAATTACAGATACTTCAACTTGAGTATTTCCATCAAGAATTGACATCATGAGCGCAGTCATCGCACAATTTTGATCAGCTTTGGTCTAGACTGACCACGGGTGCATCCCTCCTATAATCATGAAGATAGCCACCCTCCAGCTCGCCCCCAAGCTAGGCCAACGCGACCACAACATTGCCCGCGCCGATGCCCTCCTCGCCACCAACACTCTCCCCTCCCTAGATCTCCTCGTGCTCCCCGAGATGGCCTTCACCGGTAGGTCTACCACCATCTCCTCACCCACCCCACCCTGATGCAAAAGGTAGGTTACTCCTTCCCCGATCTCCCCTCCATTCTCCCTTTCCTCGAACCCACATCATCCGGCCCTTCAACAGAATGGGCCACCCGCACGGCGCAAAGACTACAATGCCACGTCTGCGTTGGCTATCCTGAGCGATCCACTTGGCCGGGTGAGGAGGGAAAGAACTACAATTCCCTCGTCACGGTGTCACCTGAGGGGGAAGTGGTTGCGCATTATCGCAAGTCGTTTCTCTACTACACAGACGAGACATGGGCGGAGGAAGGACAAGGATTCTTGTTCACGGAGATTGTGGGCTGGGGGGAGTTCTCAAAGGTGGCGATGGGGATTTGTATGGATATCAATCCGTACAAGTTTCAGACGGAATGGGAGAAGTACGAGTTTGCCACGCATTGTGTGGAGAATGAAGCGGGGTTGGTGGTGCTGAGTACGGCTTGGTTGACGAGTATGATGCCGGAGGATCTGTTGGCGAGTCCAGAGGCGCCGGATCTTGACACGTTGAATTATTGGGTGGCGAGGTTCAAGCCGGTGCTGGAAAAGATGGGAAGGAAGGACGTGGTGGTCATCTTTGCGAACAGGTGTGGGATTGAGCCTGGGAAGGTAGATGGTGTGACAAGGGGGACCAACGAGCAGGGGGAGAGCGTTGTTGGATTCGCAGGAACCAGCTGCGTCATGGGTATCAAGGATGGCGAGCTGAGGATCTGGGACATGCTGGGAAGAGCAGAGGAAAACCTGCTGGTGGTCGACACAGAGGATTCCCCAAGGTTTGAGCTGAGACGACGCACGAACGAAACGGAAATGCCTGCATAGAATTGGCAGACTCGCACGATACCCATAGGATAGACTTGTTGATCAAAGATTCATTCCATTTTCGAACGCCTTGTGATCATGCCATGCTCTTCTCCATCAGGAATCTTCGCCTATCCGGAAGTTCAGCTTGCCCACCGTTCCACATCCTTCATCATCCGAGCAAGGCGATCGAGTGTGATCGCTGTAATTGCTGGTCGGTGTATCGCAGTCGCAAAAGAAAATGGTGCCCCGGGTCGAGTTGTCTAGATACCGATGCGAGTCTTCCTCCAGTGCCTTCGCTTCGCGTTGTAGCGGATCTGTCTTGATTAGCAGGTCTCGCAGGCTCGCTTGTCGTTGATCGTACGGTGTTGCCAGTCCTAAGGCGGATCCATTGAGGGATAGGACGGTTCTGCTTCTGAGCCTTTGCCAGCTTCTGCTTGGTGCGGAATGACTTGTGGGACTATCACGGGTGTCAGATGGGCAGTCGCGAAGAGGACAAGGACGGAATCATCGGATTGTCCATGCCGCATGATAATACTCACAGGCATCTTGAGTGATTGTCAAGACGTCAGTTGTGCTATCCTTGATCAAATCTCCAGTGACGATTATGGAGGTAGATTTTGCGAAAGCCTCCGCAAGTGCGATTATGTAAGCACTTTCGACTTCCCAAAACGGCAGTATCAGGCGGGTGGAGCGCTTCTCGACAACTTCATCCTCCAAGTAATTTTCAGTGATTTACGGCCAATATGCCTAAAGCAGAGGTAGGCAGTACAAAATGGCTCTCCAACAATATGAAGCAGAAAGGCCTGCAGCGCCTGCGATGGTACTGTCAGGTTTGCGAAAGGCAGATGCGAGACGAGAACGGGTTCAAGCAGCACTGTCTGTCCGAGGCACACAATCGAAACATGCAGGTCGTTGGCGAAAATAGTCGCAAATTTATCAGCAACTACTCGGATCAGTTCAAGAAGGACTTTCTTCGCTTACTACGAACGGCCCATGGAGAAAAGAAGGTCCACGCAAATCACTTCTACCAGGAATACATCGCAGAGAAAAGTCACATACACATGAATGCAACGCGATGGCCAAGCTTGACTGAGTTTGTCAAGTACCTCGGTAGGGAAGGTATATGTCGTGTAGAAGAGGGCGAGCGTGGCCTGGAGATTGCATGGGTTGATGATAGTCCAGAAGCGCTACGGAGACGCGAGGCAGTGCTCAGGAAGGATCGGATGGAGAAGGGTGACGAGGAACGACAAGCCAGGATGCTGGAAGCGCAGATCAAAAGGGCGCAGGAGCAAAAGAAAGGAGACGCTGGTGTGGACCCGACAGAGTCGACATTTGAGCGCAAAGACGATGCGCCGATCAGCTTCAGTCTCACGGCTCCGAAACTCGGGGATGGCTCGAAAGACGGCGAGCACAAGTCCACCCCAGACACAGCGATTGAGACAGCGGAAACGCCTAGGAACAACGAAGACGAGGCGTCACGCACGGCACGTAAGGATACGATTGCGGCGACCGCGACGGAGGAGCCGAAGCCCATGTCGATCAGCTTTGGAGGCGCAGCGCAAAAGTCGAAGCCAGTCAATGTTTTCTCTTCCAAATCCAACCCACTCAAGCAGAAGAAGGTGGCTGTAGCAGACCAGCCCAAGAAGATGAGTGAGTTGGAAAGGGTCATGCTTCGTGATAAGGAAGAACAGGAAAAGAAGAGGCACAGATCAAGCGACAAGGATGGTGATCGTAAACGGATCAGGTTGTAAATTCTGGAGAAGCCTTTGGATTTTAGCATGGCGTTGGGGTGAAAAGGACCTTGCCATCGGTTCCCGGGCATTGCTTATGATGCGTGAGCATGGTTGTCTCGTATGAATTATGATCACAAAATATCAGAATCTGCATCCTCATCCATGGTCTGGTCGTATAGTGACCGCTTCCCTTCTGGTGACGGGCCTTGCAGAGTGAGTCTTGGTAGGGCAGATAGTCGCAGACGGTCCTGCTTCTCTGGGTTTTCCGGCTCAAATCTGGTATCTGGCTGCTGGACAATCGGCTCTGCTGGTGGAAATGGTTGTAACGTCGAGGTCGGCTCCGACTTTTCACGCTTGTTCCGGCGTGCTTCTCGGTGTTCTTTTGCTGTGGGTCCTTTGATCGGCTTCGTAGGCTTTAGACCAAGGGTTCCAGCCAGGAAATTGAATAGACCATGTAGGAATAGTCCGACGGTCAAACCCACGAGACCACCAACGCCAAGGTAGATGTAGAGTGTCTGCAATGATCAGCATGATGCGACCCAAAATTTGCCACGACCAACTTCGAATCGCTTGAATATATCAATGGGCAGATACGCCACTTGAGAGATGAATACACCAACAAAGATGACCGGCTGGAGCAAGAAAAGGATGACAGAATAAATTGGATGCACGAAGAACAAGACCGTAGCCAATAGTGCTTGTACGATGAAGTAAACAATCCAGTAGACCGGGAAAAGAAGCCAGTACAGAATCGTGATCGTCAAGGCCAGATATTGATTCATCTTCAGAACTGAGCAGGCCAGACGTTCCTACATCCTGCTGAGTACTCAAGATTTCATTGCCACTGTAGGTATCTTCTATCTTGTAGTTCGTTGTGATGTGATGGAGGTCATCGGCGGTCTTGGCACTCTCACCCCTCACGAGCCGTGTCAAGTTCGCGCCGGGCAATCAACTTTGTCCAATCAACCCGCGACTGCTGCTGCGCTGGAATGCCGGACAACTTTTCTCATGGTGACACAAAGCTAACAAAAGGCTGAAAGTGATTGGCGCGGGTCTCTTTGCGAGTCAAGATGGGCAACAGCCCCTCAACGTCGCAGAAGCAAGCACCAGCGGGGCATCAAAAGTCAAACGACCTACCAGTCAGGCGTGAACCAAAAAGACGTGAAAGCGTTCATGCTCTGCCTACAACTACTCCCAAGGCGACACCGGCACCTCCGTCTGCCAGTCTAGAAAGCGCGACGGGCGTACAAGCAAATTCACCCACACAGTCGAGACCCTCACATTCCAGGAACCGCAGCGCAACAGTTGCGACACCTCACTTGAAGCCACAAGACCAGCTCGAAAAGGCTATGGGTAATGACTCATCCAAGCCGAAGCGCACAGCTTCAAGATCGAGCAATCAACGTGAGAAGCCAGCAGACATACAGACCGCATCACCAGCAGAGAAAGCAACCGAACCAGTCGACGATTCTGAACCTGTCTTTGAACCCTCACCTCTCGATCCCACTGCTCCCTCAAGCGATGCATACAATCTACCATCCGCCAGTTACAGCCGTCCGCCTCGTCTACCACTCCCAATCGATGATGAAAACTACACTCCCGGCTCGCCGATCCTCTCCCCAACGACTGAGCTTCCTGACGTACCCCGCGTGGACGGCATTGATAATGAGTCGGAAACGCTGGTGAACCGTAGGACGAGTGTAGTCAGCAGCAATCAAGATGAGGATGACGAGGATGAAGAATACGAGTTCGAGGAGCCAGATCCAAATGCACCGACAGCACCATATACAGTGGAATGGAAGAGAGCCAAACCGGGAGATAAGGTCTACGTTACTGGCAGCTTCGCAAATTGGAACAAGAAGTTCCGTCTTCACCCAAGGTAGGTCGTACGAGCAGCTGACACGAACCAGACTGACCAGATCAGCAGCAATAATAGGTCTGGAGAACCATATATCGTGTCTCTTACTCTCCAACTGAGGCCTGGCATTTATCACATCAAATTCCTCATCAACAACGACATGCAGACATCCCATGACATGCCCACCACTGTCGACTACGGTAACATTCTTGTCAACTATATCGAGGTCAGCGTTGAGGATGTCGCAAGGCATCAGCCCAAGCCTGTGGCAGTACCTGCTCCGTCGAAACCAATGGACATCCGTCCAAAGCAGACGACAGAAGCCGCGTCCCCAGTCAAGACGTCATCGCCAGCTCCAAAGCAAGTCGCTACACCTTCACCTTCACAAACACCGAACAGAGCATCCCCGCGTCCAACGAAAACCCCACCAGTCCGCAAGTCCTCACCCAAGCAGTATACAAACGACATCCCGCAGTATCTTCTCGATCTCGATCACTGGCCGTCGGAGACACCAGACTCGAGTCCGGATTCAATCAAGGATCGCAATCTAGACCGTGCAAAAGCAGCAGCCGACTCTCAGCCTACCCCTCCTTCTCTTCCTCTCTTCCTCAACAAGTCTGTTCTGAATGCTCAAACTCCTCTCAAAGATGATGCAAGTGTTTTGGCTCAACCCAATCACACAGTGCTCAACCACTTGGCCACCACGAATATCAAGCATGGCGTCCTTGCCACGAGTGCTACGACACGATACAAGACCAGGGTGAGTAGTCTGCATCCTTGCAGATTGAGAAATGCAACTGACGATTTGCAGTTCCTTACAACGATCATGTACAAGCCTCGAAGTGGAGATGATTGAGCACGACTGACAAAGGAAAGTTACGTCGATCCAACTGCCGATTGAGAAGATCCGTTGCGATTGTGCTTCCGAGTCTCCCTCGACGATTCACATACGAACACACGATGCATGTCAGCAACCCTGATCTCCAGCCCCGGGACATTCAGCAAAAGGCGACATTCCACCATGAGATCGAAGCCCGAGCCAGCAGCTACACCGAGACTCTGGAAGAAAGATCGTCCCGAAGATCAGCATGACATGATAGGATGAGCCAAAGCATATTTAGACAGCATACCCATGATAGCAGCGACTTACGCTCAAGAAGCAGCAGACAATGAAAGACAGTAAAATTTGTTTCCTTTGTTCGCTACAGCATGTGAGATGTATTGATTGTAGAGACGAAGCCGAAACAGTAAGATATGGATCCCCAGTAAACGGTCAGCTGATAGCGTTCTCGACCGGGCTTTTCTATTTAGATTCTTCGACCAACTGCGGCACATCCACTTATAGAGCCTGATATCGTTCGATCGACACAGAAAATGCAGCATCCCAATCCCTCCTCCGCCGGTTATGCTCCGGCAACGTCGGCTCATTCTGGAGACTATGCACGTCCGGCTCGCTTTGCCCCGTGTACCATGGGCCCCAGATACACTTGGCCGCTGGACCTGTAGGGCCATAGATTGTCGCCAGCGCAGCTGGGTCGGCGCACGACACCTCGCGTGGTCCGATGCGGACTACGTCGCCGTATCTACCAGAGTTGCACAGCATTTGCGTCAGCTCTCTTGAAGGCAGTGGGCCATGTTTCACTTGGAAGGTAGACTCCCCGCATTCACAACTTGTGGCACCTGGAGCATGAACCATTTGAGCATGAGCGGGGTAACTCTATCATGAAGTCTGCATATGGTTCGGGGCCGAAACTCGCACAGCAATCAATCGACCTCAGCTGGTGCACTATCCGCACTGTCGGGTTGCACATTATTCGCCAGGGTCTTCAACTTCGAACCAAAATCTTGAAGCGAATGGCGATTCTTCGGCTATAATCAATGCTCTGGTAGTGAATACTTGTGCTCGACGGCTAAGTAAGTATATGGGTAGCACTCCTGATCAAAGGGAAGGACGCACAGTCCTGCTGTCATCCTACCACAGTAGCCATCTGCATCATGCACACGACTTACTCAAGCCATCTTTTAGGCGACTTACCTCCTACGATCTCCTGGGATCCTCTCCTGCTGCACTCACCTCTCGCTACCTCTCAAGGATGCGCCCGAATAAAGTCCGACCAATCAACATGCCACAGCAGCACCATCTCCGTCGCCGTATGCTGGAACCACGGATCAGTACGATCAGCGAACGGCTGCCAGTAACGCTTCGCCAATTCCATGCAGGTTACCATGACATTGGCACCTACTTTGAAGTGGCACGGGTTCGCCACCGCACGCGCATGCAGCGCCTGCCAGAGATCCTCACGGAACGCGTCCATGACCTGCTTGTTGTAAGGCCTGTTCACACGACGAGCTATGACGACATCCTCGGCGATTTCGACCAACGTCTTCGTCTCGCCTGCCAGTAAGCGGGAGGTGGTGTGGGGGTCGCATCCGAAGCAGACCTTGAGCATCGGCGCGGGAATGCGCAAACGCTGCAGAGCATCAATAGTCAGGCCGCGCGTGAGAGTGACCTCATTCTGTCTGGGCATGTCACGAAAAGTCCACGTGATCTCGCGGACGTACTTCTGGAAGTCATCCCAGGTGAAGGGTGGTACGACCGGGACGCCCGCCGCAGACCGAAAGTTCGTAGGCCAACGGTTGACCCCTCTCGCGGCGACGTCGCGGAGGATCTTACGACCGTCGGGAAATGAGTCGATGACACCGAAGATGACCTCGGCGTACTGCCCGGCTGCGCTCGAGCCGACGATCATTTTGTACCCGTTTCCATATTCTTGAATGCGGAGCGTGAAGAGCCTGTGGGCAGCGTTGATTCCAAGAGCAGCGAAGGCGTCAGGACGCGTCACCTGGGCGTAGTTGATGGGAATCACTTGACTTGGGCCGACGCGGGGTGCGATGATGTGAGTTGGCTTACCTGTCGGGTCTACACGACATGCTGCGACCGTGAGCTTGGAGATACGGACCTGGTTGCCGGGGATGAGGGTGATCCAGTTGACGAGGATAGGCGGGATCTGCAGAGCGAAGGTCTCGGTCGCAGTGGTCATGAACTCCTGGTTGGATCGACCGTGGACGGCGGGACAGATGGCGGTCAGAAGATGGACCTCAACTTTGCTGTGATGCAGAATCTCGGCACGGATCTGTTTGTTAGCTCGCATGATCGAGGGGGTATGGACTCGGCCAAAGTGCATGAACACAGGTCCCTGAGCAGTGACGGTCGCCTGCAAGATGTTAGCACGGATATCGTAAGGAAGCTTCTCGAAGGCGAAGGGGGCGAGTTCACTCATCGTGGTAGAGGTTTCCAGGGCCGGCTGGAGGTACTACGTAGATGAGTGAAGAGGAAGGTGGTAAGAAGAAGGAGCGAAGAGGACCGACGAAGTGATACTCTTATAGAAGATGCGGCAAAGACTGTCGTGTGTCGTGAGTCTCACACGCCAGGCATCCCTTGTGGGGTGTCTTAGACAGTCGACAAAGGAAGTGGTTGCAAATACAACGTGAGTCTCTCATTGAATGGACCGCGAAATCTGATATGCTGATGTTCATCTTAGCGTTGATGCTCGTATGCTGGAGAACATGGGATACTAGGTGCAGTCAGTGGAGTCCCTCAACAAAACACCGTCGTCAACAGGATACATTCAGAAGAGAATCGATGAAAGATGCTCATACTCCTGCATATTTCGACTCACGAGAGCTGTGAGTCCAACCGGACTGTGATTTGGCCGCCTGAGACATCAGAACATGGACCATAGACCATGGACAATGCAACATTTCTTTCCTTCTTTGTCTGATAGGACACGCTGATAGAGACTGGAGAAGTTTTCAACGCGAACAATGACAAATTTGCACAATGAGTTGTATGTGAACAAAGAGTAACGGTTAGGAGTTCTCTTGTCCTGTTAGAACAAAGTGACCTTGGCGTATTCAATGCACGCTACGGGTACTAGCTGATCGATACTGTACAAGAAATGTCTGACCTCGCTGAATATGTGCAAGGTACTACCACACACAAGCTGATCTGCCATCAAGCCGTCTCAACCAATTCAAGCTCTTCTTTCAGCATCTTGTCAAGATCTTTCAAGCTGTGAAGTTTCTTGTGTGACCTACAACCCTGTATTCCTTGTAAATCACGCATGATGTTTCTTTTCATGACTGTCATGGTCCTCGATGTGATCCCTCCGTCATCCTCGTGAAGTTTGCGCTGCTCACTGATCTCTTGCTTGATCCTGTCCTGAAGATACTCGTGTCCGTGAATACGATACCAGAGGCATTTGGAGGTACATCCAATTCTGACGAAGAGGGGTATCGGAGGGGTCAGTTGAGAGAAGTCTGAGACGGAGAGGCCAACGCTCTCGTGTTGCGTGGCGAGATACATTGGTTGGATCATGGCTTCGAGCTCCTGCTGGCGACGAAAGGACACGTGCCAGCCGGGGTAATAAGCTGTCGTTACTGGTGTCGGGTCATCAGAAGAACCATCGATAGTCATGTACCAGTTCTCCGAGCCCAAACCCAGTAAAAGATGGGGACTTCCTTTCTCGAAGGATCCTGCTGCCCCTGACGTCCTTCCGGATGCAATGTTGGTTGCCAACCCCTCTCTTTTGAAAGAGCTCACTGAATCAGCCAACGATGTCCACGAGATGGTGTTGGACCGGTTTGGGGGATGGTGGGTCCACAGCATGCCTTTCACGACACCAGACTTATCCAGCTCAGCTGTAATCAGGTGGAACTTGCTGATGCGAGCTCGCGACTCCTTAAAGGTGGTTTTCAGAGCATCTGGAAGTAGCGGAGATAGCATTTGCGCGGCATCCTTGTCATCATCTAGATCCAGAGCAGCAAGAACATGAAGCTTGACCTGGAGGAATCCCAGAATGTCGTCGCGAAGCTGTTTGCAAGTATGTAATATAGGCGGCAGTTTGACATTGTTGAAGCAGATCTGGATGGGTCCATGTTGTTCCATGACTTGTTCCAGGATCATCAGGCGGATCTCGATTGGCAGTTCGCCATCGCCATGACCGGCCTCAATGGCTCGCCATTGAGGCCGGTCATGGCGCCCGTGATTGCAGCGCGCAACGTTGCGCAATGATTGGTGGCGCTTGGTCAATGTATCGGAGTCAGAAGATGGTTCAGATTATGTGTTCGTGAGATTCAAGGCTGCAGCGGAATGAGGGAAGGGCACCTCGGAACGGGTAGCGGACGTCGTATCACGTGATGTGTGGCCGAAATCAATCTGCATCGACACGTTTGCCGCTGCGAATCAATGAGACAACATCTGGCAACTAATGCGAGAACCGGTCAATCGGATAGAAAGAATTTGGCTATTATCTTCACGATCTTCTTGAACACCGCCCGACTGCGGAACCTGGCGTGCTTCCATTCAGGCGAGTCGACCATGAACCATCAGCTGGCTATGTAATGGTTTTGATCGCGTCGAGACCACTGAGAGCTCCTACAGCCCGCTCAAAAGTCCTCTTGCTGTTCTTCCCGTCCATCCATGACTGTGACGTATGAGGTAAATCGCCTGGAAGGCAGATTTGGTGGTACCAAATACCACCCTATGTCGTACCCTTTGGCCATTCTTCTCATCCAAAGAATCGTTCATGATGTCCTTCTCCATCCCTGACCTGCGCTCCTGGGCGATTGGATTACGGAACCCGCGTTGTAGCTCTTCTTCCGCGGTTCATCCATTCTGCTTCCTTGCCTTCTCCAATATGCTGCCGATTTTCTGTTCTGCTTCGCGAGCCTGCAAGATACCAAATGCAACGGCGTCTGACATTTTGATATTTAGTATGTTCGCTGCAAGTATCGGCTCTGGGTTGAGCTGCAACAGCTCTGAGCTTGCGTCCTTCATCGCAGTGATATGTTCATTGACCTCGTCCTCGACTTCAGCCTCGCGGATATCGAGCTCGGCACAGTATTTTAAATGACGAGAGCAGAAACCTCCGCAAACTGGGCATTGTCCACTGCTGTGATAAAGTGAGGGTGTTAATTACATTTTGAGATAGAGGAATGTGTGATCGTCTTTCACCGCGGATGGAAGTGGTTGGACAGGTATGAGATATACGCGAGGAATCGGTGGAGACGTTGGGCCACCTGCAACATCCCAATCATGCACGGCTCTTTCAACATACAGAGCATGGATCCGCTGGGCTACGAACCTCGACGCCCACCACACTTCCACGAACCTCCATGTCATTGACCACTGAGCTAATTCGATGGGGTGGATGACGAAGGTAGTGCTGCTGAAGAAATGGGGCCGCGCTTCTTCCCTAAGCATTCTCGTAGTTCGGGGTAGTGCTGCGTCGGCCGGCTTTTGCACTAGGACAGGTTCGTAGGGAAAGTAGAACTTGTAAACCATGGCTCGGATCTCTGGTGGTAGTTGGGTAAAGGGAAATGTCGAGATGCCACGCCGACGGCGGGTGGATACTTTCGGACAAGTTCTAGGCACCGCCATGTCTTGTGACTGTCCATCGGTCTATTCGGACGCAATTCGGGAACTGTCATGAGGGCTATCCTGGGGATGTTCATCCCTCTTCGAGTGCCGCTGGTTCTTGCTATGGTGTGAGGATGACTTGGACATTTTCCCTCGTCAGCCGACAAGGTAGATTTGTGACCCGTGGTAGTACTATCCAAACCAGACCAAAGCTAGCAGCCACTCGTTCTCACATAGGATTTGTGCTTATTTCGATGATGATGTAAGTGAAAATCGGAGAGCGAGTCGTCGAAGTCGTCGAAGTCGATGTAATATTAGTGGAACTCTTCAGGTCGCATCCGAGACACAGCGTGAGTTTCCGGTGAAGCTTCTGGTTGCGATTGTCGTCGTTGAGCTTCCCTACAAGATGAGCTCGATGGATAATAATGAAGTGAAAATGACGTGATCGGTAAATCAAATGGGGAAGTGTGAATTGAGTATCCAGCAGGTAATGCTTCCGCTCGGACCATCTACTGACCTGGCATGTGAATTCTCAAGACAACTGCCAGATTCACCCCACTGATAACATATCATATGAACATGCTCGGACCGAAAGTAGAAGCAGGTATGCTCACCCGCAATACCTTCTGCACCTCCATACAGCTCTTGTCCCCAAACAAGTCCTCCACAACCTTGATGATCGCAGTCTTCAGGCCATCCCTCTTGACCAAATGACGATGACCGAGATAGACCATCGCCTGCTTGTGTTGGAAGGAGGAGTTGTAGACCGGTTGGCCCCACCTCGGAGCCTGAATCTGTCGGTTCCAGTATTCATCCGCCTCGGTATCCTTCTTGCGGCTGCGAAGGCGGATGACGATCTGGTGTAGCTGGTGACAGTGCGGACTACCAGCATCTTGCAACCTTTCGATCGAGCATCCATTGCAGCGAGAGACGACAGCCCGGATTGTGAGATCCTGCATGTAGAAGGGACCATCTGGTAGGTTGAGCCAGTGATTGGCGTGCTTTCGGTGCCATGGGAGCGTGAAATTGTCGTTCTCGTTTCCATGGCGGAAAAGTAGAGCGGCGAAGCGTGATTGCTTGAAGAATGCCAGGAGACCTCGTTGACGAAATTCTTGAGATGTCCTTAGAATGCTTGGAAACGGAGTCGACAGTATGTGATGGAGCTGGTCGATGCTGGCAAAGTACTCCATGAATACCATGTCCCGCATTTCTGGTGGTAGTACATGCCATTTAGCGGCCATTTCGTCGAAATTGGCGGCTCGGGGAGCAACACTTCGCTCATCTGTCTTGCTGAACAGAACCACATCGACTTGTGTTGAGAGGGCAGCGTGGTGAAACTTGTGCTTACGAAACTTCTTTTGGTTTGTGTTCGGCGTCGATGCCTCTTTGCTGGTATCATCTTCGACCGGCATTGTGGATTTGTTCTGCGCAGCCGTGACGAGATACTACCACAGTGTTGAAAAAGTGGCAGTGAGTGGGCGATGGCCTCCGGATAAGAGGATTGGATCAAGACAGGTATAAGCCTCCAGTGATGTCGGTCTGACGAGACGAGTAGGACGATAACAATTGGGCGAGACGTTTGCCTCCCGCCCCAGGTCGGCGCTGCGATCCAGATATGTTTGTTCCCGGTATTCGCTCACTGTACCGACCAGTGTTCAGGTTTCTGGTCGTATTTATATCCGCCAGGACACCTGGTTGAGGTTATGATCGGGATGTGTACGGTGCTTTGCGACCATCTGACAGGCCCTCTTGCCTGTGTGAAGGCAGTCTTAGGAGGACGATGGCATTTGGTATCCAACGTGAATGTGGCGGACCTCTATAGAGGGCTCTGGTAGTACCTCCGTGCGTGCCAAGGTGTTTGAGCCCAGCCACAAGGGTAAGTATTGTCACTGACGCACTGCGCTCCGGCAGTGAATGGGATGGATTGTTGCATGAATAGGCGACAACGGGTGCCTGCAGTGAATGTGAAGCTCGAAAACATCCTCACCCAAGCATGTGATTTTCCTGAAATGGGTATTTAAGCTTGTCTTCCCACGCTTCCTCCTTCTTACTCACACCCCACTCTCACTTCACATTATCAACATACTACCAAACACTGCCCTTCTGCAGCACTTCCGATACATCTTCAACAACTTTATCATCCAACAACCCGGTCTCACTCATCCACGACCATGTCTGACGCAGAGGTCCCCGAGACTCCGGCCACACCCGGTACCGCCGTCGAGGTGAAGTTCACCGAGAAGGAGGACAAGGTGCTCAAGGTCGTCTGGCAGTGCATGAAGACCGTTCCTGAGGTACGAGAGCCTACCAGATCAACGTGACTGGTTATTGACTATGTTAGGTCGACATGGACAAGCTCGCCGAGGCAGCGGGATTCACCACCAAGAAGACGTGCAGCAACACCTGGGGTGTCATCAAGAAGAAGCTTGCGCAGATCGCTGAGCAGAATGGTAGGCATCCTGCTCGCCATCTTCGGCTTCTCACGCTAACATCCTACCAGGTGTCGTCGTCACTCCAGCTTCCAAGGGCAAGAAGGGCGGTGCCAAGAAGCGTGCCAGCGACGGTGAAGGCAACGACGAAGATCAGACTCCACCCAAGAAGCAGCGCAAGACTCCAGTCAAGAAGAGCAAAGTCAAGGCCGAGGATGAGGATGCCGCTGAGGGTGCCGAGGAGGATGATGGCGGAGCTTCACCTGCTGCGAACAAGACCCGCAAGACTACTCCCAAGAAGGCTGCTCCCAAGGCCAAGAAGGCAGAGGTTGTTGATGAGGAGGATGAGGCCGAGGCCATCAAGGAGGAATGACGGGCGGCCATGGCGCTGATCAACAAAGTCCTAGTGGCAAGCAGAGGTGGTTGGGTGGAGCCGGAGGTTGCTGGGGCGGAGCGCAAGATGCTCCTTTGATGACGAACGACATTCATGACATCTAGCCTTTTGGCTTATTGCTTTTTGCATATCTTATTCAGTCTCTCCAATCAATCAAGACTTCATCAGTCCGGAACCTTTGCGTGCATGAGCTGTCATCCAGTGCTGTCTTGAAACCCATCTTCCATGCCAAAAGTCCAGCATGAGCGATCATGATGCCGTTGTCGATACAGAATCTCTCGTCAGTCGCATACACACTTCCTCCACGATCCCTGGCCATCATGCCCATCATCTCTTGTAGCCGCTCATTGCATCCCACACCTCCAACAATGAGAACCTGATTAGCGCCGACATGTGCCATTGCCCGCTCAGTGATCTCAACAAGCATGGCGAAGACGGTCTCCTGCAGTGTGAAACAGAGGTCCTCTCTGGTGATCTCATTCCCGGTCTCTTCGTCTACCCACTTCTCCGCCTTGCCGTTCTGTCCGGCCTCCAGCTTCTTCGCCAACTCTTCTACCCTTGCTAGAATGCCGGAGAAGCTGACATCCATGCCCTTCACGGCGTAAGGAATGTCGATGAGGACCTTCCCCTTCTTTGCGAGCTGCTCGATGTTGTACCCGGGAGCCGGGTCATTGCTGATCTCCAGTACTCTTGCGAACCTGTCCAGACAGTTTCCGACTGCAATATCTAGAGCCTCTCCGAAGATCCGGTATCGCTGTGCACTATACGCAATGATCTGCGTGTTCCCACCACTGACGTACAACACAACCGGGTTCTCGGCACCTGTAATCGCTCGTCCCATCTCGATATGTCCAACACAGTGATTGACTCCAATCAAAGGCTTGTTCCAAAGCAGACTCAGCATCCTTGCCGCAATGGAGACCGACCCGAGCGGGGCACCCATTCCTGGGCCTTTGGTGAAGCAGATGCAGTCGATGTCCTCGATTGTCACTCCAGCTTGCTTCATTGTTTGCTTGACTAGTCTTACTACCCATCTTCTGTGATGCGCTGCGGTATCCTTCGGCAAGAAGCCAGTACCAGGGGGAGAGACATAGGTATGGCGGAGGTTTGCGAGAATGCGGACTGGATGAGATTTGGGATTGGCATCGAGAGGCGCTTCTTGTGGCGAGTCGTGAGCTGAAGAAGGATGATAAATGACCCCTACACCAAGCTTATTCGCTGAGCCTTCGAGACCGATCGATATGGGCATCTCTGCTGATTTTGACAAGTTCGCTCGAGCGAAGGAGGGGCATGTGAAGACTGATGTGGTCGCTCGGTTAGACGGGCCGAGAGCAAGACCCTGCAGGACATCTATTCAAGGCGGTGAGAATCGGCAGAATTGGTTGCCCGCAATGCATCCACTTGCCGTACGAAAACTAACACAGTGGATCTCTCTATACACTTCTCACACCGACATTTTCTGGTGCTACTTCGATCATGGCTTCCGGTAGTAGCTTCGAAAGGGTTACAGCCAATTTCGCCGACTACTTCAGAAGTACACAACCTTTCCTCAGCGACAAGATCCAATTGGCGGATCTCAGAGCGGAGGGAAGGGGACGAGGTGTTGGTATGTGAACACTCTTTGCTCCGGGATATCCTACAGAACTCCCTTGCATCACTATTCCCAATTCTCAAACGTAGTCTGATTCTCGACGCTGACCTTGACAGTCGCCAAATCAGACATCAATCAAGATGAAGACCTCTTCTCCGTCAGCCGGACCGGTATCCTCAGTGCTGAGACCAGCGTCTTCACAAGGTCAAGTGAAGGTCAGCAGGTCCTAGCAGACCTGGACGACTCGTGGCTTGCCCTCATTCTAACCCTGATATACGAGCGACTACGGCCGGACTCCCCATGGGCACCATACATCAGCACACTCCAGAATACGGATCTAGATACTCTCATGTACTGGCAAGAAAACGACCTCGCAGAGCTTCAAGCCAGCGCCATTAAAGAAAAGATTGGGAAGACTGGGGCAGACGAGACCTTTCGAAGCAAGATCGTTCCCTCCATCAAGAACCATCCCAATCTCTTTCCGTCACTTGGTCAGGCAAGCGAGGATGACATTCTGGCTGCAGCTCACTGGGCTGGCTCAACAATTATGGCCTATGCTTTTGACATCGAGAAGCAGCCATCCGCTCAGACTCAAGATGAGGAAGGATACGTCTCTGACGAAGAAGACCAATTCCTACCCAAAGGCATGGTGCCCATGGCAGACATGCTCAACGCCGACGCCGACCGCAATAATGCCAGACTGTTCTACGAGGAGGATCTGGTAGTCATGAGGACGATCAAGCACGTCAAAGCTGGCGAGGAGCTTTTCAACGACTATGGCCCCTTACCTCGAGCCGAACTCCTCCGTCGCTATGGCTATATCACAGACAACTATGCCAAGTACGACGTGGTCGAGCTCTCCACTCCTTTGATCATCGACACGGTCAAGTCAGAATTACCGCAGGGGCGCGCCACGCAGCTCAACAACCAATATCTTGCTGAAATTGAAGAAGCGCTCGAAGAGAAAGGTTACTGGGAAGACGGCCACATCATCTCCGCCTACACCGAGGAAGAAGACGAAGACCCTCTCTTTCCTCCCGGACTGCAAATGCTAATCTACCGCCTCGTCGCCGCCCCTGGCTCAAAGTATGTCAAGCGACCCGAGAAGATCGAGCCCTACGACCGAGCGAAGATGGACCAGGCCTACCTCGCAGTCCTACAGGCGAGATTGCAGCAGTACGGCACCACCGTTGAGCAAGATCAACAGTTCCTCCAGCAGACCTCTCCGCAGGAGAAGAGGAAGGTTCAAGCCATCCAAGTCCGCATTGGAGAGAAGATCCTTTTGCAGAAAGCAATGGACCATATCACCGCCCAAATCTCAAACACGAACGGCACGTACGAGGACGACGGGGATTCTCGCCCAGCGAAACGCACGAAACTCAGCAATGGTCACTGAACAACGGACAGACTGTCAAAAAAAGATTTTACATGAATCGAATCGCCTCGTAACCCGTCTCATATCCTTCGCCATCGGACCATCCAAATCGTCATATGTACAATACACACCCTTTAATCCTCACCAGCTCTCAATCAAACCCTTCCGCCCTCACCACCTCCAATCGGGGCCCTACCCCGCCGTCCCTCCTCCATCCCCCATCACCACATCCCTCGGCGGTCCACCAGCAGCACTACTCGACCTCCTCTCGGCCCCACCCTGGACCTGCTGCCCGGCTTGGCCCTCCGCCTTCCTCGAACTTGTCATCAAACTCGCTCGATAATTGATATTCCAATTCGCATAACAATCTACCGGATACACCACCACATCATCATCGCTATCTGCCATCTCGAGATCCGAGTCCGAGTCGTACACCACGCCGGATTGCTCGGCCGGTAGCACGCGGCGGGGCTTGATGGCGTCGATGTGTAGCCGACCCAGACGGCCGAAGCGACGGCGGAAGGCGGGGAGGGAGCGTTTGAGCTCGCCTGGAGGGGATTGGAATTGGAAGATGGTGCGGCTAGTGCGGTCATGAGGGGAGTCGCTTTCGGGGGTGGGGAGGTCTTTGGGGGCGTGTTTCTGGGTGTCGTCTGGGGTGGGATCGATGTCCATGTCTTCCTTGTCGGCGACGCTGGCAGGGGGAGTGGGGAGTTGGACTTCTTGCACGACGGGGAGGTAGCCGACGCCTGGTCGCTCGTCGTCGGGTGGGCAGAGTGGGTACCAGGTGTCGTCTCGGAAACCGCGGTTCCAGTCGCGATGCTTTTGTTTCTTGGTCTCGACTGCGCGACGCACGACTGCTTCGGCTTCTTCGCGAAGGTCTTCGAGCTGAACGAGGTCTTGCTCTGGTGCGCCGCGACCGTCTGGCCTTTGGCCGGCGGAGAGCTTGAGCATGGCTGGGCGGTTGCCGGACATGTCGAGCTTCATCTTTGGCTTGACCACCGGTCGCTGGTTGATTAGGAGATCTTCGTCGTCCTTGTCGCCCTTGATACCGTGCTGGATCTTGACGCGCTTGAGCTCTTGCCGTTGTTCAAAGACTTTGCGGTCGACATCGATACGGTCAAAGAACAACTTCTCGCGAGCGTTGATGGAATGGACAAGCTGTCGGGCATCTTCCAGCTCGCGCCGGAGTTTGCGCAGCTTGTCCGTCACTTGCGCATCGCGACCACGGGTCTTGCGTGCTTGTCGCACT
Source organism: Elsinoe batatas (assembly GCA_017309325.2). Classification (NCBI taxonomy): domain Eukaryota; kingdom Fungi; phylum Ascomycota; class Dothideomycetes; order Myriangiales; family Elsinoaceae; genus Elsinoe; species Elsinoe batatas. The sequence goes on from JAESVG020000010.1 coordinate 3,404,011, forward strand.
TCACGGCGACGGAAGCAGACGTAGGCATCACTGTCGTCTGTCTCTGCACCAGTCTCCGACTTGAGACCAGGCATGAGAGTCTGATTGCCCCTGGCGAGGCGGAGGGAATGCCAATGAGGGTATACTTCAGCGGCCCATTTCTGCGCTTCAGGTGAGATGGTGTCATCGTACGAAGCTTGCAGCTCTTCAAATGACAAGACTGGCGGACTGTCAATGTTGGCAAAGGGCTGTCGAGTGGACGCAGCAGATTCGAAAAAGGACATGACCTCTTCGAAGCAGTCGATCGTTAGTCGGCCATCTTTGCTGTTCTTGTTGGCGTTGAGAGAGGAGAGAAAGGCATCATCTTCAGTCGTCGAGCAGTAGAGCGGACCTATGCAGTCTTCTACTGTGGATGAGAAGCGGATGTATGTGGTGGGAGATGACCATCGCGGTGGATATAGCTCATCGTATTTGATGTACGATGACTTGACCTCTGGAGTGGGGATGTAGACTTGAGCTGCCTTGCCACCGAGAGAAGCGGCAGCAGAAGCAGTAATGACGGCTTGAAGATGGTGTTCCTGGACTCGAGGTCAGCGAGGTAAGTGATGAATCGAGGCAAGCCATACTGTTTCTTCAGATTTCTCTACACCAGTCTCTAGCTTCGGAATCTGCCTTCCTGGATCATCTTCATCATGATAGCTGTCAAGCAGCTCATCCTCTCTTATTATCGACAAGGCATGTTTGGTACTGAGCTTGCGCTGCCTGAAGCGAGCGCCGGCAGTACGCGACGTCATGACGGGCGCATATGTGGAGGGTGACTCTGCAAGAACTTAATCCGCAGAGTCGACGAGGTCAGTGGAGACCTCGAAAATGATGTCGCGACGATATTGGCCACTGCAGGCTGCAGCAGGACCAGTCGTCTGCACTGGCAGATCCTCGGATTGGCCTGGGAAAAATTCTCGAGTCAAAGTCGGAGTGCGACGGAGTGCGATGGGCAGCAAAAGGCCGGAAAAGGCCGGGCGCAAAACGAGGACAGCGCAGCGTCGCGGCCTTTGTGTGTCGCAAAACTTCAAGTCGTCAAAACAGGCCCCAGACCATCGAATAAATTTGTGAAAATTGGATATTATTTCGAGACGAAATTTGAGGATTTTTATGGTGGTGGAATGAAGAGTTTTGGATGAGATTATGGGTTGGTGTTGATGGAGTTGTGCCTCGACGGCGTCGTCTCTTTGGGCGTTTGCTGTGTGCAGGAGGGAGTTGTCGAAAAATCGGGTTGTTGTCACGTTTCCCCTCCGATCGTTCCGCTTTGGGTTTAGCTTATCCGCTACTGCCATTTTTGGTGGAGAACGCCTTAATACTGATGCCCTTTCTTCGCAACATGCCTTTACAATCTCCTGCTATCCGAGAGTGACTGAGGGTCTTGAGAACTCCAATATAGGATCAATCAGGCATAAACCTCCCCATAGAGCTGCCGGCGCTTGACGTCAGAGAACTTGGATAACCCCTCCCGACTGGTGATCATGCTCGGCTACATGATATACTACCAGGTCAAGGTACAGTTGCGGTAAGTCCATTTCATATATTCCCTCCCTCATCGGCTATCCTCAACAATGGGATCCCTAAAGCAACCACTCCGCAACATTGGCATCTTCCATAACCTACCAGACTACGACCCTAGCATCAAAGGGCTGACAGCAGTCATCACTGGCGCAAATGGCATATCCGGATTCCATACCATGCGGGCATTACTCGCCGCGCCCGAGCGATGGTCCAAGATCTATGCTTTATCGCGCAAGCCGCCTCCCGACGAGATGATGGCGCTGCTCACGTCTGATGAGCGATCTCGAGTCCAGCACGTTGCAGTAGACTTCTTGAAACCGGCGGAAGATATCGCAGCTGCCATGGAGAAGGCAAGGTTGACAGCCGATCACGTCTTCTATTATACCTACCTACAGCCTCCACCATTGGAAAATACCAGGGTATGGTCAAACGCGGACGAGCTCGTCAAGGTCAATGCAGGTATGCTCGACAATTTCTTGGCGGCGTTGGAGAAGTGCGAGATATGGCCACAACGCTACTATACCCAAGAAGAGTCCCTTTCCAAATTCTGCGAGAAGAGTGGTGGCAAGACAAAGTGGAACGTCATTCGACCGGCGTGGATCATCGGTGCTGTTGTAAAGGCACAGATCAATGCGTTCTACCCTGTGGCAATTTATGGTAGGACTTTTCTCCGCGTTACGTGCAACTTTCCCTAATTACTCCAGCTGCCGTTCAAGCGAATTTGAACAAACCTCTCAGCTTCCATTCGGACTGGACTAAACACCAGTACGAGTGTCACCATGCGACTGCCTTCCTGACCGGGTTCCTGAGTGAGTGGGCAGTCCTGGAGCCCGACTGTGGCAACGAAGCTTTCAACGCTCAAGATACCTCCCCGCTCTCTTGGGATCGTGTTTACGGGGAGCTTGCACGATGGTACGGCGTGACTGCCGGCGTGAAAGGACCACCAGAACAAAGCGACAAAGACGATCAGTACCACGTTCTGGTAGGTAAAGGCGGAAAGGACGTGCCCTTTGGCCACGGCCCACCGACAGCGCATCGAGTGACATTTTCGTTTGTAGAATGGGCGAAGCAGGACGAAAACCAAAAGGCATGGAAGGAGATCATGGAGCAGAGTGGAGGCAAGATCAAGACGAATCCGTTCGATGATGTGGAGGAGAACTTTGTAATGGGAGATGCAGCGCATGCGACCATGGGAGCGCTGAGTATGAATAAGGCAAGGATCATGGGATGGAATGGTTTTGTCGATACCAGGGAGAGTCTGTTCATGATGTTTGACGAGATGGCGAAGATGGGCCTGCTTCCAGAGATGAAGGTGAAGGCGGCAAGGCCGCTAGTCTAGCATAACAGGATATTCCCTCCAAACAAAAAATGCACACATAGTCCTCCCAGCGTGCAGATCTCAGATTTAACATTATAGTATTCCAACATTACCGACCACGTGACATCCCACCTCCACCCCACCCCGCCAACTTCACAGCTTCGTGCTCACCTCATCCGACAACTCACCCTCCACCTCCTACCCATCCCCTGCAACCCTCTTCTTCCCTCCATCCCAACCCTGCTTCCAGCCCAACCCGCAAAATGTCCTTCGGCATCTCAATCGGCGACATCCTCACCACCCTCACCCTAACCCACCAAGCCATCTCCGCGCTCAAATCCGGCCCCTCCGACCTCCGCTCCCTAACCCTAGACTGCCACAGCCTCACTCTCACCCTGCGCCACCTCGCCGACGAAGCCCAAGCCCCCACTTCACTCTACCACAAACTCCCCCATTCCCGGCAGGAACACCTCCGCCTCTTACTCGAGAACTGCCGCAATGGAATGGAGAGTCTGCGGAAGCTGGTGTACAAGTATGATGCGCTCGGAGGGGAGGAGAAGAAAGGGTGGTTGGAGAGGGTGAGGTTGGCGAAGGAGAGTAAGCAGGGACTGAGGGAGAGGGTGGCGTTGCATGTGGCTAGTTTGGGCATGTTTCTTACGGGGTTGAGTAATGGGGCGCTTGGGAGGGTGGAGTTTTTGTTGGCGAATAGGGCGGTGGGGGCGGGAGGAATAGGGACGGGCGGGGAGGTGCATGGGGGCCAGGGGCTGAGGGCGCAGGAAGGGGGAGCAGGTGTGGGAGTGGGAGCGGAACCGGGAGTGGGGACGGATGTTTGGGGGAAGATAGGGAGGGAGCTGGCCAAGGAGGGAGTCACGGGGGAGCAGGTGGCGAGGTTTGAGGAAGATGTCAAGGCTTATGTACGCCATCTAGTTAGGGGGGAGACGCCGTTCTGGAAGACGGAGCCAGAGAAGGGGGCCCGTTTGCACGGAGTAGCTTCGGCGAAACCTGCTGGTGTAATCGTTCTTGAGGGACGGAGCAAGAAGGATGCGATCAATGCGGAGAAGAAACGATTAGAGGGGGAGAAGGAGCGGCTAGAGAGAGAAAAGGCCAAGATGCAGTTCGAGATGGAAATGATGCAGAAGACCAAGATGGAGCTCGAGATGCCGAAGATGTACAAGGGGGAGGACGAGCGGCTTGAGGAGAAGATCAAGATGGAACTCGAGATGGAGGCGATGAAGAAGAGCAGAGACGACGCCAGCAAAGGTACTACCACAATAGACATTGCTTCGGAGCTCGACGGCCTCTTCGATCTCGACGAGCTGGAACCGCAGGTAGCAGAGGTCAGACTTCCCTCGCCTCCAAGCCCACCAGCATACTACCAGGATTCCCACCAGGATATCGACCAGGATACCGAACCAAGTCCAAAGAATCCATCAGTATACTACCAACATGGCAACCCAAGTCCTCGTGATCCTTCAGCACTCTACCAGGAACCCTACCTCACCACACCAGCAGAACACCCCAAATCCCCCTCACGACCCCCCTCAGCCCTCAACCCACCACCCGCCTCCCCCTCCTCCGCCATCCTCCGCGAACGCAAACGCCTCACCCGTTACCTCGACGAATACGACGGCAAATCCGGCCCCATCACCCGCTCCAGGAAAGACTACCTCGCCAACGAAGCCATCCCACACTGCGGGCGCGAGCTGGGCAAGCTCATGCCTATATCACGAGAGTCTCCGGTCAAATGGCGGTACAAATGCGATGTGTGTCATTTGTTCATTCCGGGGGAGAGACATAATTGTGCGATTTGTAGAGAGGGGAATTGGGATGTTTGTCGGGAGTGTTGGGATCAGGGAAAGGGGTGTGGGGAGGGGGGGCATGTGTTGAGGTACTTTGGTGTTTGAGGAAGAGGGAAGAGGGAATAAGGAAAGGGGTGATCATCCCTTACCATAAATGAGGTCGGGAAGACCCATGTTACACTTGTTCTTCTGCCAATTCTCTACTGCTTCTTGAAGGGTTTGCAGAGGCGACCCAGTGGTTCATCTACTGCCAGGAATGAAGCAACGCCACTGGTACATCTGACACCAAGCAGTTTGTATTGTTTGGTGGGTGAAGAGAAACCGGCTGTGATAGCCGCAAGCGAGTCTTTCTGGGCAGAACCTCTGGTCAGCCCAACGTATCCGACGATACTTCTTCGTCGATGGCTCGTTGGATCGCAGCAATGATGCCTTCGTAGATCTGATTCGTGACCGCCGAGGACCCATCCGTCCCGGTCCATAGCTGCCCGTTATGGGCGGGGAACAGTATTCCACGCATAGCTTCGGCTACCTGCTTGAAATGAGTGAATCTAGGAGGGAATTCATCCAGATATATGTGGAAATTCTCCTCCCGCATGTCGTCCAATTTCATGGCGGCGGACTCCTCCCATGTACCTTTAGACCATCGATGAAGTCTGCTGGTTTGTGGCGGGTTTGCGGAGCCGTTACAGATCACAACCCAAAGGAAAACGTGGAGGAATGACTCGAGATCGTGCCGATACGTGTGTCTCCTTTTCTTCAGAATGCCGATGGACATGAATGGGCGGGTTCCTGCGATGTTATCGGTCGTTGTCGGTCCATTGGACAGGTCAATCGCCACATCAAGGTCAATGAGGTACCCTCTCCACGGGGTATGATCCACGATGATGATGTTCTGGGCTGAGATATCTCGATGTAGGATTTTCCCGACCTGGAATAGTGATCTGTGCGCCTTGACTGCATCTCGAAATACTATGAGCAGCTCGGTGGGGTCAGCGAACGTCCGGAGAGGTCTTCCGGCCGGGTTTGTGACCACACAGGTGAGTATGCGGTCCTCGAAAGGCTCGTCAGTTGGAACGGTCGTGTCATCGACACCGTTGTTGCTTCCAGGTTGTGATCCTCGTACAATTCGTCTATATGGTCCATTGTGGTATCCTTGACGGAGTGTCGAGGTACGGTCAAAAGCCTGGTAGTGTCGTAATTTAATGAGACCCTCGACTCCTCGCCTCGCAGCCAGCCGCAGTAATTCATTTTCGGGCCGGCTGCTGGTCAAGGGCCACTTGAACTTCACCACATGATCCCAGGGGTCAGAATCAGTGAATCTACCTCGATAGCAGGTCGTCCCCTCGCCCACTAATTCGTCCGATTGTGCTATGGTCCGATCCTCCAAGTAGAGCTTCTCCGAGTCGCCCGACGTTATGAATGATCCATGAACATCCGTCTGGATCACAACGCTCCTTCCCAAGTCACGGTCTGTCATGGATCGAAAGCTGACTAACAGCTCCAGCAGGCGCGACGTATCCGCCAGGTCGAATGACATAGCAGAATACATGCCGGACCTGTCGAAAACTACCACTTCAAGCCGGGAAGCCCGCAAGTAAAGGCCAGTTAGGTAGAGTCTGGTAGGTTGAGCCATAAAAACTTGCAGCGCTGACGAGCAGAGTCGCACAAGGCCGTCCTCATGATCTATGCTCTCGTTGCAAAGAATGTGTCCGATGATTTGAACACGTTGCCAGGCCTCACCGTCGTGGGATTGGTGGCATTCGACTCGCTGCGTCATCAACAGGAGTATGTCATCGTCAGTCCTGGAGCTATGCCATTGATGCTGGGTATCTTCCAACTGCTCCTCGGTGAAGTGCTCAAACCAAGATATGAATGCCTCAGCGCTTGTCAGTCTAGGTGATTCCAGTCTGCGATGCTGGATGAATGTGGCGGCCAGATGGCGTACTCGATCCTCAGGAAAGATGTATCGTTCGTCAGTATCATGAATCCTGTCGCCGACATTGTTAATGATCTCCTCGTCATCCACATCAAGTGGTGGCTGAGACGCGAGCAGATTATCCATCTCTAGATGGTCTGAAGCAGGAGCTACTGCTGACGAGTCGCACAGCCATCGAGTTTCCGACGACTTTTTGAGTCTGTTCCGGGCGCTTATCTGCTGCTCGATGAAACCAAGAACGATGGTGCTGTCTGGAAGAAGGTCAATTTGCGGCACAGCAGAGTTGACTAATCAAAGCCCGAGTATGGTTAAACTCTAGCTTGTTGAAAATTGCCTATCTGGGACATCTGACCACCACCTCAACCATTCACGACGTTTGGGTCCAGCACTTGAGAAACACATCATCATGAATTTTGAACGAAATTATGAAGCAATCGTCCTCCACAAGCTTGGCTCCTCAAAATCCACGAAACATCTACTCATCTACTTCCTCACCGGCAACCCAGGCCTAATCGAATACTACGAGGAATACCTCAACGCCATCCTCTCCCAACATAACAACATCACCAGCAGCACCAAAGGCACAGCCATACACGTCTACGGCTGCTCCCTCGCCGGCTTCGAGGCAAGTGGCAAAGTGACAAATGCACGTTTCGTAGCTGAACATGGTCCTGGTCCATGGAGCGTAGATCAGGAGATTGAGTATGTGGATGGGGCTATTGATGATGCTATTGAGGATCTGAGGGGTAATCTCAAAGGGAATGGGCAGGGCAGCGGGGAAGGGGTCAGAGTTGTGGTAGGGACAGACACGGTGCATGTATGCGGTGGGCTAAGTGATTGTAGCTTATAGGCCATTCTTTGGGAACGTACATGGCGCTTGAGACTCTGCGGCGCCGGAAAGCGAGGCAGGCTCAGGGAAAGATCATTGGTGCTATCTTGCTTTGTCCTACTATCATGAATCTGGCTGGCAGTTCTAGTGGTAGGAAAGTGGCTGTATGCACTACTCCCATATTCGAAGGGTGCACTGCTGACATTGCCAGCTCATTGGTTCCCTCCGCTTCACTGCGATCTTTCTTGCCTCGCTGGCACGGTTTCTGTCCTGGCTGCTTACTGCAACGACAATGCTCGGTATCGTCCAGAAGGTGACTGGCCAGCCTCGCGATGCCGCATCGACGACGACGTCTTTCCTCCAAAGTCCGCACGGTGTTCAGCAGGCGCTGACCCTTGCTCGCCACGAGTTGGTGGACATATCAGTTGATAAATGGGACGACGAGATCTGGGGCGTCGTTGCGCCTGCTTCCGGCACCAAGACCAAGTTGTTCTTGTACTTTGCCGAGGAAGACCACTGGATAGCCGATGAGACGAGAGACCAGATAATAGCTGCAAGAGCTTATTCCGGTAAAGTGGGCGAAGAGGACAGGCCTTTCATGGAGATCGACACGAATGGCGTTCCGCACGACTTTTGCATCAGACATTCGCAGATAGTAGCTGATAAGACTGTTGGGTATCTGACGAGGATAATAGAAGAAAATTGGCAGTAATCAGCGCTTGAAGAGGTTGAGGAGATTCTGTGCTTGCGTCTGTTGCGGCGGCTGAGGATGACTATGCTGGTATTGTGGCTGCTGTCGCTGCTGCGGTCCTTGATGAAAGCCATTCTGATATTGCTGTTGTTGTTGATACTGCTGCTGCTGCTGTGCTTGATGGTTCTGCGTCGCCTTGCCAAACAGACTCAGTAGATCGATCTGCTGCCCTTCTTGCTGCTGTGTCTGCTGCCGCCGTTGAAAGTCATCCTCCTGCCTTTGTGCATCGCCTCCAGCCATGAAGCCGTCGTCAAAGCCTTCCTCATATCCGGCCTCATATTCCTCCTCGAATGGTTGTCCATCTCCTAGCGCCAATCTGCTCTTCTCTGCCCTCCCGGCACACTCGGTAATCACAGCAGCCGCAACCTCTCTGTCGGTCGTGTCTCCACCGGGACAGAACACCCAAAGTCCATATATGCCGTCTTCAACCAGCTCCTCCTCGGCCACCTGTAAGATCACATATTCCTCGTCAACGTCCACATCTGCCGCGCTCTTCAACTCTACCACAAAGTTGTTCAGTCCCTTCCTGTTCAAGATCACCACGCCGTACCGCTCGATGAAGTCTCCACTAATCCCGTCGCTGCCAGTGGGCACAAGAGGCAACAACTCGCAGACGAACAGCGCCCCTTCTATCCCAATCTTGACCCACGTCTGTGTCTCGGCTGAGAATCTGTACACGCAAGCAAAACCACCAACGGAGAGAATTTGCGATATATCCTTGTTATGTCGGCGCAGTACTGAGAGATTGAGCTCTTCGTTCGTTCGCGTCGCAGGCGGTGCAGTATGGGCCGGGGCAGATGGGAGGTCGGTGGGTTGCTCAGAGTCGTAGTCGGTCTCGACGACTTGAGGGCGACGGCGGGGCTTGCGCGGTGCCATTCTCCCTCACTTTGAATCCGGAGACTGACAAGGCGAGATGACGTTTTCCAGAATTCACAGCGATGCAAGGGAGAGAAATTGTGGCATTGTTGATGTGTCTATGTGAGAAGAGGTTGAGACCGCCGACGTCACTTTGAGCTGGAGCTGCAAGCCAAAGCTGTCGACAAGACAAGACAAGAAAAAGAGCCTTGTCAAGCGCCTGCACTGCTTTGGCGAGGCTATCTAATTTGCGGCAAATGCATCCTGGTACCGTGTACCTGCGGCACCTATTTGAGGCCGTCTAGGTTTCAGAATGGCAAGCTCTCGGCCAACATCAAGTGAGCAGGGCAGGCAAGGATCTATCTGGCCTGAGATACCTGGTCAATTCCCCAGCATAGCTTCTCCTAGCACTGGATCGAACCCTCTTTCCCTCACCCAAGCAATTCACGCTAGGAGAGCAGACTATGTCCGGCCAAAGACAATCCGGATCAAAGTTGGCACTTGGAACACTGCCTCTTTCAAGGGGACCGAAAAGGACATTGGTGGCTGGTTCGTCAAAGGTCAAGGTATCTCTGATCGCCTGACTGGCCTACACGTCTCCGATGATCCACATGATAAGACCACTGCCGAGGACGGTTCCAACAATGTGGAAAGTCCAGAGTCAGTAGATGCTCAGGAGGCGAGGTACAACCCCAAGAAATCAAGCATACCGAAGCACGATCCTGGTGGCGTTCCCGGCGACGGTGATATTGGACTTTACTTTCTCGGCCTGCAGGAGATTGTGGATGTGACATCTGCCTCGGAAGCCTTCAGACCATACATAGACCCGGAACCGGCAGCAAGATGGAAGTCGGCGGTTGAGGCAGTCCTGCCCACAGGCTACATTCTAGTCGCGGAGCAGCAGCTGATCGGACTTCTACTTCTTGTATATGCTTCACCAGAGGTTGCGCCAGACGTCAAGTCTGTGAGCACCACATCGGTCGGCACGGGATTGATGGGGTACCTGGGCAACAAAGGAGCTGTCACAGCCAGGATAGTATTGGGCGAGACTACCAGACTGGTCTTTGTCAATTGTCATCTGGCAGCCGGAAGCGACAAGGCCTCCCTCGACAGGCGGAACTGGGATTACGGGCAGGTCGTCTCAAGGACGAGATTTGATCCTATCAGAGACTCTATGGATCTGTATCAAAGTCAAGGAGAGATGATCGATGATGCGGACTTTGCGTTCTGGACAGGAGACCTTAACTATCGACTATCCGACATACCTGGTGATGATGTGCGACGCTTATTGATGCTGCACACTCGGAATGAGTACGACTTGTCGCAACCTTCTGCGAAGAAGATCGAAGATGCGATCAACAGTACCGAAGCACCTTCAACGAAGCAAGTGGAGCGCTCATCTCTTGACGATTCTCGGTCAACACGGACCGCGAGCTCGACCGATACGAAGGACAAAGACAGGGACAGTGAAGCCTCGGGTCTCTCGAGCCAGACCTCTATAGAAGATCTCCAGGCCAATCCAACCTCATTACAGACGACTCTAGACTCACTACTACCTCACGACGAGCTTCAGCAGCAAATAAAATCCCGCAAAGCATTCTATGATGGCTGGAAAGAAGGTCCAATCACATTTCTACCAACTTACAAGTACGATCCGGGCACAGTCGGCGTCTTTGACTCGAGCGAAAAAAAGAGGGCACCCAGTTGGTGCGATCGCATCCTGTATCGGACAAGACGAGACAAGCTTGCATTTGAGAATTTACTAGTTGAAGAAGCAGAAGCAAAAGCCAAGGACGAAGATATGAAGAAAAACGGGATAGACGAAGCTGGCAAAGACGAAGAATTACTGTACGATTACGATCCAGACGAAGACGGCGCTGACGAAGAGAACGAATACGACGATACGGCTGATAAACCTGAAGGTGTGGTAGTCACAAAGGAAGGCTTCGAGGATGAGGTCCATCTTGAATACTATCAAGCCCATCAAAGGATACTGTCAAGCGATCACAAACCGTTGGACGCGGTCTTCAAGTTTACCTACAGCTCTGTTGTACCAGAATTACGAGCCAAGGTTCATCAGCAAGTGGCGCGAGAACTGGACAAGGCTGAGAATGAGGGCAGACCATCAGTGACTGTGGTAGTCGACAACCAGGGAGAAGGTCCAGAAACGACAGACGAAGATCCGTTCAAGTTTGAAGGAGTGACTTTTGGGCACGTCCGGTATGCCGCACGAAAACATCGGTCACTAACCATCGCCAATACTGGACAAGTAGCGGCGACCATCACATTCGTGGATCGACCGGTAGGAGCAGGTCAAGCACCTGGACCTAGCCCTGTGTGGATGTCGCTCAACATGGACCCGGAGAATGCGAGCAACCTGGACCATCGACATTTTACAGGACCGAGAACGTTGGAGCCTGGGGATAGCTGTAACGTGGATCTTCATCTCAAGATCAAGGATCGCCATCTGATTAGAGCGCTTAATGAGGGCATCAAGTCGCTTGACGATATTCTTGTGCTACGAGTCGAGAATGGTCGAGACCACTTCATCCCTGTACGCGGAAAATGGATGGAAACATCTTTTGGCAGGTCGATCGACAAGCTTATCCGCATTCCTGAAGGAGGCATTCGGAGGTGGCAGAGCCAACGACCGAAGAGCACTTCCACAACTAGTCCTGTGGATGAGATGCCAGTCAAATGGTCTGCACCACGAGAATTATTTCGCCTCACCGATACCGCGGAAAAGCTCACCGAAATCTGCATAGCAGAATGGGAAATGACGTCTAGCGACAAAGAAGCTCCCTGGGTCACCACAGCCGGCTGGCCATTTGCCTTCGCCTCCTGGACGAGCACCACCTACGAAGACCGCCACGCCCTCTCCGAAGCCGTCTGCGAAGCTCTCGACACCAACACACCCATCGACGAATGTATGCCCCCGGAAACAGCCAAACTCGCCATGCTCGAAACCCTCTCCGCCTTCCTTCTCGAATACCTCGAAAGCATGCCCGACGGCATTATTACCGAAGACCTCTGGACCAAACTCCAATCCGCCCATCCCACCATCTCCTCTCTCCCTCTCGAAGACCAACGCACCACAATCCAAGAGATCCTCTCCTCCTCCCCACCGCACAGCATCTCCTTCATCCTGCTGACTTCCATGCTCGACCGCATCATACAAGAACAGGTCGCTTCGACACTACGCAGCGCAGAGAAAGAGGACTTTAAGATTCCGCCGCCCTTGAAGCGGACGGGGTCGTTGAGTAAGAAGGAGATGAGCAGGGAGCCGAAGGTGGCGTATAGACAAATCATTATCAGGGAGATGGCGGAGATTTTTGGGAGGGCGGTGGTGAGGACGCCGGAGGTGAAGGGGAAGGAGAAGACGGTGGTGGAGGAGAAGAGGAGGGGGGTTTTGGAGATATTTTTGACCAAGGAGGAATAGACAACTGGGATAGAGATGGGCTGTCGTGGCAGGCGTGAATGAATGATGATCATGATACACTTCAAGCTTTTGTGCCATTTCAAACCACACGATCACTGATGATCGCTTCGCCCTACTCTCTCAGCTTCAATGGCATTACTCCAACCTTTTATAGAGCCCGTCCAAATCCTCCCCCTCCACCCCATCCCACCCCTCCCGCACCACCCTCTCCACCGCGCTTCCCACCTCCTCCTCCCCACCAAGCAAATCAAACCACCCCCTCACATCCTCCCTCCCCAGCATCTCATCCGCCACAACCGCCACATCCCCCCTACTCACCTCCCCTCGACTCCCCGTCTTCCCCAACCTCACCTTCCCCGTCGCCTCCCCATCCGTCAACGTCCCCGGGCGGAGATTAATCATCTGAAAGGCCCCCTCTCCCTTTTCCTCCCCATCGCGCCTCCTCCGCCGTTCACTCTCAACAAGCAACCACTCATCCGCCTCAACCTTGGCGGCGAAGTAAAGCGGCAAGATCTCCTTGTTCACCTTCTCCGCGGCGGCGATGTCGGCGGCGTCCCACCAGGGGGCCGGGGAGCGGCGGGAGGCGATGTAGGATATCATGAGGAATTTCTGGACGTGCGGGCGCGAGAGAGAGGCGGTGATGTAGGCCTTTGCGGCGATGAGGTCGATGGCTCGCGTGCGTGGGGGGCCGCCTTTGCCGCCTGCTCCTGGGGGGAGGTTATGTTTGTTGGTCAGGGGGAGGGGAACGGGGGAGGGAAGGGAGGGTGGAGGGGGCGCGAGAATCGGGGAAGGAAGTGGATGCGGGGGAGAGGGGGTAAAGAGAGGAGCAGAAGAGGAGCGTAGGGGGAGAGGTTACGTACCGGCGCTCCAGACTACAATAGTTGGGTCTACCTTGTTCAAGACTTTGTCTGCATCGGCGGAGGTCCTGACATCATCTAGACTCTCGACAAGGACGGAGAGCTTGCCCGGCTGTCCTTTGCCAAGTGCTAGTATCTCGGATTCATGCTCTGGGTTGCGAATGACACTGGTCACGTCCCAGGATCGCTTGAGGAGGAGTGGGGTGAGCTTGAGTGCGATCTTTCCATGCCCACCGAGGAGAAGGACCTTGTGTGGTGCTGCCATATTTTTGATCCAACTGGTTAGATAGAGAATGAAAAATTGCACGATCAGAAGATACAGACAGATTGTAGTTGGTGGTCGCTAAGGTAGATGTGTAAGCACGGCATTGAAGATGACATCACGGCCGAGCTTGAGAGTTTGACATGAGCAAGGATTGAGAGCGCTGGTGATTCCGCGCTCGAATATGGTCTGGAGATTTGTTCCCCATTAGCAAGGGTATCATGGTCATGAAGCACCGCGGCCCGTCTACTTCCGAGCCTAACATCCTCCTTAAGAGACATCAGAAGGTGCCTGTTCCAACGGCTTGCCCTCTTCCTGCCTTCTTTCTTCTCCTTGCCAACTCCCTCTGCTGCTTCTGTATCGCCTTCTCCCTGTCCCTTCCCTCTTTGTCCTTCTCCCTCTGCTGCTCCATGATATCCCGTTGCTTCTGGGCTTCCTCGGCCTCCTTCTTCTTGGCCGCCACCTCGACCTCCTGCTGCTTCTTGGTCGCTTCCAACTCCCTGTTCACGATCTCCGGATCTCTGAATTCGCTCTCTTCAACTCCTGTCACATCGGCGTAGTGCTTGAGATCCATCTGTACCCATGCCATGCCTCCCAGAGCAGCATTCACCCTCTGCGGATCCAATTTCTCTTCTCGCCGAAGCTTCAGCTTGATTTGCTTCCTTGTCTTGGGCGCAAACATCTTGCTGATGATGGAGAAATCGGTACCAAACATGCGTAATGCATCGTAGAAACGATCTGTCTCTTCATCGTTCCATGGTGTACCAGACATTCGAGGTTTGCGTTCAGCGGGATCACGCCGCTTGTCATTGATCCAGCTGGCCTGATTGACTTGTTTAGTCACGTCCTCATCCTCAGCGACTGCCATGTTCTGAGCGTTCCTGATCGCTTGCGCTTGCCTGTCGATATTCGAAGATGATTCATCGTACTGGATCTCACCATTTACCATACGCAACGTCGGAGCGGTGGCCAGATCCGCAGGTGTAGCAGCTGGAGCTCTGTCACGGCCAGTGGTGGGATCGGCCGGGTTCTCGGCAGCCAGGCGACGTTGAAGTCGTACTTCATCCCAATCCACCTCGGCCATTCGTCGTTCCAGCTTCGATGTCTTACCACCAGTAGGTAGACGAACGAGGTCGTGCATGGCGGTCTTGTTGACATCAATCTCTTTGAGTTCCGGATCACTCTCCTCTTCTTCGGCTGCGTCATCCGCATTTCCTGCTTGATCGCCTGAGATCATGTTAGCCATTTCGCTGGACACCTGCCTAGCTGGTTCAAACACTTACCATCAGTCCCTTGTGCTGCAGCTTTGCGCTTTCGCGCTCGAGCACGTGGCTTGCGTGTCGCAGCAGATTCAATCTCTCCAGCAGTTTCATCTGCTTCACCATCGGCCTGCGTTGCGACCGCCTTGCGTCGTGGTTTCGCTCGCTTCGGCGCGCTTCCTGCTCTCGAAGTCGATTGCTGCTCATTCCCTATGTCTGTCTCGCCTTCATCGTCCGAGTCGATAATTCGCTCCGCGCTCAACTGCGCCTTGCTGGTGCGCTTGCGCTTTGTGCCAGCTACCGGCGCTGGAGCCTTCCGTTGACGTCGGGGAGCTGGTACGATTGGTTGAGATTGCGGCTCTATTGGCGCCTCCGCTTGGGAATCCTGACCAGCCGTTGCACCGCTCGTAGATTCTGACCGTGCTTGTTGCATGAGACTGGCCAGCACTTCGGCGCCAGCCACGGCCTCATTGTCCTGCTCGACCTCATTCTGCTCGGTCCGTTGTGGAATGGAGGTCTCCTCCTGGCGGCTTGTATTGCCCGATGGCTGGTTCTCTTGCGCTGAGCTTTCTGCTGGCGCTGTATCTGTGACAATCGAGGTTTGTGTTGCTCCAGCCTGACTTGCTTTTTCCCTTGCTGGAGTTTCGGTTGCGCTTTGCGTGAATTGCTCCTCCGTCGGAGCTTGACTCGGCTCTGGCGTGGGTAACGGATTCGCAGGGGCTTGCTGTGTGGTCGCGCGTTGCGCAGGTCGCCGGCGTCCTGCTATCTTCGGTGCAATGATCTTGCCCGACTTGTCTGGCGAGCGTAAGTTCACCTTGTTTTCACACACAGATCACAACCCAGCGTACTGATTGCGGAACTCGTCTGTAAATCCATATTTTCGACTTTGACAGTTTGGACCTTTGTTGGAGGGGCAATAGTGGGGTCATGTAAGTATTTAGATTGAGCCTTGACTCATGATAGATGTTGGAGAGCGTGGAGTGCCAGATTCGTAGTGGAGGAGTGTGATCAAATATCAAGGTCGTGAATGCCTCGAATGGTTCGCATCATAGCACATGCGAATGCTCTCTTTCTTTCTAAAAGAGGAGTACTGTCGAGGACGGTAGCCGGTGTCACCTGGCCTGCTGCTGCGCTGAAGTGCCACCAGATCGTCTCATTGAAGTGCCTGATGCCATCTCCGTGATCGAGGCGCTTCTGTGTCCCTTGTAGTCGCAAGCCGCAAAGATGTTTGGTTATGAGAATACTTCTGGTCGCAAGAGGAGACCTGAAGCAGTCAAGATTCCGCCAAGAAATCGCGGACTTGAAGACTTGGCGTTTGAACCTTTCGACTTGCATCTCTCATCTTCAGCTTCTCCTTGCGCAACCCCAACAACAGCACAGATGGCTCCGAAATGAAGTACAATCTTGTCGAAATATCCATTATCGGTCTTGGATCATCATTTTGGCATCGATCGCCTGCTATCGCCTTGCCCACGTGGCTTCGATGAAGTCCCAAACCCTCGAAACTGGCGCTTTCCCATCTGCTCTCAAGCTAAAGATGGAGGATCGAAAGCGTACAATCGTAGCTGATCATGATGATGTCGGTCCGCCGAGTAAAAAGCAGGCCACCGCCGCCAATGGCGCAAGTCGAATGGATGCGGATAAGGAGAAAGATGTCGAGGTAAGCATCTATGGTTTCACAGCTAGAACACGACTGATCGCATGACTTCCAGAACTACCAGAAAGACGCTATACTTCGCCAGATGAAGGAGTACAAGCGGAATTGCAAAGAACTCGAGTCTAATGTCAAGGACCTCAAATCCCAAGCCAGCTATCATGACGACCACATACGACTCATAGACGCATGGTTCTCACAACTACTCGACGAAATACATGTACTGGTCTCTGGTACTCCTGTCGCGGAGAAAGGTATGACGTCTAACATACCGCGATTATACGGTGCTGATCACTTCAGGCACTTCCTTCCAGTCGTCCCTCCTCAGCGAGTCCAGCTCTGCTTTTCAAGAGCATCTTTCTGGTCGATCCTCGAAGATACGGGAAGTAATCAAGGACATATACTCTCGAATACCTCAATCATCTCCGGAAGCGAACGAGCTGCAAGAGCGCATGTCAGCACTGCTTGCAGCAGAGAAAGCGCATATCATGCAACTGCAGCGAGTTACAGCAGAGAAGGATGCTTTGGAAGATCGCCTTGATGCGGCGACCGAGAGATATCTCATGGCCGAGAAGAAGCTAGACAGGGCCAAAAGTGCGGCCGTGCAGAAGTTGGAACAACAAGCTGTACTGAAGCGCGAGGACGACACCACGAAGCCGGAAAAGGCTGTCAAGACTGAGAAGGTTGAGACTAACGGCGAAGTGGATCCTGCAGCCGCTAATGCTGCTGAATCAGCAAGACGAGAAGCAGTGGCTGCGGCGGAGAAGCGCAAACTGCAGGTGGAGCAGCTGGAGGCGGAGAACAAACGACTTACGGATGATCTGACGGCGGCAAGAACGAAAGCCGCGTCTGTGTCTGACGACGACTACGCAAAGACTTCCTTGTTCACAATCGCAAAGTCGCAGTTGGAAGACACGATCACGCGACTCAACGATCTCAAGGCCACGAATTCGCAACTGCAAGAGGATATCAAGAGGCTACAAGCTGAGCGGACATCATCACGAACACAAGCAGAAGAGGAATCGAGAAATACTATTAGCGAGAATGAGAGCTTACTGGCGCGGAGTGAATCTGACTTGGCCCGGATACGCAACAATCGGGATGCATTGAATGCCGAGGTCGAGATTCTCAAGGGCACCCACACAACGTCACAAGAAGCCATCGGTGCAGCAAAAGAATTGGCGGAAGCCCGAGAGTTGAGGATCAAGGCACTGGAAACCGAGCTCGAGAGCGTTCGGAGGCAGACGGAAGGATCACGACCGATGTCTACCGAAGATGTAGAAAATCTTGGTGTGGACGCACTAAGAAATAAGCTGCTTCAGGTACAGTCTGAGTACCAGGAGCTGTCTGACCAAACGAAACCCATCGAAGCGGCATGGCGCAAGACCTCGGCTGTTGCTAACAAGAAGGTCTTCGATCAATTGAATGTGGAGGACAAACTAGGACGGCTTTCCGCGGAAAAGGCCAAGGCGGATCAGAAGTACTTCGCAGCAATGAAGACGGCGGAGGCACGACTGCTCGAAATAGGAGCACTGAAAACGCAAAAGGAAAAGACCTCTGGAGTCGTGACGCTGCTTAAAGAGACTGAAGCGTCACTGAAGCAACTCGTTGCAAGCTTGGAGAAACAACATTCAGAAGCCAAGGACGGTCTCGCAAGGATGGAAAGCCAGAACCGGAACCTACAGCAGAAGATCAGCGAAGCCGATGTGAACCTGCAAACGTCAAAGACAGAGGCGAGCGAGTTGAAAACGCTCCTCATAAGCAAGGACGAGTCAGCGACCAAAGCAGCAAACGAGCGGCGAAAGATGGAGGTGGAAGCAGCAGAGATCAAAGCCAAGCTGGAAGATCAAAAGAAGCTGAACGACACGCTGAAGAAGCGAGTAACGAACGGCGATGGCACAGCCGCTGACGATTGGAGAGTGAGTCTATCCATCACCTC
Source organism: Elsinoe batatas (assembly GCA_017309325.2). Lineage (NCBI taxonomy): Eukaryota > Fungi > Ascomycota > Dothideomycetes > Myriangiales > Elsinoaceae > Elsinoe > Elsinoe batatas. The sequence continues at coordinate 3,422,448 of JAESVG020000010.1, forward strand.
TTGCCCGCCATCCCAACTAACAACCCTCAGCGTATGGGTATCTGCCCCGTCTGCAACGCCAACCTCCGCAACACAGCCCTCAAACTCTGCGGCCACGTCTTCTGCAACGTCTGCATCCAAAACCTCATCACGAATCGCTCCCGCAAATGCCCCACCTGCAGCAAGAACTTTGGCAACAACGACTCAATGCCTGTGCATCTAGCATGAGGAGGCAGGCATATGTACAACCACCTTTCGTTGCCCATTCCGCTTCCACCAACGCATTTTCTAGCCCTGCTTAACTTTCATGTACCACCCCCTTTCCCCCCGACTTTGGGGCAAGATCTTCATAGCTAGCTTCACAAGGATAACCCTTCCCCCCCCGGTCTCCGTCATTGGGTCCATAGTCTACCCAAGTAGATAAGCATTCACGCTCTGCAGCGTCGCCCTCGAAGGGTTCGCAGAGGGAATAGAAGCCATGATCCAGCTCAACCTCTTCTTTATAAAGTCTTTGTTCATGTGTGAGGTGTTGTCCGTGTCCTTGCGTAGTGTCCCGTCTGATGTGGCGAAGAGGCAGAGGACGCAGAGCGCGACGCCGATGCTGTGGTCTTTTCCTGAAGTGCAGGTGATGAGGATTTCGCTGGTGGGGGAGAGGAGGGGCGTGAGGAAGGGGTGGAGTTGAGGCAGGAGATGGCGGAGGGAGCGGGAGCCGAGTTTGCCGGGGATGAGGGGCAGGTGGAGGGTTTTCGTGGGCGAGGAGGGAGAAGGGAAGGTGGGCGGGTTGGGTGAGCAGGTGACGAGGATGCAGTCTGATGGGATGGCGGAGGTGATGGTGCCGATGAGGAGTTGGGTGGTGGGCTTGATCAGGATGGGAGTGGCTGCAGACTCGCTGTCGTCCTCTGATCCTAGGGACTTGATCAGATCTGGTAGATCATCCTCGAATGAGTTGAGCAGTATCTCCTTGTGCTCCCAGAATAGCTGTGGCGTGAGGCCGAGTGCCCATGCTTCTGCGTCATCTGCAGCGCCTTGGACGTAGTCGAAGCCGGAGACGTCCTGGCCTGCGTCTCTACCTGACGCGGTGCACAGGATGATTGGGTAGAAGCTTTCGTCAAGGTCTGTACCGGACACTCCTGAGGACTGCGTGACCCATATTGGCCGCAGGGGCTTTTGCAAGGACTCCCCTACGTCTTCCAGATCCAGATCCAACGACCTGAGATCGTCAACCAGCTTGTCAAGGCGCTGCTCGATCTGAGAATGCTCGGATGCGCCGACTACGTCTGGTGGACTTCGCAATTTGCAAGCGTCTTGGTTGGCTGGGAACAGCAGGCGGTTCCACACAGCTATCCAGATGGGCACCGTCTTTGACAAGGCATCTGGCATGCTCTTACCACGTCGTGTAGAGTCGACGATAATACACCTGTCTTGAATTAGACCCGATCTGACTACACCGGAATGTGAACATACCCTTCTTGTTCAGCGATCAGCTCCAGCAGATTCAGATTGAGTCTTCGCAGACTCAGCGACCATTGGCCGGCATGACCATCCGTAGACTTGAAGTAGACACTGCCCTTCTTGTCGGACGGCGCGACGTACCAACTGCCACATCTTTCATTCGCTACTAGAGGCAGTGAGAAGTGCTCGGCGACTTGCTGGACGAATTCTGCGTCGTATGCTATCGCGTGTAATCGACTCCTGGTCGAGAGCCGAGATCTAGCAGCCTCGCGCTCGAATCGTGATATCTGCTGGCTAGCGGCAGAGAAGATGATCTCAGATAATTGGGGCTCATCATGCTCGGAGGGTAACATTTATGCAGAATCAGGTTGGTATAGAAATTATCGTCATGAATGTTAAATAGCCTTTCGCTCCCATATCACATAGCAAATCTGACATTGAGACGATTTTCCAGCGGACACGCGCAATGCAAAGACACGATGAAGCCTTCAATCACTAAGATATGTCTGTGTAGTAGATTGCGACCAAGCTATTGCAGACTATTAGATTGTCATTGACGACATGCCGCCATCCACACCAACATCTGACAGACCATCAGCCCTGCAGGCAAAACCCTCAAATCTCCTTGTCCGGCTGATATTTTAATATCCCTTCTACATAGGATTGTACTTCGATGCCATGTACCGTTGAATCCAGCACGTTGACGAACACCTGGGTACGTTTGTCTCCATTGCCAATCGATTCAGAGCAAACAGCTCGAACCCCCCCAACGTCTTCACGGGTAATTGCTTCTACATCTTTCATTCGCTCCTCGAAGTTAGTCCATCGAATTCATAAACTCGACATGGATTGCTTCATTTGCCATGGGTGTGGCGTTACCGGGCGAGCAAATTGAATTTGCTCGCCCAATTTGCTCACCAAATTTGCCACGATATAAACAGTATATATTTTCACTACCCCGCCCCGAACCATGAATTCGTGCTTATTTTGAGCTCAAATTAGCATGGCAAGATGGCCGAGTGGTTAGTGTATTCTCCTCGCGGCTTGCAACCCCGTTGTGGGTCGCAAGCCCCAGGCCCCGCTCGCATAGTACCCTTGCTAATACTCCATAGGTTATGGCGTGTGACTCAAGCGTTGGCTTCTTGATAGTACACTATCAGGTGCTCATTATGAGCTGCTTCTCATGGGCTTTGCCCGCGGGGGTTCGAATGTGAGTCCACGGTGACTCTGGTGCCACTTTCATCACGTCTAATAGAGTATTAGCCCCCTCTTGTCAACATCCTTCAATTTTGAACTTTTGGCTCTCAGACTCGCACTAAGGCTCTTCCTGACCTGCTTCTCACTTCTGAGAGTCGATAATGACTACCTGAGCGGCACTGTCATGTTTCCTCGAGGTCAGATTCAGTTTTTGGTGTTGTCCTGCTGGATGAGGTGTCCCGCCCCTGAGACGCCGACCCGACACTAAAGAGGCAATTGACCCGATGCCGACGTCAACACAGCAACCCCTCCCCAAGCCAGACGGATCAGCAGTTTACAATGATGCTCCTCATGGAAGCATGGCCCGCCTGTAATCACACTATCGGCTCTGACAGTGACGAACATCGGTCCCTTCCTATCTGTCTAGTTTCCGCAACATAGTCGGGCTCTGTTCTTCGTCCTGCAAAAGCAGGCAACTATAAAGACATGGCTCCGCAGGTCAGTACTACAGGCTTAGTAGTAGCCGCAAGCATTGGGGCAGGAATCATGTTTCTTCTTGGAGAATACCATGGCTTGGGATCTACCCTTTTGCCATCCACGGACCGACTGTTCAGGCTGTCACAGAAACGGAGCACGGATGAATTGAAGGCAATCACTTCACGGACTCTGTCTGCAACGGATTGCCCACTAGCAACGTCAGTGGTGAAGAATGTCCCGATGTACGACTGCTCAAAGCTGAACATAGTGGATCCATCACGACGAGAGGCTCTCATGACGGAACTCTACAATATGCTTCTCCATGGGCCTGGCGTTCTTGTCCTCAAAAACATGTACACCAATCACGGCCTACTCGACGAGACCAACGCTACCTTTTCAAACATCATCGACTCGGAACGCGCCACCTCCAAGGGTGACCACTTCTCTGCCAACAACACCAACTCTCGCATCTGGAACTCCTTCTCCAAACACTGCATCTCCTCCCCCTCGACCTTCATTCCCTACTACTCCAACCCCTTCCTCGCCCTCATCTGCGAAGCCTATCTCGGACCAGCATACCGAATCACAACCCAGCTCAACATAGTTCACCCAGGCGGCACCGCGCAAACCTGCCACCGGGACTATCATCTGGGCTTTCAAACCGCCGAGCAGGTGTCCCGCTGGCCTCGAGCAATGCATGCCGCCTCCCAACTCCTCACCCTCCAAGGCGCCATCGCCCACACCGACATGCCTCTCCTCAGTGGCCCCACTCGCCTCCTCCCCTTCAGCCAACACCTTGAATCAGGCTTCATGTCCTACCGCGACGCAGAGTTCCAGTCCTTCTTCATGGAGCACTATATTGCTCTTCCCCTTCAGAAAGGCGACGGGCTGTTCTTCAACCCGGCTCTCTACCACGCTGCAGGGGAGAACAAGACCACTGACTTCGATCGCTCTGCCAATCTGGTGCAAGTGAGCAGCGCCTTCGGCAAGCCGATGGAAAGCATCGACACGTTGCCACTGGTGGAGAACACCTGGGATGGGCTAAGGAAGAAGTTTGATGCCGAGGGGATGAGTCAGGAGGTTGAAGCGTTTGTGCAGGCTGTGACGGAGGGGTATCCGTTTCCGACGAATTTGGATCGCAGGCCGCCGGCGCATGGGGGGATGGCGCCGGAGAGTGAGCAGGGGTTGGTGAGGAGGGCGTTGGTGGAGGGGTGGGGCAGGGAGAGGGTGGTTGAGGAGTTGGCGAGGATGAGAGAGGAGGGGAGAGCGTAGGGAGAGGTAGCTTATGGTAGACTGGCAGAATGCGAACTGGGGTTTGATGTGGTAGTACTTCTCAAAGGGGTGGTGGACATGGCTTCAGGGTTGACCCTGATCACATAGCATTCCGCGGGGGATTGACGTCCCGAATAGTCTGTTCATCTGCTTTTGCGGCCCATCATCGCTCTGCGCATCGAACATCATAGCGTGTTATCGCTGCAATCCTGCTGACAGGCAGTAGCTGCCATGCAGGCGAGACCCCACATAATGACTCATGGCTTTACACGTGATCAGTGACACGGGTCGACGTGCAGGCGCTTTGTGCAACGCGGCACAGTTGGACGAATCGAAGTCTAACAAGCTAGGTTTTTGAAGGCAAGATGTCATCACCTGCGCCTAGTCAGCTCCTGTAAGGTCCTAAACCGGCAGATAAAACTTCTCTGCCTGGTCTTCGGGCTTTCCAGCGACCATCCCTGAGAATCCGTTGTATGCTGATTATCATGAGATTACGGACAACCGATACCTCAAATTCTTCGCAGATGGAGAGGTCGAATCTTCAGAGGAACTTGAAGAGTATCACCCTGGCGGCTACCATCCGGTCCACATAGGGGATGAAGTCAAAGCAGGGCGTTATCAGGTGCTACATAAGTTGGGATGCCGTCGGTCATATGCTTGATACGTACATTGATACTACCACAGATCTACCTTTCGCGAGAATGGACAACCGTCATCTGCGGCAACGAAAAGGCACCATCTCAGTGAGCTAGTGTCAGAAGGTAATGGTACGCAGACATGTAGTCGTTGTATTTGTACAACTAACATGTGTGTTCAGATCGGAAAGGCGATCTGCGAGGGCATTTCCAGCGAGATCACTTTGACGTCAAAGATGGTATCGAGACCATGTCTGTCTCGGAGTTGAGTGAGTAGGGGAGATCCTATCCCAGCTCATGACCTACGATCCGAAGATTCGACCCATGGCGTCAGACATTGCTGGCAGGCACTTCTTTGCGTCGAGGCATAACAGGGTCTCTGATTCTGTACGAATCGGCCACTTCAAGGACGCCTGATCTCAGCTTGAACAAAGACACATGTGGGGATCGAGTACCACAGCGACCCAGACCGCATGACCTGGAAGTATGGTATGGGTGCAGGGTATGAACTCATTGCCATCCTCTGCTTTGGCCATTTCCCTCCAGAACGCTCAGCTGGCATGGAACACTCATAAGGCGCTTCTCTGGCATGATGTGTGTCTTGTACAAGCACGCATTACATGAGAATGCATCGAAACCCTCCCTTGTCTTCTCCCCTTTTACCCTTGCCCTTGCCCTTGTCCTTCTTCTTTCCTCGTCTAGGATTCTCGTCCTTCTTTTCGAGGAACAGACGGTGTGCCTCATATCCGTCGTTCCGGTCTAGATAGATATGAATAGGGTGGTGTGTACCCTTTCTCTCCATTTGAGGGTTCTTGAGCCAGATGGTGGCATGAGGCCGCTGGTCTGATGTGGCAGTATGGCGGTAGTTCCTGACAACGTCAACACGGATCATGCTAGCAGCAACAACAAGCCTACTTGATGATGGCCGAGGTGTAATCCTGAAAGCCGGCTGCTTGCGTGATTCATACGATTGCATCTATGGCTTTCTTCCTTTTTAGTGTGTTCCCGCCGCCTGTCGCGGCATCTATGATAGCGGCTCTAGCGATAGTCATGGTGGGAGAAAGTAGAGAATTATTATATGTTGTAATCGCCATGATCTACCATGTCCTCTCTGGTCCTTCTATATGTCATGGCAACGACCGTGCCGCATGTCACTGCGACACGCCTCAGGCCACTCCCTGCAAGGCGCAGTATCGTCAGTGTCTAGCATCGGCGTATCGCTGATGAGCGCCGCCGTCGTGCAAGACTTCTCATCCAGCCATCTCGAAATGACGAAGTGACGTTCCGACCTCTGGAAAGGGAACTATCTCGACCACTCAATCGTGCGGTGCGGCGTGGTGGCGTGGCTTCTCCGCCAACTGCACCTCGACAGCAACCTTGGTCTTTCTGCCTTTCGAGCGCTTACAAGAACTTTTAGAACTAGAAAGGCACAAGTCTGATAGGTCACACAAGAGCCATAGACAAAATCGATGACGTCTGATTAGCTGACGCTGTCAATCAGGGCTGTACAGGCAACATACTGCAGTCGAGTATGCTTTGCGAGCTATGCACGCCAGAGGTTTCACTGCTCACCAACGTCCGACCTCGTTACTCGGATGGTGTAGACGCAAACGATCCAGAGTCGCTCCCACAGATACCTCCAGATGCCATCGAAAGATGCACCGGCTTACGATCTTGGATGTTCACAAAATAGCTCGAAGCCGACGGGACATGTATCGATCAGGGCTGGACACCGCGGAACCTTTGGAGATGTACTGCCGAGGAGGATTTCACCCGATACACATTGGAGACCTCCTCAAAGAAGGACAATACAGAATCCTAGACAAGCTTGGCTATGGGGGCTTTGCTACAGTTTGGCTAGCAAGAGACAACCTGTGAGTTCTTTTCCTGCTTTTCTGCATCCACCCCTGACCACATTACACAGACGACATCAAAATGTCGCGCTGAAGATCAATACTGCGCAGTCGTCGCAAGGCTTGCCCCGAGAGTTGGAGGTCATGAGACAACTTGGGCGGATTCGACATGGAAGTCCAGGTAGCCAGCGATTGCGTGGGCTGGTCGATGACTTCAGATTGAAGGGACCCAACGGAGTGCATCAATGCATTGTCGCTGACGTGATGGGTGACAATGTTGCAATCACTGCGGAAGACCTCTGTAAAGCAGGAAGACTGCCATCAGCGATTGCCAAACGTGTAGCTCATGAGGCTGCTGGAGGGTTAGACTATCTACATCGGAACGGCATCGCTCACGGAGGTATATGGCAATGTCATGACAGCTACAACTACCAGACTAACAAGCTAGATCTAAACTGGACGAACGTAGCCTTCGTAGACACATCGCTGACGGATATGGATGATGCAGATCTCATGCAATATGTAGGTACGCCCGATATGTGGCAGGTGACCCGCACAGTCCCCGCTAGCCATGAGCCTGGTGTCCCCAAATACCTCATATGGCCTCTGGCAGACACTCGGCCGGACCTCGACGACCTCCCTGACGTCAAATTGATTGACTTTGGCAACGCCTTCTTGCACAACTCGCCGCCTGAGACACTCTCCACTGCCACATGTCTGCTCCCGCCTGAAGCTGCACTAGGAGACCGCATCGACCATCGAGTTGACCAATGGCATCTTGGATGTCTGGTGAGTACCCGGATGTCATCGGTGGGGTTCCAGCTGACAGGTCCAGATCTTCGAGCTATTCTTGGGCCAGCACCCTTTCGATGGCATAACCACACGCCGGGAAGAACTGGTCAAGGAGATGATCGAGAAGCTCGGCCCTGTGCCGGAACGATGGAATGAGCTTCATAGGCAGCTTCCTCCGGTCGGCGAATTACATCTGACAGCGGAAGACATTGCAGGTGAGAGTTCTGGTCCTGCGGATTGATTCTGGCTGATCCATTAACTTGAAGATGGCTTGGGCAAGACTTACACCCTTGATGAATGGGTCGATGCCTGTTATTTCCACCGCGATAGCCCACAGGATCTTGGATCGGACGGACTGGATGAGTTGAAGCGCATTCTAAGATCACTGTTGCGGTACGAACCTAGTGAGAGAGCGACGGCGGCAGAGATTGCACAGGATCCGTTCTTCCATGACATTCGGCATGATGGGAGAATGGTGTCTTTAGGCAAGAAGGCGATGCGGTTATTTCGCTCAACGTCATGATATGGGCTGGCCTTACAGATCTCAAACACGATACCCAATGAAGACCTTGTCCTTCACCATCTGATCATCGACCACCAATGGATGGCCCTTTCTGAGACCGGGAACCTGCATCCGGCCCCATACTCAACAGAGACGGCGTAACCCTCCCCATCAAAGGCTGGCCATCACTACACCTTCATAAGGGGCTCATGACCTCTTGGTTCCTTCTCCACTGCCCTCACCTTCGTCATCAATCAACTTGCTATTCACCCCGTCCACCACTGTCCCACTGATATCTTCCAGACTCCTCCCTCTAGTCTCGATCAAAATCAACCACGCCCCAACGGCAATGACCAAGTCCGCAATGCCCCAGAACAAAAACGTGCCCCACCCGAGATCCTGGATCATATACGGCGTGACGAGGGTGAAAACGAAAGAGAACAACCTGTCATGCATCAGTCTGACTCCTCTTCCAAAACACTGGTAGTAATCCTTCAGCTATAAGAGAAGGAGACACTCACCACTGTGCACTAACCCCAACCGCAATCCCGGGCTCCCTAATCCTAGCCGAGAAAATCTCACTCACATACGGCCAACAAAGCGGTCCCCAGCTGAAATTATACGCCACGACAAACAAATAAATCATCGCCACTGTCGCTATGCCACTACTCGTAACCCTGCCCCCACCAGGCGCAGGATGCGTCTTGAGCACCGCGGCAGTCACGAACTGGGTCGCAGCCATGAACACCGCCCCACCAGTCAGGATCGCCTTGCGAGGCACCCGTTCCGCGACGAAGATGATGAACAGTCCACATGCCACGACCTTGACGGCGCCGAAGATGCCGCTGAGGAGGAGGGCGCGGTCGTTCCCTTTGCCGACGATGAGGGCGAAGTATTGCGGGGAGTAGTAAGCGAAGGCGGTGGCGCCGGTGGCTTGCTGGGCTGTAAAGACGAGGAAAGCGAGGGAGATGCGCTTGAGGTTCGCCGACACAGTGACGAGTTCCGAGATGCGAAACCCCTCCGTGGCGCGCTGCTCAAGCAACACCCCCGCACGAATCTCCTCCATCTCAGCCGCCACAGCCGGGCCGGAGTCGGCGCGGATCCACACCAGCGAGGCCCATGCTTCGTCATGGCGGCCTTGCAGGGTGAGCCAGCGGGTGGATTCGCGGAGGGTGAGGACGCCGAGGCCGAGGATGCCGGCGGGGAGGAGTTGGAGGCCGACGGGGATTTGCCATTGCCGGGCTGTGGAGGAGGGGAGGTCTTTCGAGACGCCGTAGTTGACCCAGTAGGAGAGGAAGATGCCGGCGCTGGGAGGGGTTAGTGGTGGGTACAGGGGGGATGGGAGGGGGAGGGAAAGGAGAGGGGAAGGGGAGAGAGGAAGGGGAGAGGCAAGGGAAGGGAAAAGGGAAGGGAAAAGGGAAGGGGAGGTGCGTACGTAAACAGGAGTTGGTAGAATGAACCGATCTGACCACGGAGTTGTTTGGGGACCATTTCGGAGGAGTACATGGGGACAATTACGGAAGAGGCTCCGAGACCGAGGCCGGCGATCACTCTGAAGATGTAGAAGACGGTGAGCGAGTGGTGGTCGATTGTCTGCATGAGTGCGCCGATGCAGAATAGCATCGAGCTGCATACGATGGCTTTCTTGCGGCCATACCTGCGTGTCAAGGGGAAGACGACAAAGCAAGACACGAAAGCGCCGAGGTTTTGCAGACTGACGGCCAGCGAGCTGACTCTGGTGTTTTGCTTTGCTGTGTAGCGGAAGTCCCGCTGGAATGACGACAAGGTCAACACCCCACCTGTGCATGGTCAGTCGGATTTGGCATCGACAAGCTTTGTGGCAAAGGCTTGACTGACCGATGATGCCAGAGTCGTAGCCGAACAAGAAGCCGCCAATACACACCACAGCGCCGAGGTAGTATGCCCTTAGCTTGCCCTGCGTGGTGAGCTCGTCCAGTTTAGCCATGTCGTCGTCGCTGTGAAGAAGAGGCTCAGTCGCGCATATAGTGTCGGAGTCTGGATCAGCCATGGCGGGCGTGCTGGCATGAAACAGCCGCCACGAGGTTACGCAGGGTCGGTCAGGCGTGAGCGGGGATCAGCATTGCAGATGGACCGGTCGTGTCAGAGGGTAAGATCTGTCCATTCCGCGCACCGAAAGCTGTATGGTGCGTATGGTGTGATCAAAGTGATCGGCACGCGTGCCGTCGGAGCTTGATTGAGATTAGAAGTGGAGGAGAAGTTTGAGTCCTTCGCAGTGCTATGATTATCTGAGGTGAGTGCCAACTTGCCTTACCTACAACACCGTAAAATTGAGACTTGGTCACCTGAAATCACGATGACATAGAGTTCTGGTAATTATTAGCTCCGTAACTAACTACCAGATCTCTCAAGTCAACTTCTCTGTTGTGATAGCTATCTCATATCTCCTCTAGCAATTCCCTTCAAACCGGGTCTGCAAAAGAACACCTTACCATGATCTGATTCACTCATGCGCGGGCTGTAGGAGCAAAAAGTGTGCCCCTTTGGGGGATCGAACCTCAGACCTTTCCATATCTACCAAATTCCGCATGCGGAAGCATGAGAATTGCTACGAGTGGAACGCTCTACCCTTGAAGAGGTTAGTGGCGATCATGGGGATGGTAGGGCAGTACTTGCACTGAGCTAAAAGGGCCAGACTCACGATTTCGCGAAATCTAGAAGTGTTTGGAGCGGTTTGCCTCGGTAGCAACGTATATGATAGCAATATTTTATCAGCGCTGAGGCATTCCCATCATGGCTGGCTCTGAGAAGGTCAGGAGTGCTTGCAACGACGAGTTGGCTGGTTGATTTCATAGTAAGCTGCGTGACATGAGCCGTCGTCCAGAGTGAGCAAATATCGCCAAGACCTGTTCACGTGGTTTTTCTGCGTCTTGGCGGTTTTGGCCATGCTAGCAAATTGCTCCATTGTCAAAATCGGAAACAAATTTTGCATAGTGTATCTGATCTTGTCAGATGATGAGTGGCTACAATGACTGAGTACGGCACTAATGTGGAATAAATCGGGCTGCATACATTCACCCTCTCGTGTCCTGATCTTCGGATTGTGTAAGGAGAACCGAGTGAGACATAAACCTCCCCAAGACTCTGCAGACTGATGTCCAGCAATCCCAGAGCTAGAGTTTGCGCACATCGATGACAAACCGGGCCCCATCTCCAATAGTAAAGGATTCACCGATTGATAATGCGAGAGTCGTGGCTGAATATTGCACCACCTGAAGAGGAAAGAGAGGAATTTGATCCTAATAAGCCTGTGGTAGTTTCTGTCACGGTCCGAAAGTTCCTTAGTGCTTGTACATGACGAAGCAAGTCATCCTGCACTCTCCTGCACTGTTTCTCAGGTCGTTTTGACGCCCCTCAAACCTCGCCCTCAACACCTATCTGCCATTGCGCCCCCTCTTTTTCTCCCTAGGTATTCCCTCCCCACCCCTCCTCTCACATCTGCCTCACCCTCCTCTCAAACCTCGGCACATCCCTCATAAATTCCCCAGGCCTCTCCCTCGCCCCTTCCTTCCAATACTCATACTCGATCCACATATCCTCCTTCATCTGCCCCTCCATCGCCTCCAACCACTCCCCCAACGCCGGCGCCAACGGCACCACCCCGGTCTCAACCACATACCGATCCCACAACTTGACCATCTCCTTCATCGTCTCCGGTTCCTGGTCAGCCAAATCATGCACCTCTCCTGGGTCCCGTCCCAGGTTGTAGAGCTGCCACTTCTCCGGCCCCTTGGGGCAGGGGATGAAGACGATTTTCCACTCCCCTTTGCGCACAGCTGCGCGACCAGCTGTTTCCCATCCCGTGACGTGCTCGGCGTCGTGTACCGTTGGGGTTGCGCCAGTGATGAAGGGGAGCATGCTTGCGCCGCGCATGGGGACGATTTCGCGGCCTTGGTAGTATGGGGCGGGGTGTGTGGCGCCGGCCATGTCGAGGATGGTGGGGGCGAGGTCCATGACGGTTGCGAAGGCAGAAGTGACGAGGCTGGTGTTGGGGCCGCCGAGGTTGGCAAGGGAGATGGGGGAGGAGTGCACGGTGGAGCCATTGGGGGAGAAGGGGACGGTGGTGGGGAATTTGGCGAGGAAAGGGACGCGCACGCCGCCCTCGGTCGTGAAGGCTTTGTAGAGGCGGGAGGGCGCGGTGCTGGCTTGTGCCCACCGCGGCCCGTACCAGATGAAGCTGTTGCCGCGGCCGAGGTTTTCGAGGCTGTTATCATAGTTTTTCTGGAGGTGTTGCATCATTTCTCCTTGGACGAGGGGGTAGGATTCGTAGGCTGCGCCTTCGGCACCGTTGTCGCTCATGAAGCAGATGAAGGTGTTGTCTAGCTCGCCGGTCTGTTCGAGGTAGTCGACTACTTTGCCAACATTGGTGTCGATGGATTCTACCATGGCGGCAAAGACTTCCATGGCTTTTGAGCTCTTCTTCTTCTCCAGGTCAGTTAATTCTTCCCACGCCTTGACCTCATCAGCCACGACTGGATGAGGCTCGACGCCTTCCTTCATCAAGCCGAGCTTTAGCATCCTCTCCAGCCGCTGCTGCCGTAAAACATCAGGACCGTCATCGTACACTCCCTTGTAGTGTGCGATGTATTCGTCGGGGGCTTGCAGAGGCCAGTGGGGCGCAGTGAAAGGCAAATAGGCGAAGAAAGGCCTCTTGTCACCACCTTCTTTACGGTCTTTCAAATAGCCCAGCATCTTATCGCCATAACCATCGCTGCTGTACCATCCTTCTGGCAGTTTGCGGATATACTCACCGTCCTCGCTGTGCAGCGCTATGAAACTCATAGTCATGAATTTCGGAATGCCATCCCCATCAGTGCGCTGCGGCTCGTACGCGTAGTGGTTACTGCATGCTGGAAGGTGGGCTAATGATCTTTCGAAACCTCGTACCTTGGGTGAGCGATCTGGCGTCAATCCCAGGTGCCATTTCCCGGATAGTAGTGTGAGGTAGCCATTGTCACGAAGGATTTCAGGCAGAGTGACGACTCGTTCATTCAGGTAGCCTTCATAGCCAGGCATTCCACGCTGAGGAGCAGTATCGAAGTGCTTCTGGTTCTCGGAGGTAGGTGCATTCTGGCCCGAGATATTCGTCCACTCGATCAGATTTCCAAGTCCGGCGATGTGATGGTCTGTGCCAGTCATGATCCTGGCTGTGTCAGACTGAGGTGCTGCATTGGACAAAGAGCAGCCATTCCCGGCTGCTGTACCGAAGCAGGTAGTATGGTGAGATTCGACCTACATTGCTCGAGATGGGGAACATGCTGCTGCGGCATGGAAATCGGTGTATCGAATGCCATTCGTGGCAAGCTTGTCCAGGTTAGGAGTTCGGATTTCTCCTCCAAAGCAGGACAAATCGCTGAAGCCTAGATCATCTGCGACGATGACCAGAAAGTTCGGTCGCTTGTCTGGTGCCATGGTGCTCAGATAAGTCCTCAGGGAATTGAATCAGAATGTCGAGATTGCTCGCCATCAGACAAGGAGCTTGAGAGTGAAGATGGCTGCAAGTGATCGGCACTAACCCGTGCGATCCACCCTACCCCTCATCCCCACTTGAAATCACCGCTTCAAATCAGCCAATACCAGATAGCCTGTTGCAGAGAATACCATGAGTATGGAGGGATGTGATCATGAACGTTAGATTCGCGAGCTATACACACAGGTCGTATATTGAATCTGCTGTACAATGAAGACATCCATCGCTGCATACGTGCATCCTGTGGCGACGATGAAGCTAGAGCCCTTACTGCATTATCCCAGCAACCCGCCACGGCCGCACTGGTCTGGCATCTTCCAATTGGACGACCCACCAGAGACAATTCTCAGCCTTCTGCGTCTGTCCCATCAATTCATGTGCTCTGCTGAGATGGAACCAGGCCTCGGTATTATCCCATCCTTCACCGAGCTTGGTGAGGCATGAGAGAAGCATGTACGCTCGATCTCTAGCCGCAATGCGGTTCAGCTCCCCAGGCGAAGGATCAGTTGCTTTGGGCCGACGAGGAGCTTGATTTGCATTTTGTTCCACGTCGGATACGGATTGTGAGGTCTTGATCTTTGGTACCAGGGTGTTATCGACATCCATGGAAGAGGCCGATGAAGCGATTGCAACAAAGTCCCGAGACGACGGTGGCTCTGGAGCAATAATTTCTTCATAGATGTCGAGGAGTATGCTAGACATTAAGGTGATAGTGGCAGAGTGGTCCGTCTCAAAAGAAAGACCTCGTTCAAAGAAGTCAAGAGCGCTATGCGGTGCCGACATGAGGGTATCGATACGACCACGCTATGAGTTGTTAGTCAAGATTACTTGCAGAAAAAAACGGACATACCTCTGCGCATGCATCAGCTGTCAAGCGGCTGATACTCCGACCTAGACCCCAACCACGATGTTGCCAAGCTCTGGCACTGGACTCAATACCTGCTTGCAATGTCTTCAAAAGCTCAATCAATTGATGAGCTTCTTGTACCGCCGCCTTGGCTTCGTCATACAGGTCCTCTTTGGTGAAAAGCACAGAGATGAAAAGCCAGATGTCCACTAGCACCGAGACATGATGTATTTGTCGCTGATGCGAGGTGAGGAATGGTGCCGGGTGTTTCCGACCGCGCTCGTCGTGGTCCAGTATTCGCAATTCTGGTACCGGAGTCGCCTTACTCTCATCCTTCTCGGAGATGCCATTGGTGAGCACACTCTGCTGGGCAGTGCCGGTGTTGGCAACTTTGGGAGATCCTTTGCTCACTCTCCGCTCCCTACTCCGCGACTTGTCTTTCCTTGACTTTGGTGGTGTTCCGTTCAGAAGTCCACTGGGTGGTGGGTCGCTTGCAGATCTTTTTGCTGACAGATCTTGCTCTTCCTTCAATTTTGCGACGTCGTGAGAATGACGTTGCCGACCACGTCGGATACTAAGCGATATGCGACCCAGCTTGCTTTTCGACTCGTCTTCTACTTGCTCGCCATCCTCGTTCGTGACTTTAAGCACAATCGGAGGATCTGGCTGCGCACTTGCATCTTCTTTCTCGTTGTTCTTGGCCAGAAGAGGATGGTTCGGCACCGGTGGTGGAACTTCGAACGTGTTCTTGTCCAGACTTCTACGACTCGATTTTGGTCGACCAAATATCGACTCCCGGAATGACTTGACTGTGCCAGGTCTTGATTTGGGTATGGTTGATATTGTGTTTGCACCCGTGGTGGGAGCCGGCGATTTTGGTCGTGGGTTGCCAAACAATTGCTCGTACATCTTCAGCAGTTCCTGTCGCTTAATCGCTGCGTATGAGATGTCCTCCATTAAAACCAACAATTCCATCTCGGAGATCTTCAGTTGAAGGAGACATTCTTTCTCGGTATCTAGCAGGTTTTCCGCAAGATATGCAGGGAGCTCGGCGTAGGAGTAGTCTTCATCATCGCCTTCAGCATGGCCGCTGATGACACGCTCGCATGCTCTCGCAGCATCTATTGTCTCTTCAAGTGCTGTCTCACAGACTGTCACCGCTGTGTCATACTGGTTGTTTGCGCTCAGCAAAAGCACGAGAAGATGTAGGAGTGGTAGTCGCCTTCTCTGCGCCTCGAAAGCGACCTCTGCTGGACTCTGCGAAAGCGAAGTGCCTGTCCGTTTCTTATCTTGCGACAAGGCTGTGGTGACGGTTTCCATGGCATCTGCGATACTGCGTCGCTCGGCTTGGGAGTAAGCAAGCAGGTATGCAATCTCCAAGTCCGGATTAGATTGCCCAGCCAGGTGCAGACTGCGTACAAGACTTCTGTCAGCTTCGTCCTGCAGATCACTTCGCAGCTTTGTATCCTGGACGTATCGAGCCCACGTAGCCTTGCTCTGTCCAATGCCCTTGTAAGCAGCGGCCAGAGCGGACTGCGTCGAGAGCTGCTCTGCTTCGACCTTTTCGGATGCCAGACTAGGGTCGTATTCCTTTGAGCCAGCGGACGAAGATCTAGGTCGTTTCTGATGTAACCAGGAAGATATCGTTTGACCGAGCTCATAAGCCTTTAACGCATGTTTGCTTTCTCCATACAAGCACAGGAGCTTGATAGCCTCCGAGACGGTGTAGAGTACAATGTCATCGTTGTCAAGCCCAAGCTCATGCTTCCCAGTCTTCTCTGCGCGTGCTTTTCCCTTGCTAATGATCTCAATATAGGAGTCCAGCGCTTTCGTTGCCAGGTCGAACTCAGCAAGACTAGCATGTACCGTAATCAAGTGCCGTAAGATTGGTGTCGAATGAAAAGTCCTCGATGCTGCGCGGTACAAGAATTCCAACACGTTTCTCGTGCATCCAAGCTTGCCGGGCTCTTCCAGATCAGTCTCGCTCCATTCTGAGCTTATAATAATGCGCCAGATAGCAACAACCTCGTCCGCGAAGCTTTCGAATGTCTCGTTGGTCTCGCTGGCTTTGGGGAAGTCCGTCTCCTTCATCAGAGCTACCTCGCAGCCTTTCGTAACCGATTTGAGCTCAGCGAATTGGTTTTTCCTCTGCTCTGCGCGCGTGACCCTTGACAATCCTCCAGTTGAGACAGCCAGCGGCTGTTTCTCGGACCCAGTGTATAACAAATTGCTCCTAAAGACATCCGCAAGTAGGGTATGATATGCTCGCCAGATCCGACTTGAAGATCGTGTCTTGTTCCTCTCGAGGGGCGCATCTCTACCGACACCAGACCAGGATCTGTACCGTACCAATGCTCGATTCATGGATTCCAGCGTCTGCTTCTCCTGTCCTGGTAGTTCCAGGGCGCACAGTTCTCCAAGTACCCGCGACGCCCATCGATGAGCTTCCTGATGTTCAAGTATCGTTTGCCGTAGAGGAGTAATTACTGGGATGGCAGATTCGTAGACTTTCTCTGCTTCGGCACTCATGCCATTCTTTTCGTATGCGTCTCCAAGTACGTACTTACCCTTGAGAAGAGTGTACATCAAGATGGGCGTCAAGCTTCCTTGTTGCGCTGCTGACCAATTCTCTTGAGCCAGAGTTTGTATCACTTCTGACCACTGACCTTGCAACCATTGCGCATGCGCCAAGCAGACGCGCGCACCAAACACATCTTCCGCATGAGCTTGATCTGCTTGTAGTGCTTGTGACAACTTCTCGATCACGCTCGAAGGTCTGCTTGCTTGTTGGCTGCCAGTTGAGATTGGTCTCGTGTTGCTGTCGTTACTGAGCTCGGCTTCGGTCGTTGCTGTGAGAATGAGGCCTGCAACGAGTGGTTAGCGGTGCGACACCCTGACATCGGAAGTCGTGACTACATTGACGTGACGGCGCATGCTTCTGTACCTTCCTGATCAGCTCCCTGACCTCATTCCAGGCGCCATTGAGTCGAGCAACATTCAATTGGTCGATGTACCGAGTCGCCTTGTCGGTTTCTCGGGTCTGCTCGGTGTCAGAAGCAAGCAGATTCACGGGCAGTGGTCACCCTACAGTCATAGTTACTACCGAAGTGATTGTCGGCGCATGGCGTTTTCGAAGATCGCGTAGCTTGAGAGAGCTTGCCGGGTGGTCGGGCAGACAGATGCAAGTGCACAGACTGAGCAATGAAAGGCAGACCCCGTGGGAGTTCGTCGAGGTTGACATCAGGCATGACGAAGTGCTGAGTTCAGGATCCGGACAACCGTAAACTTTTTCCCCAGGTCAGAAATTTTGATGGAGACGGTCAACCTGACGTGTGCGCTCATCAAGCCCTGGAGATACTTGCAAGTGGGGAGTACATACGGCTTCAGTGTGGACCTGTGACTTGACCAAGGAAGGAGCTCAGAATGGCACCAGCAAGGGATGCGCCTGGAGTTGCGAACCTTCGCTCCATCTCAGTCCGCCTCTCATCCACGAAAGCGACTAATCTACCCCATATCGTTGCATCGCAGGTCCAAACGATTAGAGACTGCGGTGAGCTTCTTTCTGTTCCTCGAGCCAGCAATCAGTCAGCTGGAGAAGCAGGTATAGTGGTGCACCGTTTCTACACTCAAATCGCAGCACTGATTCAAGGCCGGACTGTGGAGGAAAGATGGTCAGCTGCAGTCCTCATCAAAGCGACTGTTGAGGCTGGAGGGTATGAGTCGCTCTCAAAGTCGAAGCATTGGGTAGCTGGCCTCTTGAGCAACCTTCGCAAGCCGGACCCTCCAAGCACGAGAGCACTGTACATCACGACATTGACCCGGATCTTTGTTCTGACTTGGCCATATCCTTCTCTGGTCCGTGAGATAACGACGCCTTCACTATCTCCTTTCATCAAGACATGCCTTGGCAATGTCACAGCGACTAACAGAGACGAGAGAGAGCTCAGAATAGTACTGGAGAGCTTCATCTGCCTCGTATCTCACCATCATACCACATTTCGGACTCATGTTAAGGACATCGGAAATGTTCTGAAAAACGAGGCAGGGTCAGCAGATGCCCAGGCCAGCATTTCGGCCAAGGTTGTGCAACGTTCAACCCGTGATACTGCCGCACGCCTTTCAACTGCACTGCACCAATGCGAGCCCAAGCAAGGATATGTGAGTTCATGGGAAAGCGAGATCAACTCGCTTGTCGAAAATTCGCACCGCTCCTTGAACGCGGTTCTTTCTGGCGTGGAGGAAGATCTGGATTCTGGACTTTCTGCAGCAAAAGCTGAGGTTGTCAAATATTTCCATACACAGCCATCCGATCGGCGAGTCGCGGCCATACATACGAACTCTCAAACTGTGGTATACACTCTTGAGAAACTCTTGCATCACATTCTCAGCGATAGTACTGGACCGGTAACATTGAAGGTCCATCTCGTCAACTCGGTCATCCAAAGAATTTGTACTGTGGTCAATAGCGTCTCGGCTGATGGCGCGACTGTCAAATTTGCCGTCGATGTCACGAGAGACGAACGAGACGTATGCGTCGCTGTCTTGCCAGAACTTCACGCTGCAGCTTTGCAGCTGCTGCAGGGCATACTCGCAAGATTCCCAATATCAACCGCTCACCTTGCACAATCATGGATGCCCTTGCTCCGATGGGTCTTCCAGGCAGAACATCCTCAACTTGATGTCAGGCTCGCATGTTATTGCACCGCCCAACAGATTCTTACAGTTGCAGGATCAACTTTGAGCAAAGAGGTCACAGAGCAATTGTACCCCATCATCAAGGCGGCTTGTGCAGATTTGGTTGGCTCTCTTCATAGCGCAGTCAGAACTTCTCATGACGGAGCGAATGCTTCTGCAGATGGACTGCTGAAGCAAGCAAGCAAAGGTGACCAGCGCCGAGTTCTTTTGCCTGCTGGCCTTGGCGTGGCCGCATCTGAACTACTACTGGCAGCACAAACACACCTGCCCGCTGATAACATATCTGCGGACGTGAGGACCCAGATGGACCGGACTGCCATTCTGATCCAGCAGAAGGATGCAATACTCGCAAGTGTACTCAATCCGCGAGTGAACCAAGAGAGTTCAGGGGAACCAAGTCTGCTTCCATTCTTAGTACACGCGGCAAGCTCTGACGATTTACTGAAGGCCGTTCTGCAGCCGAGGGTACCAGTACTTCACTCCAGGGAAGTCAGCACACCGAGACAGATGTATGGAGACATGATCGTCGATCAAAATGGGTTACAAACCCATCCCGAGAGCCCTGCCGCGCTAGGCGCTGTAACCGCAAGCCAGACACCAGCACAGGCATCGACATCGATGCCTGCCGCGTCAAGCCAATTGTCAGAGAGAGAAGTGGAAAGGGCGGCAGCAGCACAGCTTACGAACTCGCTGAAGAGAAGCGTAGATGAAGTGGTGTCCTCTGCGACCAACGACGAGAAGAGACAACGTACGACAATTCAAGAGTCGGTCGTCGACCAAGCAGATCCGGTCGCGGCGACCGGTCCTGAATTACCTTCCGAGGCGGCAATTAGGAGTGAACGAGATAAGCCACCAGGACCAGATACTACGGCCGAGGATGTATCTGTCGAGACCACAGCAATTGCAATGGCACCAGTCCCGACGCCGCAAGACAGCGGACGTATTGGCGCTCCCAATCCAGTCATTGATGGGGGAGAGGATAGCGACGTGGAGGACTTTGTGATACCCGATTTAGACATGGGCATGAGCGACGAGGAGGATGAGTAGTGACACCCCAGCTAGGTCAATGTAACATTCTTCGAAGCACGCTGAACACATCTCTATCATTGTAGAATACGCCCGGGATACTGAAGGCCACTGTCAATCCTGCCACAAGTCCTACCAGTGCCTCTTTAGAGCTTTGCCTATCGACATCCTTCGTCCCAAGTCGAGGCGGTCTGGTGGGAAATATGCGTCAGTGATTCTTTCGGCACGGTGCTTGAGGCAGAGCGACCCCACGTCAAGCTCTCAAAAGTCAACACTAAGCAGATCCCCCAGACAGTTCAGGCCCCCCATGCCTGCAGGCATCAGTCATGTTTACACAAAGCTGAAAATAGTATAAACCAATCGCCGACCCACGAACCCATGTGACTCCCCTTACCCTATTCTCGGGTCTACACACGTCACTTCTGCGTTTTTGACACATGACAATGGCGCAACTAGGCGTGCAAGATCTCGCTACCGTAGGCGAGGGACTACCGAATACCGGTGCGGCTGGGGCTATACTTGGGATAGAACATACAAAATCACTATACCAGCGAGTCATCCTGGTGGTAAACTCGGCCAGTCACCTATCTTGACTCGACTATCTGATGGCCAAGAAATGCCACCTTTGGCTGCATAGGTGACTTCGCTACGAGCTCGCCGAGACTATCGACTTGGTTCGCGAGGACGATGGGTAAGTAAGCTTATCTCGTCGAGATAGATGTCTTCTTCTCAAGAGAGGTGTGAGGGCAGCAAAAGTCAAGACATGGACGATGTATAAAGAGGCAGTACATCATCGACCTTGAGATGCATGAGCATAGAGATCACCAAGACTCCTACCACCAACATGCCAGATGAACAAGAATCGAAGCCTTTTGTGATCCTCATCTCTTACCCGGCAGGAACATGAATATACTACCAGCAAAATGCGGATGCTATCGCTGTACTTCTCCTCGCCATCGTCTACTCCTCTATACCTACCTCCTCTTCACCACCCCCAAGAACTGGTCCTACAACAACAGTTTCGGGAGCTCGGAAATTGTCATTTGCAAGCAGCTGTACCTCGCCCCGGTCTTTATCACGGGAGATATGAGAAGGATCACAATGCATTCACCTTGGTTGGTGGAGAGGACCTTTGTGCCGTAACATGATGAACAAGCCAAGCATGGAGCAGGTTCGAAGGAAAAGGGTGAGAGGGGCGATGATCTGCCTACACTGTCACCTGGTGCCTGGTACGTGGAGGAGCTTGAGATGCTTGTCTGTCTTCTGGAACGTGATAGCTCTCGGTAGTTAGAAACATAGCGGGTATCAAGACACAGTAGCCGATGGTTCCTAGATTGCAGTGCCTGAAAGTCGCAGTGATTGTCATTGCTTGAGATGTCGTTGCAGATAGTGAGGAGGTGCCGGCACGGCATCGCTGCCAAGGGGCCAATACCTGCCAGAGTTCGCGCCAGTCGATGCTTGAACAGTGTTTCCTGCGTAACTTGGTCATATCAAGTGGGGCTGCCACGCGCGGTCCAAATTAATCGGTACACAGTCGCAAATTCCCCACCAAAATTCTGCCAACTTCACCAAAAGCTGGAAATTCTTATACACTCGACTCCCTATTAGCATCAAATGATTGATAATTCCGAACCTTCTTGTGCATAATACCCTTATTTCTCTCTCTCGATTCACGTTTCAATTATATCGAAAGGTCGATTAATTGTCGAAATTCGACTCCGACTGTGTACCGGTTAATTTGGACCGAGCGTGCTGCGATGAGCACAGGGTTGAAATGACTTAGGGCTGGGCTGGTGAAGAGGAAATGCACTTGACAATCGCAATACTTCTTATCAAGGGCTTACCTGTCTATGGCGTCTTTTCTCGTTCCACTCATGACGATACCGAGGCACGACACACCAGGAACGACGACGCGAAGACGAAAGATTCATGCGAAAGTGGATCATTTTAGATTTTAATCTACGCTGCCACGGCTCCTTCCCAATGAGGGAACCATGTCATCACTTGCGGCTCTGCCACGACAACGATCCTCATAGGACCCTATTCTCTCAACAATCTCCCCGCACGACCACAGAGTCAGTATCCTCTCGACCTACCGCTTTGATGATAGCTCCACCCGAGATGTCAGTCTCTGATAGGATGCGATACGGCCAAGATGGCGATTGACGTCTTTGTTGCTCGTCGGGGTGATTTGGAGCGACCGATGGATTGGAAAATCTGGTTGTGCGTAATAAGAGTGAGTGATCTGCTCGTGATTCCAAGAAGTAGGTTGCAATTATAGGTGCTGTTCTCACGAGTTCATTTCACAGCTCCAGCATCCATGTATGCTCGTGCAGTCTTGACGGCTGGCTTTGCCAGTCTGGCAGCAGCAGCTCCACAAGTCAATCTCTCAAGAGTTGGCATAACAGCTACCAGGTACGTTGAGGCCTTCAACACGACGCTCATGCGTGACTGACTGGAAGTCTAGTGTATATGTCCCACCCATCCCAACAACTCAGACCTTCTATCGCGGAACCGGAGGCGTGACTATCACTCCTGGCCCATACCCCACTGGCTCACCGACGACGGACGCATGCGCCAAAGTCGCCGAGCTTTCTGCTTCGTTTGTGGCTGCGAGTCCTTCTGCTGCGCCTTCAGTACCGGCCAAAGTCGGCTTCGATTGTTTGAACTCCATCCCATTTAACCAGACCGCTGCAGAGGATTTGGTTGATTCTTTGCTCCCATACATCGACTGGCAAACTACTTCTTCGTATCTCGGTCAGCCTCCTGAGGAGGTAAGTCTCACACTAAGAAGAGATTCGCGTGACTGATGCTCACATTCTGCAGTATGCCGAGAAGGTTCAAGCGCCATATGACTTCTTGCAAACTCTTGCTGAGATCCGCGCCAATGTCTCTGCTGGATACTACAAGAGCGAATATGAGTTTGGCTGGACGCTCTACAGACTCTTCCAGCTCTCTCACGATGGCCACTTGGTGTACTTCCCAGACACTGTCAACGGATTGATCAGCTTCGGGCGAACCACACCGCTGGTCTCTGTCTCACCAGACGGCAAGAGCGCTCCTCGCCCGTACCTGTATGCTGATGTGCTCGCCTCGCAACTCGGAAATGGCTCCTTTACCCCATCGGCCATCGTTGAGATCGACGGTGTTGAGGCCACTGACTACTTGGAGGTTTGGTCGCAATTCGGCTCACTCCAAGACCCTGATGCGCTTTACAACAACTTGTTCTACAACCCTGCCCAGATCGCTTTGGGCTCATCAGGTACTGGTACCGGTACATTCTCGGGTGGCGGACGTGGTCGATGGCCCTACCCAGGTCCCACCACCACGCTCACCTTCGAGAACGGAACAGTCCTTGAGACCGAGAATTACGCCCGCCTCCTGGTCTCCTTTGCCGGCATCCGCAACGGTGCTGATATCTACAACACTTATCTCTCCGTCCCACCTGAGGCATTCGACCGCGTTTTTGAGCTGGCACTCTCTAATGCCGCAAGCGCAACAACTACTCTTGCCGGCAACAGCACTACCTCGGCTACTCCCACTGCCACCTCTGCTCCGGCGACCACTGTTCCAGCCCCCGGCTACCCATCCCCAGTGGTTCGCCAGCCGCTGAACTTCAATTCCGGTTATTTCCTCGAAGGCGAGGGGTACGATGATGTCGCGGTGCTTGCTGTGAACTCTTTCGTTGGTGTTGCTGGCCAGCAAGTCTCCTTCAAGGATGTCAACACTCGCTTCATCGCTGCAGCGAAGGCTGCGGGCAAGAAGAAGCTGATTATTGATGTGTCTGCCAACGCTGGTGGTACCGTTCTTCTCGGCTACGACCTTTTTGCACAGCTCTTCCCCAACATCCTTCCGTACGGTACCAACCGCTTCCGTTTCCACGAAGCCTACGACCTACTTGGCGAACAGACCTCTGAGCTCGCAGCCCCATTCGAGCGCACTCTCGATCAAAACCAAACAGTGCTCGATCTCCTCAGCACGACCTTCAACTACCGTACTGATGTCGACGCCAACTACGAGAACTTCGAATCCTGGGACGACAAGACCTCCCCACAAGCCCGCGGTCCTCTCGCCGATAACTTCACATCCATCATTCGCTGGAACGTCAGCGACATTCTCACCCCTGAAACCTCCGGCGGCGTCTACATCACCGGCTATGGCAACGGCTCGACTCCTGGCGAACAACCCTTTGCAACCGAAGACATCATCGTCGTCTACGACGGCTACTGCGCCAGCACCTGCACCATCTTCTAGGAATTCATGCGCCGCCAAGCCGGCGTCAAGACCATCGCCCTCGGCGGCCGCAGCAACACTGACATGATCCAAGCCGTGGGCGGTGTCAAAGGCACCAATTCCTACCCGTGGACATTCATCCTCGGCTCTCTCCTCGAGACCTACGAGAACAGTAACGCCTCTCTGCAGGAAGCGTGGAAGAGCACCGCCATTGCGAACTACAACCGGCTTCCTCTCTTCCGTGGCATCAACTACGTCGTTAATGTCCGTGATGGCTTCAGCAATGTCGTCGAGCCCGAGACGCCATTGCAGTTCGTCTACGAGGAAGCGGACTGCAGGATCCTCTACACGCCCGGTATGGTGGTTGACCAGAGCGAGGTGTGGCGGACCGTAGCGGATAGTGTCTGGAATGGCGACAGCGCTTGCGTTGCGGGTGATGTGGCGGTCAATGGTAATGGGTATAAGAGGACGAAGAGGAGTGCGTTCAGGAAGACGGCGGTTACGGCCAATGTGGACGTTGATGGGATTTGGAGAAGTTTTAGTCTGGAGACGGAGAATGGGGCGTTGGATGTGGATGGGTATATGTTGCCGTAGTGTGGCATGGGATCAAATCGATGTGGAAGATGGGCATACATTGCCATTCATGCATTTCATGCCTGACAACAGGCTCGAGGTGCCTGCTACATGTGAAGCTGACCTTGACGATTCATGTCTCTCAACACAGACAACTCGTTGCTCTGCGCACTGCCTCATAGCCGGGGGGACCGGGAGATGAGCAATACCCAGGAATAGGACTCCCATACTGATTGGCCGTCGGATGTGTCCGGCTACACAATCAAATTATGGTCCCAAACGTTATATGATCGACCCTCTCTTTCATACCATGCTGTTCCGCTTTATGTACTTGTTCCGCTCCCATGACTTGCCGTCGGTATACGTGTTGTTCATGTCGTCAACCACATGGCCAAATGTATTTTCCTCTGACATACGAAGTGGTCATTGCAGTGAATAGAGCAGGACTTGACCGTTAAGCTGTGCGTACAAATCTTCGCATTCCCAGAGTGGCTTCGCAAGGCCACTTTCAGGGCCGGTCCCAGGGCAGGTCTGAAAATGGAAGCAATCAGAGCGAGGCAAAAACTTCATTTCCGCGAATTTTTCACCCGTGTCAGGGCTGACCTGGCAGTGCTCGATGTATAAATTGGCCAGAGGACGCCCGAGGAGGTCGAAGTGCAGTCGTGTTTTCAGGAACTCAACGACAATCACACCCCACTCTCGCCCATCGATCATCAACGATGCAGCCATTCGCTCTCTGCCTGCTCCTGGGCAGTCTCACTGGACTGGCGTCTGCTGGATGCTCCGTGTGTCCCATCTTCAGGTGAGAGCGATCTTCCGTGCCCCTCTTGCTAGACGACGGGCGAAGAACATGGACACGTCAGGTCCTTGACCGTATCCAACACTAGGGTGGACTACAGTATCACAAGACACTGACAGTCATCAGCGGACGATGTACAGACGCCAAAGGGAAGAATTGCCGAAAAGGGGTGGTGAAATTCCAGTACATCGCCGCCCAGAACTATTGCTGCCGGGAACCAGGCTTTGAGACTGTCAAATGCTGGAGCTCGTGCTAGGGTTTCCCACTGCAAGATCCGAGGACAGTGGCGTGGAGGGCTGGCAAACTGGCTACGACAAGGAGAAGATTCCAAACCGACAACTTTTTGGTCGACATCTTCGCGTATTCAAAATAGCTCCATACATAGATCTAGCCCTCCGGGTGCGTCAGGCAAATCCAACATGGATGCTTTCTGTTGGAGAAGAGACACTGTGTGATGTTGTTTTGACGTATCGTGACTCGATCGAGACGTCGCACGGCGAGCTCATGGAAGTCGTGCAGTCATGAATGCAAGCTTCACTTCCAAGCACTCCTGGAGATGCCCGCCCAACCATGGTCATTCTGGAAGTTCTGCAAGCAGCGTGCACCAGCTGCACGGCTTGCCGTACTGGTGACCTCCCTCCATCCCCTTTTCTGCTCCATACGGCCCTCAGGGGTACGCGCCAGCGACCAACCCGTGACGAGTCAGGTCATTACCTCTTCAGCCAAAAATCATCCCCAGATCTTCCCCAACCATCACCCCGACATCGACAGGTAAAGCCGACCACTTCCCTCCCCTGTGGAAATATGGATACCAGCATATCCTGCACCGCTTCTCCTGACTTGCACCTCTCCTGCGTATCCTCTCCATCAGCTCCTCAAACACCTGGCCATCAACTTTCCCCACAATCTCCTCTCTCTTCTCCTATAACCTCTCTCCCCGCCCACCGAGGCAATCGGTTGGGACTCGAGGCTCGTTTTCCCCCTCTTCCCCTTCCCAACTCTCTCCTCTCATCACCCCCATCACTCTCCTCCCTCTCCGTCTCTCTACTCTTTCTCCCCCTCGTCGCCTCCTCTTCTACACCTCTGCTTCTTTGAGAGAGGAGCAAGAGGAAGAGTAAGAGGGGGAGAGGAGTAGATATACCCTTCTTCCCCTTCTTGATTGAAAGCACGGGTTGGGAGAAGGGACGGTGGGGAGAGCATGGGAGGCCATGGGAGGGTATGACAGGGCACGGGCGGGCAGGTGGGGCTTCGGGAAAGTATGGCAGTGGCTGTGAGACGTTCGGGGTGACATGAGCAGACAGGTGGGACGTCATGAGGAAGCATGACATGAGGTGGGATGGGTTGGGAGTGAGGGTGGGGCGTGGGTGACATGGGACAGGTAAAGTGTGGTAGACCATGGAAGGGAGGCAGTGGGCACGAGAAGCAGGGAACATGGAGAGGGGTAGACGGTGAGCACGTGGGGAAAGAGGGGCTGTGGCATGGACAGAGGAGCAGAAAGTCAAGAAGTCGGCATGCTTCGGCGCCGGAGGGCGAAGAGATAGGCAGCAGGCAGAGGCGTGGTTGAATGTGGCATGGTGAGTACCGAGGAGAAGCAGTGACCTTTAGGTGGTATGATGGGGGGCATAGCGTGAAGTGAATGCATAAGCCTCCAAATCTATGCACACGAAAGAGAGAGGTTTGTGATTCGAAGGAGCAACAACGTCAGTCTACCAGTCGATAGGAAGCATCAGTGCACAGATGTGCGACGGGTCTGTGCCGGAAGAAGCACTAACGAGCATAAGAAAGCACGATTCCAAGGCGAGGATGCACAAGGCTGATAGGATAAGCTCAAGATGCCAGATCAGTGGCACGAGTCGGTGCAGGTGGTTTCAAGTGGTAGTGAACAGGCACTTGTCACGGAAATGCGTGTGATATGAATCAGTTTCTGCACAGATATTAAAGTTGTAAAATCTCAAATTCATCGCAAGGGTATCAAGTCCTCTCTCTATCATACAATCGAAAATAGGCGACAATCATCAGTCATGCATCCAATCCCTCCCATCTATCCCTTCCTCACATAGTAAAGCCTGTACAATCCACCATCCCATTCCCCTCATTCTGCCCCCTCTCCCTACCCCATGTCCCTTCCCGTCCCTCCTTCCCTCCCATCATCCCTTCCCTTTCTCGTCGACATCTACCTCCGAGGCCCAGTCGGCGCTCCCGGCGGCGGCGCCCCCATCCCCTGACCCTGCCCCCCCTGTCCCGGCCCTTGAGGCGGACCCTGCGGATGTCTAAACCCCATCGGTCCCTGACCGGGCAGCAGACCCATCCCTTGCCCCGATCCTGGTCCCTGCTGCTGCTGTGGCGCTCCTTGCGGTCCAGCAGACGCGTATCCCTGCGCGGAGGCCATGCTGCCTCCACTAGCGCTTCGCGGGAGGTATGGCTCGCGCTGCATCATCCTTATCTCTTCGTCACGGCGACGACGGGTTTCGTCTTCCATGGCCTGCCTCTCGCCGAAGCTTGGCGGCGGACGGGTCTCGAATTGTGGGCGGCGCCAGGCTTCTTCCCTCCCGAATGGTTCGCGCGGTGGGGCGGCGAAGTCATGGCGCTCTCGCGCGGGACCCTGGGGTGGGTGCGCGGAGGGTGGCGGAGGGGGGAACTCTCGTCGTTCTTGTGGTGGGAAGCCTTGTGGTTGGTGGAACTCGCCGCGGCGTTCCATGTCTCGCTGACGTTCGCGTTCCCAATCTTCTCTTTCGCGTTCGCGAAGGCTCATCTCTCGCTCGCGATGGATTTGGCGTTCTCGATCGAAGTCGCGCTGTCGTTGTAGTTCCCGGTCTTGGCGTTCGCGCTCGATAGCGAGGTCGCGATCGCGTTGGAGTTCTCGGTCACGGGCGTAGGCGGTTTCACGTTCGCGCATCTCTCGCTGGTAGCTTTCTTGTTCTTGACGAAACATGGTCTCACGGTCGCGCATGTTGAAAGACTGCTCATATCGCTCGTCTGGACGCAACGCTGGTCCTGCTGGTGGAGCCTGCGCATATCCAGGTGGTGGCTGTGACATAGTGGCATGAAGTGGTTGCGGTGGCGGTGCACTCGGATGACCCTGTGGGTGACTCATTGGCGGACCACCGATGCCAGGACCTGGTGGCGGCGGGCCAGTGTTGGACCTGTACCGAGCTTCGGCTGCTGCGACATATTGCGCTTCACGCTCCCGAGCCTCTCGATCTCTGGCGGCAGCGTCGCGATCACGGATATAGTGAGCTTCGCGTTCACGCTCAAGAGACGAAGGTGTCGACAGAGGTGGTCGCTCGTACTCTCTGCGTTCTGCAGGTCGGTAACCCCATTTCTCGGCAGCTTGAGCGCGGTAGTCTTCCTCCCGACTTGGCCGACGGGCATGGAAAGGCTGCCCCGGTGGAGCCTGATTGACAGGCGAATTGTGCTGCGACATATGAGGCGGTGGCGCTTGACTGTACGGGTTGCCACCCATCGGATATCCTGGCATGGAATGAGGTGGTGGCTGCTGAGGAGGTCCACCTGGCGCCGAGAAGGATCCATGCCTGCTGTGCGGGAACGGAGGGGGCGGAGATGGATTCGCTCGAGCAGCAGTGTTGAGTGGCCCCAGCGCTGAAGATCGATGAGGGTTGAAACGTTCCTGCCTTTCAAAGACATTTGGTCCGGGCGAAGCAGATGGAGGAGGCGGTTGTGCTTGTCTTGGCGGCCAGTCGTTCTGCCTGGCAGGGGCAACACCTTGCCAGAGCGACTCGAACTTTGGCTGAGTCGGCGCCGGACCGGGTGTACTCTGAGCGGGCCTCTCATACATGGGTCGAGGAGGCTGTGCACCTGAGCCGAATGTGTCTCTCCGTTGGCCGAGAATGGACGAGGTAGGCGTCGGGTTGCGTTGGATATTTGCCGGCGACTGAGGTCGAGCATTCCCTTGGATGCCATGATCGCTCATGCGCTTGACAGCAGGACGTGGCTCTTCCGGCTCGGTGTTGAGGAGTGAGGCCAAATTGGACGTCTTTCGCGGCTCGGCTGGTTTCACCGACAGAGTAGGCGTCTGTATCGGCGACTGAGCTGGTGCTGGCACTGGTACAGAACTTGGTCTGAAGCCAGCCATCATCTTTGGTGGCGAAGGATTTTGACCGGGGTGAATTTGATTCGGCGGCAGGATCGGTGGAGGAGCTGCTATCGATGTCGCTGGGGATCCAAGCATGTTCCTCATCGGTCCAGAAGCTGGACGTGGAGGAGGAACAGATGGGGGTTTCTCATCCACTTGCCTTGACGCTTCGGGTTGAGCTGGTGGTTGCGGCGCCAATTGAGGATAGACATTCTGATGAGGCAGCTGAGGGATGCGATCGTCCGACCTCGTCGTCTCCGACTGGAGCTTGATCGCACGTTCCTGTTCTTGCAAGAGTCCTTGGTACCATGCTGACTGATCCAAGTCTCGTTGAGGAGCGGCGTTCTGTGGCGGCGGTCGTGCTTGCACTGGCTGAGGCGGCGGCCTCGACGTCGGGGGTTGTTGGACAGGTCGTTGAATGGCGGACTCGGAGAAGAAGCCCATTCGCGGTCCTGGAGCTTGACCTGGTCGGGTAGGAGGTTGAGAAGCAGCCTTTGCATTGACAGTTGCAAGTGCTGTCTGAAGAGGTGTGGGAGCTGTGCGGATTGGACCCGTCGGCGGTGCCGAGGTCGGAAATCTCCCAGATTCTTCTTCAAGAACCTCGGCCTGAGCTGTTCCTGGTCTTGCACCGGCTGTGGGTGGGTTGTCATATCTCCGCTTGACGATGGGAGTCGGTGTCGGTGGTGGACCAAGATCTTCGCCTCGTGAGCGTTTCGCATTGGCCGATTCGGCCGCTGTCAGGAACTCCTCTTTCTGGTCACCCTCAATTCTGCGCTGGTAGTGATTCTTGACCTGGTCATAGTCAGCTTCATTGCCATCTCCTGCTAGTGGATCACCCACCATGGTTTGAGTCTTTGTCCCCATCTGCGCCGCGATAGCACCAAAGTCGGTACCGTAGTATCTCAGGAATTTGAGGAAATCAGTCTGTTCTGGCACGGACCAATAGCTACTAGCGGACTGTCTTTGAGTTGCGGCAACGACAGGGATGCGTGTCCTCTCCACAGGTTCAGGCGCAGGCATCGAAGTCTCGAAAAAGGCTGGGGTGTGATAGACCTGCACAGGCTCTGGTCGTGGCCACGTGGTGCCCGCTTGAAAGCCAGCAAGTAAGTTAGCCTCATCCATCCTCGCCTTCTCCTCATTGGTGAGCTCGTTGGAACGAAACTGTAATTCGCGATCCGTCTTGATAGGTGAACCAGCTTGTGGGGTATTGGCCTCTGTTCCTGCAACGGCAAGCGGCTGGGCTCTACTTCTCTTGTTCGCCTTGTCACCACCCACAGTCCTTCTCTTTTTCGCAGGCTTTTCTTCACCTTCCGTCTTTGCAGTCTTTCTCGCGGGAGTAGCACTAGTGCCCCTGCTCTCGGGCTGTGGCTCTTGCGCTGCTCCACGGACGGCGGCAGCTCTTTTCGGTCGACCATTGGCGTTGGTTCCGTTTTCCGTCGTCGGTGCTGGAACGTCCTCTTCTCCTCTTGTAAGATCCGCCATGAGCGCAGCACCTCGCACGCGCGCGCCCACCTTTCCTCCTCTCCCACGACCAGGACCACGACCTCTCCTCTTGCCTTTGGTCTCTCGAAATCGACCGTCCCACTTGTGGGCATAGTAGTGATGGATGCAATCCTGGTACGTGCGACCAGGCAATAACGCAGCAATCTCGCCCCATTTCTTCGGTCGCTCCTTGAATGCCTGGAGGAATGTCTCATGCTCTTCAGCTGTAAAGTCGTCCGCTGGAGGTTGATAGCCATAGATCGACACAAGCTGGTCCGGACTGCGCAAATTGTTGGTATCCTTATAAATCGTGCGCCTCAGCAACTCCTCGTCGTACATGGGCGGACAAGTTGCCTCTTTCTCCAGTGAATCACGGACTCTCTGGGCGTCCTTCTCCTGTTTTTCTTGCTCTTTTCTGGCCATTTCTTCAGACTCTTTCAGGACCTTCTGCATATCGTACTCGCTGCTGTACTTGTGCAGTCGTCTGGATCCTTCAGTCGTTGGCGTCTCCAGAGGAGGCGCCATAGACTCGACCTCTCCTCCGACGTCCGCAGATTTCTGGCGCTCAAGTCGTTCTCTTTCCGCGCGCTCCTCATCGAGACTACGGGCGATATCAACGCACTCGCGATAGTGGTCCGCATATTGATCGATGATGTCCTTCTCGGTCGCATCGTTCCTTTCTCTGGCATTCCGGAAGTACTCGATGAGAGCTGGCTTGCTTTTCTCCTGCGCTGTCAGATGCGCTTGCAACCTTTCCCCAGGACTGGAGGGCTCCTTGTTCAGATAGGGAAGGTTTATAATCTCGGGGCTTGGCTCTCGTCGAACGGGTAGAATTCTGTCAAGCACATCGCTGTCCTCCATCACCACATCTTCCTGCTCTTCTTCTTTCGGTGTCAGAAGATCTTGATCGACATCTTCTGTCGAGCCGGACGCTACACCGGACCCTTCTTCATCGAGTTCTGGAGCTTCAGCTTCTGGCGAACCTTCACTCTCGTCTGGCAAATCATCCACTGTGATCCGGGCGATCCTGGCGATTTGTTCAAACGGAGTGGTGACTCGATACTCTCGAGCACTCAGGTCGACCATTTGCGCTTCCAGCTGGGCTTTGCGCTGTTCAAACTTCCTTGTCGGCATCTCAAAATCTTCCTCGTCAAGATCCATGCCGTCGTCATCGCTGCTGCTGTCCGAAGCAGGCTCGACTGGGTCGCCTATATCATCATTGTCGCCGGTATCCTTGCGGCCAGTGTCTTGTTCCGACTTCGCCTCAGCAGCCTGAGTACCATCGGCCTGGATCTTGACATCCTCTTGCGTGGGGACAGGCGCCGCTCGAAGTTGGTTAGGTGAAGCATGCGGAACACGAGCGACTTCATCCCCGTTAGCATCTCGCTTCGCTGGTGTGACGCTTTCCCTTGACATACGCCGCTGTTGCCACGGGTTCCAGGGCTGAGGACCACCGCGAGGGCCAGCCGGCGGTACAGGACGTTGAGAAGCAATTGGAGGACGCTCCGGAGCTCTTGTGAGAGCGTTCATGCCACGTTCATTGGTCACACGCGGACCAGTGGGAGGAGCTCGGTCTGCCTTGGGTGCAGTCGGTGGTACACGAGGGCTGGTCAGCAGCGGAGATTGCTGTTGACGAGGGCCGGTTGGAACCGGCGGAGTGTGCTCTACTCGACTTCGTACATCTGGGCTCGGTATGACAGGACCGGATCTACCCATCGGGGGTGAATGATGAACAATGGGAACATCGCTTTGGGATGACTTTGGAGTCGGCGGTGCTGGTTGAGACCATGATGACGAACCAAAGTTCGGTGATGGGACACTCGATGATGAAGGCGCCAAAGGCTGCCGATCACGAAGAGCCGGAGAAGGGAAAGGCGGAGGCGCAGGTCTGTCCTCACGGAACGCAGCAGGTCCCGTTGGTGGTTGGGGGTTTTGCTTAGCTGGTGGTATGCTTGGACTGGCCGCACTGTCAAGGCCGCGTGGCCCTCTCGGTGCTTCTGGAGGTATTCTCTGCTGTACAGGTGAGACTGGACCCGAAGGTATCACGGTGCTAGGCTTGGGTGAGGTAGCAAGCGCTTTGGGAGCAGTCGGTACCGGCTTGGGCACGGGTGAAGGTACTCTAGCAACAGCAGGAACAGCTGGTGAAGGCGGCGGGCGGACTTCTTGAGGCGCTCGCCAGACGTTAGGAGGCGGGACATGACTTGGGGTCGGCTTGCCAAAATTCACCGCGCCAAACGCAGGTACACTAGGAGCCTGTGGTGGGGATGAAGCCCGAGGTCGAGCAGGGAAGGGATCAGTACGAGGCGCCTGCTCAGTCGGAGTGCCCATTTCTGGTCTTTGAAGGAAGCTGGTCGAGGCTCGTCTGTCAAGAGGCATTCGCATATCTGGCTGAGGTCGTTCGGATGGGGTCGGAGGTTGTGATGGGTTCGCCTGTGAAGGCGTCGGCGGTCTCGATGACGAATCACCAGTGGATCTTGTATCGAATCTTTGCTGACCCATGGACATTCGACTCCAGGGTCCTTCCCGATCTCTCGGCTCTCGAGCAGACCACCTCTCTTCTTCCGGTCTTTCAGTCCTCCACTCCTCCCGACCTTCCCGTGAGGCATCACGACCCCACCGGGGAGGCGGAGAACGCTGTCTGAATGGTGGTCGATCGTCAAATTGCGGCCGTCTAGATCTGTCAAAGTCCCCCCTCCCACGACCTCGTCCACGACCGCCGAACCCGCCGTGAGGAAATGAACGAGAAGCAAAGGAAGTGTCTGAGAAAGCAGGATCTGCAGAGAATGGACCATCTCTGGAATTTCTGCGCACCCTAGTGTCCAATTCTCTAGGTGAAGGCGCATCTCTGAAATTGCGAGGCGGTGATCTTGGACGAGAAGGAGATGGTGGCCGAGGACGACGATCGTTAAAATCATTGAAAGGACGGTCCCTACCTGCGCCGAACGGAGGTGGGCCCCTTGAGTCTGGACCATCGTTGAAAGGTGCTCCTCTACCTCTCGGCCCTAAAGGAGGATTCCGCTGCCCGGGCGGAGGGAATGAAGGGGGGTATGCACCCGATTGACGGCGTTCACCGAAGCGTGGAGGAGATCTGGAGCGCTCGCGTGGGTCAAATCGGGTGTCGTGTTGAGCATATCGTTGGCTCATTTCACCATGACGGTGTGTTGTGGATAATTATACCGATGGCTGAGTAGGTCCAGAGGACGGACCACTCGAGAGCAAAGATGAATCCTTCAGTATGGACACCTATGCTCGAGAAAGGCTCACAGAGACAAAAACCTTATTGGATGCTGCAGTTGGGGTGGACACAAGCTCAGAGTATCGCCGTTTGTGATATGCGATGCCAAAGTGTAAAAACCTTGGCTTTCTGGATTGACGCAAATTGAAGAGTCCGTGCGTCTTGAAATGCGGGTGATCCTTTTAGTTTAGTGCGCCGTGCCGAAAGTTTAAACTTGTCTCGATCCGCCAGTTCAGCTTCCAGGGCCAGCCAACGCCGAGTTTAGAACGAAACAGAGACTGCTGGATGCGTGGAAACGCGACCTTTGAGAGGCGGCTTGGATGTCGATATCGGCGGCAATGAGTTCGGAGTGTAGTCCAGTATTGATTTTGGACAGTGAGAAGTCGCCGCCCTGGAGATCGCAGTCGTGAGATGGAGATCTTCAATTCGTGATGGGTCAAGTTCGCGATGCGATGTTGTTTGTGCTGTGTTGCTGGCGGGTTTGTGCAAAGCCAAAACAGGATAAGATGATGTCGCTCAGTCGATCGCGATATGCTGATGAATGCAACCAAGCTGTCGTACGTGTGATGCGGAAAATGCGTCTTGTCGTGTAGGAGGAAAGATGGGAAAACCGAAAGTGGAACGCTTTGGGCTTCGTTACAAAGACCTTGCCGAGATGCACGTAACAAGCGGGAGCTGGAACGAGGGGCGCGTGGGAGGGCGAGGACCAGGAGTGGGAACAGGCTTCAACAGGACGACGAAAAACGCAAAATGGAGAGATGGCACACAAGCAACTCTAACGGTCTGGCCGTCGATGATGTGAATCGCAACGGTCGACCCAGCTTTACATGTACAGATTCTTGTAGAATAGGAACAACCAGATTCTCTGGTCCACCCAAAAAGGCGGTCAATCTGTTCTTTTTTGCTGGAAACACGACACTTTCACGGAAACAGCCAAGGCGGAACAGACCTGTGTCGGTCGCGTTAGGGCGCATGCAAAATGACTGCATCCCCTTTGCAGCCCTTTGCAGCCCTTGTCAGACGGGCGGCACGGCGCCCTTGGTCGCGTGGCTCATGGAACTCGACCAGAAGTTGCTCTGTTGCAGGGCCGCCCATCCAGGCTAGATTTGACATTGGCCCCGGAACGATCAGATCTGAATGTGGCAGCCAATCAATGCTTCCGGCATCGAGCCGCAAATTCCTCCCTCGGTAGCAACCATTTAACAAGATTTCTTTCTGATCTCGACATGACAGCAGGAGGAAGCTCGACAGAGGAGTTTTGACCAGATGTTGGAGACCTCTTTTGCTTCTCTTCACAGCAATGCCTGCCCTCCATCCCCGGGGAATGAAGTAAAGTTGGTTACACACGACTCGCGAGATGCAGAGTGTCACGCTTTCTGCTCAATATTAGTCTGGCCATGATCTCCGATCCATTCGTCCTTGCATCTGTCACACAAATGTCCCGGTCAAGTCCGATGGTGCACCCTGCAGGTCCCTGCAAGGCTTGAATGCATAGCATCCTGCCAATCCAGAAGCACAATGTTTGTTGGGTGCAAATGCAGAGTCATGCAGGTCAGCTTCCCCAAAGGCAAGCCGAGGCGATACGTTCCGCCGGCTCGGTTAGAAAAGTATAGTCAAAAAAGCTTCTATATTTTGCCCTCCTCTCGAGAAATGCCAAACACCGAACAAACATTTTCTTAGCTGCTTGAACATCTCAGAACTTCACCTGCGACACCAACGAACAAAGTGCCAGATGACACAAAACACGAATGGTGCTCCGCCTCAAGGCGTGGCGCAGGCTGTCCTCAAACCGTCTGACCCTTTGCCAGAGGACGCCAGTCCCGTATTAGGTATCGACTTTGACAAACATGCCGGCAAGGATATCACTGTAGCCGATATGGTGACGGGTATGGAGTCTATGGGCTTTCAAGCTACCTCAGTCGGTCAGGCTGCCAAAGTAATCAACGATATGGTACTATGAATCGATCCGGACACCAAGATATATATACTGACCATATACAGAGGGCGTGGAAAGATTTAGAGACGGGAGCTGCCACCACTATATTCCTCGGATACACCTCGAATCTAATTTCTTCTGGTCTTCGAGAGACACTTCGATGGCTTGTGCAACATAAGCATGTTTCAGCAATCGTGACTACTGCAGGAGGTATAGAAGAGGATCTGATCAAGTGTCTTGGCTCCACCTACCTTGGATCATTCCACACTGCTGGAGCTGCGCTTAGACAGAAGGGCCTCAATCGAATCGGCAATCTTCTTGTTCCTAATGACAACTACTGCAAATTCGAAGACTGGATCATGCCGATTCTGAATAGCATGGTCCAGGAACAAGAAAACTCCAAGAAGACAGCAGAACCCCTTCACTGGACTCCAAGCAAGGTCATTCGCAGACTCGGAAAGGAGATTAATGACGAGAGATCGGTTTATTACTGGGCATACAAGAACGACATACCTGTCTTTTGCCCTGCTCTGACAGATGGCAGTCTCGGGGATATGCTTTTCATGCACACCTTCAAGTGCGATGAGCAACTTCGTATCGATATCGTTGAAGATATCCGCAAGATCAATTCCTTGGCCATGAGTGCGAAGCGAGCAGGCATGATCATCCTTGGGGGTGGAATTGTCAAGCATCACATTGCAAAT
The DNA here is from genome assembly GCA_017309325.2 of Elsinoe batatas. Lineage (NCBI taxonomy): Eukaryota > Fungi > Ascomycota > Dothideomycetes > Myriangiales > Elsinoaceae > Elsinoe > Elsinoe batatas. The sequence continues at coordinate 3,459,739 of JAESVG020000010.1, forward strand.
GCTTGCTTGATGCGGAACGGCGCAGAAAGTGCAGTCTATATCAACACTGCCAACGAGTTCGATGGAAGCGACGCCGGGGCTCGTCCTGATGAAGCTGTCAGCTGGGGCAAAATCAAGGCCGATGGTGTGACCGTCAAGGTAGGTATCATGCAATCTTCTGGAAATTGCAAACTGACAATGCCAGGTTTACGCTGAAGCGACCGTAGTGTTTCCTCTCTTGGTGGCAGCGACTTTTGCCAAAGCTAAACCTGCATCTTGAGGCATCGGACGTGACATGCAATATCGCCAATGGCTTTAAATCGTGAGACGCCCCCAGTCTGGGACCGCACCAGCTCTGACATCAACGGCAGGATCATGGTCCGTAGTGCAGAGTGCGCAAATCAAGCAGCGCCACTGCCGGAAATGATACTGTAATTCGCACCTGCCACGTCGGAAAGCCGCTGCAGTAATTGCATTAGGATGGGCGACAAGCTTCTTTTCACTATCAACATCACCATAGGAATCTTTTCGCTCCGATACAGCACTACATGGACATTGCCTACATGCACTATTCGCTACAACCCATCCTCAATCGCACATTCCTACTACTGCGTTCGCTCAGCAAAGCAGCACATACGCTTGCAACATTCATCTTCCAAGGTCAACTTTCCTCTGGTCTCTGGCCATGGTTGCAGACGCATGCGCTTGCGTCCCGGGGTGCTGCCTTACTTGCTTGCCCACGAGCGTCATCGAAATTATCGTTAGCTGCTAGCGACGGCTCAAAGGAGCCTTCAACTGTTGTTGCCTCTGTCTGTGCCTCGTCAACGAATCCCAAGTCTCCTCTCAACATTCACTTCAGGAGCGAAATGACACGGTCGCAACAGAACAGTCGTCAGACGAGAGAAACAGCGAATCTAGCCACGGAGACCAGGACCATGAGACCCCGAAGCACCGTCAATGGCGGAGGACCTTCGCAAAAGACTCAGAACCAGGCTCACCACAACCGCCTGACAGATTTGACGGACTTGGAGAGCCAAATGTTCCGGCCAGTGAGCGGGCTTGAGAATGCCTGGCAGTACACAACACGGCAGTCTGCAGGGCATGACACGACGAGCCAGTCTGTACATATCCACGACCATGGATGGGATCAGCATCACGTCCAACAAATGCACGATGACAACGCTGAGCCCTCATGGCAGCATCCGCCTATCGATCAGCGTGGAAAGGCATCAGTCCTTCCGACCAGCGCTCACAACTCTGAGGCTGTTCTTGGAGATATTGCGACCCGCAACACGAGATCAATCTCGCCGGATCGGCCAGGAAATTCACAGGCACCTCCCGAGATACCACCGGAACTGAGTCAAGTGGTAGGTGCAGAATGCTGCAGGTATTGCTCCGTCGTCGAAGAAGCCAAGCAGGCGGCAGACAGTGGAGATATCTGCCAGTCAAAGCTAGAAAATTTGGCAGCGTGGACAAAGTTCATCGACTACCACCGTAGCTTGCAGCGAGGTACTGGTCCGCAGTGTCGAGATCCTCCTCCACTCCGAGCAGCGTCAGATTTCGATCCAGCAGGCTCACACACGGACTACCTCAACGAACACGAGCTGCCGAATGGCTTTTCAGTATCAGATGCTTGCTCTGCGAACACAAGAGATCGACCTCCTTCAGTACATACGCCACCTATAATTTGCACGCCTGCAGTGCCTGCACGGGCAGATTTCGAAGCTTCACCGACTGGATCTCCCCGTCTGTCTTCATCAGATCACACCAATGCCATGTCGGCAACTACAGATGACCTGATGGTCGATGCCGACGACATTGACGTATCGACTGAACAAGTGTCGGGTTCTGATCTGGTGAAGCAGGTCTGCAACATCGTACGCCTGCAGGTCCTGGACATTTTGAGCGAGATGGGTTTGCCATGCAATGGTTGCCATGGATATAATTGTGGTCAAGGGGGTGTCAGGGTGTTGAAGCGCACCAGAAGCGAGTAAATGGCGTATGGAGATTGTTAATGGAGCAAATCATCACCATCTCCAATCCATGATTTTTTCAGACTATCATGCTGTCCTTTCCAGTCCGCTCGTCTCTTCGTGTCACGCTCCCCTGCTTACTCTTCACAACCACTACCCATCTTTTCTGCCCTCGATCCGCTCCCTCTCCCTCCCTCATGTCCACATCCCTCTGACGTCAATGCCTCTTCCTCTTCCCTCTCCCCCTTCCATCCCCTTCTTCCTCTTCCCCCTCTTCTCTTCTATCCCATGTTCCTCTTCCCCTTTCCTCTAGATGGGAAGTTAAGCAGTCTTCCTCTTCTTCGCAAAATTCCCCCTTGCCTCGACCCGCCCTTCGAACGGCAACACCCGCCTCGCAGTGAACACATACCCTTCCCCGCCACCCCTAGCCGTCATCACAGGGTGCGTCCTTCCCGGTAAGACCTGCCACTCGCGAGCGCGGGAGGTCTGGACCCCGCAACCTAGAAGGAGGCGGGGGTCGACGGGGAAATCGTCTTCTGGGGGATTGAAGCCTGGGTGGGTGGTGGTCCAGGGGGAGGAATCAGGGTTCGCTTCTATGGCGTCGGGCATTCCCGAGTCTTTGTCCTCTTGCTGGGGTTTCTCAGAGGGGTCGGGTTGGGTAGAGGAGGAGGGGAGGTGGGACTCGCGCCATGCTTCGAGTTGTTCGAGGTATGCGCCTCGCCTGTCACGGGCGTAGAGGTCAACCATGCGTACTAGTGGCACTGCGGTAGGGGCGTAGGCTACTACTGTCCCGCCGCCTTTGACGAGGGGGACGAGGTAGCGGAAGATGGAAGCTAGGTCCATACGTGTCGCGACGATTAGGCCGTCGAACTCCCCTGCTCTGGCGGAGTCGACGATGGTCTTTGTGCGGAGCCAGCGGCGGCGTTTGCGGTGGTAGGCGGAGCGGCGGGCGGGTTTGGCGGCTTCGAGGTCGGATTGAGGCATGATTGGGGGCTCGGTGTAGGCTGAGTCTTGCGAGGGGGAGACGAGTTGCAGCCAGGAGAGGGTGAGGAGGGAGGGGGTCAAGGGGTGGGTTGGGGAGGGATGAGTGGCGGTGTAGGAGAAGTACTTGAGCAGGGAGAGGTTGGGTTGACTGGCTGGGTGGAGGACGTGAATGGTGTTGGTTGATGAGATGGAGGGGTGATAATGATGCGGGCGTTTGGTAGTGGTGGGAGATGCAGGAGCCTCGGCCTCGGAGTCGTGATCGGAGATATTGCCATTGGTAGTTGGAGTGGGTGTTTGTGGATGTAGTATACCGAGCTTTTCAGCCACAGCGGCTACGACGAGACCACCTGTGTCGTCTATGACAAGCCACTTGCCACCGGATGACACGTCAGGCAGCGAAGGTGTCACGTGTATGTTCGACCACGCAGTCATGAGACCGAGCGACTCCTCTCGAAGTTCCAGTATCCGCTGAGCATTCTGATCCGTCGATAACCATTGGGTCAAGGTGCCTACAGTCATTGGTAGGACCGTGAAGCGGCGTAGGTACTTCTTGGTCTTTCGCAAGGTATACTTGGCCAGGGAGAAGACGGTCTTTTCATCGAGGTTTTTGTGCGACGACATGATACGCTCGATGATCTCTTTCCCCGATCCAGTGATGGCGGCCTTAAGCTCCTCGATCTCTTTCATGGACAGAGATTGTCGAGCGGCATCATCAATAGTGTTCCGGTTGTTTTTGACCGGAATTGCTTCCTCGTCCTGAGTGGCAACATCAGGTGTCGATGCCGTGTTGCTCTCATCATTGTTATCGGACGATGGCACGGTATCAAAAACGGCCTCTCGATTGAGCTCTGACGCAGGAACAATCCGTAATCGAGTGCGAGGCTTGCCATTGGAGGGCCCGACTTGTTCGTGGATCTCATATGTGGTGTACAAAGGTCGTGCAAGGAGCAGATTGGCGGGGAAAGTGCCAAATTTGCCTATCGATATAGCACTTGTCCGGTCAGCATATATCTCTCATTTGATCTGTGATGGTACGATATCACGCACGTATTTGGTGTGACTTGGACAATTTTTAGCAGATCCGATGGTAACCTGAGGACCACATGCTGGCCTGGTTGAATGTGGGACTGCATGTCATGAATCGCTCAGACACATCGGGAGAAAGACTATCGCATTTTTTTACGCTCGAAAATGCAGAGACGCTTTTGGTATAGCCTTTGATGATATGGTCGGTCGAGCACTTTTTGTGCGCTTGACCCGAAAAGGAAATTTTCAACCATTCTTCTGGGGCGAGCAGCGATATGAAGATGTTTTAGTGGAAGCACTGTCGGCGATACGAGCAATGATGGACCCATCATCGGGATGAGGGAATGCATGATTCAGCACAGCATGATATTAGATCGAAGGTGTTCTCTTTTTACTTGCATGCTATCTAATCATACTTGCATTACTACGTGGTAAGGTGAGGTTGCCGCCAAGACCACTTTACGCGACTCCTGTCGCATTTCACGCGTCAAGCTCCATTTTCTGAGCTCTCCGCCATTCGACATCCGAGCAAGGACAATCCACCACACACAGCACATCATGTCGGACTACGAAGATGACGAGATGGACATTGACCGTCCAGTGGAAACGGCAATTGAATTCTCGTCTGGCAACACAGCAAAAGGGAAGAGAAGTGCAGCCAATCTACCAGTAGAGGCCGAGGAATCGTTACCATGGTAAGTCGCCAAAGATGTTGAAGCCTGTGTATATGCTTATAGTACCAGGGTCGAAAAGTATCGGCCGAATAGCATGGAAGATGTGTCGGGTCACCAAGACATCATTGCGACAATCAACAAGTTTGTTGAAGCGAACCGGCTACCTCACCTGTTACTGTACGGACCACCGGGAACAGGCAAGACATCGACAGTGCTGGCATTAGCGAGGAGGATATATGGAAGCAGTAATATGAGGCAGATGGTATTGGAGCTTAATGCATCTGACGACAGAGGTATCGACGTGGTGCGCGAACAGATCAAGACCTTTTCCAGCACGAAACAGATCTTCTCGGCTTTCCCTGCAGCACCAAAAGATGGAGCAAATGGCAAGACGAATGGGACATCGAGTAGTCTGGCGACATTCAAGCTCATCATCTTGGACGAGGCGGATGCCATGACCTCGACGGCACAGATGGCATTGCGTCGAATCATGGAGAAGTATACTGCAAACACACGGTTCGCCATTATCGCCAACTACACGCACAAGCTGTCTCCAGCGCTTTTGTCGAGATGCACCCGGTTCCGATTCTCGCCGTTGAAGGAAGCAGACATTCGCAGGCTTGTCGATCTTGTGATTGAAAAGGAGGAGGTGAACATTGCTCCAGATGCGGTGGAGAGCCTGGTCACTCTATCGAAGGGAGATATGCGCCGGGCATTGAACGTCATGCAGGCCTGCCACGCGTCCAGTACACCCTTGCGAGCTGCAGGAGAAAAAGCGAACGGCAACATCCAACGCGAGCTCATCACCAAGGAAACGATATACGACTGCATTGCGGCACCCCATCCGGCAGACATCCAAGCCATTCGAGACACACTTCTATCAACGTCCGACGTGACGAGCTGTTTGACCACCATCAACAGCCTCAAGATCAACAAGGGTCTAGCACTTGCAGATATCCTTACCGCATTGGCTGAAGAGTTGAGTGAGATTGAAGCGCCCCCACAGACACGCGTCGCATGGCTGGCCGGACTCGCAGAGATTGAATACAGACTAAGTGGTGGAGGCAGCGAGAATGTACAGACGGGAGGATTAGTCGGGGTGATGCGCGATGGATGCGACCTGATGGAGAGAAAGTAAACAAGAGGTCGGGAACATGCGGATGTGATTGGCTGGGTCGGAAGACGGAACACAGGGATGCAAAATGCTCGAGCCTCGAGGTCATGGCCGCAAGAGCCTCAGCCAAATTTGTGGGTTTTCTTGCTGGGATTTGGCGGGAGCGCGGAGTTGTCAGGTCTGGTCATTTCCGAGCACTCAACAGAAATTGCGAGGCTGAAGAAGATGCATAAGAACTAGACGAGGCTTTTCAGACAAGCGGTGACAGACATGTTCGCTGCACGATGATGTCTTGCGTCAGAACGAGACATCGAGAGATGGCTGGAGGTCGGAGGCGGTCGATGACTGAGCCAAGGTTTTGCGATTGTGGCTGGGCGGTGATGCACTTGACCGCGGATGCTTTTCCTCGTCCCTTCTTGCCCAAACCTTTGGGACCAGTAGTGGAGACGCGGGGACTGTCAGATAGAGACGAGATCGGCGTCAAATTCGCGCCGCCGGCCGACTCTTTGGTCTTTCTTTAGCAGTTTAGCTCGGCCGTCAAATCTCCCTGCGCATCCAACGATCCACACCTCAATCCTAAACCTTCCCAAGACGCCCTCCTACAATAATATCACTGCCTCTCTCGTCTCCTCTTGGTCTTCGCTTCACCACGCTCCCTTCTCCACAACCATCCCTGTACGCCTGTTCTAATTGCTCGACCGTTTGTTTGGCTGCCCCCTGCTTGGTCTGACGACATTGATGATTGGTTTGGCTTAATCTACTACAAGTCAGCTCCGACTCTCAGCCTTGATCCGTCTGACTCTTGGGAGACCGCCTTACCATACTTTAATACTCGGTGTCCGACCTGCCACGCTAGAATATCTTGTACGACTTTGCGCGCAACCCTTCGAGATTGTAGACTACAGCCCGGCGCATTCAACGTCTCTAGGCGCACGCGCCATACACAACCATGCGGCGCGCTGTAGTGATCTTCTTGATCCTCAACGTTGGAATCATCCTCTTCCTGCTACAGTCTGTCTGGACCCTCCTCACCTTGCTCGTTGTCGACGGTTCAGCAGATGCCATCTCACGCGCCGAACTGCCCGCACCGGGATCAGATGCGATCGACGGACGGGAGCAAATGATACCGAAGATCATACATCAAACATATATCAACTCGAGCATACCACCGGTCTGGCAAGAGGCTCAGCAATCATGTATCGATCTGCACACTGAGAAGGATGGCTGGGAATACAAGCTCTGGACGGACGCGAATAGCCGGGAATTTGTGGCTGCCGAGTACCCATGGTTCTTGGAGACATTCGATAACTACGACTATCCTATTCAACGGGCCGATGCGATCAGGTACTTTGTGTTGGCATACTACGGAGGAATCTACATCGATCTGGACGACGGCTGCAACCGCAGACTCGACCCGTTGCTCAGCTACCCTGCATGGGTCAGGCGAACAGCCCCGACAGGTATCTCCAACGACGCCATGGGTGCTGTACCACGACACCCCTTCTTCCTCCGAGTGATCGACTCGTTACCAAAGTATAACCGCAAGTGGGTCCTGCCATATATCAGCGTCATGGCTTCAACTGGTCCGCTCTTCCTCAGCATTATATGGAGACATTGGAGCTCGGAAGGACTGAATGTGGGAGATGGATCGGACGGAGCAAGAGTGCGCGTCCTCTTCCCCGACGAGTACAACAATCACTCGTGGAGCTTCTTCACGCATCATCTCGGCAACTCGTGGCATGGCAAGGACGTCAAATTGATCTTCTGGGTAAGCACTCCAACACATGCTCTATACAAGCAGCCCGCTAACATACTCCAGATGGGCCGTCACTGGTTCATGATCACCGTCGTTGGCTTCATCGTCGGCTTCACCGTCATCGGCGGCATCTGGTTTATCTACCGCCGCTTCACCATGCCCCACCAACACCTCCACCCTGGCTCAAAACGCCCTCTCTCCTTCTGGCGCCGCATGAGCGGCTCAAAAGAATACGAGCTCGTCGCTGTGCATCCGGCATAAACACCATTAATCACGAACATATCCCGATCAGCATCATCTTCTTGTCCATATTAATCTCAAAGCGAAGGCGTGGCTGGTATCTTCTCCTTCTACTCCTGTCGTTTGATCCATGCATTGCGAGGAGGGAGGGAAGCAAGCATTGTTCCCAGCTGTCTGTGAGACATGCTTTCACTGCTTGTCTGAGCGCTATGACGCTTAGGAAGACATGAATATCTAATACATCTGGCGCATTTTGTGTGGCCATTAACACAAATACCGTCTTCTCTTTGTTTCCTTTATGTGATCGTGTTGCACTCCAGCCACCTTTTGCCTCTGGCTATAGTCGCACCACGGATACGAACTGGATTGTCATGCTCGATATTCTGTCTGATTGCCATAAACTTCCATCCGCAATTACTTCGCAAAACATCTGCCACCTTTCACAACCCGGCGACTCGGACTGTCTGTCGACCTGATCTCTACGCAACAACACATCACCGCCCGAAACCAGGAACTCTCTCTCCTTCACCCACGCCTCACTCGGTGCCCAGATCAACTTGGATCCAGCTCAGGAAAGGCCCCTCTCGAGAAGTCCCATCTCAGGATAGCAGCCTATCTCAGCATAGTCTCATCTATCGACTAGCGTCCTACACGTGAAAGTGTCTTCGACTGCCACGTCACACAATAGTCAATACAGGAAGTGTCTGGAATTTCTGCCTGTGACAGCTGCTATCCCTTATCCGGCACTTACGGGACGGTATAAGAACCTGACTTGCTGCCTCCTCGACACTTTCTCTTTCTCCCTACGCACATACATTCAGTCCACTCTAGGTCAGACCACATCATCACAACACAAGATACCGACCATGGCAGCTTCACTAAAGAAGAACGACCCGGAGACATTCCTATTTATGCTGGCTTCTACTTGTGGAATTGACCTTGACTGCGTAGGTTTCACACCTCTCTAAGCCTTCTTTCACCTATCGTGCACTTCATCTGCTTATGGCCAGGGCTGACCCCTTACAGATCGATCAGTTCAAGCTCGCAGGCTTAGCCGGTGTCAAGAAGACTACAGTGGAGCCGTGGGTCCGCGATGCAAAGCTCAAGGTCAGGAAGATCAACGAGGACGGGATCAAGAGGGGTATTCTTAAGGCTGACGGAAGTGTAAACCGCGACATGGTTGACGAGGGGCGTGCTACGGGGAAGAAGGCTAAGACCAAGGCTGGTGTTGAAGACGAAGCCCTCCATGGTACGATCCAGCTTTCTCACAAATCACTTGGAAGTTACTAATATATGACAGGCGTCAAGGCAGGGAAGGTTACGAAGGCAAAAGGGAAAGTCAAGAAAGATACGCTTGTCAAGTCAGAGGAATACGACGCTGAAGATGATGCCGATTGAGTATCCTAGCTCGCCGAGACAGCAAGGATTTATCCTTACTATACCTACGATATAGATCTATCTAGTCTGGCAATGTTGCCCATGGCGCCGAAGAGGATAGGAAGTGATAGCAGAGACCGTGGGAGGGGTTCTCTTCAGAAAGATAGCACAATCGAGTTTTACACATCTGTCACGAGGCTTGTTAAGATTCACCCGGCTCTGTACACGATACTGTAATGCGCTTCACTGGGGTGACCGCTATCCATGCTCGTTCCTGCTGTCCATACGAGACAGAGAAACATTACACACTGTCTTGATCACTTGCTTCGTGAATCACCCTTTCATGTTGATCAACGCATTCCTCCCTATGCACAGTTTGTACCATCAGACGCCCATCCCAGCAATCCACATCAGCACTTTCACATGCTTGCTTCACCTGCAACCAAGTCATCCCTCGCCAGCCACATCCGCTTTCACCCTCTTCCGGGGTATAAATCCTTTTCATCTTCTTGCGAACCTCTTCCTTTTCCTCTCTCTACCACTCATACGACCCTCCTCCATTCACTTCGATCCTGCATACCATCTACACTTCCCTTCAACAACAACTACTACCAGCGATCAAATACTCTCATTTGATCATTTCTCACTCATCGCCATGCCAGTCAAGTGGGATGCGGCAAAGGACCAGTTCCTTCTGGTCCAGCTTGCTGAAGACATTGTTCTGACGCCGGTACAAATGCAGCGCATCATCGAAAAGTGGCGTAGGTAGTCCGTCTTTGTCACTCGGCCATTTCGCATTTCCCGCCCCATTCACACATCCCTCTCCCACCTTTCACATTCACCGTATCCCCCTTTCACCATCACTCACAATCCCCCTGAACATGACTGACACCATTCAGCGGCCGCTTTGGGCGACCCACCTACCGAGCGCGCCATTAAAGAGCACATCGTCAAGATCCGCTCCATGCTCGGCAAGGCAGGCGTCGCTGGGTTCTCCGCCACCGGCGCCAAAGGGACCGGCAAAGGCGCCGGCGTCCCCAAGACCCCCCGCAACCAGAAGACCACGGCCGGCGGAGTCACCAAGCCCAAGCCAGGGGCCAAGCCTGCCGCAAAGAAACGCAAGCGCACCCAGCAGACTGACAGCGAGGACGCCGACGCCGACATGACCATGTCCGATACCGATGGGGCCGAGCAGATGATCAAGAAGGAGGGCGAAGGCGAGGGAGAGATGCCCATCACTCCGCGTCAAGTCTTGGCGAGGAAGACGAAGAGTCCTGAGGAGAAGGAGAAGAAGGCGAAGTATGTCCAGGAGATGTTGGGGGAGAGTAGTGCGAGCAGTGAGGATGAGGCCGGGCCGGGCGAGGAGGGGGAGTACAACCCTGTCAAGGATGAGATGATTTAAAGTCAATAAGAAAGAGATTGAAGTGGTGCTTCGTTCCGAGGGGATCCTTCGGATCTGGAGAGCTCTCTTGGACACGGCGGGTACCACTCGTTTCTGGTCGACCATTTGCGAATTGACGGCCTTTCTTCGATTGCTTCCTAAGATCATCCCCGACAAAGGCGAGACCATTGAGAGAGTACCTCGAACCGACATGAGAGCTGTATTGATGCAGCTGGTTTTCCTGAAGCCAATGGTGGATGTTGACTTTCTTCGAAAGTCGAGACGTCCTCAAGCAGAGCTTTCTGGAAACGACATTGGACGGAAGCATTGGGCGCTTTTACTTCGACAGCAGCGAAAGCGATTTGCTGCAGCTGTAGGGATATCAGCATCTTGGTCTTGTTCTCAAGATCGATCGCTGTAATGCCGTACCTGCAACAGCGTCCTGCTCTCAACCCCCCTCTTTCATTTTCCTGCACAGCACCAGACAATGTCAACGACGTCCCGAAACCACTTCCGTAATATCATCGAATCAATTTTCTTAGTCCATGTTCGCTCCCGTCGTATCCGTGAACATCCTCAGTACCCAACAGTCACACTGTTGAAGTCCGCCCATCCCTCACCCATAACCTCCTCGAGCTCCAACACGCCTCCCCCAGTGACCTCACCATACTTCTCATCCCCCCTTCCACCCAAACAAAGACTGGTCACCTTCCTCCCCACCAACTCATCAGAGATATATCCACCCATGCCCATCTTCAGCACATTCGCCACACTCTGGCCCCCACTCAACACCCTCCCAATCCTCAAACAATAAACCTCACACATCCCCTGTCCCTTCTCATCCGCCAACTCCAACAACGCCTTCTCCCCCGCCCCCTTCAACTTCCTGAACTTCGCATCCGTCCACAACGACTGAAACTGGTCCTGGACCGCATTATACGTAGAGAAGTAGACGAACCTCAACGGTCTCCTCTGGCTTTCCGGGTCTATATACCTCGCCCTCCTCCCCTTGCCTTTCCCCTCCCCCTCCCCCTCCCCCTCCCCTTCCCCACTAGCCTCCCTCTCTCCCTCTCTTCCCCCTCCCCCCACCTCCTCCCCCCCACCCATCCCCGCCGGCGTCCTCACAACCCCCCATTCCAGACACCCCTCAAGAAACCTCAACGCCGCGCCCACATTCGCATCATACGCGTCCTCCCACGTCTTGAACCTGCTGATCCATCCGCCTACACACCAGATGACGGCGTTGATTTTGAACTCGTCTCTCAGACGCAGGAAGAGTTCTTCGGGAAAAGAGGAAAAGTCCGGGTGCAGGATTTGAGTGACTTTTGGGTGGGCGAGGATCGGGGCGGAGCGGATGGAGGAGCGGGAGAGGAAGACGAGGGAGGTGGTGAAGGGGGAGGAGAGGAGCGGGGTGTACAAGGAAGGGGCGAGGTGGGAGGTGGCGCCTACTAGGAGGATGTGGGTCATGGTTTTGCTCTTTTTGTTGGATGACGAGGGGTGGAGGGTGATGGAGGGGTATGTGGTCGTTGATCTTTGATTTGAGACAGGATGGGGTGGGGGAAGTGGCGTTGGAAGGTAAGGACAGGGTGGTCGGGATGGCAAGGGCGAGGACCGAATGGCATGAGGTCCGGGTGGCCGCGGGGTGGGGCAGGTCACGTGGAAGGAACAGAGGAAAGTCCGGGTTTTGATCTACAATGGCCACAATTTGCGACAAGATGAAGCCATTTGACGGATGAGCAGAGAGTGTCTGGGGAGCCGGATGAAATGGGATTGAAATCAATGGTGGCTCGTTACATTTTGCGTGCTTGTACAGCGTCGCGTTTAACGACTCATGGCGACATCCCTCATCATGACTTGACTTGACAACATCTCGGAAAGAAATCTTCATACGCTATCATCACTCATGAAAAGCTGTTGCACTACCAGACGACCTGTCGCCCTCTATGCCTTTTCCACTACCTGCACCACCTTCTCCGCAAGCCGCATACCCAAACCTCTCCACCTCCTGCACACCTCTTTCCCTTGATCCCTTCCTACTCGGCGTCTGACCCTTGTCGATCCGGTCTCCTCTCAACCCATTGACATCCTACGCACTCTCCTCCTTAATCCTCCTCGCCAATACCGCCGCTCCCACCGCCGCCAATCCCCCAAACCGCAACACCCACCCCACCGAATCATCCCCCGGCTGCCCCCTCGGCTTCTGCAAAAACCTAAAAATCAAACTACTCACCAACGTAGCAATCACCTGCGGCGCCGCGATAGCAACATTATGAATCCCCAACACCACGCCAGCCTGATCCGCACCCTGACTCGGGTCCTCCCCTTCAGCCAGCAGTTGGGCGTCCCTATCGTCCCTGCTCGGCCTTATACGGTGCTGTCTTATCGCCTCACGCTTTGAGATCTCGGCCGCGATGAGCGCGTAAGGCGCCCAATTCGTCACGGCCCAGGGGATGCCGATGAAAGCGACGAGTGCGGTGGCGGCGCGGGTGGAGCGGACGAGGAGGGTGAGCCAGGTGGCGAGGGCGAAGAGGAGGTGAGAGGCAATGTAGAGGCGGCGGAGAGTGAGGTGAGGGATGCGCGGTGAAGGGATGGTCTTGATGCGCCGGAGGAACGTGGATTTGCGTTTCGAGTTGAGGGGCCGGGAAAAGTAGCCGTCGCCGCCGTGAAAGGAGGAAGGGGTGGCGGCGGCGCCGGGAGTCATGGGAGTTTTGGGTGGGGGGCCGGGGGCGCGGAACGTGGGTTGGATGAGTAGGGGGAGGAAGACGGAGGAGCAGAAAGTTGTGATGGCGAAGATGAGGAGGGAGAAGGAGGCGAGGCGGGTGCCGCGGTTCCAGATCTCGTCGATTTCGGCGGGGGTGAGGTTGGGGTTGGCTTCGAAGAAGGGGTCGGCGTAGATTTCAGCGATGAAGGTAGTGGTGTAGAAGAGGAAGGGAAACCAGCCGATCCAAGCAAGGAATTGGGTCTGGCAGACTCGCATTATCTGCGGTGGGAGTCGTCGTATCGCAAAGTATAGATCGCGGAAGAATGCAATGATACCTTCTTTGCGCTCGGCAGGCTCTCCGTCCAGACGTGGGTCCCGTTCTCTAATTGATAGACATGAAATGGTGACCGTGACTCCCAATGCTATGCATGCAATGACGCAAAGAACCTTGAATTGCGTGTTTCCCAACCAGGGTAGGATCTCCGGTAGGTCGACATATCCAGACAGATACCCAAGGATGTTGCCGACTCCCGATATCCGTGACGCCCAAGCATTAGCGTCATTCTGCTGATGCGCCGGAGCATTGTCGACTATGAATGCTCTAACCGCTGCTTGTATAACATTGATGGCGAAATCAAGCACATAGATGATGACCACAGCAAAGACAATCGAGACAGTCCGCACAGCTTGCCCTTCCTGGTCGACTCCAAATATGCCCAGTATCGTAGCGATAATCTCCTTGGCCCAAGCCAGACAGAAGAGGGATATGATGGTAGCAATGGCACCTCCTACCATGAAAGGTCTCCGCTTGCCCCACTTCAACCTCGACCGATCACTCTTCACGCCGACGTAGGGCTGGACCAAGGTTCCTGACAGCGGTCCAGCAATCCAGACAAACGCCAGCAGAGACTTGCTGATTCCCAGACCGAGTAGGTACGGCGAGCCATATGCTAGCTCTACTGACCAACATATTTGCAAACCGCCGATAGCGATTGTGAGTAGTATGAGATACGGAGTGCTTCTCGACTCTTCCGGTTCACCTTCTTCCCAATCATCGCTGTCCGGCGATCGTATGGACGACATTGGTGAGATTGACCTGTCATCCCGCCGTTGTGAAGGTAGGATGAGAGGGGAGTTCTCATTCGCGTCCTTTCTCAGCATATCGATCGACCTGCTCCCTTGCCGGCCGTCGAACGATCTCGAGAATGAGTCTCTCCCCCGATGATGTGTGAATTGTAGTCCCAGCCCGCTGGGCCTCTTTCTAGGTGAGCTCATGACGCTCTCGTCCGTTGGACTCGTCAAGTTCTCTACCTCTTCTCGAGACATGTTTACTTTCTCGGTGTGTTTATTCGGGAGAAAGGTTGAGTAATGCCAAAGAAATAGTCGCTGCAATCGCCAAGTATGCTAATCTCTAGAAGTAATCCAGATCAGGGGGTGACGGGTATGTGTATATTATGTAGCGGATTGTTTGGAAAGGTCATGTCGGTGAGACTGTCATGCGTCTGGTAGGAAGTGACTAGTCTCTGGCACGCGAGTCCGTCTCTGATGGATAACGGTGGACGCGGGGACAGACCAATTTCTTTTCTGTCTCGCGGCAGACTACTGCTGCAGGGTGAGTATGCGGTGGGCGATGAGAATTAAAAGTTAAGAAGATGGCATGTGGCGTGAAAGAAAAGTTGCGGCGAGCATGTCAGGATTCGCCATGAATGATGATGGGCATTCAACGGAGACTGTGGAGGAAAAGCTACACGAGCCGCAAAGTGATAAAAGAAAGGCCCAGCCGCCCAGATGACTTCACTTGCAGCCACTTGCGCTCTAGCTTCGGCGCGGCCCTTTGAGCTTGGCGACAGCGCCGAACCGCGGCCGAGTTTAGCACCAACTCTGCCGTCAACCCTAGCTCGTGCAGTTGCCTGTGCGGGAAAGGACATTCTGCATTTCATCGACATTGAAGAAGCTTAATTATTCATGGGCAGTCACTTGTGCCATCAGTAACACCGCGCATTGCACTCCGACAACGACATTGACCGACTAGACCTCCAAAGTCGATGCACATGACATCAACCATCTCCCTCGAGAAAGCTCCCTAGGGGCCTGGGCTCGGCTCGGCGTCAACTTGCTATACAGTAATAGCCCATCATGGCAGATCAGGTCGCGAACCTGGCATTTGAGCTTCTCAGTAGGCCTTCCGCATCCATGCAGACGAATTGCGCTGACTCTACACAACAGGACGCCAGTCCGACGCAGATCCAGAAGGTCCAGCTCTCCGTCCCTCTCACGACTCCCATCCCTCAAGCTAATGCCGGCGCAGAACCAGAAGCTGGCCAGAAAGAGATATTGACATCATGGTCGCTCTTCATTCTGATCATGTTGCTCATAGTAGCTCTTTTCACAAGTTATCTATTACAAACGCGAAAGATCCAGGCGGTACACGAAACGGTCATCTCGATATTTGCAGGTAGGGCAGGATGAATGGACGAGCTAGAGCATATACTAAGACAGTGCAGGAATGGTCGTGGGACTCATATTGCGGTTAACAGCAGCACAATCCGTACTCGGCGCGGTCAGCTTTGACTATCAATTCTTCTTCAATCTTCTCCTACCACCCATCATCCTCAATTCGGGATATGAGCTGCATCAAGGAAACTTCTTTCGTAACATTGGCGCAATCTTGACATTTGCATTTGCTGGTACCTTCATATCTGCCGTCGTCCTCGGCGTAATCATCTGGCTGTGGACGCGGATTCCCTTGGAAGGATTGGATATTACCTTTGTCGAAGCCATGGCAGTCGGGGCTACGCTGTCCGCCACCGACCCTGTAACGATTCTCGCCATTTTCAACACTTACAAAGTCGACCCAAAACTCTACACGGTCATCTTTGGCGAGTCGATATTGAACGATGCGGTAGCTATTGTGCTTTTCGAGACTGCCCAACGATACATGGAGGGAGCAAGCAAGGGTCATTTGACAATTCTCAGTCTATTTGAGTCTATCGGTATCTTCTTACTGGTCTTCTCCGGCAGCTTATTTATTGGACTTGCGATAGGGATTGGGACGAGTTTGCTGCTCAAGTACACCAAAGTGCGGAGATTCCCCAAGATCGAGAGTTGTCTTTGTGTCTTGATCGCCTATTCGAGCTACTTCTTCGCAAACGCTGTGCACATGTCCGGTCAGTACCAATTTAGGAAATATTCATGCATTGGCGCTAATAGTTGGCCAGGTATTGTGTCTCTGCTATTCTGCGGCATCTGCCTGAAGCACTACGCATACCACAACATGTCCCGACGAACCCAGCTAACGACCAAATTCATCTTCCAAATCATGTCCCAACTCTCCGAGAACTTCATCTTCATCTACCTGGGTCTTTCTCTTTTCACCGAGTCAGGTCTTGAGTTCAAGCCCCTTTTTATTCTGGTCGCAACAGCCGGCATCTGCGTAGCTCGATACTGTGCCGTATTTCCGCTGTCTTACCTAGTGAATGCAGTAATCCGATATCGAGCACGGAAGTCCGGCCGGCCCGATACAGCCGAGGAGCTACCTCGTAATCATCAAGTCATGCTTTTCTGGGCCGGGTTGCGTGGAGCTGTCGGCGTAGCTTTAGCAGCTGGACTTCGTGGCAAGCAACGTTATGCGTTACGAGCGACTGTGCTCGTGGTCGTGGTTCTGACCGTCATCATCTTCGGTGGCACTACCAGCCGTATGCTCGAAATTCTCGAGATCCGAACAGGAGTAGTAGAAGAAATCGACAGCGACGACGAATTCGACATTGAAATCGTACCCGGCAGCAATGGAGCATTCAAGCGACGCTCAGGCACAGGATTCGGCCACATGCCACGCTCCAGCACCAACGGCGGAATCACTCTCTCCTCTGTCCGCAGCGACAGCGCCCGTCCCCGCCTCAGCAGCCGAGCAGGTCTCTATTCTTCCGGCAACATCAAGGGTTCGTCCCCGCCCGTCCGCCCCGAAAGCGGTCTCGGCCGCCGCAACAGCGGCCGCAAACCCAACAGCGCCGACGTGGTGCGAGACCGCGAGAACCAAGCCGAGCGCGGCCTCCTCAGCCACGACACCAGCCTGGAAGCAAGCGATGATGACTTGGACCTCGACTTGCCACCAGCAGCGAGAAGATCGGCACCACAACTCACGCCTGACACGGACGGCGCGAGTGACGCCGGTGCGACGCAGGAGCAACAGCCACAGACGACGTTGACGGCGAGAGGGGCGATCAGTCAATTGTTGAATGTAGGAGGGGATGACGTAGCGAATGTTTTCAGCAGGTTGGACGAGGGTTTCATAAAGCCGCATTTATTGCTCGATCCGGGAGGAAGTAGAGGACATGGTGGTGGAGGAGGGGGAGGGGAGAGATCATGAGGGGTCAATAACGAAATATGACATGGGTAGAGGGTGGTGGTGCATTGCTAGACAGGTGGATTCATCACGAGGATGCGACGCTATGTGCACCTTCGCGAGATAGAGGGTCACAATCGCATACTGTCACCTGCCAATGAAGTATCGTCTTCGTATCGTACATCACTCCTTCCTTACAATACACGTGAACGACTGTTTGCTCAGCAATGAACGCTATCCTCCCTTGCAACACTCTCCCCCGTGCCCGTCATCCCGGCTCTGCATCGCATCAAACTACACCTCCTCCCACCTCTCCCTCCTCAAAGTAACGCATGTCATCCCATCTTAGACTAGAGCACTCCTCCCCCGCTCCCTCTCCCTCCTCCTCGCCGCGATCCGCGCCGCAGCCTTCGCCCTTCGCTCCTCATCCAGTGCCCTCCGTGGCGTAGCCTGCAATCCCACCTCGTCTTTCCAACCTTGCGTTGTGCTGTGGCCGAGAGTCTGTCCGGCAGTGCGTCCAAGAGGGCGATGTACCTTCTCCTGTTCTCCTGCTGATTGCTTCTCATTGACGAACGTAGAAGGGTAGCGCTCCCGGCTTGGCTTGCGATGTTCAATTTGGGTGGAGGTGTCGTTTGCGCTGTCCCTTCTGTCTAATGGGGGTAGAGCGAGTGGGTCTGCATCTGTGTCTGTGGGACGAGAAGTCTGACGAGGGGAGATGCGGACGGGACGGGCACGGAGGGTAGAGCGTTCGGATGCGCGTTTGTCCAGAGAGGTGCGCGCCTTTGGACTGGGGGACGGGAAGCTGTAGGGCATTGCGAGGCGATCGTAGCGGCCCATGTCGACGTCGAGGATGAATGGACTTGACTCGGTCGGTAGTGGGCGGACGGGTTTGACTGCTGCTACTGGCCGGGAGGAAAAGGTTTCTCGTCGTGGGAGTGCGGAGAGCTCTGCTTCAGGGCTTGGGAGGGGGAGAGCGAGGCTGGCGTCGATGTCTTTGTCGAGGACTGCCTCTGCTCGAGATGGGGCTGGGAGATCCTTGTCTGTGGCTAGACGGGAGCGGCGCGCAGATGGTCGCGAAGGCGTATGGTGGGTGTTACGCCGGCGAGTGGACGAAGGAGTGTAAAGAGTGCTTCGACGGCGGGATGAAGGAGGTGTTTGCTGGGGAGTCGTGGACTCGCGATTGATGTCGCGTGGCTGGAGGAGGTTAACTTCTGTCTTTGGGCCAGGCAAGCTTGGTCGTGGGATTGGCTTAGTTGGGGTCTGGCGCGTCCGTCGTAAATGGCTGGATATGAAGTCGTTCTCGAACTGGTCCTTGCGAGCTTGTTCGGGAGAGATGATCATAGTAGAAGCCCAAATGTCCTTGTCGGTCGTTGGGGTAGGCGGTCTTCGAGACGGAGACCTTTTCGGGATCGCTGGCACAGTGGTATCCGTGGGACCGTCGTTGGATCGCCTAGTCCTAAGTGGCGCCGGCTTGGACACAGGATCGTCGTAGTCGTCGATAGATCGAGACGGATCTGCCTTTGCGCGCGCTTCGGCAAGCGCAAGATCCTTCTGCATGCGAATAACCTCGTCCGTCAAGGACGAAATCTGACTTTCCAGGGAGAAGATCTTCTTTCTCTCATCTTGTAGATCTTCAGCCAATTGGCTCGCCGCAGTATCCTTCTTACGGGCGTATTGCTTCGCTGCCTGTTGCTTTGCGATTAAGCGCTTCATTTCTCGTTCTGTCCTGGCCGAATACTGGTCGTACCGATCCTTCCAATCGATTAATGGATTAGATAATATCTCAGTAACCTTTTGCTGCTCCCCCGATGGCTTTGAAGGAAGGTCGACACGTGCGGAGGCCTGTGGTTCGCTGATACTTCGAGCATGTCGCAACTTCTCCGTCAGCTTTGTTTCTGGTGGTGACTGTGCTGGGGGCACATCTATTGCTGTGATGTCCGCTCTTGATGGTGTCGGAAACTTGCCAGGCACGACAGGTGCCGTCTTATTCCTGCTCATTGCCTGATACCTCTCGCGAACTTTGTCCCCATCTTTTTGGGCTCCCCACGAGACCGTCTTTGACCTCCTCAAATTAGCAGTCCCCGGTGTCATGAGTATTCCATTTGGTTGTTTGGACGGGGACGCTGGAGCACCCATTGGGAGTGCTTCGTCTCCTGCATAATAGCTATCTGGCCGACCTCTTACTTGCGGTACTGCTTCTGGTGGCTTGGGCGTACCCCATAATCGATATTTGAATGCGCGGGCAGCAAAGACGTGAGCTGGTGTGTCTGGTTTGTCGGCAAAAGTTGTATCTGCAACTGAACATTGTCAGCAATGAGCTCGTTAACAGTCATTCCATGCAGTCGTACAGTCATCCTGCTCGTCAGGGCCGCCAGCTAGCCAGGACAGCATTTTCAGATCTCTCGGCGATCGAGGTCGCCGAGATGTTTATGTTGCGTTGTTCGAAGTTGTCGTGCCTCTGGGAGGACAACGTAGAAGGATCGAGAGGTGAATTGCGAGCTTCTTATGCGTTCTAAGCGATTTTGAAGGAATGATTTGAAACTGTTCGGCGAAAGTGTAGAAATCATTGACGTCGTGCAATCCATCTCAAACGTTGTGGCGCGTGTGAGGGCTTTTCCCGTCTCCGACCACAATAGATTACCCTTTTCGGACTAGTCTCTGAACCACCCTGTCGGATGCACAAAAGTGGGTCCGAGCAGCGAACGACAATCCAATCGGCAACAAAATGTGGAGAATAGAAGGAAGGATGATTCAGCAGGTCAAGTTCACATCTCTCACGTCAATCGCAACTTCGTCTACTGAACACAACCCATCGCTCAACTCTTCGAATATCACCGGTCCATCACTGTACCATCAAGGACAACCGCGCGCTCGCTGATACCTGGTCGCGCTCGTCGATTAACATGTCGCAACCCACGGGATAGGTAAACCCAAAGCTCTGGTACACACTTGGGAGTCTCAACGCTATCATGGCTGCCGCTGCGGTTGTCATACCGCCATCGGACCCGACGGAGCGTCGCTACAGAGGATGCGCAAAGATTGGAGAATATGAGATCACTGGAAAGCTTGGTGAAGGCACATTTGGAGTTGTATCGAAAGGCGTCTCGAAAAAGTCCGGAGCTATAGTCGCGTTGAAGAAGATCTTGATGCACAATGAGAAGGATGGATTTCCGATCACGGCGCTTCGAGAGATCAAGCTTCTGAAGATGCTGAGCCATCCTAACGTTGTGCGACTGGACGAAATGGCAGTCGAGCGCAAGAAGGGGGACTTGAAAAAGAGGGCAACCATGTACATGGTCACACCGTATATGGACCACGATCTCTCAGGAATGACGACCAATCCCGATATTAAATTCACAGTACCCCAGATCAAATGCTACATGCTGCAATTGCTGGAAGGACTGCGGTATCTTCACGACGTTAGTATGGACCACTAATGTCTCGGGCACCAACTAATCAACGCAGTCTCACATCCTTCATCGTGACATGAAGGCTGCAAATATTCTCATATCGAATCGAGGTCAACTTCAGATTGCCGATTTCGGTCTTGCTCGACATTACGAAGGACCATGTCCACGCCCTGGACATGGTAATGGTGATGCTGTGAGAGACTACACTACCTTAGTGGTCACTCGTTGGTACAGACCTCCAGAGCTACTCCTACAACTTCGTCGCTATACACCAGCCATTGACATGTGGGGCGCTGGCTGCGTCTTTGCCGAACTGTTCGAGCGACGGCCAATCCTGGAAGGCAAGACCGACCTCAACCAAGCAGAAATCATCTTTGAACTTGTCGGATCGCCCAATGATGAGAATATGCCGGGTTGGGCGGCGCTTCCTGGATGCGAAGGTGTCCGACAATGGGCGCCTAAACGTGGCAATATTGCTTCACGCTTCCGAAATCGTCTTGGTGATGACGGTCTCGATCTTCTCCAGAATCTTCTCATGCTCGACTGGCGCAAACGAATCAATGCGTACGACGCTCTCAAACACCGGTACTTTACCTCTCATCCACTTCCCGCCCGACCAGAAGACCTCCCACAATTCGAAGACTCTCATGAACTTGACAGACGGAAACATCACGAGAAGCGAGCCGCGCTACCTCCTGCTCCAGCTGGTGGCACAGTCGGCATGGGTCCCGATGAAGCATGGGGTCCGCCCGGTGCAAATGGCGACTATGGACCGTACTATGGAGACCGCCGTCCTCCTCCTCGGGATGGACGCAATGATCGAGGCCCTCCTCCGCCGCCACGCCGATACGACGACCGCCGAGACGAGCGTCGTGCTCCAGCATGGGCTCGACCCGACCGCGAGCGACCACCACCTCCTTATGCAAACGGACGCAATGGCAGTGTCGAGCCAGACCGACGTCCTCCTCCCGCAGCTGCCAGAGGAGGCCCAAACATCGACACCTACGTTCCTGCATACCGCGACCGCGACGGTCCACCCCCACGGAGAGATGACTACCGCGACCGCGACGGGCCCCCACCCAGACGAGATGACCGCGACATTCGCCGCACCCGAAGCCGAAGTCCTGTCAGCGATCGCGGGCGCGTCCCACCTCCACGAGACCGCGACTTACCACCGCGTCGAGACGACCGGGACCTCCCCCCACGGAGAGACGATCCCTTACCCCGACGCGATGACCGGAGGGACGATCGAAGGGACGACAGACGGGACGTGAGAGACGACAGGCGCGACATCCGAGACAGTAGAGATGATCGGAGGGATGATCGTCGAGATGACAGGGATGAGCGTCAACGTACGCGAGAGAGGCTGCAGGATCGCGAGAGGGAGATGTATAGACGGTAGGACGTCTTTCAGGCTCATCTCCGTGCTGCTCGTCTCGGGGAAGGGCAGGGGGAAGGAAGGAGCAAGAGGCAGTAGGACTCAAGACTAGGAAGGATGGCGATGGCGTATGATACCACTTTTCATTTGGGGAGCTTTGTGTCGTTCGAGATCAGGGGGCGGGGACGACAAGGCGCTTGACGAGTAGGCGGTGGGGCAGGGTTTTGGTACGACGTAGGAAGTCAGGCACGGTTATCGGTAGGCGGTATATACCCTCCAGAGCGCGAGCGAATGTCACGGCCGATGATGCTACAAACTACTCCTTCGTTTATGCAAGGACCCATGCATTAGCCATGCCCACCCGATTCCCTGCTGTGAACCACGTTTTCTCCACAGCGACTTGACAAGGAAGAAGTGTCGTGCCCCAGTCAAGCAATACACTCATCGGCTCACGACCAGAAGAGGAAGCAGTGGCAGTGCACGAAAGCTAGCATACGTAGAGGAAATCCTCTGGATGGGTTCTGAGTATACATTGGCTTAACGATCGTGAGTCCCACTAAGGGAGTATATACAGTTTATCAACATCTACATCCAACCTGAAGAAGAGAAGAATTTTTGTCCTGAAGATTGGTATGCACAATCTACTGAGATTCGAGATCAGTTCTTTACTTATGCGGATGTAGTAGCTGGTGCGTCGCTGGTGGTCGTGGTGGGGTCTGCGGTAGTTGAAGTAGTGGTTGGGGCGTCGGTGGTGGAGGAAGAGGAGTCGGAGGTAGTGGTTGTTGGGTCAGCAGTGGTGGTGGTCGTGGTTGGTTCAGCGGTCGTGGTGGTCGTTGTCGTCGGCTCCGCGGCGGTGGTAGTTGTGGTCGTAGTGGTCGGGACCACGGTAGTGGTAGTTGTGGTCGTAGTGGTCGGGACCACGGTGGTGGTGGTTGTAGTGGTCGTAGTAGAGGTGGTGGTTGAAGAGCTGGCGGCGGCAGCGGAGTTCGTGGTGGTCTGAACAGCGGTCGTGGTCACAGCGATAGTGCTAGGTGCGACAGCAGATGTCTGACTGGTAAGAGCAGCGGTAGTGGTGATGACAGCCGCGCTCTTGGTGGTAGTGGTGACAGCAGCAGTAACAGTGATGGTCCTGGTGCGCGTGACCGGAGTCTCAATGCAGCTGCACATGGTGCTGGCGAAGTTGCGACCGTTCATAAGAACACTGTTCCAGCTGCGGAGGAAGGCGTCTCCCTTTCCGCGGCCTGCGTCTGCCCCGGCTTCTGCCTCACGCTCGACTAGGGATGCGAGACCGCCCTGAGGAGGAACGACATATCGTTGGCGACCACGGCTTGGCTTGGACTTAGGGGTGACGGTCACAGTGGTGGTGGTCGTCTGGGTCGGGAGAGGGTAGCGCCAAGAGCAGTAGACCATAGCCGGGACATAGGCGGACAGTGGCAGCAAGTCCTTGTAAGGGCTCTTCTGGCATGTTGTCTTGCTTGATCCTCGCTGAGGTTGAGGGGCCGCAAGCACTAAAGCTGGGGCGACGAGGATAGCAGCGGTAGTAGTGGAGAAATGCATCTTGAAGGTGAAGACGCGGGATGGCCTCTGGTAGATTGAAGATCTGCTTGAAGTCGTCTGTAGAGAATCTCCGAGAGGATGAGTGGAGCAGAGGGTGCCATACCTTGAGATTTAGATCTGATGATTCCACATACATGGTGGAGGTGGCCCCATGGCGGCCACGCGGCCGGAGTGCAAGTTGAGCGCTGAGCGTTATACCATTGATCTACCGGCATGGATGAAACGATATGAAGGCTCTAAGTGACTTTAGCAAGCTGAGCCGGTGGCCAGAAGAGCGCAGCCGTTGGACAGAAGGTACTGGCCGTTGAGGTATGCAAAGGGCCATTTCAGGCAAACCCGGCTGTGTCTCTGCTGAAGCTGGCTACTGGAGTCGAAAGATGATCTGCATTTGCCCTGTCGGCACCTGAGATCATTTCAGAGCCTCGTGCACCGTTGGAATTTGTGGCTCGACCATTGCTTCAGCCATGCGGCTCCGTTACAACGGCCATGCCAACGTCGAGCAAACGCTTCAAGCTTCAGACCCGAATGTGAGGCGAGGGACTTATGGCCGGTCGTTTGGCCGTTTGTGGTTGACGAAGCACTTACGTGGTTGATACCAACATTGGCTTGGTCGCATCAAGAGGCTTGAGATATCGGAAAAGCAGCTATTGACTTGACACCCTTAGGCGTGCAGTATGTAAATTGGCAGTGTAGATTTCTTTGAACGTAGCTCAGACTAGTATGTCTCTCCATTCATGTCGATCTAGTCCGGGCTATGCAAAGTGTGCCTGTTGATACAACGGTCGAGCCGCAGTGCCCGTGGATATTGCATGCTAGCAACTTTGAGTTTGCTCCGGCTCAACCCTTGACTGTGGACTCGATGTGTAGTGGCACATGTTTCCTGGTGGACGATTCGGCCTCGGGTAGAATGACCAGATCGCAGATCTTTGACCCGTCAAGCTATAGGGTGGCGAGCGGTGGGCTAGAATCGTGCTACCGCGATTCGATCCAATGCCTTCCCCTTGCAGGCGTCCAAGAAATCTTAGTCGGTATCTAGACTGTGGAACAACGTAACGTGGAGCCAGGGTACTGCGGGCTTGTCCCAAAAGGCAATTAGCATGAGCCTAACCACCAAAGTGATGGAGCCAGAAGACACTTTTCACCTTGGACGTGGCAAAGAAGTGGTTAGGGCTGACCGGTTTGAGGTTTGTGGTCAAACAATCGCGGTTCTTGAACTGAACTTTTCGGGCATACTGATCTCGATTCGTGCTCTGTGAAGACACCAGCCCCCCGTCAAGCCAGGACGACAGCTCCACATGGTCGTCTACACCGTCGGAATCTTCCGCCGCTTGATGCGAACCCTCAAGTCGCCCTTGATACCGTTCGTACCAGTGGTCTTGGCTGGGTCCGGTATCCGCCATCCACCCTTGGCGGGCAACATGTCGTAAAACGTGAAAATGGTTGCTGTGAAGATGAGGATCTCCTTGACGGCAAATGCGCGCCCTTTGCACATGCTATGACCTCCGCCTGTGGTGCAGCGTTAGAGTATGGTCCGATCCGGAGCTCTCCTTAACTTACCATATGGTCTGACTGTTCCAATTTCTGCTTTCGGTACAGCCGGTTCGCCTTCCTTGCCTGGCTCATACTTGATGTGTCTGCCGACACGCCAGACGTCTGGCTCATCGTAGTACTCTCCATTCTGATGGTGGAGCTCATGTGCGACGTGGCAGAATGTGCCCTTCTTGATCAAGTACTTCTGAGCGTCTTTCTCCCGGCTAGTAAGTGTCACGTCTTCTCGCATGATTTTGAAGCTCCAGACGCCGGTATCTAGTCTTAGACTTTCAACATATGCCGCCTTCAGCAACGGGCAATGGTTCAGTAGCCCCTCGTGGTCGATGTCCTCCAGGTGCGGTAGTTCTTGTACGGCAAATTCTTGCTTGGGAATATTGACCTTGATGTAGGGTCGGACTTCTTCTCGGATTTGCTCGAGAAGTGTTGAGTCTGCGTAGACTCGAGTGATGACCCAGAAAATGAGCGGATTGGCATTTGCATTCATGGCCCAGGCGAGTGCCAGCTCGCAAGCTGAGCGAGCCTCGTTGCTCAAATTGTGTTTACGATAAGCAGCCACTCGAGTCTTGAGCAGTTCGCTGATGTTGTCCAAGTCTGACCATTCCGAGCCAGCATACTCGCCTGAAGCCCACTTGTCAAGTGCGTCTTCATAAGGTCGAATGGCTCTCATCATGCGCTCCCTTGCAAGGACTCCTTTGGTCAAAGTTGGGATGGGTATCCACCTTGGCAGACCAGTCGCCAGATACATGAAAGCTGCATCCATTGTCCATAAATCCGAGTAGAAGCCGGGGTTATTCTGAACAAAGTCTGAGCCCAGCAGAGCAGGATTGGCAGTCACGGCTACAAAGTCTCGCAGAAGGCGCATCAAGCTGACCTCTTCGCCTTGATCGCCGTCTGCGAGAATGGTTGGCTCCACATCAGCGACTCGTTCCCAATACATCTGATCAACAATACTCTCATTGAAGGTGACCAGGTTGTTGATGTTCTTTTTCAATTCCTGGACCGTACCGTCGACCAACTTGGAGAGGCCAGGATTGGACAGCAATTCTCTGTAGCAGACAAGGATGTCTGGTAAAGCTCTGTCGTAGGCGTCCATCTCCTTCTTGGGCCAGGCAAATATGGCAGACATGAGGTACCTGGATACCGAGTTGCCGTCTGCAACCTCGTTCTTCTGGTTCATGAGCATCTGCCCAAGAGCAGGTTTGAAGATGATGTTGTGAGTGGTGCCACCCATGTTGATGGCAAAGGCGCCGCCACGATACGTCTTTCTCGCCCATGGAAAGAACGATTTCGAGAATATCAAGAATGACGGTATGTGGCCGATCAGAGGTATCCAGTACGGAGCGAGAGGGACTGTGTCGCCGTTCGGTGTCTTTTTAGAGCCGCCTAACAGACCACTCAATATCCTGGTAGTGATGAGAAGAAGGACAACTCCAGCTACAACGATAGTCAAGCGATCGGTCAAAACATTGTCCAGGCTGACTTGTTGACCTCGACCACCGAGGAGTGTGTTGAGTGTGTCCATGCTGTATACTGGAAAGACCCTCTCAGGATACCGGCGACACTATCGGAAGGACGGTAAGATGCTGCGAAGGAGTGGGATGGATGGGTCGGCCGGGAGGATACGACGGTAGGGCTCGGAAGTGCTGACGGGCGTTTTAGGGTATCGTTTATAGGAGTACCAAGTTTCCAAACCTTATTTCAGACTTGGCTGAACCTTAACTGGGCGTGCGTCAGCCAAATTACATGCAATTTGCCCGGTTTTGGATTGTGCACGTCTTTGAGCAATTGCAACCTCGTCGCCGGGCCTCAGCAGCCTCCTCCTCGGTCATTACGACGTCTAAGGCCGGCACTAGCTTAACGTCCTCGGCGGCCGGAGTGGGGGGGGGGGGTAAGAGGCGGCGGCATTGAAGGCTTAAAGGGCGCGGCGGTCCTGTGACTCGATTAACTATGACCAGAGGCTCATGATAATAACAACAACACCTCAGATTGATCGGTATAGACGAATAAGCAGTAAGTCTTTAGCTTCACGTTCACGGCGTGGATTGAGAGGTTAAAACATGTAAGTATCACGGCCTGGGTTTTTTACTAGCAAATTGGCTGAATCCAGCCCGCCAAGCCATACGCTAAAATTTTTAAGGGTTTGAACTTGGTACCCCTATAAACGATACCCGTTTTAGCAGCGGTAGCGATAAGCGAGCTTGATAGGTATCGGAAATGTCTATAAAGCGACACCGCGAATATCACAGCCCCGTAGAGGCTCCATCGTGCAGATTTGACCTCATGCGAGTTCGCTTGGATGTGGTATAGTGGTTTGTAATCTCGTGTCGCATATAGCACCGCCAGCAGCCACCGCTCTGCGCGTTCTTGGCAAAGAAATCATAAAATCAAGCATTTCCCTTCATACATTTGTTGCTTGACATATACTGTACAAGATAAGCATATCATCCGATCCCTTGACAAGCCCTCTCATTCTAGATTGATCTACAGCGGACATGGCACCCAAGGAGCTCAACTTCATCACTGGCAACAAGAACAAGCTTGCAGAAGTCTCTGCCATTTTGGAGACAGCAGGGGTCGAATTATCGAGTCAGGCAATCGATCTGTCAGAACTGCAAGGGACTATCGAGGAGATCACGACGGATAAATGCAGAAGAGCAGCAGATATTGTCATTCTTTCCCTTGAATATTTTATGGTTTGCATAACTGACAACCTCAGGTTGGTGGACCCGTCCTGGTCGAAGACACCTGCCTCTGCTTTGATGCCTTCAATGAACTTCCCGGACCATACATGTACGTCTCCCTACGCTTCTATCCATCCCCGATCTGACACAATAGCAGCAAGTGGTTCGTCAAGGCACTTGGTGTGAAAGAGCTCCACAAGCTCCTTGCCGGCTTCGACGACAAGGGCGCCCAATCCGTCTGCACCTTTGGCTACTGCGAGGGTCCAGGCCACGAAGTGATCATCTTTCAAGGACGAACAGCAGTAAGTGAGGTCGGACCAATGACTCGCTACTCCGACTGATCTTTTTACAGGGCAAGATAGTCGAAGCTCGAGGTCCGACAGATTTCGGTGAGTCTATGCCCCTTGGTATATATGATCGAGACTGACCCTACAGGTTGGGACGCTTGCTTCGAGTATGAAGGCCAGACTTATGCCGAGATGCCAAAGGCCGAGAAGAACAAAATCTCGCATCGAGGACGAGCATTGGCGAAGCTGACTGACTGGCTCAAAGCCAACACTTCTTAGGCAGAATCTTCGGTAGCCGGTCCTGTATGATACCCACGATATAGAATGCAGTCGTCTCAGTCCTCTTCAGCAGCGCCATCTGGATGATCCTTTTTCCATTGCTCGATCCATTTCTCTAGGCGCTCTACGTTGTTGTCAATAGCATGGACATCGTCGCTCCAAAGCTCCACGACCACGGCCTCGTCATAGCTTTCTCTTGCTTCGCTCAAGATGACTTCCATAATCTCAGCGTCCATGTTCTCTTCCCGTTTCTTGTCATTGTAGCCGCGCTTGACCAGCCGGTCGTATAGATTCTCCGTTTTGCACCGAATCACCACAACCAGATCAACCAGATTCTCGGGAAAGAGGTCGCATGCATGCCAGTCGACGATCTGGCCACCCTTCCTCAGGTCCGAGTCAATTGCGTCCAACAGCTTGTCTTCGTCCACGATGGTCGTCTGTAGTTCGTCGTCGAAGCCATCGCCGCAGTCTTGGTCCTTGACCACTTTGTTCACATCGAGGTGAGTAAGACTAGTCGCTTCAGCAAGAGCTGTGCAGTGAGTGGTTTTTCCAACTCCGGGCGTCCCAGTAATGACTATGTTTGGTTGTAGGCGCGGCATTGCTGCGTCGAGTTTTGGAAGCACTGAAGAGAAGGAGTGAGAAAATGCCCCTCGATCAGAAAATAATGCTCGGTGGGGATGCGGTCCGCCAATCCGAATGCTCTCGTGCATCACCTTCAAGGCTTGTTCTTGCCTTACCAGCACGCCAGCAACCTTTCAACTGGACAGACTACTCGTGCATCGTTTCTATGCATCTTCTGAGCTCACACGAAGATCACTAACCCAGAAACGATTCAGAGCCGGTGAAGTCGACAAGAGAATCCAGCATCAGCGAAACGAATCACCTCCGCGGAGCTCGGGCCAGGTGTCGTCATTTTGAAGGTTCTCGCAGTAGCTCAAGTGAACTTTACATTCACACGTGTAATCTCACCTGCTTCACGCTCAACAACACATCTTCCCGGCGAGATCGCGCCATTCTTCATCGTCGTCTATCAGTAGTCCGCCATCATGGTAAGTACAAGAACTACGCTATCCTGCTCTCAACTAAGAGGCTCCAGTATCGCAACCCATACGATGCGGGCAACGACCCATTCGGCGACCCTTTCTCCACATACCAGCGAGCTATGCATTCAAGAGGCCGACCTCGTCGCTTCGACGAATACTACCGATGCTATCCGATAGTCATGCTTCCTGGTCCAGATCGATCCTCCACGAATCATGGCGGCAAGATCTTCCTGCCTGCCTCAGCTCTCGACAAGCTTACGACCTTGCACATCACATATCCCATGCTCTTCGAGCTCACAAATGGCGCAAAGTCGAAACGTACACACTCTGGAGTCCTGGAGTTCATCGCTGAAGAAGGGCGCTGCTATCTCCCGCACTGGCTCATGACCGTGCTGGAGCTGGAACCAGGCGATCTTCTACAGGTCAAATCCACCGATCTTCTGCCAGGCTCTTACATCAAGCTCCAACCCCAGTCCACATCCTTCCTCGACATTTCCGACCCCAAGGCTGTCCTAGAGACCGCCTTCCGCAACTTCTCCTGCCTCACCCAAGACGATATCTTCACCTTCTCCTACAACGACAGTGAATACGCCATCAAAGTCCTCAGCGTCAAGCCCGACACCGACTCACACGCCATCTCCGTCCAAGAGACCGATCTCTCCGTCGACTTCGACGAGCCTGTTGGCTATGCAGAAGAGATGGAAAAGCGCAAAGCCTCGGCCAGCGCAAGCGGCACCAGCACACCACGCAGTCTCGGCGGTAAAGGGCTGGGCCACACAAACGTCCACTCGGCAGGCACCATGGCTCAAGCCATCAATTACGCCGCCATCGCGCCGGAAAGTACCACCGCAGCACAAGGCACGAAGAACGCCTCATCCGCCTTCTCCGGATCAGGGAACCGCCTCGTGACGAAGAAAGGCAAGGGAGCATCAGCACAGACAAGCGCAGCCGCGAGTCCGAAGCCCGGTACACCGGTACAAGAGGTCAAGATCGGAAGCGGTGCGAGAGTCAGGAGGAATGGTCCACAGCCGCTGCGATTACCGCCGAACAAGCTCTTCTTCGGATATGATATCAAGCCTGTCAAGAAGAAGGAGGAGGGCAAGGATGGCGGGGAGGACGAGAAGAGGAATTGGGGCGAGGGGCAGAGTCTGAGGAAGAAGAAGTGACGGCACCCACACCGGGGACAGAGAGACGTGGTGGAGCATCGTCGTAATTGACGGTGTTGACAAGTGGATAAGAGCAAGGCATGTGCAAAGGGATAGCATATAGATAGCGCGGCGTCAATGGGCGGGAAATGATCATGAATATCAGGATCTGAAACATGCTTTCCGTTGCCTTCCCATTCATCCCTTGACTGAGTTCTTCCATCATGAAATTGGGACCCACGAACGGCTCCTCATGGATAGAGACTATGCCCATTGCTGATTATGCACGGCGTTACAATGGTCACATCAGGTCATGGGATGAGAGTTGATCATGCACTCATTGCCTGCCTGGTAAGGGTATTACCTCGTTTCTTATCCCTGCCTTTTGTTCGTCCCTTTTCCCTCTTTGCCATCCCCTCCACTCACTGGACCCCTTCCTCCTCGGTGTCTCGTCGTGTGCTACACCTGATCATCTGCTCTGACTTTCGTGTATGATAAAAATCCTGGGGGTATCCTCTGCGCGTTACATCTGTGGCTTATTCCATGAACCCAGAACCGAACTGCCTTGACCAGAAAACAGAAAAGGCGGTTCGTATGCTCTCGTCTCTGATCACGTGTATGCTCTCCTCATCCGCGTTGTTCTGCCTCCCGCCCTCCACCTCTCCTCACATTCCTTCAACGGCACCCCATTCCCCCCTTACGCCACCCCACCTCCAACCACGCCTTCACTCTCACTCCCCGTCCCCGTCAAACTCTCCACCTTCGGCCCCCCCTCTCCCTCCGTGCCCGCCCCCGGCAGGTCCGCAAACAAATCATCCCCCACGCCCTGGTCCTCATCTCCAAAACCAAAATCAATCCCCGGTTCCCCATCCCCTTCTCCACTGTCCCCTTGCATCCCCAACCCCGCGCCTTCACCCTCGTAGTTCTGATTCAGGAAAGCATCAAAGTCGAACCCCGCCTCGCTGTCCCCGCCCTCGCCGCCTGTGAAACCAGGGATACTGCCGTTGGGACTGAGGGGTTGGATGCGCCCGGCGAGTTCTTGGACGCGGCCTTCTTGTTCTTTTTGGAGGCGGGTGAGCATTTCGAGTTGTTCTTGTTGTTTGGCGAATTGATCGAGATTCGGCATTGGGGGTGGGGTGGGGGAGACAAGGGCGTTGTTGGTTTGATTTGGGCCCGAAGTGGTGGCGCCGGCTTGGGTTTGGTGTTGTTGGTTGATGAGGTGGAGCATGTTGCTGCGTTGTTGGGCGGTGAGGGGGTTGGAACCGTTGGCGGACTGGGCGTGGTTGAGGGCGGTGGAGAAGTCGAGAGCTGGGTTTGGGGTGGAGCCTGGTGGGGTGGAGGCATTTGCGGCATTTATGAGGGACATGATTTCGGTGTTATCGGCAGGGTAGGAGTTGAGGAGCTTTGTGGGTGAGTCGGAGTCTCTGACTTGAGGAGAGGTAGATTGGTTTCGGGATGACGGGGCGGAGCTGATACGGTCGTTTGTGGAGGGTGATTTGGAGTTGCGATTAGAGGGTGGTTGTGTGTTGACCTGTCCGGGCTGTAGTGAGGACGACCGAGGAGCCGGAGACGATTGGAGTAGGAGTTGTGGTTTACGATACTTTTGTATCTGCTGTGAAGTAGTGTTTGTGTTTGGCACCTGGTATTCGTTGTCGCCCATATCGACAACTGTGCCTTGCTGCTGTGGTGTGTTCTGGCCGCCGAACATGTTTGAAAGATCCACGCCAGCTTCCAGACTTCTGTTGTAGAAGGTCGCGAGGAAGGTCAGGATGGCGTTGATAGAGTTCTCATGCCTGTCGTGTAATGACTGAAACTCGCTCGCTTGTCGGTAGAACTGCTGGTTTTGATCCTTCAAGTGCGTGATCATCTGCGATATGACATTCTGCTGGCGCTGGAGCTTTTGTACTTCTTGTCGCAGAGCCGATACCTCGCTCTTTGGCATAACTACGAGATCTGACTTGGCATCTCTGAGCTGTGTCAAAGTCGCTTCGCTCATATCAGGTGATGTCCGTTTCTCGTCGTCGCTGCCCTCTTCTCTCGAATCTGCTCCTCGCTTCCGTTTGTTGGACGTCGACTTGGTCTGCGGTTTTTGAATCAACCACAAGAGATCCTCCCTGCCTTGTCGGAAGTACTCGTGCCAGTAGACGTTGGGATCTTTAGTCTTCTTCTCCGCTGCCTTCATGGAATTCGCATTCAAGCCGACCTTTTTATGGAAACCGTACATGTTGAGTTGCCGCACGAATGAAGCGTAATTGTTGTGCTTGAAGAGTTCTGGTATCAATGTGCGGGCGAATTCGTCCTCGTCCAGCACTGTGAAAGCAGTCCCTTCGTCCGTCCAGCGGATGAGATCGGTGTTCTTGTCCTCGTTGAGGAAGCTCCATAACTTTAGCACAAACGGCGGGATCTGCTTTCGTTTCGCCTGGGCCTCGCGCTTCGCTATAGCCGCTTTCTGGTTCAGCTCATCTTCTTCACCTCCAAGCTCTTCCCATGCTCTTCCATTCGCCTGCACCGGACTCATCCATGCTTGTTGTGGTAGCATAGGACTTCTGGTTGCGAGCTGATGGTTGGTGGGTCTCCGTACAAGCTGATTTGAAGGACTGTTTATGACGTTGTTCGCGATTGCGAAATTATCTGGCTGGACGGGCTGGAACTGAGGAGGGAATAGGGCGGGATCGAATCCAGTACTGTCCATGGCATTGGGGTCGAATTGGGTGTCGAATTGGTTGTTCATGGTGCCGGCTGGCTGCGGGTATTGAAAGCCAGCTGAAGCGAGCGGGATCTGCCCGACGAGGGGAGATTGGGTATTGGGAGATTGTTTGAGGGCGTCGGCGGGAGAGTGCATGGTAGGCGGGGTTTGAGAGCCGCGGCGGTGCTGCAGGGAAGGCGTTTCCTCGCTCTATCAGGCACGAGCTCGTTTGGCGGCTGATGATGAACGAAGCTATGCTCGGGCGTATGCAGGTGGGGTGTTTGGTGTATATTGAGCGGGAGTGATCGCTGTCGGTGAGCCAGTTCAGAACATCTATGTGCAGTCCATGTCGCCGCACATGGGATACAAGACAGTGGGATAGGTGTACGTCGTCCTGCGACTGATATGCAGTGTCAGCGGGAAGAGCGGAGGGCTGGTATTGGCGAGAAAAGTCAGTAACGTTGACGTCGAAGCGGAGGTGGATGAAGATTGCGCCGGCTTGGATTGTGATGCAGCGATTAGTGATAATTGCTCAAGTGAGAATGCTCCTCACTGAATCGTAGCAATTGAGTCACTAACTTCGCAAAAAAACCAAAGAGAGGTGAACGTGGTCAAGCCAGAGATCCTGCAGCATTTTTCCTTCTTGTTCGAAGTGGGCCCTAGACCTCGTCACAACTTGACATGGTTCAAATGATTGACAGATCGGTGTCGTTCCTGATCTGCTCGGACGAGTATCCGGCGTGTGGAACGAGCTATACCGAAAAGTGAAGTAGTCAAGAATTGCTTGACCGATGTGGGAAGGCGGACATGAGATGAAGCCTCCATCTCTCGCTATCGCGTGGCATTGAGCTTATGCAGGAACGTTGCATGCAATGGCCATTTGTCGGAGTCTGTGCCCCACAACATAGCATGCTGCGATCATGTCTCGAAGACCTTGAAAAGTTGGGCTTGTGGAAACAGCATGAGTTGTTTCCACGCCAGGCATGAGGGCAATCCCCAGGCTCACCGCGGATTGCGCTTTGCTGGCATGGACTTGCGGCCGTCGATGAAGGCTTAGACACGCCATTTGCTACCAGTAGGTCAAAGAATGCTACGGTCCATTGATGGTGGCTGTCGATCGGTTCCTGACAGGCACGATTCCGATCGAGAAAGCCACCCGCTCTGTCAGGGACCTTGGGACCAATTCTTCGGTGCAGACACAATATGGTTCAGAAGACCGGCTCCCCGACAGGCAGAGCCCTACAATAGATTTACTATATACTCGAAGATATGTGTGTTGTCGTCCGTGCCCCTTCTATCCCACTTGTCCCCACTCGCTATGCCTTGCACACCCGAAGAGCAATATCTATTCGTCCCAGATGACGGAATTGGTGCCGACCGCTCCAAGATCGACGGTTGCGACGATGCCACCCAGCACACCGCTCTCGATATTACGCTCGATGATGGCCACTGTACCGTCGGTCTGCAACGCCACAGCAGCCAAGGTACCTTCAGGGTTCAGTGAAAACTGACGAGGTTCCCTGCCTCCTGCAGCAGTGAGTCCGAGGAACGACAGTGAGCCTGTGGCCGCATCGATGGACCACGAAGCGAGCGTGTCTGACGGGATGCGAGTGCTGTTGTTCGGGTCGACATTTGCGATCCGGAACAGCTGATCGAAGCGAGACGATGTGTGCAAGGTCTTCTGATCAGGCGAGATCAGAAGCTCGGCTCCACCCACACCAGCAGGCGTGGTGATATTGCCGTAGGTACCTGCAGAAAAGACTTCGGTGAAGGTAAGAGAGCCGTTCGCACGGCTGACCTGGTAGGACGTGACGGTGTTGGCTAGCTCGGAGATGAGGAAGAACCAGGTGGCGTTGCCAGTGTCAAGGAATGCGCCGTGGCGGGGGCCAGAACCTGCGGTAACACGGTATGGGGTCAATGCCGTAAGAGTGGGGTCCCTGTTGATGGCGAAGATGCGGAGAAGGTCAGAACCCAAGTCCGGGACCACGATGAAGGACTCGGTCGGGTCGAGAATGACCTGATGAGGA
Source organism: Elsinoe batatas (assembly GCA_017309325.2). Classification (NCBI taxonomy): domain Eukaryota; kingdom Fungi; phylum Ascomycota; class Dothideomycetes; order Myriangiales; family Elsinoaceae; genus Elsinoe; species Elsinoe batatas. The sequence continues at coordinate 3,495,330 of JAESVG020000010.1, forward strand.
TGAGGGGCATCCTGCCGGGAAGGGACAGGGCCGCGACCATTCTGGGTAAAGGTGAAGTTGTTTATAGACTGAAGCTGACCTTCCTGGATATCGAATGAAGTGACGGAAGATCCAGAGCTGTCATTCTTATGAGCTGAGACCTCAAATGGCCAATGACACGACTTACTAATGTGCTAGGGCGAGAGCTGTCCCATTGGCATACACAATGGAGGACACTGGGTTGTAGAGTGTGCCGACAGTGTCGATGGGCGTAAGTGCTCCAGACTCTGATGTCGAGTAGGAAGTGATGGTACTCCTGCGATTGTTGTTCGCCTCATTGGAGCAGTACACAATGCCAGTCTCGGCGTCCAGCGTATTCCATGATGGATCGACGCCGCATCCTTGGTTGGTCGACGTTACTTCCAGGGAATAAGAGCCATCATCGCCTTTCGTGAGGGACAGAGAAGTGACGTTCCCAGAGTATGAAGTAGCGTACAGATTGACAGCAGAAACAGCGGCCGCAAGTCCAGCAAGCGACAGAGAATGGAAACGCATCTTGAACAACAATAATCACACCTGGTCAAGAGAAGCAAATGACAAGACAAATGCTGACGGCAAATGATACTTAAGTTGTGTCTCCGTCACCGCCATAGCCTAAACAGATCCTTCGTCCATGCCCAAGTGCCTACAAAACTGTGCAACAACCCTAGCCTGTCACATTGATCCAGAATTGCAGGCATGACGGTCCCCAGTCGCGTTTAGAGAGATTCGAAACAACAGATACCTGCCGAATGACCACAGTGGGCCCCTTGGCCGCATGTCCCGTCAAACCAGCCGCCAAGAGGAGAAATCGGCCGACGAAGGTCCGCGGGCCGGACGATCCGAAAGGGCCAGCTTTCGCCGGATGAGTTTTGCAGCACTCAGTGGCCACCACCACACCTGTCGCACGACATCAATTCACCCATACCAAACCCCTCCATCGCCTCACCGTCCCCACCACCGCCCGCCATGGCCATCAACCCGCAAATCACCAACCTGGTGATCATCCTGTACGTCCCGCTTCCCTCCCTCGCCATCCCCATCCTCCACTAACCACCCTTCCCAGCGGCATGATGCAAGTCAGCAAAAAGATCCCCTTCGAAGACCCCAACGTGCTCCTCGGCGTGCGCATCCTCTACGTCGTCTCCAACCTCCTCATCGCCGGCATCTACTACTACACCCGACTCCAAATCGAGAAGAAAAAAGACCGCTCCGTGCTCAAATACGTCGAGCCCGCCCCCATGGGCTCCACCGAAGAACCCAAAGCCGTGACTACCACCGTCTACGCGTATGATCTCCAGCAACTCAGGGCATTGTTCAAGGCCCAGCTGATGGGCGTGGGCATGATGGCTTTCATGCATTTGTACCTCAAGTACACGAATCCGTTGTTGGTGCAGAGTATCATCCCGCTCAAGGGGGCGTTTGAGGGGAATTTGGTCAAGATTCATTTGTTGGGTCAGCAGGCGACGGGGGATTTGAAGAGGCCGTGGAAGCAGAGTGGGGGCCTTATGGGGGCTATGCAGGGGGGTCAGGAGATTAAGACGGATAAGAAGAGTATTGAGGCTGCGGAGAAGGCGGGGAGGGGTGGTGTTAAGGAGGAGTAGAGGGGTGTGATATGGCTTGGGAGAAACAAAGATAGTGGATGGAGGAGGGGACTGCTGTAGATGTGTGTGCTGCAGTCAGCGCGCATGTAATATAGATGTGGTATCGAAGTTGATATTTTGCTGCAAATATGTGTAGGTTTGTGCTTGTATCTCCGCTCCTATGCTGGAAGTCCAGTAGTCAAGAACATGTGAGTCTGACCTCGAAGCAGGTTAATGTAGCATGTCCGACATGCAGCAATCGAGACATTGCATAGACCTCGCGACTGAGATTGCTTTCATACAATATGATTCTGTCGCTCCTCTTATAAGCTATGACACAACTGACTAGATAGCTAACTGGGTAATAATTCATCCAGCGCCGTGCTATGGTACAATATGTTGGCCTTTTTCCTCTCAGAATACCTCATCAAAGCATGTCCAACAAAAGCAGCGCTCGCCAGCCATCCTTAGATTTTTGTCCATCATCGTAGAACCATTACAGCATCATAAACAAAAGACAAATCGGACCGAACAGGAATGATCATGATCGTGTCGCAAGTGTCGGGGGTATCGTAATGGCGCGAGCCGGTATTCGCGCATAGAAGAAGAGACGTACAATCATGAGCGAAGAAGAAGGAGAAGCTAGCCTAGACAGAGCGACTATCCGAACTTCTGGACAGTCGTTTGTCTTTCTGGTAGACATTCTCCGGCACAGTGCAAAACTCCAGTGCCTCAATGTCCGTATCCCATTTCTGAGTCGACAGGCCCTTGGAGTCTTTCCGTGCCAGCTCTAGTTTCTTCGTGACTGCGTCGCTGTATCTCCTGTCGACGGTGCCAGGAGGTCCATCGTGGTCGAATGCGCTGAACGTGGCGAAGCCCCCGAGGGCAGACATCTTGTGCTGCTTGAGCCTGTCGAGGGCTGTTTTGAAGTCGTCGAGGACGACGGTATCCGTCAGACACTTGAAGACATAGGCGAGTTTCCAGTAGGGGTTGATGCCGTCTGGCGAGCCACGGCCGTAGATGACGTGGGTGACGGAGAGGATATCGATGATGATGAAGATGATGGAGACGACCATGGCGATGAGGAGGATCCCAAAGCGTGGTGAAACTTTGATTAGTTCCGTGAGGGAAAAGTCATAGCGACGCTTGATGTTCCAGAGCAGCGAGGCCGAAGTGAAAACCCACCACGGATCGCGGAAGAGAGCTTCCCATGGTCGAGTGTAGGTAAAGAGGTTGTTGATGTTGTTGAAGTAGAGAAAGGCGGAGACCATCTCGATGATCCAGAATGGTTGTGCAGCAATGACGGTCCAGATGTAGATCATGGATGCCTTTCTAGACAAGAATGGCTTGTTCTTCAGCCATGCGATGATGTTATGTAACGTCCAGCTTGTGTTGAGGAATATGCCTCCTGTTGCTAGATACCAGCCATAGTATGGAGGGTCGGGAAAGATTGACGTGCCCTGAACCATGCCGAATACAAGCTGGGATCTGTCAGTCTTGTCCACGAGTAGTGTTTATGCGCTTGATATTGACTCGAGCGCGATGACGTAGACATACCTCGATCAGAATAAGCTTGTGCAAGAGAACTCTCCGTCGCATGTTTGCGACTGTGATGCAAGCCATTATCACCAGACTTCCAGTCATGAAGCCACCCGCCCATGCCTCGAGGGTGAGACCGAGTTCATCGTGAGGTTTCTCAACACCGAGGGTCATCGTGGACACTCAGCCTAGTGTGCTGGACTCGAGCAGGGGGTATAGAGTCAGAGCGCCCCTCGGAGCGGAGTCGTTGGAATCAATATAGATGTTCGTGGTCCACGGATCGTGTCATCCTCGAGCGCAAGAGCGCGGTGTCACAAGTTTGTTGTCTTCCGTAATACGAGGGCTTCAGCTATGTGGCAGGCTCCTTCTTACGCCTCAGCGAGCCTTCAGAGCCGCAGATCAAGCAGGAGGTGCAGCCGTAACAGCGTGTCGGTATGCGCTTACAAAAGTACCGTGCAGGGTTGAAGCTCGAGCGCATTGGATATATATCACAGTCGGTAGCGTGACATGTCAGATCCTGCGGCGCAAAGATTAGCAGACGCTTCCCCAGAACATGGAAAAAAGCGATGCGGGGTTTGATTAGTCTGGACCTTCCCGAGGGTGGAGGCCATTGGTGGCGTCGCAGGAGCATCCGAGAGCCAATGACAAGTCGCAGGTGTCTTCTGCTCTCCTTCGAAGCGAGCTCTCCGAGTCCTTTCTGGTCTGTTTCGGGTCACAAGCGATATACTACCAGGGTCGTGCGCATTTACCCTCGTGGCCTGGCAAACCTTTCGCAAGAAGACAGAGAAAGACCGGTGTGCTAGGCGCGGTGTGTATGGCGCTCTATTGCCAGCCACGCCCAGCTTCAAAATTCACTTTTCGTGGTGTGGTACAGGCGAGGTTGTACCTGTTGTCCGATCCAACGAACGATCCGCATCGATCAGGTTGCTGCACCCAGACTCGTGGGTAAAAGCGTCCGTGCTAAACATGATATGCTTGTGGGGAGCAGATGGGAACGGCAGGGGTAGAGATTCTGATGTGGCCAGACTCGTCTGGTGTGGTCAAGCTCATGTGATGGCTGTCCGTCTCGAGGTCAAGTGACGAGCAAGACCCAGATTATTCACGAACATAGCAACGTGCTTACGCAAAGACTTGGCTGGCCTGATAGCTGAGGCAGCCGCAAAGGCCTTGTCTCATGGCCAGAAGTTGAGTTTAGCAGCAACAATTGTTGGCCGCCCTGACCATCAACTTACGGCCTTCAATTTTGCGCCTCGCCACCAAATTCGGTCTGGTCGCCAATGCTTCTGCCGATACCGTTCGCTGTCGTCCACACATGATCAAAGTTCATGGTAGCTCAAGCAAGCACGCAAAGCACGCTCAAATGCATGCAATATTCCGCGACTATCGACAATTGGCCCACATGGCTGATCCGCCAGAACTCCGCCTTTCCTGCTCAATCATATTCAACGTGCCCCATTTTTGTGGTAAACTACCATCTCTTCTTCTCGAGTCAATCCCCTCGCCACTCGGTCTTTTTCTGGTAGTGATTGCTCATTTTTAGCCCAGAGATCTGCCTGGGCCAAGCGGCCACTCCCTGGCCTCGCATTCGGTCAGCGAAGGTTTGGATACTTTCATCTGTTCTCGTGCTGCCCTTCGTCATGGGATTCATTCAGCTGTGCTGGACACGCATGGATTGTTGTTCCTTTCAAGACTAGCGCATTGCTCTACCAACTCTCTCCTACTGTATATGGGATTTGATAGCACTGACGTCTGTGTACAAGAGGAGGCTGTTGATAAAGATGCTCATCCCTCCTCGTCCTCCCGGCGATGTTGTGTATATCACAGCTGGTGCCCGGTAGGTAGTCGTCCAACCTGTAAAAGCACTCGTCGATGGCTAATCGGCAAAAGCTACCCATACAAGCCATGTTCCCGACAATCATCATACTCTTCGCGACCTTGACCGCTCTGGCCGTGTGTTTACCCCTTGAGCGAGCTGGGATCATCAAGGAGCGAGCACCTTCTGGACCTGTCATAGCACCCAATTTCCCCGACCCAGGGCTGATCAAAGTTAACAATGTCTGGTATGCTTTCGCAACGAGGACAAAAGGCACCACGATCCACATCCAAATCGCCAAATCGACAGACTTTACCAATTGGCAAGTCGTCAACAACGCAGACGGCTCCCAGAAAGACGCTCTCCCTCGCCTTCCTGCATGGGTGAATCAGTCTAATTGGAACACATGGGCACCTAGCATTGCTCAATTGGTAAGACGATCCCCATGCTACCATGCAGGGCGGGGCTGACAACTCATGCAGGGTCCTAACAATTTCATCATGTATTTCTCGGCGACCACAAACACAGACAGCTCCGCCAGGTTCCACTGCATAGGCTATGCAACTGCGACTGTAAGCCACCGACGTGTCATCTTAGCTTGTGATCATGTGCTAAAAGTAAGCAGAACATCGAAGGTCCATACAGTGGACCGGGTACACCGCTCAATTGTCCGTTGGCACAAGGTGGCAGCATCGACCCCACCGCCTTCCAGGACACAGACGGTCAGCGCTACTTTGTATACAAGGTGGATGGAAACTCCATTGGTAATGGCGGTCTCTGCGGTAATACCGTCGAGCCGATCAAATCAACTCCGCTGAATCTGCAACGTGTTGCTGCTGACGGCCACACTTTACAAGGAGATCCCATCCGGCTGATCGATAACCTGGGCATAGCCGATGATGGTATCGTTGAAGCGCCGTCCATTACTAGAACTGCATCTGGGAAGTACTTCCTGTTTTTCAGTAAGGGATGCTTTCTCGACAATACCTACACTGTCTCGTACGCCACTGCCAACTCAGTCACCGGTCCATACCTACGACAGTCACGACCTCTGTTTCAGTCTGGCGATTTCGGTCTCATCGGACCTGGTAGCGCAGATGTCGCTGCTGATGCGAGGCACATGGTCTTCCACTCCTTCAATGGCGATCCAGCTCGTTTCGTCCGAAGCATGGATACTGCCTTGTTGAATTACAACGGAGACACCGTCACGACCTCCTGATTCTGCAACATGTTTAGCGTTTAGCATATTTAACGACACTACCTGGGGTGTCATGGGAACCCTTACGATAACGAACAATAATGACAGAACATCAAGACATAGAGAAGTAGCTTTCAGGCTCGAAAGCAAGGCAATCATGATGCCAAACATATCAAAAGAATGAAAAATTCAGACTCTGAACATTTGTACATCTGTCGACTTGACAAGTGAGTGAGAACAGGGAGGGGCAAGGCTGCGTAATCTGTGCCCCGTATCATCACTGCATTGTCTTCTTCACATCCGTCGTATAAGCCGCGGCTTCATACGCGTATACCATGCTCGATTCTGCTGGCAACCAAAAAGCCTCGGCCCAATCGTCGACGTCCCAGAACATAGTGATTGATTTTCACCGATACCAAACTTTACCATCACCAGGAAAGCCACGTCCCCCATTCGTCGCCGTTGATGCAGATCCCAGCGGAGTGTGGCATCTCCGGACGCCCAAATTGTCTCTGAACGGCCTGGGGAAAGCTTCCGGATCTTCACGTCCGAGATCTTGTGTGTCCGCCGGGACGAGCAGGTTCCAAATAATTGCGGGTCTGGCATGTTTCGCGAACTCATGCCAGCTGTTTATCAGGAGCGTGACATCCATGCCGTTCCTATCTTTCTAGCCCTCAATCCCTTGATTACCTCCGCGACAGCTTTCGACTACAACAACTCCTATCATGGCGGTCGCTGGTGTCAACAGAAAGCAGGTCCTCAAGGTCCTGTTTATATCGTTACTACTTGACCTCGTAAGGAGTATGCAGTCCCCCTTTCAGGCCGCGGCATTGACGATGCCAGATCTCCTTCACCTTCATCCTCCCACTGTTCCCCAAATTACTCGAGTTCTACCGAGGCATCGATGCTGCCCAATCGGACAAGTCCAGCAAGTCCATCCTCACTAGCGTACTCGACGCCTTGAACACATACAAGAACATCTTTGAGCGGCCAATCAACGACCGATATGACATTGTCCTACTCGGTGGAGCCCTCGGCTCGCTCTTCTCCATGTGCCAGGCAGTGGCATCGCCCATCATTGGTCGACTATCAGACAAATATGGTCGCAGAACAGCATTGCTATGGTCGATGATGGGGAACATACTTAGCGTAGCACTTTGGGTGGTAGCCGCTGATTTCCGGACATTTCTAGCCAGTCGCATTGTTGGTGGACTGAGTGAAGGCAATGTACAGATGGCACTGGCGATCGCGACGGACATTAGCGATGAGAAGCAGCGAGGATCCACAATGGCATTGGTTGGAGCAGCCTTCAGTATTGCATTCACTTTCGGACCCGCGCTTGGTGCTGCGCTGTCAAACGTCACACTGGTCGCGAGCAATCCCTTCGCCGCGGCAGCTGGCTTCTCCCTCTTTCTAATCGTCACGGAGACGATATATCTCTACCTTGCGCTACCAGAGACCCACACGATCCAGAAAAGCACAGCCAATGGGCATGCTACTAGCAATGGACATGCGAAAGCAAACGGCAATACCAAGGAGACGACATCAAGCTCCATCAAGCCAAAAGCTGAGCGCACAAACTCCCACTTTATTCTCAACTTTACCCACTTCTTCTTCGTCCTCTTCTTCAGCGGCATGGAGTTCTCTCTCACCTTTATGACCTACGACCTCTTCTCCTATGGCGCGAAAGAGAATGGAAAGATGTTGGGATTCATCGGCCTGGTCGCATCGATCCTACAAGGCGCGGTGACCCGTCGTATGCACCCACTTCGAGTCGTTCAATTGGGCGTCATGTCTTGCACCGCCGCATTCTTCATCCTAGGCAGGCTAGAGACGGAGAAAATGCTTTACGTTGCTGCTGGACTATTGGCTGTGACGAGCGCGACAGTTGTGACAGGGTTGAACAGTTTGAGCAGCTTCGAGGCCAGCGATGACGAAAGAGGTGGGAAGCTGGGGAATCATCGGTCATGGGGTCAGTTGGGACGAGCACTAGGTCCTTTGGGCTTCTGCACGCTGTACTGGTGGACCGGCCGGGAGTATGCTTATGGCTTGGGCGCGATGGGCATGTGTGCGGTGCTGGGACTTGTGCTAGGGGGATTGCAGAAGCCAAAGGCGAAAGTAGCGTAGGAGATGAGGCGATATTGTGCAATCTCAATATCTCTGTGTACATAATGTATGCTACTTTCGGTGCTGCAAACGGTGCAAAATGTGACAATTGGTGCCCCGCGGGATGACGTTCCGGCTCCGGTCATGTCAACTTTCTCTCACTCAATACCTTTCCGTACTCGTTCTGTGCTGCAGAGGTACGACGGGATCTCTGCTTGCCGCGTAGATACTTTTGAATATCCCCGTTCGAGAGGTCTTCTCAGTCACTCCAAGATGGCGGAGCCTCCCCGACCCAGCACGCCACCAAGGCGCACCCATTCAGGTGACATGCCTACCGCCCCTATCACACCCGAACAGGTCCGTCGAATGGAAGAGGCTCGACTGAAAGCGAAAGCCTTGCGCAATCAACAACTCGCTGCTGCTGCTCGAGATAGCTCTTCCGGCCTCAACACAGGCAACAAGCGACCACACAGCGCCCTCACATCCACGCGTGCCTCTGCTCCAAACCAGCGAGATGCTCGTCTGGCCCCCTCAAATGGCCTCTCCTACCCAAAAGACAACGGCATAACCGCCGCGAAGAAGTTCCAAAAGTACGTCGAGTACGACTTCAGCAAGATGACCGACACCAAAGCCGGCTTCCTCACACAAGAAGACGACCCGTTCAACAAAGCCATGGCCCACGACAAGTCAGACAAACCCGAGGGTATGACGCTGAAAGAATGGGAACAACGCCAACTAGTCAAGAAGATGCGAGAAGCCCGCACCGGCCCCTTCGAACCAGGCATCAACGCTCTAGACCCCGAACAAGCCGCGCGCAAGTGTCGCGAATGCGGCAGCCTCGAGATCGACTTCAAATGGGAAGAGGCATTCTCTGTCCGCGTCTGCAACGGCTGCAAAGAGAAGTTTGCAGAGAAGTACAGCTTGTTGACCAAGACGGAGGCGAAGGAGGATTACCTCCTCACTGACCCGGAGCTGAAGGATCCGAACCTGTTACCACATCTGGAGAGGCCGAATCCGCACAAGAGTACATGGAATAACATGATGCTATACCTGCGGTTTCAGGTGGAGGAGTATGCTTTCAGCGAGAAGAAATGGGGTTCTGCGGAGGCGCTGGATGAGGAGTTCGAGCGAAGACAAGGCGAGACGAGGAAGAGGAAGGAGGCAAAGTTCAAGAGTAAATTGGCGGATTTGAAGAGGAGGACGAGAGTGGATGCGTATAAGCGGCGAAAGGCGGGCATGGAGGGGGGCAGCTTTGGGGATACGCTGAGGGGTGGGAAGCATGAGCATGAGTGGGGGAGGGCGGTGGAGAACCCGGAGACGGGCGTGCCGGTGAAGACGTGCGTGGAATGTGGTATGGAGGTGGAAGAGTTGGAGTTCTAGATTGGAAGTGAAGATGGGATGGCGTTTGGGATTGCATGATACCCCTGCTTGATATGTGGATATAGCACTATTCTTATAAGTTTCTCGTTGTTATATGGTGAAGAAGAGAACCGTGATGCAATACGTTGTTATCACAAAGACTATGGACATGCCTAAGCTTCACTTCTGGACCCCTCACTCACTCTCCTTCCTGCATACCATCCGATTTTGACGATACCGGCCGAGAAACGAACACAAGCATACATTCAGTCTGCCTACGAGGACTCAAGGAAACAACAATCCACAGGCAGCCATCGAATATGCAAGCGCGCTCATAGACGGAAGGCATGGACATATTCCAGACTGTCTCCGGCTACATCACCCGCATGGTGTCGGCCGGAGACGGCAATGCTGGCTCCAATGCTGCGAAGATGAAGATCTTGCTACTAGATAGCGAGACAGTATGTCTGCCGGCCATAAGACATGGCTGTTCTGACATGCGCAGGTACAAATTGTATCCGCGGCCACCACGCAATCCGCCCTCCTCAACCACGAGGTGTATCTCACTGAGTAGGTCGCCCGACAAGTCCATACTCGCCGGACTGACGCGATCACAGTCGCATTGATAACCAGAACCGCGAGAAGCTACGCCATTTGCGCTGTCTCTGCTTCCTCCGCCCCTCCTCCGACTCGATACAGTTCCTCATAGACGAGTTCCGAGAACCACGATATGGAGAGTACCATATATGTAAGAGACAAGGGTACGCATACATGACAGGGCTCTGACTGATGCCCAGCTCAGACTTCTCCAACATCATCAAAAAGTCGGCCCTCGAGCGGCTGGCCGAAGCAGACGACCATGAAGTGGTCAAGGCAGTGCAGGAGTACTTTGCTGACTTCTTGATCATAAACCCGGATCTGATGGACTTGTCACTACAGACGCGGCTATGGAGCAACAGCCCGGATATGTGGAATCAGGACTCGCTCACACGATCGACAGAGGGCGTGATTGCTTTGCTGCTGGCGTTGAAGAAGAAGCCGCTCATTCGGTATCAGAAGAATAGCTTCTTGGCCAAGAAGTTGGCGACCGAGACGAGATACCAGATGACGCAGGAAGATCAGTTGTTTGACTTCAGAAAGACGGATACGCCGCCAATACTGCTGATTGTGGATCGAAGAGATGATCCTGTCACACCTCTCTTGACGCAATGGACATATCAGGCCATGGTGCATGAGCTCATGGGTATTCAGAATGGCAAAGTGAATCTGTCAGATGTGCCGGATGTGAGACCGGAGTACAAGGTCAGTAGACACGCAGGAGTGCAGGAGGTACAAGCTGATAATCTCACGCAGGAGGTCTTACTCAATCCAGATCAAGATCCGTTCTTCAAGAAGAACATGTACCTGAACTTTGGCGATCTTGGCCAGAATGCGAAAGAGTACGTGGAGCAATTCGCGTCAAAACAGCAGTCGGGCCACAAGCTCGAATCGATTGAGGACATGAAGCGCTTCGTCGAGGAGTATCCAGAATTCCGAAGACTGTCTGGCAATGTCACGAAGCACGTCACACTCGTTACCGAGCTCAGCCGGCGAGTCGGCGATGAAAATCTACTGGATATCAGCGAGCTAGAACAGAGTCTAGCATGCAACGACAACCACTCAGCAGACCTGAAGAGTCTCCAGCAGCTCATCCAGAACCCGAAAGTCCCGGCAAACAATAAGTTGAGATTGGTAGCGATATATGCCTTACGATATGCATCACACCCATCGAACTCGACGCCCGCTTTGATGGATCTGCTTGCAGTAGCAGGAAACATTTCTCGGCATCGCATCAATCTCATTCCCAAGCTCATCACATACGCACATTCTTTGCAATCAGTGCCACAGAGCGGAGCGATACCAGATCTGTTCCAGCCGGCGTCGATTTTCTCGGGTGCGCGCGACAGATTCAATCGCGGTCTTCGCGGAGTCGAGAATGTCTACACTCAGCACTCACCGCGCTTGGAGACTACTCTCCAGGATCTGATCAAGGGCCGGCTACGGGACGCTCAGTATCCATTCGTGGAAGGCGGCGGAGCTACAAAGGACAAGCCGCAGGATATCGTGGTTTTCATGATTGGAGGGACGACGTACGAAGAGGCAAAGATGGTGGCACAGGTGAATGCCAGCAGTCCAGGGATTAGGGTGGTATTAGGAGGCACTTTCGTTCACAATAGTTCGACGTTTCTGGACGAGGTCGAAGAAGCGGTCGACAGCTGGCCGGAACCACCACCGACCAGCGCAGGAGGACGACTTAGGAAAGAAGTAGGCAGAGCATAAGTCCAAGTCAATGACGAACCAACAATCTGTTACCGGAAGCATGAATCGCGGCACAGGCGGCTGTCGCTAACCTTGACCCAAAGCCTAAACACCGCCTTGGCCCAAGCATAGCGTATCCCATAGGGCTGACAACCTCACTTGATGTTCGTCCTTGATATATGCATCCCGGACATTAGTCTGGCCTAGGAATGAGCTCCAACTGACCGGGTAGTTGTGAGTCCGACATCCCGCGCTGTCCAAGTGCCGTCGCGTCTTTCATCTCGGAGCACCCACCCATCACCTCTGGTCGTCATGCCGGAATCTCGTCCCCGACCAATCATACCTTCAGATCGTGCTTCTATCAGATTTGTCGATCGTTCGCTTGCGCACGCATCTCCGATGAATGTTCGATGAGACATCCCAATCCGATGATTTGACAACAGGCACGATGGCAGCTTTTCGGAAGCAACAGCTGCATCATTAGCTCTGCAGCTTTCCAGACTCTTTAGACCGTCGGGATCAAGTCCGGTAGGTACCTCTGTATAGTCCTTCGATTGTCGCCGGAAGAGTGCTTCGCTAGTCCAAGCCAAATCGCCGGCTCGTCTACTTAGCACGCTGGCAATCCGAATGCTTGAGAATTTTCTGCATCCCACCACACCTGTCCATGCCCGGCTGGCCTGAACCTATCAGCTCGCTATTCCGAGCCATCAACTGGTCAAATCTCTGACGAATAAGGTCGTTCTACTGGTCGAATAGGCAGATTGTGGCTCCATCGACCTGACCAGAGCTTGTCTGGGCCTACAGGGATAGGCAGATGACCTTTCCTGTGAACACGGGTGAGGGCCACGATTTGCCTACTTGGATGCGCACACCTTTCGGGACAATATGGAGTACTTCTGACTCTACTTGCTGCCTTGAAAATGGTTGGGAGAGGGATCATCGCCTCTGGATTTGCTCGTCTTTTCTACTTTGCTATCAGCTCACACGCAGGGATAGATATCCTCCACTACACTACTGCGATTCACCGAGCAATACAATCTGTATTCACAGACTTTGACCTCTCACGATTCGACCCAGCAGCAATGTGCATACGCGTCACCGAAGTTTACGCAGGCTGCAAATGCATCTACTACGTCCATGGCATCGATGCCTGCGCTCAATACGGACGACACCCTGTCGAGGAACGGGTGGTCTATGTTGGCCTGAACTGTCCTCGACACACAAGGAGGCGCGAGCTCCTCTCGGGTGTGGACTTGAATGGTACCACACCTCAACGCCCGGCAGCCCCTCCGATTCAGAACGTGCGGTCGTCCTCCCATGACCAGCACCTGCACCACTTCAGCAGCAAGACGTATACAACAAGTACAACGACTAGCAGTACGTGCAGGAGCGCTCCAGCAGAGATGGCGACGGATGTGATCCGGAGCATCGCACGACGCGGTGCCAGGTTGGACGGTGTCAAGGAACCGGTCTGAAGGATCGAACACTCGCCTTGGGCGATACGCTACCCCTGTCGACATGCAGCCGGAGACGATAGCACTGCATACGTCTGCTGGTCGCTGTGCTGGTCATGTTGCCAACGAGCAGTCTCGCAGCTACATTACGGGCCGTCGATACGGTCAATACGAGAGTTAGCAGTACCTCTCGTCACATGAACACAATGCCACATCACAACTGTCCACACGAAGGGATTCGGTCTGACACGAATCTCTACCAATCGCATAGCAAAGACGAGCTGTGGAAGGCGGTTGCGATCATCGCATGACGCGAGGAATACATGCCAAAGTTGTACCATGCTTTACGAGAGAGCTCTAACGGAGTTTGGGACGATCATGGCAGGCCAGACGCCATCTCCCATGTTGATGATTGGAGAAAGATCATCCTGTCGTTGTTCAAGAGCCAGGCAGAAATCAAGACGGCTCATCGATGGGTATTTTCCGCGGCTTGTCTAGGAATATCTTCTGTCTATAACCTGCTCCGGTCAAACACTGAATCACCGACTTTTGTCGCAACAACAGTCCGCAACAACAGTCCGCGACAACAAATTCGAGGCGTTGATGAGAGTCTCTTGAAGTCAGGTCTTGTATAGGAATACTCGTGGCTCCTACCCATTCCAAAGTTTCGCGGTGAGTACGTCAGCACACCAGTCTGGCTCTACGCTTTCGAATACCGGAACTCCCGCGCACGGATCAAAGATGCCAAAGCTCATACCGCGTCTTATGGCAAGATGTTACAACAACGACTCACCCGGCATCACCACGTTGTCAGACGAACCATGACCAACAAGACACTCCACATGACAGACAACGATCTATATTTCTGTTCTACTTCTGCAAATCCCCCGTCTGCCCCTGCTCAGCCCCATTCGTATCCTCCTCCAACTTCTTCCCATTCACCACCGCCGCCTCAGCCCCAATAACGACATACAACATCCTACACCACTCCTTATCACTCGCATTCCTCCACGCATGATTCGTGCCCCTTTGCACACTCGTATCCCCCCTCTTCATCAACCTCGTCTCCCCTGAATCCAAAACAAGCTCACACTCCCCCTCCAACACAACACCATAATCCAGACTACTCGTCCTATGCATCGGACTCACATGCCCAGGCGCCATAGTCACGATCCTCATGACAGTGCCAGTAGGCACAGCGATGCCAGGACCGGTCTTGACATGTCCCCCGTAGACGGAGAGGTCGGCGTCGTCGGCGAAACTGACGGGGAAGGAAGAGGTGGTGAAGCCGAGGCCGAAGTCGACTTCGCCGCCTTTGATCACGGTGATGGGCATTTCTTCGCCGAACGAGGTGTCGATGATGGCTTTGCCGGCGGGGTCGTGGGTGGTGATGAAGCGTTTGGGGGCGGGGAAGGGGTTGGTGTATTTTTGGGACACGGTGGGTGGTGGGACGGGGGAGGAGTTGGTGGTGTGAATGTTGGGTCGTGGGTTTGAACAGGCTGGAGGGGATGGAGGTGATGGTATGGGCTGCTGGGTGAGAGAGGGTGATTGAGAGCAGAGTAGAGGGTTTGGCGGCGAGGTTGTGTATATACTGTAGCTACACATGCTTAATGCTCCCCCGCGGTGGTCCCCTACACTTTTTGACTCCCGATGTGGAGGAGGGGGGAAACCCCACACCGCGTCGGGCCATTGGAGGCCGATTGCATGTGGGCGGATTAGACTTCATCATACCTATCACTGCCTATACTGGTGTCAAACACGCTGAAGTGGTTAATTCTCACTTGGAAGAATGAGATTGATCTACAATCAACGTGCGGCTCTTTGAGAATTCCGCGCAGGCTGAGTTGCGGTCTCAGTCTTGCCACCATCAATTATTGCACTCCTTCCGACTTTCACGTCGTAGGCAAGCGTGCCCTCCTGCAATGCTACCTCGATGCTATCACCAGAGGACCCTATCCTATTCCTCATGTCGTCAAAAGCATGTTCAGTATGCTGCCCGAGTCTATTTCCTGGCGCTTTGGCCACGAGGCTCACAATTGACTTTGCTGACACCGCTATCCGGCTCTATCCCGTGGCTTGATTTGCTGGTGGTCGACTAGTGGTCATCTAGACGGAGAGGCTGCAATTTGAAGTCCCATTGATAAGCGCTGAACTGTGCCGTCGCTTACTTACGAGGTATGCGCCACAAGACGCTAGCATGGCACTTGTATGGTATGTCTTCACTCTTGCAAACATTCTTGGTACTCATGCCGTCGCACTGGGTAGTGACTGCGGCTCGGCTTGGCCACTACACTCGCAGTCGATCATTTAGCTACCTCCTTACTTCACAACATGGACAAGATCTCGCTGCACTAGCCACGACTTAGCTTACCAGAGTATAGCAACGCAAACAAAGTTCAGCCAAAACTTTTGACACCTACGCCACGCCACTTATCAACCACTGATTCAGCTTTGCATTTGCGGCGCAGCACCGCCTATGATGACTTCTCCAACCAAAGCTTTGCTATCTCTGGGCTTCTCAAATCATGCTTGAGGTCTCACGTAAGTACTTCGACCCAAGCCAACTCTTCTCTCCCATCTTTATCGCTCATCTGCTCGCTGTCGCCTCGCCCCTAGTTTCGCCCAAGCATCCTTCGTTTACCCCCCCCTCAACCATCGCGTCACCATTTCCCCAACCCCTCTCGCAGCGTCCCCTATCTGCGTCCAACGCACCAACCTCCCCATCCCCCTCCCTAAGCCCTTCCGTCTACTCCCCCCTCCGCCCCCTCCTCAACATGGCCTGCTAACCCCTACCAGGCTGCTACGTCCCCCTCACCTACCCAACCCGAAATCTCTGCGCCCAGTCCGGCGGCGTGTACTACATGCCCCTCCCCTGCGATCCGGCGGGGTACTCTTACTGCGTCACGACGAACCAGAAGGCGCTGGGAGCTTCGTTTAAGAAAGCTGGGTATAAGAATATAAAGTGTTTGAGGAATGTTAGTAAGGGGGAAAGCGGAGGTGGCGGGGCGAAGAGTGGCGGGGGGGAGAGCGAGAGGGGGAAGGGGTTGGTGGAGGGTTGTTGGGGTGGGGATGCTAGTTGGGGCGGTGGTGGTTGGGGTTTGAATTGACACGGACGATGTGGCGGATCACGAGCAGGTTGGTGAGGCGCGGATGGTGGAGAGCTTGGTACAATTTGATGTTTCATGGGCCACGACACGGTGTATGGGCTAGGGACACATTCGTGATCTGAAACCAACTGCGAAGGGTGGCAGCGAGATGGGAACTGCTAGCGTTTCATTTGTGGCATGATGCAACACGTCAGCTGTACCCTCGATCTATGTTGACGCTTGTGTCGACGTGCTTGCTGCAGCTCGTTCAATCTCCTACAATCTACGACAGAATCCTAAAGATGGGATACTCATCCCCCCTCTCCAACGGAATAATATTAAACGCCACAAAACTATCAATATTCTCCGGCTCCAACGCAATAAACGCCAATCCCGCATTCTTCTGCCTCGTACTCACCAGGAAACTGCCACTGGGCAGACTCACCTCCCTTTCAAACGAACTCGTCGTCACGGAATTCAATACCGTGCCCTCGTAGATCACGTCTTCCAGCACACTGCTCGTGATGTTCAGCGCCTCCACTGTGCCTCTGTACTCGTAGTCCAACTCCTGCACTTCGAGACCGAAGTTGCGTAGTTTGGCTACTACGTCGAACCACGTGCGTGGGATGAGGTAGGCTTCCGGCCTCGCACGCGTGAGGTTTGCCACCGAGGGGGTGGTCTCAAAGAAGTCTACAGGTACCTGCTCGATGTTGCCGGTCTAGCGGTTGACTAAGGTGAACGTGCGGTTAGTGCGGGTATAGTAGTCCGTCACGACAATGTCGGCGTTAGAG
Source organism: Elsinoe batatas (assembly GCA_017309325.2). Lineage (NCBI taxonomy): Eukaryota > Fungi > Ascomycota > Dothideomycetes > Myriangiales > Elsinoaceae > Elsinoe > Elsinoe batatas. The sequence goes on from JAESVG020000010.1 coordinate 3,512,575, forward strand.
GAGATAAAGTCTGCGCGCGCGGACTCGATAGTAGAGAGGACTATGTCGAAGTTAGCGCGGGCGTATTCGAGAGCAGATTCGAGTTTGATCAGGCTGGTGGCGACGCAGCGTTAGAAGTGTTAGTCGGCGAGGCGGATGCCGCGTAGTTCGAAGAGGAAGGAGACGGTTTAGGTCAAGCTATAGGCGTTGCGGCCTGTGCGGGCTTCGGTGACGGCTTCTTCGAGAACGATCCGCGAGCCGGGAGTTGAGTTGCTAGTGCCGGTCACGTATGGCTCCCAACGCAGGCCGTTGGCGACAAGGTTGGAGCCGATGAAGGGGATGAAGCCGTCGAGCAGGAGATCGCGGATGTCAGGGTGGATATTGGGGTTGATACCGCCAGAGATGAGGGCATCGGCTCCGGGCTGGTAGTTGCCGCCGTAGATGGTAGGTGCGGTGAATTCGTGCATGTCGATGGAGATGTGCGGGTTGTAGTCCATGAAGACCTGCTTGATGTCTCGCGATTGTTGGCGGGCTAGCTTGATATGCTCGCGGTTGCCGTCAAGATTACATGCTAGAGCACGCTGGAAATATGAGACTCCATCTGGATTATATCGAGGCAGAATCTTGATATCCAGACGCTCAAGCAGTGCGGCTGTGAATGTCTGGTTGCGGTCGAGCTTGCCCAGAAGAGCAGCTACAGATTGATCTGCAGCCGGCTCGTTGCCATGGATCGCTGCCTGAATGTAGACCTTGAGCTTGGTGACATTCCGAGCTGTTGAGTCCGCATCGGACAAGAACAGGTATGGGATCGAGCGTCCTTCTTCTGATCGGAAGTCGGCGGCCTGATATGTCAGCCAGTCATTTCGATCGGCCAGATTTCTGTAGAAGTAGTCTGAAAAGATCAGTACCTTGCCGCGATACAGGTAAATCCAGAATCAATCTTACCAAGCTCCGTATCGCTTGTCGGACCTTCCGTACCATTCCGCCATCCCGCGGGTAGGGTGTCCGGATTCGTAAACGCAGGAGATAGAAGCTCAATGTCCTCGAGCTCGGGAAAGGCTCTAGACACAATCTCGCTGTCTCGAGAGACAGAGAGGTAGTTCTCGCCGTATGTAGCCTGCCCGCGAACGAGAGGAAGACCCAAAAGCAAAGCCCGCACAAGGCTAGAGGGAGGGGAAACGCGCATTCTGAGCAGAGATGGACGCCAGTCTAGCTTGAACTTGGAAGAGAATCTACTTACCACAAATACTGACACTGGGGGCCTTTTGAGCTATTCCAGCTCAACCAGATCTGTCGTCATGGTTGAGCTAAACAATCATGCTATCTTGACAGGTAGAACCGTCTTGGTATTGGAGCTCGAATGCGGACTTTATCGAGTACAGCATAGCAAAGCGGGGTCCTGTACATGGTCTCCATGAGGGATAGAGATGAGGATAGCTCGTTGAGGAAGGTAAAGTGCTTGTCGGAACCAAGACGAGGTGCCGGAGATGGGCAGGAAGCTTGGCCGCGAGTCGGGAAGAGAGGAAATGGGTGGTGATGCCATGGGCCAAGAAGTTGATCCGCTGCGTCCCCCGCTTTGAAGTCTTGAAGGAGAGACGGTCGGGGATTGAGAGTGATAACGTGATGGAGGAGATGCATAGATACAAATGGCTCACCAGCACAAAAGTCAATTCTGTTGTACGTGCTGAGTCAGCTGAGGCTTGGCACGTCAGCACGCTCAGTGACCGGAGTACTGAGAGGTCTTGACGTTGAGATCGATAGATGAGAAAAACTGAGATAAAAAGGTGGTAACTATCTAAGTGACAGAGGGTCGACTATATATAGAGTAATAAGCTAGTCAAACAACCGGTAGATCTCCGGATATTACGTACTCGATCGAGGATGAGGATCGAGGTATAATACTCCCCCTAACGGTGATTTACCGTGTTATTAGTTGTGTTCGTAAAGCGATATTATCTATTGTCGACTTATGGACCTCTATAAAGCTATAACGGCGTAATTGTAGTATTCTAGCTATTGTTGTATTATCTAGAAGTTGCTATTGTCGTGTTAAATAGATATTAGTAGTCTAGCTATTATGATTTCTCCCTCTTCCTTCTAGATTACCTTCTTCTATCTTCTCGTGCGTAACAGGTTATTAGTGTATAACTAGTAAGGTTAAGGAGGTTACTTAGGAGGATCTATTAGCTGCCTTACTAGTTGAGTAGTTAGATTCGGAAGGTAGTAATAGTAGTTAGGAGGATATAATATAAATTAAAGAATCTAGTGAATAACGTAGTAGTACTATAATAAAGGAATATAATAAAGAAAACGTAGAAAGCAGACAGTAAGTAGCATAGTTGATTACGACTAGTAAGATAGAAGGTTAATTGCGTCTATTCGTTAAGATATCGAGACTTAGAAAAGAAGAAGAGAAGCTAGTGTATAAAACGCACGTAGTATCGAGGGCGGAGCGGCCGGAAGCCCGGGCCGCGATGCCGAGATTACGTGACTAATCCTGAACTAGACCCTAGCTCGTATCTATCTCGCATTACTTAATCCTAAACTAGACCCTAGCTCGTATCTATCTCGTATTACTACCCCCCCTCTTAAGCGCGTTTACCCTTAAACGCTATCGTATATTATTCGTTAATCCATTTTAGCTGCGGCTTATCGGTGTAAGAGTCCAGGTAATTACGTAGCACGTCGGCTGCCTCTTTAAGGTTGTCGATTAGGTACTAGGTAAGATTCTCCGGATATCCTTTCTAGCTTACGCAAGCGACTAGCTTACTGCGTAGTATACGCACGTCGATTACGTCTTCTACTTCGTATTCCTCTTTACTCTTAACCTTAATCGGAGGTAGTTCTTTAAAAGCTTAGCCTAGTAAGGGATTGTTCGGATGCTTAGTAAGTAGGTCGGCGTAGAATACGGGGTGAATACAGCGTAGAGCGGCCAGTAGATCTAGCTTATATAATAGGGGCGATCGCTTTTCGAGTATCTTATATAGACTAACCCTTTTTAGTAATAGCTTAGGATTCCTGTGTAGGTAAAGGTTCTTCGTCGACAACTAAACTATATCACCGATTTCGAACTCGATCGGCAGCTAGTGCCTATTTACTTATTCTACTATCCGTGACTACGTAATAGCGAGGTTCTTCTTAGCGATAGCTAACTCCTCTTCTAGTTGTTTAGCTAGGGCACAGATATCTACTTCGTTTAGCTTAGCTCTCGTAGATAGAGCATTAGCCGGCAGTTAGAAACTAAGTCTTAGCTTATACCCCTTAGTAACCTCGAACGGAGATAGCTTAGTGCTTTCTAATAGGCTAACGTTAGCGGAGAACTCTACTACTAGGAGAATAAGGGTCCAGTTACTGAAATGTGTAGCGTAAGACCGGATTACTCGTTCGAATTTGCAGTTTATGACCTCTAACTAGCCGTCTATTTAGGGGTAACCGGCGGTAGACAACTTAGCTGTTATTTTCAGGATCTAGTATAGCCTCTTCTATACGTCACTAACGAACTAAGGGCCGCGGTCCGAGGTAATACTATCTAGTAACCTATATAGCTTCTAGACGTAAAAGAACATTAGCTTAGTAGTCTCGAATGCCGAGGTACCTTCGTTTCTAGAGAAGCAAGGGATAAGGTGTCGTTCTTTGCTAAGGCAGTTAACAACGCATAACACAGCATTATAGCTGTCTACTAAGGGTAAACTAGTGACGAAGTCTATCGTAATATACTGCTAGGGCTTTTACGGAATAGGTAATAGTAATAGAAGACTAGCTAGTAGACCGTGGCGAGCTTTTAATCGTTTATAGTCGTGACAATAAGCGATGAACCTTTTAACGATGTTGTTATAACCAGGGATATAAAAGGTGGTTTTAATTATAGCTGCTGTTTTAGTTGCTCCGGCGTGCGCGTAGTCCTTTAACATATACACCTCTTAGATGACCTTAGTTACTATTAATAAAGGTACGAACAACTTGCTAGCGTGCTATAACATCCCTTTACTAATAGTAACGTTAGTCGGCGGTACCTATCTCCTTTTTAGGAAGGCTCCTGTTATACAGTAGATGCCTCGAGCTAACTTAAACTTAGCGTCGCGGAGGTTAGCCTTAGCTACCTTATCGAAAAGGGGTGAAGATTCTTCTGTAGCTAAAATAGATGCTATATAGGCGTCTAGCTTACGAGGCGAAATCGGTGTCCACTTTAGTGATAGAATAGGTAACGAAGTAGACGGCGAACTAGATAGCGAACTAGATTTTAGTCCGGCTTAAAGGAGTAATTCTATTCGGATACGGCCTAGACTAAGTTCGTCGATGATACGTTAGTCGAGCACCTTATACGGCAACAACGTCTAATGGAGATTAGGGTCTTCTTTTAATCGTAGCATATCTCCGTTCCTTCTAGTAAGTGCGTCCGCTTTACTATTAGCGGCGCCAGGTCGGTATATAATCTTAAAGTTAAATTACACAAGGTGGAGAGCCTAGCGTACTTAACGGCGTAAAAGCTTTTAAGTCCTCATAAAATGCATAAGAGATTAGTAATCGGTAAGGACGTAGATAGCCTTATTAGATTAAGTGCTTATAAGCTTAGGGGTCTACTCCTTAAAGGCTTAGACGATAGCTAGCAGCTCTTTATTATAGATAGCGTAGTTACGTTCGGCTTTACTCATAGACTTACTAAAAAAGGCAACAGGCTAGAGAACGTCGTACTCGTCGTACTACGACAGGATCCTAGCGGTAGTAGTATCGGAAGCATCGGTCTCGACGACTATCTACTTTAAGCAATCGAAGTGCGCGAGGATAGGTGCGCTCGTAACGGCGTACTTTATGTAGTTAAATGCGGCGGTGCATTTATCGTTCTAGGGTAATATGTCCTTCTTAAGCAGGTTATTTAGAGGCTTAGCGATGGTACTAAAACCCTTAATAAACCGACGGTAATAGCTATAGAAGCTAATGAAACTTCTAACCTAAGTGGTGTTACCGGGGGCTAGCTATTTCTAAGCTCTAATAGCTTCTACCTTCTTAGGGTCCATTTTAACACTATCTCGGCCGACGATGATACCGAGGTACTTTACCTCCGTAAGGTAAAACTCGCTCTTCTTAATATCGGCGTTTAGGCCTAAATCGCAGAGTCGATAAAGCACTAGCTTAATGTGCTCGGCGTGTTCTCGTCGAGTACCGTTAGTGTAAATAAGGATATCGTCTAGATAGATCGACATAAACCGTTCGAGCATGTCGATAAAGTTGTAATTTATGAACCTCTACTATACGGCGGGGGCGTTAGTAAGGCCGAAGGGCATCACTAGCTATTTAAAGTTGCCTATTCGTATAGAGAACGTAGTAAGGTCCTTACTGTCGACGGAGTTACGGAGACGATAAAAGGCTTAGTAGATATCGATCTTACTAAACTACTTAGCTTTACTTACGCGCGTAAGTGTTTCTTCGATAAGGGGTAGCGGATAGACATCTCGTTTAGTAACCTCGTTAAGGCCGCAGTAATCGACGTAGAGACGGAGTCTACTATTTAGCTTACAGACGAAAAGGATAGGTAATAAGTAGCTAGCCGAGCTTAGGGTAACGAAGCCTTTATCGAGGTTTTCCCGGATGAAATCCTCTACTATATTAAGCTCTTTAGGAGATAAGCGGCGCAGGGGTTCGGTGCATAGTAACTTAGCGCCTTCCTTCAGGGTAATACAGTTATCGAAATCTAGTCGATGCAGCAGCAGAGTGTTAGATTACTCTTTAGAGAAGACGTTAGTAAACTCTCGTAACTCTTCTAGTAGGACGACTAAAGGGTCAGGTTCCGGTTCGGCGGCTATACGGCAGTGGTCCTCGATATCCTTTATAGAGATTATAAAAACCTCATTTTCGCGGTATTTAGCCTAGGAAGTAAAAGCTACGGCGCTAACGAAGGCGATAAGCGGTCTATCTTGTTTAGTATTACTTACGTAGGCTAGTACGTACGAGAACTTGTTTATTAGCTAATTGCTATAGGTGACTAGTTTAAACTCCCCCTAGTTTAGCTTGAAATTCGACCTAAGAGCTAGTGGTCGATACGGTCTATTTCGTCCTAACTCGGTAGCTACGAGAGTTTCTTTAATTAGATACGGCTGTTACTACTTAACGATAGTCGGTGAAAATTCTTCTCTGTATGTGACTTTACCGTGTTCGTAGTCGATATTAGCCCTGTTAGCCTTAAGCTAGCCGAGGCCGAGGATAATGTCGAAACGGCCGATATCTATAATACAGAAGGTAGTAAGGGTGTTTAGCTTACTAGAAATAGTAGTAGTAAGGGAGACGCTATAAGTAACTTATTTAGTTAGAACACCGTTATAGGCCTAGAGCTAAATAGGGCTAGCTAACGCCACGGGGCAGCCGAAAGTCTTTAGCTTATCGAGAACGTTGTAGTTAACTACGGCGCCGATAAGTATACTAGTGTCGATAAAGGCTTAAAGAGTGATAGTTCGTTTATAGTTATAGGGGTCGTAGATAGTAATAGGAGTTATAATAGCGGTAACGTTGTAAGTAACGACACTATTTAGCGTTTATACTCCTCCGGATCTATCTCGAATAGCCCTTATTCTACTAGAGGAGGGGACTTGTTCTCCGGCTACTCGTTTCCCTAGTTAGACTAGTTAGCTAACTCGTAATCCATCTCGGGGTCAAACTAGTTCTAAACTAAATCCAGTTCGTAGGCCGAACTAGAATCGGCTTCTAACTCGGCTATACAGTGCTAAAGCTACTATATCTCCTTTATAGCGCTAATAGCGCGAGGGAGACAAGTAGCGGCGTAAGTAGCCTTCTTAGAGGCGCTAGCTATACACTTCGGTGCGATATAGCCTAGCTTACTATATACGAAGTAGACGAGTGTTTAAGGTAGGCGGAAAGGCTACGAAGTACCTCTAGCGATAGGGCGGTAAGTAGCCGGAGCAGTAGGCGTAGAGGTTAAGTAAGGCACGCGAGTTAGAGCGCTAGCGACGCGAGTTATAGCTATTACGGGGCGTAGAGCCTAAGTACACTTAGCGATAAGGTTGTTCTAACAGATGCTATAGTCGGTAGCGCGAGCTATAGTAATAAAGGCGGCGAGGTTATCGGGGTGAAAGTTAACTAGGGCATTACGCAGCTCGGCGGATATCTTCTAACGGATTTAGTATAGCTACTCTTCTTCGGCGATGTTAGCGCGAAGAGCGTACTTATTAAACTCGCCGATAAAGGAGTCGAAGGTGTTATTACGCTAAAAGAGGCTAGCGAATTAGATACGCATAGTAGCCCTGTAGTCGGGGTCCTTATAGCGCTAAGCTAAAAGGGCAAAGACCTCGTTAGCGTTAAGGATCGCACTGTAAGCCGCGTCTATAACGAGGGTGTAAGCGTCTCCTAAGAGGCGCGAGTAGAGATAGGCGAACTTGTTGACCTTCGTAGAGTAATAGTCCGCATTAGAAAGAAGCTTGTTCTACATCTAGTGCTTAAAGACATCGAACTGTTCTAGTGTACCGTCGCTAAAAACGGCAGGGTCTAGTAGCTTCTCTAATAAGGGAGAGCTATATATAGAAGGGGTCGGTGTACTACGTCCTATCTCGGCCTTAAGATAGTCTAGTTCGGCCTTAAGCTCTTAGACCTTAGCTAAGTGACGGGCGGCTTAGGCAGTAGCGCCGTCGGCGTAGGTCTAAGATGCATCTAGTTCGGCTTAGATGTTACCGACCTAAGCCTATGTAGTACTTACTTATACAGTCTACTCGTTATAAGAGGATTCGACGTAGTTAAACGCGTCCCTTAGTGCCTAAATACTATGCTCTTCCTATAGCTTACTAAGGAGTACAGCGTCGGGGAGGGCGAATAGATCGTAATAGAGTGAACTAATAGGAGCGTCGTTGTAGTCGGAGGTAGGTTATAGTAGCTTACTTTAGTAGCGCTCTTCGTCGCCGGGGTTAGGTCGAGCTATAGCTCGGTGAGGTTAGTCGTAAATGTAGTAAAAGTTAACGCGTAACAAAGGGGATATCTGAAAATTTAGCTAGCGGCCTGCTTCCTTCTTAAGTCGTCGGTGACTCGACTTATTGCCTTCTTTTTATGTCTTCGGTATTCGCGGTATTAACCTGTGTAGCGGCAGCGAGGATCTATTATAGTATATGCGGGAACTGCAATCGTAATGCTTCTTCTTCTTCGTAACTTCTTTGGTTCTTCGTAAGTAGTTGTTAGTAGTTACGCAAGTAGCAGGATAGCTAGATATTTCGATGGCTCTATCGCTTAGTCGCAGGGGTTACGAAGTCTCGATATAGTAATTACGACTAGCAAGATAGAAGGTTAATTACGTCTATTCGTTAAGATATCGAGACTTAGAAAAGAAGAAGAGAAGCTAGTGTATAAAACGCACGTAGTATCGAGGGCGGAGCGGCTAGAAGCCCGGGCTACGATGCCGAGATTACGTAACTAATCCTAAACTAGACCCTAGCTCGTATCTATCTCGTATTACTTAATCCTGAACTAGACCCTAGCTCGTATCCATCTCGTATTAATAGTAAGGAGTAACTCGAAGTTAGTTTAGCTTATTAGTTTAGCCTATTAGTTTGCCTTCTAACTATCTAGTAGTTTAATAGGTAACCGAGGCTTAGTAAGGGGATCTACTAGTTATTAAGTAGTCGGCATAAACTCGACGTCGATAATGCCTTTCTTATACTTCTCTCTATAATAGTAATTACGGAGGTTAATATAACAAGAACGACAGTAATTATCGTAGTTCTTAACGAGCTTAATAGCTAACTAATTATCGACGAGTATAGTTGTACGTAGTTATTAAATGCGAATCTCTTATAGAAGGTTCCTTAGCTACTAGATCTCCCTATAGGTCTCTAATAGAGCAAGGTATTCGGCCTTAGTAGATAATAGAACAACGTCTAACTAGAGTTTCGTTCTCTAAATAACTAGTACTCTAGCGAGAAGTATTAGCGAGCTAGAGGTAAATCGAGAGGTATCTAGATCGCTAGCGAAATCTACATTAGAATAGTAGGTTAGTTTCCCCTTAGTAAAGATAAGGCTATAATCTAGAGTGCCCTTAAGATATCGCTAAACTTGTTTAGTAGTAGTAAGGTGTTTAGTAGATAGATTTTGCAGGAACTATATAAGGTAATTAATAGCATAACTAATATCAGGCCGTGTCTAGTTAGAGAGAACTTATAGTTTACCTATCTACTAGTTATACTACTTCTAGTAATTAACTAAGTGTTTTTCGGTGCTAGTAGAGAGTAGTTAGTCGAGGGGACAAGGTGCTAGTTTATAGTCTACGAGTTAGTGTTTATTTAGCTTATCCTTTGTGTAATGAGATTAGGATAGCTTAGTTAAGGTTCGAGAGGTAATAATCTCGATACCGAGAAAGAGGTTGCTATTAACTAGTTTAATTAGGTAGCGCTTCCGTATATCTTAGACGAAACGATCTAGTCGAGCTTACGAAGTAGCGAATATCTAGAAATTATCGACGTGTATAAGGACGAGGAGCTTACTGTCCTTAGAAACAAAGAGGTAGACATTACTTATAGTGCATCGGAGGCCAAGTTTTGTTATATAAGCTACGACGTCGTCGTACTAGAGTGCTATAGATTACTTTAGGCCGTATAGGCCTTTAGTGACTATAACGACCTCACCGAGATAGCTATAACTCTATAGAGCGTAGATATAGAGTACTACGTCGAGGTCTAGATAGAGAAAGGCCGTGGTCACGTTAATCTATACTCGTCTCTAGCTGTTAAGTATATAGACGGTAATTAGGACTCTACCGGTTACTACACGAGGTATTAGAGTAAAGGTTTCGAAGTAGTTAACTCCCTAGCGTTAGGTAAAGCCTCTAGTAGTCTATCGAGACTTACGCTTATCGATAGTGTAATTAGGTAGTAGTTTAGTCTTATATACCTATTTGCTAGTTATAACTGTTCTACCTTTTAGTATGTCTAACTGATTTTTGAAAACAATGGCCTTAGTACTACGTAGGGAGTTAATTTCTTTATCTATAGAGGCTTTCTAGAGTGCTCTATCTAGTCGTAATATAGCATCATCGTAGGAGGTAGAGTCTATAAGTTCTATAGCTACGGCTCCGGCAGCGAAGCGTTTATAGTCGTTATTAATTAGTCCTAATACTAATCGTTTACTACTAGCAAGTTAACGAGGTTAGAGTAGTTCTATAAGGGTGTCGCCGGCGTCGTTATTGTCGCTAAGAGGCTTAGAGTCACTAAGAGGCTCTATCTTAGGAGCTTTAGGCTCGAAGGAGAGTAATTTAGGACTAGTAGGTCGTATCTACGTGTTAGATTAAGCTATTTAAGGCTCTAGTTAGTATTAAGCCTCGGCTTAAGCTAGATCGTCTAAATCCGTACTTAAAGGTAAATTTTAAGGTACTATAGGAGTATCTATAGTAGTAGGTTAAGCTAAGTTCTCCCCCTAAAGGGTAACTAGTGCCTATTTAGCCTTTAGATTAGATTCAGCAGAGCGTAACTCTATATTAGATTAGTAGCTTAACTAATTCTCTAATTAAGCTATTAGTTCGTGATAGAGACGTTACTAAGGTTAATTAGGCTACGTAAGGTCTAGTGTAATAGTAGTGTATAGTAACGTATAGAGCTAAGCTATCTATAGGCTAGATAGGTTAATAAACTAATAGCTGCCTTCGTTCGAAATAGCCGGAGGCTATACGGATATACTATAGAGGGCCTACGTTACGTAACGGGACTATCCTAGCTCTATAGGACTAAGCTTCCCCTTATAACTATCCCCCCCTTTATGGCTACTGCCCTTAGTAGCTGTCCGTCTCTTAAGCTGTTCTTTGCCGCATTCGGTAATCGTAACTATAAAGGTAGTAAGCATTCTCTTTATTAACTAGGGGAACACTTAGTCTACGTTGTTTCTTTATTTAACTTATCTAATATCCGTCCTTAGTAACCTCGTTATTTACGAGGCTATAGTCCTTTATTAGTAGCTTTACCTCGAAGTAGTGCTAGCCTTACTACTAGTTTACGACATGTGCTAGCGTTCGTTCGGTATCCGTATAGTAGCCGTATAGCTCCGGTGCGCTAGCGATTAGCGTATATATAACCGCATTTCGACCTCTATAACAACAACTTCCATGGCGACGACACTTCTAAAACTTTAACCCGCTACTCGCTTTATTGATGCGTTCTTTGTTGTCGACTAATATATCATCCTCGTACTTTATACTTCTCTTTCTTTATTAAACCTCTTAGCGCTTACTTTTCTTACCGCCGTCTAGCTCCCTACTTCGTTAAATATCTTCGTTTTATTAATTAGATATCTTTAGTTATAGCTAGCTCCGATTCTTATGTTTACTCTTATAAGCGCTATGCTTACGCAGTTAAAGACAACCTCGTCGGTGAGTCTACGGCACCTATATAGTAAGGCTATAGTGTACTAACGTAGGTAGACACTACTTACGATAGCGCGCCTAGCAAGGCGTGCTCCTATTATAAGAAGATAAGGTAGGCTTGCCGCCTAATCGACAACCCGGCGCTATAGAACTTAGTCGATGTAGCGTACGCCGCCTTCGTAAAGGTAGATCGACACTGTCTAGATTCTACTAAGACTCGCTCGGTAGACAAGAAGTCCGAGCTAGATATAGAGGCTACAGTAGTATAGTCTACGATTCGGTTATACCGAATTACTAGTAGTTAAGCTACTACTCTGCTAGACTTGTCCGCGTTATTAGGGGACGCCCTAATACGTGTATAAGTCGACGAAATCCGGCGCGTGTGTCTTATACTCGAGGAGAGCGTAGGCCTCTTCCGCTCCGTAAGTGTAACGTCTAGTGTTACTAGCGCCTTACTAATCGTATATAGTACTTATCTAGTTCTACTTCGCCCCCTACTTCTTCCTTCTCTACTCCGCTGTTATTAATACCCCGTAAGCGTTCCGTACTAGCTCTATAAGAGGAGACTCCTCTTACTAAGAAATCTAAGACTACAACGCCTAAGAAGATAGCGACGCTAAAGTCTAAGACTATAGTAGCTCCGGCTACGGAGGCCGCTAAGACGCTAGCTCGGAGAGTAATACTCTCTAGGACAATAAGGAAGACCTCTACTAAGGTAAGCACGACTCTAAAGACTACTAAGGTAGCATCCTTTCGCTCGCGACTACGAGCCGGTACCTAATTCGCTGTAGTAGCCCCTAATAAGGGGACCGCCTCTTCCGACACTATAGTAGCCTCTAATAGGAGGACTATACTCTCTAACCCTATAGTAGTAGCTTCGTTATAGTCCCGTCGGTTTAGTTGTTTAGTAGGGGAGGAGGTAGCTCGTCGTAAGGGAGAGTAGGCTTAGGTAGCTTATAATTATAAAGACTAATAAAACCCCTTGCCTGCCTTATCTTAGCTATGTTCTCTTCGTACTATTACTACGGGCTCTCCGACCGATCTCCGCCTAATAGTCTATTACGACTTTAGTAGTATTATCTAGTGCCTCCTTAGGTTCCTAGGTAGCTTTAGAAAGTAGGTATCTCTTCTATAGTACCTTTAACATAGTCTATCCCTTCCGCTAATTATGCTCTAGGATCCTTTCTACCTTATATTCTATGTTATCGTTAATGTTAATTAGTTCTAGAGAGGGTATAGAGTCTCCGCGGCCCCTTACTAGTTCTAATAGAGACACATAGAATACGTTATAGATACGGGAGCCTTTAGGCAGATCTAAGCGGTACGCTTAGCTACCGACTCGATCTAATACCTTAAATAGTCTAAGGAACGTTAGTGCTAGCTTCTGCTTAGCTACCTTTAGTCTTAGGTTCTTAGTCGATAGTAGAACTCGATCTCTAACATTAAATAACATAGCTTTATGTCTCTTATCGTAGGCCTACTTCTACTACTCCTAGGCCTGTCGCTAACGCTCTTCTAAGCTCTTCCTAAGATTTGTGAGGGTCGCTACTCTATCGTAAGTAGCTAGTACCCTCCTCGGTAGAGTCCGCTCTCGGGCCCTATTTAGATCCCCTACGGGGTCCTTACTAGAGTAATATTCGAGTAGGGACATGTCTAGTATGTTATTCCACGACGAATTAGCGGCGAACGCCGCTATTCGTAACTATCGCGACTAGTCGGATTAGTCTACGGAGTAATAACATCGAATGTACTAAATCAGGGATCTATTTTACTATTCTATCTAGCTATCTATTTAGGGATAGAAAGCTATTAATAGCCGGCGCTCGAACTTTAACTAGTACGCGAACGTTTACTAGTACGCCGACGTAAATACGGTTCCGCAGTTAGAGACTACACTCTCTAGGAACCCGTATTCGTAAACGATCTCGTCGTAAAATAGCTTAGCGAGCTATTCCGAGGTAATAGTCTTATAGCAGAGAAGGTAGCGCACTATTTTCGTTAATCTATCGACGACTACGAGGATCGCGTTGTATACCTTGCTATAGTACTTACTTAGGGGGAGGTCGGTGATAAAATCCATAGTTAGCTCTCTCTAAGTAGCCTTTAGTATCGGTAAGCTTAAGAGCTCGCTATATAGCGCGTAGGTACGTTCCTTCCGAGTCTAGTATACTATATAGATCTTAACGTAATTGTCTACGTCGTAGTATATCCCCGGCTAGTAATACTTTCTTAATAATAGCTTTAAGGTCTTCTCTCGGCCGAAATAGCCGGCCTCTAGGAGATCGTAGTGTCTCTATAGCAACTCCGCGTATAATGCCGCATCTACAGGTATATATAAGGCATTATCCTTGTATAGTACTCTCTTCTTCCGGTGCTACGATAGCGAACTGCCATTAGCTCTCTTCTCCGGATTAGTTACTCTCTAAGTAGCTAGTCTATCGGTCTACTATAACTCTTTAATAAGCTAGACTAGCTTATCGCTGACCTTGTCGGCCTATAGAGACTTATTCTACGTCGCTGAAACGGCGGCGACGCGAGGCATAGCTGTTAGCATTACGCTATCACGAACTAACTATGCCTCTCTACGCTTAGTCTTCTTACTTCCCGGCTAGTTAGGCTAGTACGTATTCGAGGAACTACCCCTAGGACCCTTAGTGTCTTCTTCGCCCGGACTATCCGCTACTCCTATAGAGTTCCTATAGAGCTACTTCGCGTCCGAAGCTAGTTGTACAATGTAGATCTCTAGGCCCGCGCCCCCCTCTAGGGTTATAACACTAAGGTACGTAGACACTTCTATATATACTCTTCTTACTGTCGGTGTACTAACGGGAATTATCGCCCTAAGCTTAGCTCGTAAGGTAGGTAAGCTACTAGTCTCTTCCTAGTTGTCTACTATAAGGTCCGGACGACGAGATAGGGCATTAGTAGGGTTCGTCTTCCCTAGTCTATATTCGATAATAAAATCGAATCTCTGGAGGTATACGTACTATCTTACTTAATGGCCGTTTAGTTCCTTTGTCGTTAGGAAGTACCTTAGGTTATTATAGTTAGATAGCACGCGGATAGAGTATAAAGACTCTTCGTAGTAGTGTCGCTAATACTTAAATCCCTTAACGATTACAAGCAACTCTTGATTATACGTCTCATAATTCTGCTCTACTAGTAGATACTTACGAGACAGGAAAGTAATAGAGTGCTACTCCTTATACTCGCCCTTATTAAAGAGCTACGATAGTACACTACTATATACGTATTTCGACACATTAGTTTCTATACGGAGTTCCGCCGTAGGATTATAGTGCCTTAGTACTAGAGCCTTTATAAAGGCCTCACGGACTTCCTTAAAGGCCTTAGCCTAAGCCTCTCTCTAGCGCTATAGCGTAGTTTACTTTCCCTTCTTTACCCCTTTAAATAGCGACGTTAGCGGCGCTACTATCGCGGAATATCCTTTAATAAACCGCTAGTAAAAGTTCGCGAAACCTAGGAACTACTAGACGTCGTAGTAATTCTTAGGCAGGGGCTAATCTGTAATTACGGCGACCCTGCGGAGATCTATCGATACACCCGCAGTGCTAACGATAAATCCTAAGAACTCTACCTCGGCCTAGAAAAATGCGCACTTCTTTAGGTTCGCGTATAACGTAAACGAGTGTAATCTCTCGAGCACCTTCCGTAGGTGCTCTATATACTCTTCTGCCGACGCGCTATAGATAAGGACGTCGTTAAGATAGACGACGTAGTAGACGTCGACGAGCTCTACTAAAGCCCTGTTAATGTAGGCTTAGAACGTAGTAGGTGCATTAGTTAATCCGAACGGCATGACCATATATTCGAAGTGGCCGTATCTTGTCTAGAACGCTGTCTTCTACTAATTACTCTCCTTTATCGGAATATAGTGATATACGTCCCTTATATCGATCTTCGAGTATACTGCCGCTTCCCTAAGCTAATCGAGGGTCTTACTAATAAGAGGGAGAGGATAGCGGTTCTTAATAGTAATCGCGTTTAGACCGCGGTAATCTATATATAGTCTAAGCGTTCTATCCTTCTTTAGTACGAACAGGATCGGCACGCTAGCTAGACTCTCTAAATGTTAGATCTAGCCCTTCTCTAGGGACTCCTTTAGGTACTCCCTTAGTTCCGCTAGCTCTATAGTAGAGAGGTTATAAAGAGGTTAGAAGGGAGGTTCCTTACCCTCTTAGAGATCAATTAGATAGGAAACGTTCTTAGTAGGCCTTATCTCGGTAGAGTTAACGTTAAATACGTCCTTAAAGTCCGAGATGTATACGAGTAGTACGTCGAGGGGGTTCCGTAGAGGCTTCGTAGAGGCTCTAGCTACTCCCTGTACTCTATACTCTATAGGGTTATATACGCCCGATGAGACAAGGGCATAGCCTTAATTTCCCGCGAGAACTAGGTTAGAGAATTCTCGCGCGCTTACGACGCGTATAGACGCGGTGTTATAACTATACCGCTATTAGTCGGCATAGCTATCTACTACTACGCTCTAATCGAAACGCTACGGCTAACCGAGCAAGATAGGAGAGCTTATTTCTATAGCATAGAATAAGCCTTTCGACTCTCGCGTCTTGCCGGTGTCGTCTATTAAGTGTAGCTCGATCTCGTAGGCGCTATAGCAATGTGCTAGATAGCCCTAGAAGCTATTAACCCGCAGGAGCTCGGCGTTAACACGCTTTAAGTTGTACTTAAGAGCGAAGGCAGGATCGATTATATTAACGTCGGATCCATCGTCTAAGAGCATTAATATACTAACCTCACCGTCTAGTGTATATACTATCTCTTCGTAGGTTCGTGCCGGGAGGACTATAGGCCCCTTACGGTCCTATTTAGGGTTATTTAACACGTCCTCGGGGAGTTAGTTAAACAAGAGGGGACGTTTACTTACTCCTACTATACGCGTTACGGGTTCCTAGCCCGGCTTACGTAGCTACGTGTACGAGGTAGAAAAGTGGCCTTGCTTACCGTAGTTATAGCACTAGACCTAGTCTAGTACTAGCCTCCTCGATTCTAGCCTCCTCTCTAGGGGGCCTTAATTACGTTCCCCGGATGCCCTATAGTTACGATGCGCTTACACACGGCTAAAGCTAGCGCAGTTATCCTATTTACTACGCTTACCCCCCGGAGCTACGTAAATACTCTCTATAGAGTTCCCGTAACGCTTCTGCGTTTCCCTTATCTCCTTGTCCGAAGACTTCGAAAGGCCCTCGTATATAGTAGTATACGTAACTAGCTCTTCTCGCGTTTCTAGGATCGGAGGGGCCTAAAGGATCTAGTTCCGGAGACTAGTGTAGAGCTTAGCTAAAAAGTGTTAGGCTAGGTACTCTTTACCGTAACGGGGGTTAACTTAGTCTTTAAGGGTAGCTAGTTAATTAGCGAACTTCTAGGCTAACTCTCCTTAATTCTAACGAGCACTATAGTATTCGATCATAGCGTTTATATGTCGATTAACTAGGTCCTTAACTACGTCCTTAAGGAAGTCGAGGAAGGTCCCCTAATACGTTAAGGACGCCTAGTTTACACTATTAAGGGTGTACTTTCGATCCTAGGACTCCTTAAGTCTATCGCCGAGGAACTAGATCGAGTAGGTAATCTAGTTCACCTCGCGCGAGAGCGAGTAGGTAAAGTAATCTAGCTTTACTAAGAAGGCTACCTCTAGGCTCCGGCGGAAGTGTCTAAACTTAGTGATTGTCTTCGCTTAATATTCTTCCGGATCTTTCGGCTTTAACTCTATGCCGCCTAGTGTAGAGCAATAGGGTAGTAGTACGTAAATCGTACTCTATAGTATCTCTTCGGGGTCCTAGCAGGGCTCTATAGTAGTACCCGCTAGTCTTAAGGGTATTATATAGGTGCCTGTCTCCTTAGAGGGAGTCGAGGCACTCTATACGGTAAGGCCGCAGGGTCTAGCCAGTGTCTCACCGGCGTCCCTATAGCGATTAGAGTCTTATATAGAGGATTCGACCTCCCCGAGACAGCGGAAGATCTCGCTTCTAAACTGCTCTAGAACACTAGCTAGAGCGACCTCTAGAGGTGTTAGCGAATCCTTATCTATTAGGGACTCTAGCCTTAATAGAACTTCGATAACTTCGTAGCTGTCGTTAGCCTTGTTAACTCGACCTATCGGTTAAGTAGAATTTACTCGATCGTTATTGCTTATTGTCGGTAGCTCTATAGGCTACGACTAAAGGGAGCTATTAGAACTACAATAGTAGTGTGTAGCAACGTATAGAGCTAAGCTATCTATAGGCTAGATAGGTTAATAAACTAATAGCTACCTTCGTTTAAAATAGCTAGAGGCTATACAGATATACTATAGAGAGCCTACGTTACGTAACGGGACTATCCTAGCTCTATAGGACCGAGCTTCCCCTTATAGATTACCTTATTAGCTAATTTAGCTGTTCCGTTTTGCTCTAGAGTATAGGCAGTAGAGGTAAGTATCTCGGTGCCTCTAGAGGCGTTAAATTAGCGTGTAGCGTAATTAATTAGCTCTATGCCCTAATTAGAGAAGGTTTTTCGTAGTATCTTACTAAATTAAGTGCTTATAAAGATTAACTAGCGCTAGTGCTTACTAATCGACTTGTTCTTTGTCTTAAGGAAGATAAACTATCGTTTACGAGTTATAGCGTCGGTGTAGAGCTAGCTATAAAGATAGCCCTTAAAACTGCGTAGAGTAATTAGACTATAGAGGTTAATATAGACCTTGTTAAGGGCAGCCGGAGGAGTAATTCTCAGTTTATAAGAGACAATACACTAGGATTTTACTAGCTTATACACTTCGTAGTAGTAGAGCTTAGAGGTAATTACTTTCTTAAGGCCCTTTACTAGTTACTTAGTAGACTAAAGGATCTTTAATCTAACGTGGCCAAGGCGCTAGTGCTAGCGTTAAGTCTTAGAGACTACTACTAGTGCTACTATTATAGCGGAAGAGAGAAAAGTCTTTATAAGGTTATTATTACATATATTCGTAACGCCGAGGATAACGACAACGTCCCGACTAATTTTAGAGTATATAAACAGTTCGGAATTACGAACTAGTCGCTAGTTTAGATAATCATGCTAAATGCCGGCCTTATAGAAGATATAGCCGGAGGAGACGAGATTAAATGCTAATTTTAGAGAGTAAAGTACATCTCGGAGAGTAATACTACTCTATTTACTATTACCGAGGCTAATGTTAAGCTTAACATCTCCTTGCTACTGAATTAAGCTTGCGCTTACTGCTTAATCGAATTCGATAGGCTTATCGAGTTTACAGAGGTTAGTAAATAGCTTATAGTCATTAAATATATACAGAGCTAATCCGCTGTCGTATATAACAGTGTTCTAGTGTAGTAATTAACCGGCAGAAGTAACCTATGTACTTACGATAATTAGTATAACTATTCTAGAGATAGTCGAGTTATTGTCATTTATTACACTATTGCTATCGATAGCTATTACTAAGGCTTTTCTACAATTGCTCTTCTTACTAGTATCCTTTAGAGGATATAACTCTATATATTACTTTATGCATTAATTGTTTATATAGTTACCGTCCTTATAGATCTAGTAAGGGTTATTATCTAATAGGACCTTCTTAGGCTTACTAAACTTGCCGGACTTGTTATTATAGCCTTTAGGGTTGCCTACGCTAGCAGCTATAAATCGAGGGTAAATGTAAGCGAGCCCCGCTGAGCTATATCACCCGCCGAGCCTTGGGCTCGGCGCTCTTGCGCTATGCAATACAAAAGAACGGCTAGTATCTACGCTAACGGTATACCGTGCGGGGTAACTAATTATATAAGTATACCCTTACAGTAAACTAGTATAATCTCGGCGTAGATTGAAGTTATTAGCTCAGTGAGTAATATTATCGTAGCTAGGTAAGCGTTACGCTAACTACGTAGCTATTCGTTATAGCTAGCGTTTATTATAAAGAGGTAAGAGATAAAGACGTCGCTAAGAACGGATCTTTCTAGAACAGAGGTGTCCCCTTTTATAGCTTGTTTAATAGTAATGTTATATTACCTTAGATTCTAGCTGAATTCGTTATAGTATTTCAGGGTGTTAGTACCCTTAAGTCTAGTGTTAAATAGATTACGAATAGCAGTAAAAACGTCGATTGTTAGCGCCGGCGCGTAAGTACTAGCTATAGCATCGTATAGCGCTTTAGCTAACTTCCTCTATAATCTAAAATCTAGTAGGATTAAGTAGTCGGTTTAAACGGAGATTATACTATAAGCTTAAATGTTCTTTTTTGTGAATTTATCTCTTCTAGTCTTAAATGCCTTGTCGGTTTTACTAGCTCGTTACTTAGGCTTAGTGACGAGGTCTACGTAGGATAGATTATCGAACACGTACTATGCTAGATCCTCCTTAATAAGCACGCTCTCGAGAGTCCTTCTCTAATTAGAGAAGGAGGCGTTCTTTATAAGCATCTCATTTTGTTTAGCTGTGTTTAGCCCTTTAGTAATTAAGTAATCTATAAAGAGTAGGGTATTAGTCTAGATTATAGTCTTACACCTTCCGGAGATAGTGTAAATAACTAGCTTACTATATACGAGACTAACTACTAACGTAGGGTATATACTAGGAGATATCTAGTAATCTAGTGATCTAGAGATTAATTCAGAGGCTTAGCGGACGAGGCTCACACTAAATGTGAATTGAATAGATTAGTATAGAAGGCGTAGTGGTTACGCCGGGCTCATAACCTGTTATACGTGCTGAGTTAGCTAAGGCTTAGCACGTTAGCACACTCAGTGACCGGAGTACTAAGAGGTCTTAACGTTGAGATCGATAGATGAGAAAAACTGAGATAAAAAGGTGGTAACTATCTAAGTGACAGAGGGTCGACTATATATAGAGTAATAAGCTGGTCAAACAACCGGTAGATCTCCGGATATTGCGTACTCGATCGAGGATGAGGATCGAGGTACAACAAATTCGTCTGCCGCATCGACCCGAGAGCCCGAGCTGCACCCTGGGTCCCTGACGTCCCATTTCGATCCCAAAATAATTTCCAGCTTCACTGTCATGGCCAACCATGCCCCTCCATCGAGCCCGGCCAGCTCTACGCAATCTCTCCACCCCCCGCGGACACCTCAATTGCTTCAGTCCTCACCACTACAGCACCACCACTGAACCCCTCACCCTCCACCACGACCTGTACCCACCCCCCACCACCTCTTCATCCCCCGCCGGCAACCCCATCATCTTCCTCCACGGCCTCTTCGGCTCCTCCAAAAACAACCGCACCATCTCCAAGATCCTCGCCCGCGACCTCTCCCGCCCCGTCTACGCCCTCGACCTCCGCAACCATGGCCTCTCCCCCCACTCTCCCATACACACCTACACCACCATGGCCACGGACGTCGAAGCCTTCCTTACCACCCACTCCCTCCCCTCGCCCACCCTAATCGGCCACTCCATGGGCGCAAAAGTCGCCATGACACTCGCCCTCCGCGGGAAATACCCCATCGCGAACCTCATCAGCATCGACAACGCGCCCGTGGATGCCGCGCTAAAGAGCGATTTCGGGACGTACTGCGTGGGGATGCGCGCCATCGCGGCCGCGGGGGTGAAGACGCTCGGCGAAGCGGATGCTATCATGGCGAAATACGAGCCGGAAGTGGCGGTGAGGCAGTTTTTGCTTACGAATTTGGTGAGGGATAAGGAGACGGGGAGGCAGAGGTGGAGGGTGCCGGTGGAGACGTTGGGGAGGAGTTTGGGCCATATGGCGGATTTTCCTTTCAAGGGCGCCGGTCAGGAGGAAGAGAGATGGGAGGGTCCGGCGCTGTTTGTTAGAGGGACGAGGAGTAGGTATGTGGCTGATGAGACTTTGCCGGTGATAGGGAGGTTTTTTCCGAGGTTTGAGGTGAGGGATATTGAGGCCGGGCATTGGGTTGTTAGTGAGCAGCCAGAGGAATTTAGAAGGGTGGTGGTGGAGTGGTTGCAGGATAAGAAGTAGGGGAGGCGGTGATGGAATACATCGATCATAGACATGGTGGAACGAGGTTTTTGGAGCTACTACTAGTAATCCCTAGCTAGCTAGCCGCAATCCTTTCATGCATATCCTTGAAAAAACGCCGCCGAGTACGGGGCCTTCTCTCTTCAAAACCCGTGGTCCGTTTGGTCTAACATCCGTTACTGCATCGCTCGTCCTTCTTTACACGCTCTCCAAGACTGTCTCCTTGAACTCACGCTCCACCTTCTGGCCGTCATCGTTGGTGGTGGACTCGCCGTGAAGCTGGAGGAGGGCGCCGAGGTCGAACTTGGGGGACTTGAGGAGCTTGACCTTGCGGACGTGGACCTATGAAACATCAGTATGAAATCATTGTGTAGCCGAGCAGTGACAACGCACGTTCTGGAGGGGATAGATGCCCTGGGTGCTCTTCTCAATCTCACGTCCAATCACCTCTGGGATGAGCTTGGTGGTGAGCTGAGAAAGAGTGCATGAGCTGGCCTCCCTCTGCATGATATCCGTCATCTTCTTCCTGATGGCGCGGATCTGCGATGAACGAGCGTATGTGGTCTTGCGGATCTGGTTGGGCCTTCTCTTGGTGAAGGCAATGCAGAACATGCGGAGGAGGTAGTCGTCGGTGGTCTTGACAACCACGTTGGCCTCGATCAATGACTGCCACTTGCGGACGAGCGATCGCAACTTGTCGGATGTGAAGTCGAGACCGTGGAAGTTGGTCAAGCAGTTTCTGCCCTGGACCTCGTCGACTCGTAGGCGCACCTTGCGGAAAGCGTGGTCCTCGTCCTTCTGGAGATCGGCCAGGGAGACTTCGAGGATACGGCCCTTGAGGGCATCGTTGGCGTTCTTGAGACCAGTTGTGCGGTTTACGAGGGTCTTGCCGACACTGAAGATGAATGTTAATACCCATTTATGCCTTGCTATTCAATTTTTTCGGAGGTGGACGCACTCTCGGATGGCGAAGGTCGATGGAGCCTTGATCTGGTACCAATCTTTGCGCTGGAATGGGTCGGTTCGCTTCTTGAGACCTTTCTTGCCCTTTGACAATCTCTTGTTCTTTCCTACCGCCATGTTGTCGGTGGTTGTGCTGACAGGGTATCGTGATCGATGAATTCAAAGTCGAGATTTGGTAGTTCTGTGTGGTGCACGCACGGGCCGCACATTTTGCGTCTTGGTGGGACCGATGTTTTGCCGCCCCGGCACAATTCAGCATCATCAATCTTCGAGCCATGAAACCATGCGGTTCGCGAAAACACCCGTGGACAAGGATAATTCACATCACAACAATTTCATTGTGAGCCATCAATGGCAGATCTAATGAGCCATCATCTCGCTGCATTTGTTGACTGAAACAGTCCTGTATGGCTGTTGACGCTATTCGCGACGGCCTATGCTCGCTCAAGCAAATCTCATATCCTCATGATTGTCCACCGGCATGTCAAGCTCATTTCTTCGTCCTGTCAGCTACTTGGCCCTCAGCCGGCACCTTTGGCGCAGGCGTCTTTGCTCCCTTTCCCTCTGCCTGACCTTTTGCTTTGAGACTGGTAGAGTCCTTTGGCAGCTCCTTCGTGTAAGGCAAGAACTCTGGCTGGCCAGGAATGTACTTCCTCAAAACCTCTGGTACCTCAATGCCGTCCTCCCTTTGATAATTCTCCAACACACAGCATAGAGCTCTCTCAGTAGCGCAAAGCGTGCAGTTGAGGGCGTGGGTGTAGGTCTTCTGGTAGCTGGCATCTGTCTGCTTCTTTGGTCCGTACCGCACTTCGAGCTCGCGTGTCTGGTAGTCTGTGCAATTCGAGCAGGAAACGAGTTCCTTGTACTCGCCTTGGTACGGGAACCATGCCTCCAGATCGTACTTTTTCGCGGCGGCGTTGTTGAGTGCACCCGAGACGATGGCAACCACTCGATAGGGGATCTTGAGAGACTGGTAGAACTTTTCCGAGGTGTTGATCATGCTCTCAAAATGGGACCACGAGTCTTCTGGTTTGCAGTAGATGAATTGTTCAATCTGAGTCATGTTAGTGTCGCGTGAATAATGTTGGGAGCTGCTTCACCGACCTTCTCGAACTGATGCACCCTGAAGATACCCCATGCGTCCTTGCCATGCGACCCAGCTTCCTTCCTGAAACACGTGCTGTATCCCGCGTACTTGATCGGTAGGTCCTTGTCGGTTAACCACTCTCCATCGTGCAGCGCCGATAGAGGCTGTTCTGAGGTTGCAATCAGATACTTGTCGTCCTTTGGATCGCCAGAATCCGAGACCTTGTACAGCTCTTCGTCGAATTGCTCCAGCTGCGCCGTCTTGGCCATCTGCTCCCTCAGCATGAAGAATGGCGGCTGATTCGGCGAGTACCCCTCGTTGAACAAGAACTCCAGTCCATAGTTGATGAGTGCCAGATTGAGGAATACACCATACTTTGTCAGACAGTACCCTCGGTGTCCTACAATCTTCACACCTCTGTCCGGGTCATAGCCATCCAGTCTCGTCAGCACCTCATGGTGACTCAAGCAATCCTTCTTTGTCGGCTCGACTCCCTCGGGCGCCCAGGTCTTGATCAGCTCGTTGTTGTCCTCATTATCGCTGACCGGCACACTCTCGTGGACGTAATTGCCAATCGTCTTGGTCTTCTTATTCAGCAATACCAATTTCTCGTCGGCTTCCTGCTGTTGTGCCTTCATCTGCTTCTCCAGCTCGATTTTCTGCTTCAGCTGCTCTGATGCGTCGCCCTTTGCCTTTTTGATTGAGCCAATCTCTTTTTGTACACCATTGATCTGCGCGCGAATTTGTGTGACTTTGTATTGTGTTTCACGGTGGTCTTCGAACATGGCAATAACTTCGTCCACCACAGCCTCTGGAGCATGACGGCGGCGCTGCGACTCCCGGATCTTCTCCGGGTTGCCACCACGGTCCTTGATGAAATCGTTGACGTCGAGCATGGTGCAGTTGTGTATGTGTGGTTGCTGGCGAGGCGAGTCAAAGAAAGTGTTTGGCGAGGTGTAAAGTTGAAGTGGGAGCGGAAATTCGAGTCATGGAGGGGTAACAGCTTTGGGACATATTATGGTGGGGATGACTTGTCGGACGATTTCCTTTCGCTTGGGTAGACGACTAGCTTATAATACATGAATGGTATCTCCCGAAATTCACCACGCCTGTCGCCGTCTAGAGATCCGCAAAAACCCGCAAATGCAGAAGGTGCTTGCGCCTTTGCTATGCTGTGAAGCAGTCCCTAGTACCCCGCCTGCGCGACGCAGGTCTACCTTTCGTGGAGTGTCCGCGGCACTTGTTTGTCGCGCGCAGTCGGTCCACCTTGCTGCTGATAATGTACAAGCCATGGTGTGACTCTGTCGGACTTCACCCCCCCCCCCTGCTACTTGAGCTGTTGTGCCAGAGATGTCTGTGTCGTAATAGCCTTCACATGACGGCGCACTTGGAGCCTTCCTTGGGGTCGCCATTCTCCTGGCCCTTCTCAATCTCAGCGATCATGCCCTCAAAAGCCTTCTCGATGTTCTCCTTGAATTTGGCCGAGGTCTCAATGAATCCACATCCAAGCTCTTGAGTCAACTTCTTGGCCTCCTCGACCGAAACCTGACGCTGCTCGGCACGAAGGTCGGACTTGTTACCAACGACCATGAGGGGAACGGAGTCGGCGCCCTTGGTCTGTCAGTACGATGGAGCTCAGTCATGTGGAGAAGGGGAACTCACGAGGTGGTTGAGAATCTTCTCACGGATGATGCGAACCATGTCGAAGCTCTGCTTGCTGCCGACGCTGTAGACGATCATGTAGCCGTGGATCCCGATGAAGTGTTTGCTGTTGAGGATAGTGTATTCATCCTGTGGAGTCAGTAAGGATATGAAAGACCAATTGCATCCGGCTCACCTGTCCCGCAGTGTCGATAATCTCGGTCGCAAAGTCCTGGTTCTTGTAACGAATGGTCTTGGAAAAGGTGTTCTCGATGGTGGGGTAGTAGGAGTCGACAAAGTGGCCGTCGACGAACTGTACGGTGAGGGAGCTCTTGCCTGTGTGGCTATTAAGCAGATTAGATAATTTCGCTATGGCTGGAGACTCACCAACAGACCGGCTGCCAACTATGGCCATCTTACGCTGACGCTGCTGAGGAGACATGACGCTGTCCAAGTGCTCGTGATAACGGTCCGCCTGGAAAAGTTTAGAGGTGTCCAAGTGTCAGAGTCGAGTGAAATCGGTCGCGAGACTGTGCGACGGTGCCAGTAGCTCCAGTATATCCAGTGATCTATCGTGAGTCGCACAATGATCAGCCAGTCCAGAAACCAATTGTCCAGTGCCAGACCAGTGTGAGAGTTGTTGAATTCACCGTCGAGAGAGGTCGCTATAGAATTTCACCAGCAGCAGCGGCATAGGGCATTCATGTCACGGCTATATGTAAGATATTACCATTTGAAGAACCCTTGTACGTAGAGTGAACGAATGTGAGTGGTGCTGTATGATCTTCTTGTATGTGTGGAAATGTTGTGTGAGTAGTTGTATGAAGTATGGTTGCGCGGGGTGAGAAATAAAACTGCCGGATCAGCAGGTATGGAAGTTTGGAAGAAGTGGCCTTCTACTTTACTCGTTGATGCTATCGGGTAAGGTCCCGCGGGCCATCCAGTCCCGCTCCTCCGTACCACAAATGTTGATGATGCTCTCCCAAGATCTTCTCGAGGACATGAATCGATCTGCGACGTGTGCAACTGGCGGTGTAGATGGTCCAAGGGCACCAATCGGAACATGGCCTTTACCAGGTTCGAGTGACCTGTCTGCTTGTCACGGTAGGACATGACTGTACGAAATCATCATCTCAGGCTGTATATCCCGGTCAAATCCAACGAGGGCGTTTTTGCTTTTCGATTTGGCATGTGATGGTCCCCTGGACCTTGCTTGAAGGACGAAAGGTTGGTACTCTCCTGTTGGTACTCTTCCGCCTGCATGGCACATGACACGAGTCGTAATGAGTCAGGTAGCGATATTGTCGTTGTCAATGAGCATCGCCGGTCTCAGATGTGTTGTCAGTGATGAGGCGAGGTCGCACAAGATTCTTCATCATTCGTTTGTGCCACGTGCGACGAAACTGCATGGCCTGGCCAGCGCACGGGACATGTATCCTTGTACTGTATCCATGTTACTCGCAGAGGCATGACATCAATAAGATTTGAGATATTTGTGTCCGGCACGTTCAGTCTATTCCGGTCTAAGCAGGACATTCAACTTGCGTTCAGTATGCATTCGAATGGTTTTGTTTGCGTAACAGTGAGCATTGTCTTGGCACCAACAGGCCCCCAAACTACGCACTGCCGGGCGGCACCGGCACGGAGTCTCGAGACAGCTCAGCTATGTAAGTTGCCTTCGTTGTTACTACGACATGATGGTGTCTTGTCGTTCATCGTCTTTCGTCCTTACCTCGTGTCGTGACGATGAGTGCCGCCTCGTCTTTCGACACGACCTTCGTCACAAGTGTGCAAACTAAGTCCCTGATCTGATCCATGCCTTCAGATCTGATCCAGCTAGGCATCGAAGAGTGCTTAAAACGGATCGGCACTCTCCAGCTCGACGCGTTCAACAGTCTGACTGCCGTGCATGAACAGCTCAGGACACTTGATCATTCGTACAATACGGTGAAAACTGACCTTCCCGAACGGGAGAGAAGTGTTCGCGGCGAAGTATGAGCAATGGCTATTGTCTACCAGATCTAGCTTACATGGAAAGATCATCGCTGGCCTCTGGAGACAGCTGGAATGCTTCAAAAACGTCCGAACACCACAGCCAGAGGTGCCTCCGGGGCAACGTCTGCCAGAACAACATCTGCCATATTATCCAACGGTGATGAGGTGCATGACACCAATATCGGGCGCCGAGTATCCAAAGTTGAGATATTCGTCGTCAACGCCACATCGCATTGAGACTGGCGGTATACCACAGAGCATCTCGAATAAGATCTCCCAGCACATAAGCCTCACTCCGGACTTGTTTGGCCCACGGCCCCCTCAGCCAGTGACCCTTTCTGACATTGCCTGCTCTTTGATCGACATCCGACACCCTTTCGAAGCTGCTTCGGTCACGGCTCGCGACATACGCTACTCTTTGCTACTGTTGGGTCACGTCTATGGTGATGTCCATCTCAACTCTCTTCATGGCTGCGTGGTGGTCTTATCGGCGGAGACTGTCCGCATCAGCGCGTCTACGAATTCGATCGTATGCTCACTGAGCAACTCTCCTCCTGTCATGGAGAGCAGTACAGGTATCTGCTTCACCAGCGCTCCTTCCTCCTTGGTCACGAAGAATGGACCGAGGACGACAAGAGAGGACTGCGGCAATCAGATCATCGACACTTCTTGGAACGAGCACGGCGCAAGTCCCAATTGGCAGGCACTAGATCAGGCTTCCAGACCATTGGAGGCCGATTGGGAGCGAGCCCTGGAGTATCGGCCGGATGAAGGGCTTGATATGCTGCTGCAACGAGTTGGTGTTGGTGCTTTTGGCGTCTAGCTGGCCAGTCTTAGGTGCCATCGCTAGACAGATCAGCTAATTGCGCTTTGATGGCGGCACAAATTGAAGACAACACTGGATCTGCTCTGAGGAACTTGCGAGCCCGAGACGCTTTTGCGGAACAGTGCGCCGGACGTTGTACAATATCTCGATAACATTCGTCGGCAGTCCTACTTCTGCTCTGTCGCCCTAATCTCTTCCGACACTGCCTTAGAAGACGTCGCGATCTTTGTCGCCAAAGCTGTGATGGGAATGTTGCTCAACAAGTCAAACACCGACACATCCGCCTTGATCTCGGTCCGCATCCAACTTCGAAGCTCGACTGCCAGCAGACTGTCCACTCCGTAAGTGCTGACCGGATTGCTCTTTTCAATATCCTCAACAGAAACCATCAAACTCTTCGCCAGCTTCTTGACTAGCGCATCGCAGACAATGTCTGCGGCATCTTCAAGTCCGGTCGTCTGGGCCAAGAGACCACTGATCGCCACGCCCTCTACACCTTCGTTCTGCAGGATCGTATGAGTATCGAAAGTGATGAGATGAGAGAACTTGACGTCTTCGAACCACCAAGGAGCTTCGGCTGCCCTGGCCATCATGCCGCCAGTGCCGAGACCAGTGATCAGCTGAGGTGGTAGAGGTACACCAGGTAGTGACTCGCCTCGGATAGCGGCGTCGAGGATGTTGAGGAACTCTCTCTCGCCGATACCCAGGAAGCTCCAACCTCGGACATTGTCGTGAACACGGTCGTCGGTACTGTCCTCTGCAAGGAAACCAACACCTAGAATCATGCCCACGTCGATACAGCAAGCTGCCAGTCCCTTCGATCTGCGATAGTGGGCGAGTGCGTCTTGATAAGTATTACCTGCGGCATAGTTGCCCTGTCCTCGAGATCCAGCAATGCCGACCAGTGACGACAGCAGGACGAAGAAGTCCATGTCCTCGGGCAGATGGGCGTGGAGGTTCCAGCTGCCGTGCACCTTTGGTCTGATTGCAGCGTTGAACTGAGAGTGGGTCATGTTCTCGTAAGTCTGTGACGTGTCAGTGATGCTTCACAGTCTCTGATGCTTCGAGGCATACCGCATCCTGAAGCTGCATTGCTCCTTGAACAATACCTTTCACTGCCGGCCACCCCTCTGCCTTCAACTTATCCATGACGCTTATCAGGTGTTGCTCGTCGCTGACATCACAGCTCCAAGCATCGACCTTTGCGCCATTGACGCTCAATCTGGCCATGAGATCTCTTGCCGATGCCTTCTTCGAACCACTTCTGGATAGCAAAAGAATGTTCTTCGCACCCTGCTTTACCATCCATGCAGCAATTGCCCTCCCAAGCCCACCACCTCCGCCTGCAATCAAGTACGTCGCGTCTTCCCTCAACCTCGTCGTCTTGACCGCTCTCGGTAGCATCGGCACCAGATCCTCGTCGATCGCCTCAAGCACAATCTTGCCCATATGCTTGCCCGTCTGCATCATCCTGAACGCCTCTTCCATCTTGCTGAACGGCATCACCGTGGTAGGGGCAATGGGCTTTGCAATGTCTCTCCTCAACAACTCCACCACCTCGGCAAAAGCTTTCGCTGCTCCAGCCAGATCGTAGTGCAGCAGGTCCAGCATATTGACCGAGTGATACGAGACATTCCTCAAGAACGGCTCCATATCCAATCCGGTGTTTCCGACAATGTCCTTCTGGCCCAGCTCCACAAATCTGCCAAACCGTTTGATACACCTCCACGACCTCCTCAACGCCTCCCCAGAGAGCGAATTGAGCACGACATCCACCCCTTCGCCACCCGTCAACCTCTGCACGGCCAGACTAAAATCATCCTCATCCCTCGAATTGAAAATATTCTCCTCTGGAATGCCATACTTCTCCACCAGCAACCCCCTCTTCGCCTCCGACGACACCGTACAGAATATTTCCGCCCCAATGTTCTGTGCCAACACAATCGCCGCCTGCCCCACCCCTCCCGCAGCCCCATGAATCAACACCGACTCTCCCAACCGCAACCGCGCCACCGTCGACAAGCTGTAATGCGCAGTGGTGTACACCACCGGCAACGCAGCCGCAGCAGCCAAGTCCATCCCCTCCGGCACAGGCTGCACCATCGCCGCCGGCGCACGAGTCAAGTTCGCAAACGTGCCCAGCTTCCACGTCATGACAGCCTGGCCGGGCACGATACCTTCCACCCTGCTGCCAACACGGTGCACCACGCCAGCGCAATCCACCCCCAACGCGGGCTGGGAGAGCTGCCCCATCGCGACCATGATGTCCTTGAAGTTCAACCCGGCGGCGCGGACGGTGATCTCCACTTCCTCCGGGCCGAGGGGCGTGTCCATGGCCTTGTCGTCCTCGAAGCGCAACGTGTCGAGACGGCCAGGAGTGCCGACACCGAGAGCCAAGGGACGGTTGGGC
This sequence comes from Elsinoe batatas, assembly GCA_017309325.2. Lineage (NCBI taxonomy): Eukaryota > Fungi > Ascomycota > Dothideomycetes > Myriangiales > Elsinoaceae > Elsinoe > Elsinoe batatas. The sequence goes on from JAESVG020000010.1 coordinate 3,542,787, forward strand.
TGGAGGAATGTCCCCGTTTCTGGCTTGGGAGGCGCGTACCATGCTGCTGCCATGTCGTTCATGTCCTTCTCCATGAGCGCGCGCTGGATCATAGGGCGGCCGGCGCGGATGGCGTATTCGTAGTCTGGATGGTCCTGGGGCTGGGCAGTGCGGGCTGCGTCGAAGATCTTGAGGATGGCGGCGAGGACGTCTTCGTTATCGAGAGGCACAGCGGAGTCGGCGTCGAGGGTGGTGAGGGAGACGCCGAAGTTTTCCGAGCGGATGCTACGGGCCATGCCGGTCATGAGATTGGAGGAGGGGTTGGTGGAGGTGCCGGTGCCGCCACGGGTGAGATAGATGGTGGATTTGGCGGTGAGGATGAGCTGCTTAAGGGCGGACCAGGAGGTTTCGGAGACGGAAGGGAGGGAGGAAGTGGTGGTGCTGGCGTCGGAGAGGCAGATGCAGGAGGCCTTGGTCAGGTCTATATCCAGGGTGGACTCTAGGGTAGTAGTGAGGACGTCAGAACCGCGAGAGCGGAACGTGTCACTGAGCTTGGATGCGGCGGAAGTGATGTCGGAGTCGGCGGTCTCTGGCAAAACGATGACCACATCTGGCTCTGCTACTAGAGCAGTCCTAGGGGCTGTTGCATTGCTGACGATGACGGAGAGGCAAGTATCGATCGGCTCAGAGAAGTCCTGGAAGTCAACATCCACGCCGTCGAACCCTGCTTGGAGCAAAGCATCGTGCCATTGAGGAACTTCAAGTGTAGGACCAAGCTTCCTGCCGTCGTCTTCACCGTACCACCAGCCATCGAGCGAGCCCACGATCAAGTGGAATCGCATCTTGCCGAAAGGAGTGACCTCTGTGAGTACAAGCTTGCCATTCGGCTTCAGCAGCTTTCTAGTGTGCTCGAGCGTCTTGCTAATCGACTTCGTTGCATGAAGGACGTTCGACGCAACGATGAGGTCGTAAGCACCTTCCTCGAACCCTTGGTTGATCGGGTCTTCCTCGATGTTGAGCGTTGCGAAGCTCAAAAATGGCAGCCAAGGAGCGAGCTTGGTTCTTGCTTTCTCAAAATACCCAACACTGATATCGGTAAATTGATAATGGGCAAAACGTGGTGCCGTGCCATTCTCGCCACCTAGCTTGGTCAAGACAGGGAGTGTCGCCCCAGCAGTACCGGCGCCGATCTCGAGGATCTTCATGTTCGGGTTCTTGTGAGCCTCCTGGTCGATGTACCAGGACATCTGATGGTAGTGCTGCTCGGTACCAAGACCCGACTTGTAGAAGTCGTGCAGAAAGTTGTCCGCCATCAGGATCTGGAGAGGTGGGATCTCGCCACGGAGAATCTGTGGAAGATGCTTCCCGTGTTCCACCAGTGCTCTACCGTCGGAGCATGACTGGGATACGCGGTCTAGCAGATCTTGCTCATCTTGCTGGCTCAAAGATAGCCAATCGATGGCAGAAGTCTCCTTCTGGTAAGGAAGCTGTCCGGCCTCAGCGAGTCCAAAGCAGTGCTTCATATACTCGTAGAAGAGCTTGAAATGCCAGGTGAACTTCTCGGCCTCTTCCTGGCTACATTCAGTAAGCACACGCTTGATGATGACAGCACAAGCCATCTCCAGGTCAATCAAGACTTGACGCTCGACATGGCCGCGGCTGCCTTGAGCGATCGCACAGAGCTCGCGCATCTGCGGCTTCGTGAGAAGGGTCAAGTCTTCCTGCCAATGGAAAACGTTACTGATCTTACGAAGGGCAATGTCCGAAGAGCTGCCACTGCCGACAGTGTTCAGCTTTTTGCCTTTGATAGCCTCGAAGATGACTAGAGGCTGCGTCCAAGTCTCGTCAGAAACGATCACTCTTGATTCACCCTCGTCAAACCCAGTGGCCTTGGAGGTGGCGAACCCTGTGAGGATGTCGCCAGGTTTGCTTGAGACCTTCGCTGATACATGGATTCTGCCAATCGAGGCAGGTACCATAGGCACGGCAAGCTCCTCATCCGCTTGGCACGAGACCGGCAAAGCCATCTGAATCAAGCAGTCCAACGTCGCTGGGTGAATGACGTGCGGGAATTCGAATTGGTAAGGCATGATGCTCTTGGTATCGGGGATCTTGACCTTGCATGCGCTTTGGTATTCACCCTTGCGGATCTCAGAGAGTCCCTGGAACACGCCGCCGTAGTGGAGTCCGATCGAGTCCAGATGGTTGTAGAAGTAGCCCGGGTGCTGAGTGCGGTAGCAGTTCTGTCGGACCTCCTCGTATTGAGCAGCGTAACTTTCTGCTGCGAGTACTTTCTCGTCGGCAAAGACAGATCTGGTGGTTTGTTCATACTCGATTCGAATAAGACCAGAGCAATTGACCTCCCATGCTTCTTGTCGAGAGTGGAGCTGGAATTCCTGCCAAGCTGCGAAAAGGCTTTGTGAGCCTTGCCTGAAGGGGCGCATAGAAAGCATTGTCTCCACGCCTTCCTCAGTCTCCGGCACGACAATAGCTTTGCTGATGATGACGTCTCGAAGCTCGTAGGCAGCAATGGACCGAGTCGGGTCGGCTTTCATCGAGATAGCCTCGATGGCAGCTACTACCATACCTGCAGCGGGATACAAGTTGGACCCCTGGACCTTGTGCTGCGACATCCATGGTACTTCGGACAGTCGCAAGATGTTCTTCCAGCGAGGCTCATGAGGGATCTGGTCCGTCGTCTCTCCACCGCAGAGATCAGTCCGGATGTGCTTTCGGAATCGGTGCGCCTTTCCAGAGTGTGGCTCGGACCAGTATTTTCCAGTATGATTCCAGGCATACGGTGGCAGATCTACAAGAAAGTCATCCTTCCCACCTCGATCTTGGAGAATGACAGGGATTTTGATAGGATAACCAAACTGGAAGAGCTTGCCAGCGACGGTCAAAGCCGTCTCGGAAGCATTCTTGCCACGCTCAAGTGCGGTGTGATAGTTGACTTCGACATTCTTGCTCAAGATTCCAGATGCTAGCACCTGAGTTACAGGGCCCTTGAGCGCTGCGTGCGGACCGATCTCGATCAAGTGATCAACCAATACTTTCCTTGTTCGACGGCCAGATGTCTTCTCGGTGAATTGCAGCAAGGAGGAAAGCGCATCAGAGAAGCGGACAGGATTGACGATGTTTGATGCCCAGTCGTCAGCACCGAGAGCAATGTTGTCCACGATCCTCTTTCCTGTCAAGGAGGAGAACATGTGAATAGAGCTGTCACCTTGAGGCAGAGTCTGAATGTGTCCAAGGGCAGCCTGGTAGTCACCCGCGATGACTTCCATCTGAGGCGAATGATAAGCGACGTTGACAAGAAGCTTCCTGGCAAAATGACCGTCGGCTTTGATTGCCGTCTCGAGAGAGGAGATCGCCTCAGAGTCGCCAGAAATCGTCGTGCTTGAAGGGCTGTTGATACAAGCAAGGGTAACTTTCCCTGTCTCCAAGCGCTCAAGGTATGGCTGAACGGCTTCTTCGCCGAGCGAAGTCGCAAGCATAGCACCTTGGCCATTTGACGACAAGAGTGAGATCGTGCTGGAAAGACGTCCTCGATGGTAGGCGATCTTCCAAGCATCTTCACGATGTAGTGCGCCTTTGGCATAAGCCGCCGCGATTTCACCGCTGGAGTGACCAACGACTGCGTCGGGCCTGATGCCCCAAGATTCAAAGAGGTCAACAAGCGCTACTTGTAGCGCTGTGCAGATAGCTTGGCTGAGCTCTGGATTGCCCAGACGAGATGTCTCCTTTTCCAGAAACATTTCAGATACCAGTGACCAGGAAGCTCCGAGGCTAGCATAATACGAGCTAGCAGATTCGAGGCTTTCACGGAAGATAGGCTGACAGAATAGCTCTCGACCCATGGCATACCATTGAGCGCCTTGACCGGTGAAGACGAAACCTAGCCGGGGAGGGCTCTTAGCATTGCTTCCGCGGATCGGCTTGACGGCAGGGTTTTGCAAGTGATCGATTGCATCCTTGCAGGTATCTGCTATGGCAAATGATCTCCATGGCATGATGCTTCTGCGGGTTCCCAGCGTCCATGCAAGCTTTTGGAGTAGGGCTTGATCTTCTCTCTTGGTCATGTCTGTCTCAACATGATCGGCGAGATAAGTGGCGTAGCTCTCCGCAGTACGAGCAATGCCGGCTTGTTCACTGGAGCTCCACAAAACCAACTTCGGGCTGGAAGCGACCTGAATCGTGTCCTCGCTTGGAAAGTAGCTGTCTGTGGAGACGATATTAACCACGTTTGTCGGAGGACTGATGAGGTCTACACCAGAGTCGGGTGTATAGGCACCGGATGTAGTGCCTGGAATCTTGACATTGTGTTTCCCCTGGAGGTTGCGACTGTTGAGATAGTGGTAGGCATCATCGATGATACAGTGTGCATTTGTACCACCATATCCGAACGAATTGATTGAGATACGTCGTAATCCTTGAGTGGGCCAAGGGACAAGCTCAGTAGGGACTTTGAGGTTCCATTGCTTCATTGGGATCCTGGGGTTTGGCTTCTCGTACCAGATTGTCGGAGGGATTTCTCCCTTCTCAAGCATGAAAATGGACTTCACCACTTGTGCTAGTCCAGATGCACCTTCAAGATGACCGATGTTGGACTTGATCGATCCAATGATCAATGGGCTGTCCTTTGGTCGTGCTGCTCCGAAGGTCTTTCCCAAGGCGCCCGCTTCCACGGGATCTCCTGCGGGTGTGCCAGTTCCATGAGCCTCGACATACGTGGTGTCGGCTAATTTGAGGCCTGCTTGGGAGTATATGTCACGAATGAGTGTTTCTTGTGCATCTCCCAGTGGTAAGGTGATACCAGGGGTGTTTCCGTCCTGGTTGACAGCAGTGTTCCTGATGACACCACGGATGGTATCACCGTCTTGTATAGCCAGTTCAAGTGGCTTCAAGACGCAGAAAGCAGAACCTAGTCATATCAGCTTTGAGGTCTGGTCGGACGAAACTAATAAGTTACCCTCGCCGCGAGAATATCCGTTTGCCTTGTGATTGAAAGACTGGCACTTTCCATCAGGGCTGAGGAAATGAATGCTTGACATAGCACCCATGATGTCGGGCATGAGCATCAAATTGACACCACCAACGATGCTCTACCAGGTGTCAGGGCTGTGATAATCGATCCTGTTGATGCTACTTACAGTGTTCGTCTCACCGCTTCGCAGACTTTGACAGCCAAGATGCAAAGCGGCAAGCGATGAAGAGCATGCAGTATCGATACTAATGCTCGACCCCTTGAGATTGAAGAACCAAGATATCCTGTTGGACATCATGGCAGCACCAGTGCCGGTGCAAAGGTACAGCGGCATATCTTCGGGGTCACGGCCCAACATGTCACTGTAATCTCTAGTGAAGCTGCCGACAAAGCATGAAGTATTCGAGCCATTCATGTCCTCCATTTTGAGTCCGGCTAAGTTGACATGTCAGCAAAAGCCTTTGTCACGATATGAGGAAGGTACTCACCGTTCTCCATGGCTTCATAAGCACACTCGAGAGTCATACGCTGCTGAGGATCCATGGCTTGTACTTCAGCAATAGGCATGGTGAAGAAAGGTGCGTCAAAGGCGGAAATGTCCCTGTTCATGAAGTGAGCCTTGCGAGCATTGATTGTACCATGACGTTCTGGATGGGGATGGTAGTAGGCGTCGATGTTGAAGCGGTCCGCTGGGACGTCTGCAAGAGCGCTTCGCCCCTCGGAGACCATACTCCAAAGCTTCTCGGGATTCTCTGCGTCGCCAGGAAAGCGACCAGAGATACCGATGATGGCAATCGGCATGACTGCATCCTTTCCTGCCCCCGAGGGAGCATGCCCCTCGCTGAATTCTTGAGCGCCCATTGTGGAAGATAGATAAAGATATCAGTATGATGTGTTGAAGCAGTAGTAGATAATGTTCACGGCAAGCTCTGTTGAATGATAGGCCTGACGAAGGAGGAACAGACAAACTGATGAGAGCTTTCGTGGTATTTGAGGGCTCTACTATGTTGACCTACCTACCGGTCTGACCAGCTCGCACTCGGGCGTAAGGACTTTGCCACCGAGTAAGCTGGTATACGTGATGGTCTGCTCAAAGGATGGTGATAGGACGCATTGGGAACCTTGAATTAGCAACATACGCAGGGACCAGCCGCACATGGTTCTCGACCCTGCATGACAGGGCACGTTCCTGCGTCGGAGACAACGCTGTTGGGGTCCACAACCCCAAGACTGCTCTGCAGCATTGACAGAGGCACGGAGGATGTAGACGGCGGAACGTGTTCAGTCGCCGCTCACTGCCGGCATAGTCTGTGGCTGTCTCTGTCCCGTGGCGCACAACAGATTGTAGCTGGTCAGTCTCGCGGCGGCTTAAGCGATGGCCTAATTGCAATCCATGGCCTGTTATGGCTGCGACCCCTCGGAGAGTTGATTTTCGGTGACTTAGTGCACGTTGCTACAGGGCTGAGCACACCGCAGCGGCTTGTACAACCCAGTATATTCCCGATCTGAGGCAAGCATGTTCGCTAGGAAGTGGCGCCGCCGAAGGGCAGTATCATCATGCAGTCCGAAAGCAGCGACTCTATACGGAGAATGAGCTTATGGTCAGCTGAGTTGCATGAGAAGTCGCATTCCCAAAGACAATCCAAGAGAGGAGTTCATCCAGTATTGCACTTCACACGCTTCCTAGCCGGTCGCCGGATGCTCAATCATCACTTTGACCATCACGATGAAGTTCCTCTGTCTGCATGGTATGGGAACGAATTCCGAAATACATGAAGCCCAGCTTGCACCTATAATAGCTCAGCTCGACCCTTCGTTCGAGTTCATCTACGTCGATGGTCTTACAACTTGCAGACCGGCCAGTGGGGTTTCTGGACTGTTCGAGGGTCCATTCTATTGTTACTATGACAAGCCGACCGTCGAAACTCTGGAATCAGCTTATACGCTGATCAAGGAAGTCATCGAAGATGAGGGCCCATTTCATGGCATTTTTGGCTTCTCGCAGGGAGGCGCATTGGCAGCTTCGCTACTTCTGCATCACCAGAAAGCAGCGCCGCATGAGCCCGACCTTTTCAATATGGCTGTCTTCACTTGCGCCAGTCTTCCGTTCGACATTCGGTCAGATCAGCAGTCTCCGTTGTACAACGTGGTTGTCAATCCCTTGAGCGGCTCCATACAGGTCAAGGGCTTCTCAGATACCGATATCATCGAGCCAGTCGAGGTCAACGGCTTCATATCACCTCCTGCACCGGGGGATATAATTCTTCGCAGATATCATCCTGATCGCGAGAATGCCAGGATTCGAATTCCGACAGTCCACATCATGGGCCAGGACGACCCTTTCCTCGACCAGGGAAGGCTCTTGGTCGAGCTCTGCGGCGAAATGAAGTCGGTGGTTGTCCATCAGAAAGGACATGAGCTACCACGCGATCGACTGACCGGGAAGAAGATAGTATCAGCCATCGAAGCGACATTGGCGCAAGCGATGTCTCTTTTCTAAACGGACATCTTTACGCAACTTGAGAATAGAAAGCATTGTATACATGAAGTCCTTCAAGTCTGAGAAGATTCTTTCCAATCGTCTATGAATGCACGGAAATTGTTCCGGGTGAAGTCCAGTCTCTCTCGTACGTTTGTGTGACTGGTTCCAATCGTTGCATCGCTCGAGAAAGTAAATATGTTGGATAATTGTTCAAGCTGGAAATCCATGACCAGAATACTTTGTAGTACTGTCCATATTGGCTTAGATCTTATCCGAGCCCTTACTTCATGTGACGGCCCAAGGTCAGAATCGGTCGAAGTTGCAGGAGATGGGAAAGGCCCAGTCTGAGGTGGCGTTCTTGTTTGCCGACTGCTTGAGGACGCAGACTGTGCGATGGGATGTAGGAGGCCTTACGACTGAGATCAGCAAGATCCTTCTCCACGATGGTGCCAATGAGATCTGAACCAAGTCTTGCCAGGCGGATAAAAGAAGGCATGGCTGAGATGTGCCTCGTCAGATGTGCCAATGAGGGTGATGGTGGAGGACGAGAGCCGGTGAGGCGCTCAGGTGTTGTTAGGGCGGAATCCGGCTAAATTGGCCGACTATTCATTTCCAACATCTGTAGTGTCTCCACTCTCGTGTCCAAAACGATAAGACTGCAGTATTATCAGTCAAACAACATGCCTGGCCGTGGCATTCGACCCTCATTGATTGCCAACAGCATGAGAACACCGGTGAGACGATCACAACATCCAAGTCACCGAGACCGGAACCGGTCGAGGGATGAGTCCTTTCAGGATTGAAACAGCAAGAGGTTGATCCGATATGGGCTCTGGCAAGGCATGCAATGTGTCAACGCTATACCCGCACTGTTTCTCATGGATCAAGATAAGTATAACTCCTCGGGATATACCGTTACACGGTCATGCTTGTATCCTGCTAAGACATGCCTAATGCGATGAACCACGCGGGTGACGAGGCTGTGACAGCTCCACCTTTGCCCAAGGGCAACCCATCCCGCATTCTCGTGGTTGTCACGGCAGGTGGTTCCACCAATGCCGGTAGGATCTGCTGAGGTGTCAGTTTCCAGGACATCAAGCTCACATCGCATCTAGAACCTCTCTTCCAGCTAGCATCTCTATTAGCCCCACGAGGTCTCATCGTCGACTTTGCCACCTTGGACGGATGGGCCTCATGGACCATTTCTCGTCCGTACATCACGAACACGTTCGTGGTAGGGCCGTCAATTCCGCAACGTGTCCAGGAACAAGCATACCTGGATATGTCAAAATGGCATGGTGATCCAACAAACTCCTGGCCAAACATATTCGGCGCAAAGACATGTCTGGATTCGACATGGCCGAGTGTCTATCGACCTGGTACCCGTACTGCGCCGTCGTGACCGTCCCGGAAGTGACGGGGAGGGTGGACATGAGGGCCAGCCCTACGATCTGTAGGCATATGGCGAGGAAGAGGAGGTACCATGAGATGTTGTGTTTGACAACGATGAGACCGCTGACGCCTGCGCCAATGGCGGACGCGAGGAGGAGGGCGAGCATTCGGATGCCTGCCTCGGAGGGGGACAGGTTGTTCTGGAGCTGGAAGCGTTGGGGGAGGAAGACGATTGTGATCATGAAGGGGAAGCCGAGGAGGAAGGCGGTGCTGGGGGATTGTCAGCTGGGCGTAGAAGAGGGAGTGGGAACGGGGACTTGCAGCATGGTGAAGCCGATGACTCGGCGGGTGGCGAGGTCCGCGGGGAATAGAGAAAGGACTGTCAGGCCTATTCGCTCTTTTGAAAGTGTCCATTGCCAGACTGCGAAAGCGATCATGCATGCTCCGCCTACGGCTAGTGGCGCTATGATGGACGCTGATTGCCAGGAGTACACGACGCCGCCTGACTCGAGCGAGAAGAGTATGAGGACTGAGCCTGCCAGTGATGTTGCGATACCGAGCGAGTCGATGGCTTTGAAAGTCTTGAGGCCGATTGGAAGAGGACCGCAATTACGGGGAAACCATACAATGAGGATAACGATGGCTGTGACTCCAGGTGGTACGCTAGAGCACGTCAATCATTTAATTGCTTGTGGTGATGCAAGGTGGCGCACTTCAACAAGAAAACCCACCGCCATGTGGTGTTACTTGTGATCAGACCTCCTAAGATGGGACCAAGCACGCTCGAGGTGGCAAAGATAGATCCCATCAGACCTGTCACTGCTCCAATGTGCTTCATCGGCGTGATCTCGGTCATGACGGCCAAAGCCAGACTGTATAGCCCCGAGCCACCCACGCCTTGAAGTGCTCTGAACACGATCCTTGGATCATCAGCTATGCCAGTGGTTGGTAGACGCGAGGCTTACAGCTGATCAATAGTTCGTGACAGACCGCATGCCAGTGAGAAGGTTGTGAACAGACCATAGGCGGTAATGAGAGTGCCCTTTCGGCCGAACAGGTCGCTCAACCTAGCAAAAACGATGAGGAAACCTGCATGCGTCAATTCAACCAAGCAACATTCGGAGCGATAGTGTTTGCGTACCAGCGTAGGTGACCAGATATGCTGTCACTATCCAGTTGCCCTTGTCATAACTCCCCATATTGGAAGTGATCGATACGAGTGCGGTGGCGATGATAGTGGTCTCGAGCGCAGATAACAGGAGTCCGAAGGCAAGACTTGACATCCATCAGTGCTACGTTACTTGATATGTGAGGAAGACGAGACTTGCCATCCTATTGTGAGCCATAACCTCCATCCTGTCATTAACTCCAGATGAGCTGTCTGAATCTCTCGACCAGGTCTATCATGTTCGGGCTTAGGAGTGACCACCGGCGTCGACGCATGGTGGTCAACATCTCTGTCCATCACAGAGGCGGCTCTGAAACACAACCTATCGAGACAACAACATGTCCGAGGTGCGGAAACGAGAATGCACCATCCGTTGTCAGTCGGCTCTGAACGAGACTGAACTCACCAAGATGCACTTGGACGTATGACGGCGTGCGACATGCAGATTTACGAGCTGCAATCGGCGACTTGCATCACCATGCAAGATGATCGAGAGATGTCAGCTAACGTACGTAGCGCGGCCGGCATAAGTGTCGGCGACTTAGAATCGCCCAGCCATTGGCAGCTATTGTTGCAGATTAGTTCCGGCAGATTTGAACGCGTTCATGTAGGTGGTTGGTTGGGTGGCGTCCATTCCGCGCCCCGCTGCAGCTGTCATTGATACGGACGTAAACATTTTCCTACCATGCCGTTTCATGCACTATCATCAATTTCCAACCGGAATGCAGATTGCTTGGGAGTTTCAGCAGTAGATCTCGGTGAGTGGTCCTTGTAGCGCTCAGAGCCAAGGACATGGCATGCATACGGACGATGCTAGTCCATAGGTTTGTAGAGCTGCGGCAAGCAACCCCTCCCCCTGCAATACTGGTGCGACTCAATGATCCAAAGATACATGGTGGCATTACGATGTATTGATCACTTCAAACTCTGCATTTGACTGTCGCTCTCCTCCTCATCTACCTCATGATCCTTTTGCATAGGCAAGCTTGACAAGGTGAACGACATCGATTCAACAACGGCATAGCCGAGCACCACAACGACCAACTCAATGTCATTACCACAAGGACTTTCTCCGCTACCGAAAGGCGCCATCGTTTTTGGACCCAAAACGAATTGCACGATTGAGATATGCGATCCACGATATTCGGTTCCTGGTTTGCAGCCTAGTCTTGCAGCCAATTCACTCTTCATCGCCCTCTTCGCCATTGCCGGCATCATACATCTGTACCTGGGTTGGAGATGGAAGTCATGGTTCTTCATGTGGTGTATGATCGTTGGCTGCATCAGTGGAATCGTGGGATATGCGGGCAGAATCTTGTTGCACTACAACCCGTTCAGCTTCCGAGCTTTCCTGGTTCAGACAAGTGGGTTGATAGATCCCAATCGTAGCGTCGTTCGATATCTGACCTTGATTCAGCCTGCGTGATCACAGCCCCGATCTACTTTTGTGCTGCGATCTATGTCACGCTCGCCCTCACCATCGAGTACCTTTCACCTGAGCTTTCACGTTTCAAGCCAAAGCTCTTCTACTGGATCTTCATACCTTGCGATCTGCTCGCATTGCTCATCCAAGCTGCTGGAGGAGGATTGTCAACATCCAGTCAAGGCAAGAGTCAAATGGGCGTAGATCTTGCCTTGGCAGGTCTAGCTCTTCAGGTGACCGCTATCCTTGCTTTCTGCGGGTTCATGCTGGACTTCTTATGGCGATACTCTCGATCCCAGCACGCAAACAAAGAGAAGATCAGTGCTCGTCTAAAGATATTCTTGACGTTCCTGGCCATCTCGATCTTGCTCATCCTTACTAGATGTGCCTACCGCCTGGCAGAGCTGCATGAGGGGTATCGTGGAGAGCTCGTTCGGGATGAGCCGCTGTATATTTTGTTTGAGGGAGTGTAAATGTTGATACCTGAGTATGTCAATCAGTACTGACCTACTTGGCAGCTTAATCACCATATCCGTCTACGCCCTGATGCTTGCTCATCCGGGATTGGTATTCAAGGACGAGGCGGGCAAGTTGGCAAGGATTAACGAAGATACGAAACAAGAGACCAAAGATAGCGGTACAGAATCTGAAAGTCGACAAACCTCATAAGGCATAGCAGAAGCATAGCAGCTTTCCTGAAGAGGGCATAGTCAGCACGAAGCACCCCTGCCGGAATAGGGTGTTGTGCGGTTGAGCAGAAAGCAACCTTGAGCCAGAGATCCGCGCTTCCACCCAGTAATAGTGGATCTGTACTTTCACCAGATAGTATGCAGAATCGACGGGAATTGATCTGTCAAGTATTTCTCCAGCAAAGTTGCGGTGATAAGTCCGATATCGCAAGCGATACCGGTGACGCTGGCTATACAGCTAATAAGGTTCAGCTAGCTTCACATTCAAGAGGACTACTACATGCGGGGAAACCAATTCCCTTCTCTTCATCTTTACAGCACTAATGTAATTCAGAGAGCCAAGTTCTTGTGCTGTGAAATAACCATGAGGGGCGTGCGTACGATAAACAGAAGTGTGACCGCGTTAGGTCAAACAACAAGACGATGGCAATCTTCTTACGTTCATTTGGAGCCAGAGATGCAAGCCCGCAAGATCAAACCAATCTTTGATGATCTGACGCCCCTCAATTCATACCGATTGGATGTCTCATTAGCAGACTTCATACCAGGAGCCAAGTAAGTACTCAGATGTCCATTGGTGCATTGCTTCCTTGATCTTTTCAACTCATCCCTTTCCTTGTCCTACTTCCCACCATGCTTGAAACACACCTTCATCAATCTCCATATCTTCTCACGACTGACTCTCCTCAGACCACCCAACATCCTCCAACCACCATCCTCCACTCCCCTCCCCATCCCCCACCACCTCCTCTACTTCGAACCCACCCTCCCTGCCCCCCAACTCCTCCCCGACGGCACCAACCCCGCACACTCCCCCGGCGCCCCCTTCCACCGCCGCATGTGGGCCGGCGGCTCAGTAACCTACTCCCCCACCGGCCCTCTCCTCCTCAACGGCGCCCGCGCAGTCTGCATCGAAGGCATCCGCTCCGCCACCATCAAAGGCCTCCCAGGACAAGAAAAAGTCTTCGTCAGCATCGAGCGCCGCCTCGCCCCTCTCCTGCCCACCGAAACCCAAGCCCTCGCCGCGCTTCCCCTCTCGGCCTCGGACGCCAACATCGCACAAATCGAAGACGACATCCGCGGCCGCATATGGCGAGACGACGACGCCGATCTCGGCCCCGCGGGCGTGCTGGAGCGACGAAACATTGTCTTCTTGCAGGATAGCAAACCCGCCCCGACGAGCAAGGGTGCAGACGACGCGGCGCCGAAACCCAAGATCCTGAAGCCGAACCGCGAGCCGACGTTGTTCCGGCATACCATCCTGCCTGACTCCCGGCTTTTATTCCGCTTCTCGGCTCTGACGTTCAATGCGCATGCTATCCATCTTGATCCGTTATTTTGTAGGGAGCAAGAAGGGCATCGGGATTTGCTGTTCCATGGCCCGTTGAGTTTCACCTTCATGATGGTTTTGTTGCAGCGGAGCTTGAAGGGGGGCGAGAAGGTGGGGTTCGTGGAGTATCGGAATTTGGCGCCTTTGTATTGTAATGAGGAAGTAACGTTTTGTGGGGCCGCGGATGGGGAGGGGAGGTATGAGGTTTGGGCGGAGGGGACGGATGGCGGGGTGAAGGTTAAGGGGAGTGTGAGGACGAGGACGGAGTAGATGGGGAGAATGCATGGATTGGGTATCGAATGTGCTATGCTATCGTTGTCATGCCTGGTTGGTGTCATACACCGCATTTCGTGTGGTGGAAGCAAGGCATAACTCTGCTCATGCTCTGAGCTTGGTCAAGACAGTTCCTAGCCTGTCTGTAAAGCCCTCCCATCCTTCTTGTCCGTCATCAACTCGTCTGTGATAGCCGAGGAACTCCTCGACTGCACCGATCAAACCTTCCAAGCCGCCCATTTGTCTTGAGATTACTGCCTTGACCTTATCGTTCAGACACAAGTTACCAAGCAGAACTGCAAGGTAGCCGTATGCAACATTGCCTCGACTTTCCTCCATCGAGTCTGCCTGGTTCGAAGCTTCCCGTCCCCGCAGGAAGCTCTGTATAAGAGGCCCGAGAGGATCACTTGCTTTTCCTGGTAGACTTGCACGGCGAACTGGGTCAGAGTGTTCAGCCAGGTTGATGGCCAGCCCGAGAGACAATAAGAGACCATCCAGTGTAGCGTTATCAATCCCTGCGAGGCTCGACTGTGATGTGAAGACGGATCCAATGTGTTGGAGCAGGCGGTTCGACCCACAATCCGTGGTTGCAAAGTGTGAGCAATTTGCAGGCTGATTGTTGGTCAGGTTGAGAAGCAAACGAAGTGTGAGCGTGAGGTCAGACGCTTGTGGTGCTGGAGATGCCAGAAGACCACCGAAGAAGCCGATCAAGACTTTCAGGATCGAAGATGTCCAACACTTTGTAGCAGACACGGCGGAGACTGTAATCAGGATTGATTCGGCTTCCAAAGTCGAGAGCGCAAGATTTCGCTTCAGTAACTGATCGGGATCATCAGTCTTGTCGGATACATGAGCTACCACAGCTTGAAGCTTGGATGCACTTGGAAGAAGAGACTGGCGCTGGCCATTCTTTCGAGCTTTGAGAACAATCGCTTCGAGTGCTCTGAGCGCTAGAACATCCATGGTGATAGTCTTCGGTTTCGATGATCTCCAGAATGATGATTCACCCAAAGATCCCATGAAGTCAATGTATGAACCACGAGACATGCGAGCCATGTTGCTCTCACGATCCTTTGCTATGCTGGTGATCGAGCGACTGGTCGAAATGGACCCATTGTCCAGTATCCAGCCCGTCGAAGACGTCAAATCATCGACAGTATGCCGTGGCAGGTCTAGATCGGCGAGCTGAGCAAGGATCACGAGCAGGAGGGAATCGCTGACAAGGTCCGTAGGCTTGCTTGGTTGACAGGTCTGAACCACAGTACTGATAAATCCGTGATCCGCAAAGCGTGCTGCAAAGTCGAGGTCCTCCAGCTTGCTGGACAGATCCATCAAAGCACCTCGGCGTTTGGACCAGCCAGATCGAGATGCGTCTTTGATATCGTCCAGCAGTGTCTCTACGTCGTCAAGAAAACGCTTCTTGGTACCTGCAGCGCGTAGCTCATGTATACTGCGGATGCCCTGCGAAGGTTCATCGTCCGATTCCAGATCCATCTCGTCTTGAACAGGGGCATTTTTGATAGGTTTGGGCGCGAGGTCGGTCAGTGGCATGAGAAGACTGTCTTCAAGGCTGACCTCCTGCAGATATGATCGAGTTTGCGCATAGGTTGTCCTCTGTCCGGCAGTCCCCTGACTGTTCGCAGCCCCGCCCTGACTGGCATTTACCGGTACCGGTACTTCTGCTTCAAGGTCCTCTTCTTCGGACGAGCTCATCTGTTCATCTTCTTCTACTTGGCTATCTTGCTTCAATCGATCGGCTAGTCTCATACCTCTCGATTTGGGTGGTGGAGAGTGGAGTTGTGGATGTGTCGACATCTTATCCTTCGGATCTTTAGAGTCAGAGCGCGAACTTAACTTGTCCTCTGGATGCTGGCGAGCTGCTATTGTCGTTCCTACTTTTGCCAGGCCAGGTTCCAACAACTGGTCCCACAATTTTGTCTGCTTTGGCGTGATCGAAGAAGAAGCTTTAAGAAGCGGCGGCCGAGCTTGACTTCGCGGGGGTGTCTGAGTGTTGTTTGGTTGGGCACGTCTACGGTGTGGAATTTGAGGACTCTCCACAAGTGTATCTTCTTCCAGGATAGTTTCATCGACCATGTGCGCCAGTCGCCCAGGGGCCGAGACGCCTCCCTGAAGTGATCTCTCGGTTGAGTATGGCTTTTGCGATGTCGGTACTGCTGTATTGACGGCAGGAGCACGAGATTGCTCCGAACTTGCAGAGCCAATGGTCCTACCGTGTGTCTTTTGTGCCACTTCTTTGGTTTGTGATCCATGGCTCCCGGCCCTCTTCCTCTTCTTAGAAAGCTGTTCTTCGCTCGCTTGTTCCACTGTGGATGTGGTCCTTGGCTGCCTTGAATGTGGCTCCTTCGATGCGGCTCTGGTAGTCAAGTGCCTGGTAACCTTCTGCTTTGCGACGTCTGTCATGTCCTGCCCTGGCTTCTGCTCTCTACCGCCTGCTGAAAGGGTTTTGGCCTCATGACGTGCCTTCCTTGCAACAGTGACCAGTTGCTTGACAGGAGCATGATCGGAATCGGAGGAGGGTACATCGAAGTCGTCCAATTGTTCGTGCTTGTTGGTTGAGTGGGGTTTGGCAAGGGAGGACGGCTTGGGGATCTTGTGTAATGCGTCCTGTCGAGCGAGTGAGGTCTGTGGGCGCTCGAGAGTGACGGTCTTCTGCTTCGGCTGCTTCGGCAATCTTGATTGTCGTCCGTATGTGACCATCTTCTTTCTACCTTCAACAGGCGGCGGCGCGCCGAAGATTGCTGCAACCATCTTCGACTGACCGAGAAGTCCACGCTCAGGATATCATGGCAGAGATGTGATGTTTCCAAGCTCGCGATCTATGTATCCTCGTCTCTTTGTTGGTTCGCGTTTGTGTCTCCGAGAGGGTCGCACCGTCAAACGAGAGCGCGTCGGGCATTAAGTTGTGATGCGGAAATCGCGTTGGAGTTAAAGTGTTGCCAAAACAGCAGATTTATTGCTTCAAGGGCGTCTTTCGTATGCACATGCTCCGTTCCGACAGTAGCGCGAGCGTTTGATGCAGCGGTAGCATTCCCTTCGTGAGGTGAGGTTTTGGTTGCAGGCCGGATTCCACATTGCTCGCCGCAAACAGAGGCGCAAGCCCCGATGCAAGCCACATGAACGTCACGCCACATGCTCACTAGCCACAGCTCAGGAGGGCCACGAGATCAATTACGGCAAAGGTGAGAGATTTGATCATCATCGGTCAACTCCGCCGTTGTCTATCTACGTGTAATAGCTATCAATCCGAGTCTGGTCGAGTCAATTGAGCTCTTTCAACGTACAAGCCATCGACAGACTCGGTGCGAGAACAGCTTTTCCCTTCGCCAATATGCCTACTTTTCAACAGACGCCGTCTCAATGCATCGGTCCCGACTACAGGCGAGAGAGTCAGAAGCCGACCGCCACGGTGTCGAAGCAATTGGACTTTGACAACATCCATGTCTTGCCTCAGACTCCGCAGCTGATTGCTCTCTTGACGTAGGATCTCAGTGAGGGCCATGAAGAGCAAGAGCTGACATGGTTAGCATGATTCGGGACAAGAACACCAAGCGGGCAGATTTTATATTCTACTCGAATCGGATCATACGACTACTGGTTGAAGAGGGACTGAACCATCTACCAGTAATACCCAAGACCATCACTACCCCAGTGGGAAGAACGTACGATGGTGTCAAGTTCGAGGGACAAATATGTGGAGTAAGCATTATGAGAGCTGGAGAATCAATGGAGCAGGGATTGCGAGACTGCTGCAGGAGCGTGAGGATTGGCAAGATCTTGATACAACGGGATGAGGAGACCAGCCAGCCTCGGTTGTTCTATGATAAGCTACCAGAGGACATCAAGGATCGATGGGTGCTGTTGTTGGACCCCATGCTTGCGACTGGTAAGGACTACCCATGATACGCTCGCCGTTATGCTGACACTCGAAGGCGGCTCTGCTCTGATGGCGGTGGAAGTGCTGCTCAAAAAGGGGGTGCCTGAAGAACGCATCCTCTTCTTGAACTTGATCGCCAGTCCGGAAGGCGCTGAGAATTTTGCGAAGAAATACCCCAAAGTGCGGATCGTGACCGCCTTTGTCGACTCTGGCCTGGACGAGCATAACTATATCGTGCCGGGTTTGGGCGACTTTGGCGACCGCTTCTTTACTGTTTGAAAGGATACCAAATGAAGACGACAGAGCCCATTGCATCGTGTGAGAGCTTGTGCTTGTCAAGCTCCGGATCATGGCAGTTTTGGCTGAATGCCTCCTAGCGATCTCCTTACCGATACGGGTCTGCCGTCCCCGCGCTCTCATGACTGTCGTGATCTCATGTCCTGCTTCGTCTACTCGTCTCCATAGTCAGCCTCCGCGTCGCCCTCGTCGTCCTCGATAAAGCCATCGTCTTCAGCTGTTCTCTTCTCTCCTGGCGCCGCTCTTTGTGCTGGTGCCGGTCCTCCTCGAGCTGGTGCGGGCCTGCTCGTCCCTGATGCAGCTTCCTTCGCGACGGCATCGCAAGCATCAATCCAATCCGAGTACACATCGATTGGCGCGCTTAGATAGTTGATTCCAGTCTGGTATGATTGACCGCATACTTTGCAGGTCAACTCACCCGTGCTAGTCTTCTTGTCAAGCTTCACAGTAACCGAGTTTTCATGGTTGCAGAAAAGGCACTGGAATGTGCTTGCCAGGCCTTCGCGTTTCTTCTTTCCCTCGGGTTTCGCTGCTGATTTGCGTTTGCCCTAACTTGTCAGATATGTCGCAGGTGCGCGCAGATGGTTATATCTACCATGATATCTTCGGATGAAGAGAGAGGATTTCAGTTCGTGCAGCGAGTGTGACATGAATCAGAAATGCGCGAAGCAAGGAGTCGGAGAAGTTGCGACACGGTTGCGCTCACTCTGCACAAGCATGACTCGGGGACCGGAATGCAAAGCCACATCTTGCCCTGCAGAGCAGTGCAGAGTTCGTCGTCGGCGCGTTCCGATGTGGCGCAACCATGTCCATTTGCTAATGCTTGATGGACCTGTCTCCGGACAAGTGATCATACTGATGCAATATGTATAGAAGACACATGGCATCACTCTTGTAAAGGAGTTGAAGACTTCTCACAAACATCCAGCATTGATAACTTGAAGTCTATAACAGTATAACCCCTCCAGCTGCAGGAACACAACTGTGGCTGAGAGCTCTAGCTTATCGCGCTTGATATGCCAAGCACTCTGACCCAGCCGTTGAAACGAGCTCGCCCACCTGAGTACAAAAGACAATTGAACGACTTGCGGTGAGACATATCGTGCCCAGGTATCTTCTCGGTTTCTTCGTTGAAACTGATTGTCTTCCTTACTCCTCAAATTATCAAAGACCACTTTCACATCGATCCTGGTTTGCTCCTCAAGGCTGCCCAACCCCTTTCACTTTTCCCTTTCTGTTCTGTCCTCAAGTAGAGCAGGGATCTGGCGGAACGCTACAACTACAACCACACAGACGTGAGAGTCCATTTCGAGAAGGCCATGAAGTCCTCATTGACATATAAATGCAGCAATTCACTTGGTAATCCGCGGCATCCCTAGGGATCACTCAAGTGAGGCCACTCCGGGCACCAAATAGTCGACATGTCCGACTCTGCGATCCTGCAAGAGATTCTTGCCAATCTCAAGAACCTTCAGCAAGAGAATTCACATCTCGCCGCTGCTGTGGACGCCATCAATGGTCGCGTTAACGTGCTTGCTGGTGTCAAGGAGGTATCAAATGGACCTATCGCAAATGGTCTCAATGGTACTCAGTCAGCCGCAAAGCCTCCAGCCCCCCAAGAAGAGCGCAAAGCCTCCGATGAAGCCACTCCAGAGTCCATCTCCCCACCTCCTTCCCAGGCTCGGCGGTCTAGTGTGACCTCGAAGATCATCCTTACCTCCTATCCAGGCCAAGCTGGCGTCGACCCCATACCAATGAAGTGGGGCGCTAGTAACGCAGCTGAGCGTGGTCCTGTTGTCGTCTCGCGCCAAGCTTCTACGATCCGCCGCCGCAATGCCATAGGAGCCCATGGAGGTTCTTACAGTATTTATCATGCGTTAGGCGTAGCAAGCCAGAATCTCTCTCTGGATCATAAGCCTGATTTCACCAATACGGAGCCAGCGACAAACATTGGGCCATTCCCTGCTTGGTCTGACCTGAAGAAGATCGTTGCCATGGACCCATTTGGACATCTGGCACCATGGCTGTTCAACGAGTACATTACCAATGATGGAATCGACATCCGACCCACCATCGCTGTCACCAAAGCTCACATGAAGATCCCAGAGATTGAGGAATCTGTGCGTAAGGGGCGCTTGATCCCAGATGGCAAGATCTGCCTCAACTCTCAAGGTGAATTGGCTGTTACCAAATTCGCCGTCGAGCCCGTCTGGTACCTACCAGGTGTCGCCGAAAGATTCGGTCTCGACGAAGGTACTCTGCGGAGAGCCCTGTTCGAGCAGACTGGCGGAAGCTATCCCGAACTCATCACAAGGAACGACATCAAGCTCTTCCTACCACCCATCGGTGGTCTGACCGTGTACTGCTTTGGAGATCCCGCCAAGATGAGTGATCCCAACGTCAGACTGGCTTGCCGCATCCACGACGAATGCAACGGCTCCGACGTTTTCGGATCCGACATCTGCACATGCCGACCCTATCTCATCTTTGGCATCGAGGAGGCAGTCAAGGAGGCTCAGAAAGGCGGTAGTGGTGTCGTCATCTACTATCGTAAGGAGGGCCGAGCTCTTGGCGAAGTTACGAAATACTTGGTCTACAACGCTCGTAAGAGAGGCAGCGACAAGGCCAGCGAGTACTTCAAGCGTACCGAGAACGTTATAGGGGTCAAGGACATGCGGTTCCAGGAGCTAAGTACAGATGTATTGCATTGGCTCGGTATTACGAAGATTGACAGGATGCTGAGCATGAGCAAGTAAGTTCCAGATCCCCCGGGGGTCGGCGGCATGGTGGGTGGCGATTTGAGCCTCCGACTAACGAATGATAGCATGAAACACGACGCCATCGTAGCATCAGGTATTCCGATCCATGAGCGAGTGCCTATTCCCGACGATATGATTCCAGAAGACAGTCGGGTCGAAATTGATGCCAAGATTCATGCTGGATATTGTGAGTACTACCTATACCAAGGACGACCGAGTACTGACATCACACTAGTCACAACGGGCAAGGTCATGACTATGGCAGAGCTCGACAATGTTCATGGTCGTGCGTGGGAGGATGTTGATCACTGAGACTGTCGGCGAGGTTCAGCGTACTTCAGCATTGCGTTTAGGCCAAATTATTCAACGTCAAACACCAAACCTGGTCCACTAATTCTCATCATGTTTCGTGCTGTATCTCTCTCTTATCTCTTCTGAGCGAAGCTCGGAGTGTGTTCCTTGCCGTACTACCAGAATTGTCTTTGGCGCCCTTCAAGCTCCGTCGCTTTCGTCAGACGACTGGTAGTCCCGCATGCATGGGTATTATAGCTGGACGAGTCAGCCTGTGGTATCAAAAACATATCAGCAGCGATCACAATTCCGGTACTACCAGATTCCCTGGAAGTGATATTTCCAGTGACACCGGAATGGCTCTTACGAGAATGGCAGTCGGAAGGGACCAAGTTTCTGCGGTCTGTCTTGAGTCTACGTCGAGCGGAGGAGTGAAGGTCCTACCAACCTGGCCGTGCGACGACAACAGGAACATGCAAGCGTCGTCAGCTTCTGGTGTTTTGCACGGTCTCAATGCCTGCCTATTGACTGTCCAGGACGAATTGAACGAGACGCCGCAGGTACAGCCCTCAAGAGACTGCCAGCCAGTTGCCCAGACTGACATCAGGCCAACACTACCAGGAAAGGCGGCTACAAAGAGAACCTGTTCGTGGAACAAGTAGATGTAGTGGTCTCATGCGCACTTGGCAAGGAGATCTAGTGTTAGGATTGCCTACGACCCGGAGTGTTCTTCAAGACTGGTGTCGTCACAGGAGTTCGTACCTCTCTCACGTTTCTCAACGCCATGAAATAGAGTCGTACCTACAACACGCAGCTCATGCAATGACTTGCCGGATCAAGGCCTAGACACCGGTGTTCGCACGTGTCGCTTCTCTACATCACCGACCTGGCCGTTACTGCCTAGAGGGCTTGCGGAACCTAGTTGAATGTCTGTGGCATGCCAGTCGTTGTGTATGACTTGATGATGAGCTCCGTCTGTCAGGCGAGCTGAATCGTGATGACTGGTCATATGAATGCGGTCGAGCAATAGCAACATCGAAAGTTGTCGTTATCAATCCCAAATGTCCTGTGAGCGCAGAAGTGTCGCGCATGACCACAAAGATGTGGCGCGTTGGACGACAACCGAGGCAAGGTCACTCGCCACAAAATCGAGATTGCCCGAAGCAGAGGGCGTTCAAATCCATCAGAGATCTGAGAGATCTCAAAATTCAAGTCAACCGAGGAAGTCCATCATCCGGACAGCCTACAGGCTCCTGACCAGTTTTCATGTGCTGGCTGAGACACTTTCTGCTGCAGCAGTCTCGCACCCTCTCGTTCACCCGCAGTGAAAGACGGACGCGACACGGACGCGACGCTTGGGGTAACATGTTAAAAATCATGACGTTGGAAGGAACAAGAGGACCGTTGGATGGAGAGAAGAGGAGAAAAAAAAAGAATCCAGGTCCTCGGGTCGATGTGGCTGTCTCCTGCGATGCAAAGGCGTTTCGCGTGCATTGGTCGTGCAGACTTTTTGTCAAATCAGAAATAGAAAGTGCGCCGACAAGGATATTGTTTGTCGTACAGATTGGCAGTGTTTGCAGCACATCTGCAGAGATTCTGTCAGGGGGGACGGCATAGTTGTGGATCTTGTACAACATGGCTCTCCAGGTGAAGCCCACAGACGCGCGGAACGACGGACGAAAAGGGATCGTAACAGCGCGATGATCGTGCCTGGAGGATCGTCTGGTCAGCAAGGTGCGGGGCTACGCAAATGTTCCGTTCTGACGAAAGCAAAGGTGGAGAGGGAGGTTCCCCGCCTGAAAGCAAGGAGGAGAGCTCCCAGGTCGTGTCGTTGGCAGGGGATACAGGCGGAAGCTATACAAGGTTCAAGAAGCAATAGCTCGGTCGTAGTCGGTCTCCTTTGAGAAACCTGCTCTCAGCTCCCAAGCTCAGCTCGAAGCCGGTGAGAGGGGTTGACATGGGAATTTTACCTAATTCACGATCCACCTTTACAAAGGAATCAAGCGACACAACGCGTGCATCGTCATTTCGGCGTAGCGACAAATCATGTCTGCTCACCGCCAACATGTCGAGTCGTCGGACGAGGCCAGATGGTGAAATTAGCTGTGGTGAGTCCTTGTAATAAAAGGCGGTAAATTATGAGAGACAGGCTTGACTCGCCATATCACACGAGCTATTACGAGACCTGCTATCTTGCTTCCCCGAGGCTGCGACAGAGGACACACCCGTGGACGCTGTTGCTTGACTCGACCCGCTGCTCCGGATTGGCCGTCGATTGCCATGTGCCTCTGACAGCCTGAAAGCGGCCTCTGACTCGTTATCCCAGGCTTGTGTCTTCTGACCGGGAAAGACACACTGCTCGATCTGTTGGTTCTCCGATGGCAGTCGACCTGTTTGAGGCTGCAAGCATGACCTGGACACGTCTACAGTGTATGGTCGACCTGACGTGTTGGTTACACAACTCGACTCCTGGTGAGACGAAGAACACGTTCGAACATCAGCAAGCGGTAACGAATTGATTAGCGCGATGCATGGAAGTTTGGCAGGGCTCTTCCGTTCGCAAAGTGGAGCCGGATCTGTTACGATTTTCTTGATTTTGTGTGGCGCACGCATGAGCCGGTATTGGGCTTCCCTCTCTTCCCCGGCGTCATCGTGACTGGTGCCATTGCGTGCCAATGCGTGCCAATGCGTGCCAGTGCGTGCGTGCCAGCAACAGCACGGAACGAATTTCGTCGACCCCTTGTTCGCGTAGCCCGATCCTTCAGGACCTTGCTAACTTGACTGGCTGCGGGACCTGGTACCTTGTTATATGTACCCTTCAGCCCAACCGCCTCTCTTCCCACAGCCCTTTCGTCGCCCCTACACGTCCAACGCATCTCTCTCTCTGGTCAGATCAGCACTCACTCTTTCAGTCAACGACATTCAGCAACAAGACTCTATGCCTGCTGACATTCAACAACAACTAAATCAAACCATCAAAGACGTCAGTTGAACCCATTTCGACCGACATTATCAAGGACGACGCCCTGTCGCGTGTTCACCACTGTGAACTTTATCCGAAGGACAGCTCCAACTCCACCGGTCTGCGCCATATCAAACCACCACCACCTTTGATGTTCGGTTTTGACATCTTCGCCATGTTCAGACCAACTCCAGTCACTCCACCCTCGCCATCACCTCCTTCTCTCGACCGTCGCAACTCGGATCCTTGTCGCGCGCAGCCTAGCTCGGTTCCAATGACTGCCAGCTCCCTCCTCGCTCGCATGGTCGCCGTTGCGACGCGACAGCCCGTTGTCCAACCAGAGATCTCTTCACCGACTGCTCCATCCTTTCACGAGGAGAAGATTGAGTGGGAAACTCTCAGTCGTCGTGGTTCAGACCCATCGCAATGTGGTTACATCTCGTTCCCGGACTTTGATCGCCTCAGCAGGTCGTCGGCTTCATGCAATGACGACTCATCGTCCAATTGATGCGGGTCTGGACCATCTCTCTTGTCGCTCACCCTCACCTTCTTCCACGCCGCCACGATCACCCTGTACCACCAACACATTACGCAGTAACGAATCACGACCACCACACCCCAGCGTCCCATCTGTACACTTACCCCGACGCTCAACACCAGCACTAGAACAGCAACCCAAGTAACTTCATTCCGCCTTTTCCTACCTGCACGGGTCGGCCCCTTTTGGAGTTTAATACACGCATCATCCGGAGTACAGAGTACAAGTTGCCCTCAATGCGGACCACAGCGCAAACACCTAATGATACCCGGTCAAAGAGACACGAGGCCACCTCCAAGGACAATTTGCAGACGAGATGCCGACTCTTCTTCTCTGAAATGTTGACTGGCTTGATGAGCGGATGCGGAGCGTACCTGCCTTTCGCTAGGCTGTTGTTCTTCGTCATGCACGTCGCCGTCTTAGCTTGAAGTAGAGGAGATGGATTGCAAATGCAACGAGGAATATTACCATTGACTCACTTGTCTTTCTTGTACTAGACTGAACCTCACTCCTCTCCGCCTTGACTCCACCCCACCCCCTCCCCCGTCCCCATCTCCACCAATCCCCTCCTCATCCCCTCCGCCACCTCCCCCATCTTCCTCCCCTCCCATTCCCCCTCCAACCCCCCAAAATCACACTCCCCCACCCACTTCCCAACCCCATGCTGCAGCACATTCCTCGCCCGATCCCGATCCCCTCCCTTGAGCCCAATACTCCCATGCAACGTCGCCCTCTCCCTGTCGCTCTTATACCGTCCCGTATGAAGGATGTTATTGTCATAAAACACCACATCCCCCGCCTTCATCCTCACCACCTCCATCCCCTCCATCACGTCTTCGTACGGCCCCGCGTCCCTCTCCGCTTGCGTCCTGGCACGTTTCTGACTCCCCGGCACAACCACCAGGCTTTCGTCGTCGTACAGCGCGAGATTCCACTGCGTGTGGAGGATGGGTTTGCTGAGTCGCTCTTCTTCCTCGGCAGGGGACGCGGACGGGGGCATGTCGTCTCTGTGCCACCTCAGCGCGAAATCTCGGTCGGGAGTCACGAGGAGGTTGTACAGCTCCATGACCAGTCGGTCGGCCGAGGGAGGGGTCGAGAGTATCTCGCATACTGCTGTGAGGATCGCGGGGTGGAAGTAGCTTGCTGTGAAGGTCGGGGAGGAGGGGAGCGAGGGGTGGAGCAGGTGTTGTACGCCCCAGATTCCTTCTGGGCCGGGGGTGCTGGGCCAGGGGGGGAATTGTTTGGGGAGGGTGCGGATGTGGGGCCATTGCGAGGTGCGGGCGAGGTTAGTGGCGGAGGTGGCAGCGGTGCGGAGGGTGGAGAGTTCGGAGGGGGTGAGGATGGAGGGGAGAATGACGTAGCCTTTGGTTTCGAGGGCGTGACGGAGGGAGGAGGGAGGGGGTCTGGAGGTGGTGTTGGTGGCGGTGGTGGTGGTAGTGGTTGTTGTCATGGCTTGGGATAGAGGCTCGTTCAGAAAAAGTTTGCTCTGTCGACGATTGATGAGGCTCTACACAAACGTCGATGCAGGATGGTGGGGTACTGGAGCTCGAGCGACACCGGACTTGCTGCTTAAAGATGGCCAAGATGCGAACAATCGTCAGCAACACTCGGTCCACCAGGCAAGGTTCCACTGATATTCCCTCAAATGGCTACTTTCCGAGTCAAAATGCAGCTCACAGTGGTCATATTGCGGGGGCCCGTAGCGGTTGATCCCTTTGGGCTCGTCCCGCCTCCTCCACCAGACGCCGCGGACGTCATCCCCTCTTTTGCTTCAACTTTGCTGGCCGGCCTGGTCGGGCTCATTGGATCATATGCCCGGTATAAGTCATAGGTTGCACCCGGCCACGTGCCTGATTGTGAGTCGACCTCTGCCTGGCCTGTGTATATCCGACGGTAGGCGAAGAGGGTAATTAGTCTTTGGTCGCTATTGGGATCGGTATCACAAACATTGAACATTTTGATGTACAGATTGAGTGTGAGAAACACCTCTATGATGCCATCTTTGCGTCTCGCAGCGACATCTCTGCTGGGCTTGTCATTCTTCGTTGGATCCGGCACGGCCCAGGATGACTTCAGCATAACCTCAGAATACACAGCGTGGGACAACGACAACTGGATCCTCTCGACGAATCGGCTCATCCAGGGTCAATATCAGTCCAGGGCACCAATCGGGAACGGGTGAGCAATCAATCGATACAGCCCCTGCATGTGAACATTGTTGACTTGGAAAGGTACATCGGATGCGGTCTCGCCGCTGCTGGACCGTTCTTCGAGGCCGACGTCAACCTTACACAGCCAGACGGTGGTAATCTGCCAATCAATGGGTGGCCTCTAGACAACCCTCGCCAGACCTTCTGTACCGTTGCTGGCTTCTTCAACTCCCAAGCAAATACTACCCGCACCAACTTCCCCGAGAATCTCCTGAACGGGGGCGAGAGTGTCATTGCTGGTATCCCTAATTGGCCAAACCTTCACTTGCAGATCGGAGATGCAGTCCTGGATGCTACAATGGACGCTGCGACCGTCTCCAATTTCTCGTCGACCAGATCGCTGAAGAATGGTCTGCAGACATGGTCGTACAGCTGGACTCCTGCCGATGGGGTCAATGTCAGCATCAACTATGACATGTTCGTGGACAGGTCAAATCCAAATCTTGCCGTTATCAGACTTACGGCTTCATCCACTTCCGACCTCAATGCGACAGTGATTGACAACCTAGATGGTCGTGGCGCTGTTCGATCAAATGGAGGTCAAAGAGGTGAGCTGAACGACAGCAACACCATCTTCACGTCCGTTTCCCCGAATTGGCTTGGTAACATTACTGCCTGGATCTATTCCACACTCGGGGGCGATGGTCTTGGCCAAAGGGAGGACACGTCCAACATCAGATATGTCAACGAGTCAACCTGGCGTCAGTCATTCCCAGTATCTCTGACAGCAAACACACCAGTCATTGTCACAAAGTATGTTGGTATTGCTTCATCGGACGGCTTCGAAGACCCTCAAGAAGTCGCCAGAATTGCATCGCTCGAAGCTGCTAATTCCACTTTCGATGCTCTGTTCCAAAGCAGTGCTGCGGCGTGGGAAGAGCTAATGGATGATGACCTGATCGACGACTACGCTTTGCTAGATGGATCTCTTCCAGAAGACGAGAATGTGTTGAACATGCACATCATCTCGAAAGCGAATGCTCACTATCTGCTCCAGAACACGCTGCCATCAAATCTCTCCGATCTCGCCAAGTGGTCCATTAGTGTTGGAGGTCTTGGATCTGACTCGTATGCTGGACTGGTATTTTGGGACGCTGATATCTTCATGGCTCCAGGTCTATCCATCTCGCATCCGCAATATGCTTTCCAGATTCCAAATTATCGAGTACAACTTTCAGGTCAAGCCGGTAGGAACGCTGAGCAGTATGGCTATTCTGAAGGATCTATCCTCTACCCATGGACAAGTGGTAGATTCGGCAACTGCACTGGTACCGGTCCATGTGCGGACTATCAGTATCATCTCAACAGCGACATTTTCCTCAATAATTTGTTGTACTGGAGAATTACTGGCGATGACCAATGGTTCAGGGATCAGGCAGTCCCGATCAACGACGGTATCTTGCAGGCGTTTGCACAATTGGTCTACTACAATGAGACAGTACAAGGATTCTCTATCCGAAATCTGACTGATCCCGACGAATACGCCAACCAAGTCCCAGATGGCGCCTTCACTTTGGCCTCCATTGCTAAGATCATTGAATTCGCCGAAGGCTATTCGGACCAGTTCAACCTCTCCTACCCGACAAATTACTCAGACATCGCTAGCAACCCAGCACTTCCATTCGCAGAATCTGGTGTCTTGTCAGAATATCGTGGAGCAAACAACACAGCAGTCATCAAGCAGAATGCCGTGGATTTGATCAATTACCCTTTTGACTACTCTTCCGAGAATTACACCGAGGAGGATAAGCTCACCTCGTTGAACTACGTGAGCATCCATATATCACTTACCATACCTGCAATTCTGACATTGAACAGTACACCAATCTCCAGTCGCCGGATGGACCAGCCATGACCTACTCCCTGTACTCCATCTCAGCCAATGCTCTCTCACCAAGTGGATGTGCCGCATACACGTACGCTCTTGCCGGCTTCCAGCCATACACTCGAGCTCCATGGTACCAGTTCTCCGAACAGCAGGTCGACGACTTTGATACCAATGGAGGTACCAACCCTGCCTTTCCCTTCATGACCGGCCATGGTGGTTGGCACCAAGTTGGTCCCATGGGCTGGCTCGGCGCCCGCGCGGTCGAGGAGCAACTCATTCTCAACCCCGCTCTCCCACCTCAAATCGACTATGTCTCCCTCCGCACCATCATCTTCGGCGGCGCCGGCCTCAAAGCCACCATGAACAGCACCCACACCAACATCACCCGCGTCGACGCTTCCCGTTACCTCCCCACCAACAGCACCGACCGCTACGCCAACCAACCCATGCCTTTCACCCTTGGCTTCTCGCTCTCCACCGGCACCAATCTTACCATCTCCCTCGGCGACACCCTCACCCTCCCCAACAGACAATACTCCCTCAACACCACCTCAGCAGGCAACATCCTCCAATGCCTCCCGGCCAGCACCACCGCCACAACCCTGCCCGGCCAGTATCCCCTCGCGGCAATCGACGGCTCCTCCTCCACCCGCTGGCAACCCACCACCCAAAACGCCTCGACCATGACCGTCTCCCTCTCCGGCTCCAGACCGTACCAACCCCTCCTCGGCGTCTCCTTCGACTGGGGCGCCCGTCCCCCCCTCGCAGCACGAATCAGCATCTTCAACGCCACCTCCCCTACCGCCACGGACAGTGTCCCCATCACGACGGCGACACTCAACGTCACCGTCTCCGAACCTTACGATCCGGCTACGGTGGCCATCGTCCAGCCTTACGTGGGGAACCAGAGTTTCTTCTCCTTCCCTCAGCCGGTGTGGAGTGGTGATTTTGTGAGTCTGACGGTGGAAGGGTGTCAGGCTGAAGGCGAAGACGGGGCGACGGTGGGGGAGTGGAGTTTGTATGGGACCGGAGGGGGGAGTGCGTTGGAGGAGGCGAGGGGGGGGACGATTACAGTGGGAGGCAGGCAGGTGGGGGTGACGGTGCAGGAGGTGAATATAACGACTGCGAATGGGGTGCCGGGGGATGTGGCGGGGCAGGGGCTTGGGGCGGGGGCTGGAGGGGAGGGAGGGCAGGGAGGAGGTGCAGGTGGGGGAGCTAGTGAGGGTGGGGCTGGGAAGGGGATGGTGGGTTTGGGGTGGATGGTTCTGGCAGTGGTGGTTGGGTTGGGTATGGTCGTGTAAAGGGTGACAGGGTTCCAACATGTGATAAACGGGAGGATTTGGACAGAGAAGAACATGAGACGGATGTCTGGAAGGATTGTGGACGTTGATAAGCAGAACGAGTAGTTCTAGCGCTTTCGGTATTGTGTAATGTATCTTTGACTGTCTGGGTCCGAGGATCTGCGCATTGTTCTTGTGCCTGGAGTCATGTAACCCTCATCCGGGCCTTTTCCCATCACATAGATACCATGTGCCACCCTTATATCATTCATCACGATCCACCCTCCGCCTCCTCCTTCTCCTTCCTCCTCCTCTCCCTCTCCACCTCCAACTTCTCCTCACATTCCCTGACCACGCTCTCATTCCTCCGCATCGCGTCCGTAGCCGCCCTGTTTCCTGCTTCCCCTTTACTCTCCCCCTCCCCCTTGCCCAACACCAGATTCTCATACCCCCATCCCGTGAGCGCCACTTCTTGATAGAAAATCTGCGTCTTCTTCAGCTTCACTGGCGCTTTGTAGTCCCGGTACATGAGCCGGATGTGGCCTGGCGCAATACGTTTCTGGAGGAGGGCTTTGGCGTTGGGATTGTACGGGTTGGTGGAGGACTGGTTCTGGCGCATGGTGGCGAGGAGGGAGGTGGGATCGTCTTGTGAGACAGTAGTTGATGGGGTCTTGGAGGGTCGCTGGGAGGAGCGGGGAGGAGGCTTGTGCTGGATGGAATGGGCGGTGGTGGCGGAGCCGACGTCGGGAGCGAGGAGGTTCCATTGGTGCTTCCAGTGCTGGAGGCGGGAGAGGTCGCCTTCGCCGGTTTCTTGGATCAGAAGAGGGTTCCATAGTGTCCATAGCCACCTTTGAGCCGTGGTGTAGCCATTGTCGGGATCTGAGAGGACGAGTGCTGCGATGTAGGCCTCGAAGCAGTCGGCGAGGATCTTGTTCAGGCCCTTGTTTCCTTTCGTTGGATGTTTGGTTGTGTTGAACTGCGCAAGGTCGAGCCCATGTTCTTCGAGCTTACGGTCGAAACCGTAATGAAGGGAGAAGCGCATCAGGGTAGTATTGTTTACCAGCGTCTCCCTCAGTTGCGATTGTCGACCAGCTGTGAGGTGAGGGTATCGAGAGAAGATGAGGGAGGATGCCATCAATTCTATATATGCATCTCCGAGGAATTCGAGCCGCTCGTAATTCAGCTCTGCGCCTTGAGTCGACTCGATAGGTATACCATTGTTGGTGTACGCTTTTCCGGATACGCTGTCTACCCGGATGACAGAAGTATGTATGAAGGGAGCGGAAGAGTACAATCCAGACTTGACTTCTGGTATGCTGGGAAAGGGACTGGAGAGATGTCCGACATCTGACGCATCGAGTGCCGGGTACAATGGCATTTCAGTGCCCGTAGCAACTTTTGCAGGTCCTACATCGTATGCGCCAGAGGCTGCTCTGGCTCTTAGCTCTCGAATGCTGTTCAGCTCGCTGATACCTAGGATTTCCAGGGCCAGTGGATTGGAGACCAGCTTATCAAGCGCTCTAAGTGCATCTGATGGTTTGTTGCCGTGGGACATGTTTCCGTTGACCGAGCTCTGTCTGTCGGATCCATGCTCTGTTTTCCTCAGCTTCGTCCTTCGTACATCCTCATTCGTGACATCCTGCCTCTCCCGCTTCGAGCTTGACATGCTCCTATCCCTATGGTATTTATAAGAGGGCTGTCCGAATGCCCCCTACCTAGCAAATTGCAAGCAGGAAGTGACCTTCTCTGACCATGTATTTTTGCTCACACGGCTTTGCGGCCCGCCCGCCGCGCAAAGCATCTCATTGGCCATACCCAACGTCACTCTGCGAACAGCTGCTCCGAGCTCCCAAAAAGGTAAGGATGCGACGATTCTCCCTATAATCTCCCTCCCAATTCAGTCCTACCCTCCGCTCTCCAAAACTCTTCGTTCATAATGCCTCCCAATGCTGCGCGCCAAAAACGCACCGCCGAATCCTCCGCCCGCTTCAACAGTGCCAAAAAGCCCCGCTTCGACTACCGCAACCCTTCCACACTGGCGCCGGACACCAACGATGCTGACGAGCAAGATACCATGCTCGACCTAGACGAGATCGGGCGATCGGGTCAACATACTAAGCGTAATGCGGTGAACCTGGACGGGTTTGACAGTGACAGTAGTGGGGGCGAGTATGAGAGTCCAGATACGGGAAAGGCTAATGGGAAGGGGAGTAGAGATGAGGAGGAGATGGACATGTTTGCCGACATGGAGACTGGGGATGGGGACGCGGACGAGGAAGCGCAGAGGGAGGGGAAGAAGGGGAAGGAGGTGCGGTTTATCGATGTGAAGGACATTGAGGGGCAGGAGCTGCGGAGTAAGAGCGGAGGACACGTGAGTGGGAATTTGCTACTCGATGGGAAGGGTAAGGGTAAGATGGGAGACGAAGTCGAAAGCTCGAGCGAAAGCGGAGACGACGAAGAGCGGGATATGCTAGACCCAGAGGACGAGGACGCCGCAGAAGTAGGGGCCGGGAGCAAGAAGAGACACGCCCCAAAACTAGACGCCTTCAACATGAAAGATGAAGCAGAAGAAGGTAAATTCGACGAATCCGGCAACTTCGTCAGAAAGGCCACCGACCCCGACGCCGTCCACGACAATTGGCTCGACGGCCTCAGCAAAAAAGACATGAAAAAAGCCCGCGAAGCACAAGAACAACGGGACGCCGACCGCCGCCGACGCGACGCAGAAATGGACAGCATCCTCACCAGCGAACTTCTCTCCACCCTCATCCAACACCTCCACGCGAGCGAAACACCGCTCGAAGCCCTCCAACGCCTCGGCGGTAAGAAGAAGAAGAAATCCGAGAAGAAAATCCCGAAATGGAAGCGCAAGAAGCTCGACGTCAACGGCGCCGGCGGTGACGAGATGGACGTCGACGTGACGAAAGACGAAGCCGAAGACCCGGCCGAGACCAAGCGGAGGGAAACAGTCGACGCCATCACCGGGGCAGCAGACCAGTTGTTCTCGCGAGATCAGCCTGAGATCTATGAGCAGGAGAGGGAGTTGCTCATGCGGCAGTATAAGCGGGAGACGGGGGAGGATTGGACGGCGCCGGTGGCGGGGAATGGTGGAGCGGAGACAGGGGAGGGGAAGATGTGGGAGTATCGCTGGTCGGACGCTAGGGATGGTGGGGATGCGCATGGGCCGTATGATGGGGCGACAATGCAGGCTTGGAGTGAGGCTGGGTATTTTGGGGAAGGGGTAGAATTTAGAGAGGTTGGGGCGGATGTGTGGAAGAGGGATGTTGGATTTGTATGATGATACCCGAAATGCAGCATATTATGAATTTATAGCCAAGGGAGAGCCGTGTCAGTGAACTCAGTCGCTGCTGTTCATAGCACGGCTGACGCGAGGTTTGTATTGTGACCACGAGCTTTGCAGCTCGTCAGTCAGCAAATTTGTTTTTATTGTTTTCTTGTTTGACTACGTACATCCACATGGGTGGTTGTCGTTGTAGATCGTCATCATGTACTTCAGACCACGTGGATACCGATCATGACATCCGTCCATACCCTGCTCGTCCCTGACGAGCCTTTCCACGGCAACCAGATTCCACGCCAGGTGGTGTCCCATGATCCATCCAGAATGTAGAACGGAGACAATTGACTCCATGCCGCCATGATTGAATCCTAAACGCCTCGCTTAAAGACTGTACGTTACTGAAAATGAATGAAGCGCGCGCGCTATCCCATCTTCAGCATCCTCCTCATCTTGTCCTCCATCTCCCGTACACTGTCTTTGCCGCCTTGTTGAGGGCTTGCTTGTGGAGCCAATCCATTCATTGGAGGTTGTTGCCAAATCTGAGGCCCCGCATGCGGCGATTGTGACGGCCTTGATCCGGTAAAATCTGGTTGGTACATGTTATAATTATGTACAGGAGTTGGATTCGGAGATTTCGCAGGAGATAGATATTGGTTCGATGAATACACATTAGCGTAGTTGTTGTTGTTGGGATGTGGTGAAGCTTGATTGAAGCGTTGGTACTGGGGAGAAGATTGAGCTGGAGGAGATCGGGCGGCTTGGAATAGCGGTGAAAGATTGCGGTTACCATACAGTAGACTAGGGTCTTGCTGCGGAGTGTGTGCTGGGGAAGCGAAAGTGTTGTTCTG
This sequence comes from Elsinoe batatas, assembly GCA_017309325.2. NCBI lineage: Eukaryota > Fungi > Ascomycota > Dothideomycetes > Myriangiales > Elsinoaceae > Elsinoe > Elsinoe batatas. The sequence continues at coordinate 3,576,719 of JAESVG020000010.1, forward strand.
AGGAGTTGTCAGGAAAGGAGAATTGTTCGGAGACTCCGCGGCAGTTAGGTTAAGAAAAGATTTGAGCGATTGCGTCTGCTGGGCTCGACGCGCGTCTTCGGACTGCTGCAGTGTAGGTACATTGTCAGGAGCAGTACGGGATCGCTCGATCGAAGGCTGAGGTCGTGCGGAAGAGGGAGTGCCCGATTGACTGGCAGCCGGACTAGAGGTGCCGTCCAACTCCAGCATGAACATATCCCTAGGCTTGGTCGGAGTTTCGCTGCGAGATTGTGAAGAGGAGTGTCCTGGTCGAGAAGTGCTGCCAGATCCAGTCCGAGCTTTCTCTTGCCGATCAGCGTCAAAGAACATGTCTAGAGGAGATTTGACCGAGCTTCGAGTAGGACCTGGCGACAAGGTCGACTGTGGCACTGACTCATAGGAATCCGACTTGTCACCCTCTCTTTCCACTCTCGCTTGAAGGCCAGATGCAGCATGAGATCCGGGAACTGATTTGCTGAAGAACTTTGGGACTGGTAAGGATGATGGCGCAGGCGAAGCATTGAAAGCAGCTCCGGCGTAGGATGCTTTGGCAGGGGTTGCGGTCAGGTTACCATTCGGTGCGGCCACAGATACAGGTCGACTCTTCGACTGCTGACTTTTATGCGCCTGCTTGTTGTTCGGAATGGCTGCCGAAGCAGTGCGGTCCACGTATTGACTATTTCTTTGCGGCTTCCTGCCTTTTGGTGTACCGGCGTTGGGGACATTAGAGTCTGATAACGCTTCATGGTTCTGAAATTGCTGTCGATTTTGCTTGTTGTTCTGGCGCCGCGTCCGGGGGTGTGGACTGGCAATGTCGTTGCCTTCTGACTGCATGTTTGGTATATGGGGTTGAGGCGCTAGCACTGCAGTCATGGTCTGATTGAGTTGTGTGAGAGGGAGTTGTTGTCGTCGACAAAGGTAGCGGCCGTTATCGTGCGCACGAGCTTGCGATGCGACGAAGCAGGGGCGAGTGAGCTAGATCAAGGTCGTGCAGAGGAGGTGAGAATGGGATTACGGCGGTCTTGAAGCGATGGTCGTGCTGCGGCTGCAATGAATGAGGTCGGAAATGGATAATAGAGTCATGGTTGTGAAAGAGAGGGAGATAGACAGGCTTGCGATGTCATAGTTTCATTCGCGGCTGGGAATGCGAAGGCTGCCCAATCACATGTCACGGCTACCAAGCTGCCCGCAATCGGACCTTAGCTGCGCAAAGCCCGATGCGGCTCAAAAGACATCTGAAGGCATTCTTGTAGCTTCACCTCATTCACAGTACTCACCTGCTCACCTTATAAAGCTTCCGGTCTCCTCTCACTCTCATAATCCTGCCCTGCAAACCCAGAATTCACCCATTCACATATTCGAGGCGCCACATACCACCCTTGCCCGACACACATACAGCATCATGGCAGACGTGGAGATGACCGATGCCCCACCAAAGAACAAGTCCGGCAAGGCGGCAGAGGGAGACGAGAAGAAGCGCTTTGAAGTCAAGAAGGTGTGCCGCGATGGTCCATAAGATGTATTACACTATACTAATAATGGCTGTAGTGGAACGCTGTCGCACTGTGGGCCTGGGACATTGTGGTCGACAACTGTGCCATTTGCCGTAATCACATCATGGACCTCTGTGAGTACAGTCATGATTTTGATGACTCGCTTAACTCATACATGTGTAGGCATCGACTGTCAAGCCAACCAAGCATCTGCCACCAGTGAGGAGTGTACGGTGGCATGGGGCATCTGCAATGTGAGTCAAGGACACTTTCCCATATCTTGAAACTAGCTGACAAAGACCCAAGCACGCCTTCCACTTCCACTGTATCACCAGATGGCTCAAGACTCGCCAAGTGTGTCCGCTAGACAACAGGGACTGGGACTTCCAGAAGTATGGACGGTAGAGCAGGAGTTGGCGGTTGAGAGCAGTACGCGAATGGGCACGATTTGTGGCAGGCCAGGACAGAAACACTTCGGCGTCTAATCATGGAGTCGGAGAGTCGCCTGGCTGGCATGATGGACCAAAAGCAGCGATACCCGGCAGAGCGCCTGACAGACCAGGAGAGGCATCATCGCTTACGAAGCATGCTTTAGCAGTCAGAGCTGGCTTGCTTGAATGATCAATCATGATTCATGACTACTGAACTTTCTTCCCGTCTACCACAATGTTGAAATTGGTTCCCCCTGATGCCTTTGTCGATGGCAGCCATTTAACAGGATTGCGGTTGTAGAAAGGCCAAGGTGGTACGACGATCAGCAATGTGAATGCCGCTCCTCCAAGCAGAAGCCAAAGTGTGTATGTGATGTTGTCTGAGATGTAGCCAGCCAGAAATGCAGTGACCTTGCTCCGTCAACGAAAGAGGAAGCTATCTTCAATGACATACATACCCCTACGACTGAAAGCAGGACATTGGATAGCACCTCTGCCAATCTTTGACCTTCAAAGTCCTGAACACATGTCTTAGTCAAGTTCACATCGCGAGCTGACCTGAAAACTGCTTACAATCTGCCCCTCCCAGATGTCCCTAGCCTTGTCCAGATACGCGTCCATGGCTGGGATGGAGAGATGTTTGCACCGTGCGTTACTGTAGTTAAGGCTCTGTAAGTCGTCAAGGGGACACGTTCGTGGAGTTCCGACTGCGTCAGGCTAGGGCCGGCAACAGCCGAGCAGTGCTTCAAGCTAGTCGGCAGCTGCAGAAAAAAAAGGGCCGCAGAACGGCAGAAGTGACGTGCACGCGCAGCCCTGCAGCAGGCACAAAGGGGTTTACATTTTGTCAAAACTGGTCCAGAAGCAAGGTCGAGACTGATCAGAATACTTCGCAACGAATTCATTCATGGTCCATTTGGTAGTCATGGTAGCCAGGAAAAGAGCCGACCAGTGGGATCGATCTTAAAAACTTAAGCCCTGCTGATCTCGACTTGGCGACGACGCCCAAACAGCGTTTTTTCGGACACGGATCCATCTTCCTCTACCTACCAAACGACGACAGCAAACGTCTTCATCACCTATACCTCAGCAGGCACCTAGGCCAACCTGAAGAACTACCAACAAACCGCCGCAGTCCAGTACAGACAAGAGCCGACCACGACGATTGTGACTACCAGGCAATCCTGACTACCAGGCAATCCTGATTCGAAGGACAGGCTCTCTTCGACCTATCCTTCCACTCAACACTCTGACGCCCCGGCGTCTTCACAAAACTACCACCAAATTGGCGGGACTCTACTACCACTTCTCCTCCCTCCGACCTCTCCTCGGTCCCAGATTCTGGGCCGTCTGCGGAGGCTGCAAGAAGCCACCATAACTTGACCGACTGCACGACATTTACCTCTGGCCATACAGCATAACTTACCAATACTATCACCATTCGATGGGCTAATTGAACAATCATTACCAGTCCGAGCGGGCAGGGAAGCAAAGGAGTAGCGACATCTCTATCACGTTGATTCAAGCAAGACAGTGAGCGCAAGCGCGCCGCTCACTCGTAAACCCAATATAAAGCGCTGGGAAGAGATCCACTAGAAAGACTTTTACCCACGCGACAAAATGACGGATACCCCACGTTCTGGGTCCCACACTAGGTTCAGCACTCCTGAACCTGAGTTAGATGACCACCGTAACCAGCCTGAAGCTCTTCCGAGAGCGGATGGGCAACGCTCTCGCCGCGGGACACTGGCAAGCCTTCAAGACGACCTTCAGCAGCAGACTATAACCCCTCGAGCACCTCTTGCCCATTATCCATCCCCTGGTATGGTAGCTAGGGATTTCGAACAAGCTGTGGCCGATGACGACAGTATTCGCTCAGGTAGGACTGGTCGATCTGGCCAGCAGAGTCCCATCGTCGCGCGCCGAAGCACCTTCAGACGACCAACCCTTGATCCGACTGCAGGACGCAGCCGCGAGTCTTCGCGATCCAGGTCATCCTCGCCACCCAACTCCGTGGATGCTTTTGCAGACCCAACGCGCCGACGCGGTAGAGCCGGGACCATTGGGAGCAGGAACCAGTCAATGATCAGCCTGCAGAGGACCGTTTCCAATGACACTCATCGCTTCAGCCGCCGTCCAACCTTCAGCGATGTACGTTCTCCAGAGCTTGCTGGGGATACCAAGTCATTGAGAAGCTTGGCTGAGGATGATGTCTGCTTCCCTCCAGAAAATTCCGGCAAAACCTATACTATCGATTTTGAAGACCTGGATGAATTCGTGGCCGAGCAACATGAAAAGACTCCTGTGGCTCACCCCTTTGCTGCCGAGAATCAGAAAGCCAAGAAGGACTGCAAGATCTTCCAGGACCTCCGCTCAGGTAGGACAAAGTTGGAATCTGGGAGGACTGACAAGCTGGGCTCCTGCGATTCTGGTGCCTCCGCCTCCGACCAGCTGGATGAGAAGCTCGGCGTCGACGATGATGTGCGCCGCTCAACTACCAGTCTCTCCCGGCCAGCTACTGCCACAGGTCCTGCCAAACAGCAGAATCGCTGGACTTTCTTCTCGTCCGAGGCCGATGAGACTGTACACTCTGCTGAGCTCGGCGGCTTACTCATGCCCGGCGAAGGCTTCCGTGACCTGTTTGAGCTCGGCCCTGAAGGAGGTGTCTGGTGGTTGGACATGCTCAACCCGTCCGAAGAAGAGGTGGCCGTTATCTGCAAAGCATTCGGCATTCATCCCCTGACCCGAGAGGACATCACCACCCAAGAGACCCGCGAAAAGGTCGAGCTATTCAAATCCTACTACTTCGTCTGCTTCCGGTCGTTCTACCACGAAGACCCCAACTCGGAGAACTACCTCGACCCCATCAACGTCTACGCCGTCGTCTTCCGCGAAGGTCTCCTAACCTTCAGCTTCTGCCCCAACTACCACGCGAGCCACGTCCGCAAACGTATCGGCCGCCTCCGCGACTACGTCAACCTCAGCGCCGACTGGATCTGCTACGCCCTCATCGACGAGATCGTCGACTCGTTCGCGCCCATCATCCGCGACATCGAGAACGAATCCGACGCCATCGAAGACCAAGTCTTCATCTCGCGCTTCGAGGACGCCCAGCAAATCCTCCGCCAGATCGGCGAGTGCCGCAAGCGCGTCATGCAGATGCTCCGTCTCCTGGGCGGCAAGGCCGACGTCATCAAGGGCTTCAGCAAGCGCTGCACGGAACAGTACTCTGTCACTCCGCGCGGCGACGTGGGGCTGTACCTGTCTGATGTGCAGGACCATGTCGTCACGATGATGAGTAACTTGGGGCATTTTGAGAAGATGTTGAGTCGGAGTCACGCGAATTATTTGGCCCAGATTTCGTTGGATAATATTGCTCAGGGGAACGATGCTAATCAGATGCTGAGCAAGATTACCCTCATTGCGACGATTTTGGTGCCGCTTAATTTGATCGCGGGTGTCTTTGGCATGAACGTGAATGTGCCGGGGAAGGATGCTGGGGGGTTGGGGTGGTGGTTTGGGATTGTAGGGGTGATGTTGGGGTTTGTGTTGTGTTGTGTGGCGATTGCGAAGAGGATGAGGTTTATTTGAGGAGAATGGACGAGGCGGAGGATGTATTCGTGTTTGCGTCTCTGGTTCCTGCGATTAGAAGGTAGATGTCTAGATGATAAAACGCGCTTTACTATCCTGAAAGTTCTGTCAGTCTGCTTTGAGACTCCTGCTCTGGGTACGACCGAGCGGAGAGGTCGTGGGATTTTCCGTTTGTCGATCACGCTGCGAGCAGCACAATTTTGTAATCGTCGCTTTCTGAAGTACACCTAAGTGGTGGAGTCGTTGATGATTGCATGCAACAGATATGTACATGTACGCTTGCTTGCTTGACCTTACAATGACACCATGCTAAGACAGATCCATCAACATCAATTTACCTCTTCCTCTTTCATTCTCAGATCATTCTTCCTTCTCTTGCTCCTCCATTTTTGTGATTACTTTATTTCACCAACCCCAACCTTTCCAAAGGCAAACAGTTAAATACCGTACTCACCACCGCCATAATGGTACTAACCACAATCAACACCCAATTCCCCCATCTCTCCCATCTCGGAATCTCTTTCCCAAACAATTTCAGGTGAAATGCCAACGGCAGTATAATACAGATACTAAAACACGCCACGCTCCCCACCAGGCTCATGATTGTGTCGAAACTCGGCAGCACAATCGCCAGCAAGACAAAGATGATTGTCGTCGCGATCTTGACCGAGGCGCGGGCAATGCGGCGGGTAGTGAGCGCTGCGCCGGCGGAAGGGGTGGAGGGGGGATCAGTGCGCACATCGATGCCGAGGAGGATTTCGACGGTGGAGATGATAGGGCGGGCGTTGAGGGGGATTTTGGTCAGGGGGATGACGGCGATGCAGACGCAGATGATGACGGAGATCCAGGCAGGGTAGCCGTCTGAGAGCAAGATGTTGGAGGTGATTTCGTCCCGCACTTGGTCGCCGAACATGAGGAGACCGATGACGGCCATGAAAATGTCGAGGAGGGACGTGATGATGTAGGTCGTGTTGACGGCGCGGCGATATTTGTAGGGGTGGCGCATGTCGCGGTAGATGTTGGGGAAGACGGAGTGGCCGCCCCAGGGGGACATGAGGAGGCCGAAGGAGATGGGGATGGTGGCCCAATTGTCGGGGAAGAGAGGGGTGGACATGGGGTTGCGGAGTGAGCCTGGGGCGTCTGGCTTGAGGAGACCGTCGATGAAGACGGCAAGGACGATGGTGGTGCAGGAGATGATGCCGAGGACGGAGGAGAAGGAGAGGAGGCGGAGTGGGAGGAGGGAGAGGGGGACGAGGAGGAGTCCGCAGATGATCTTCCAGGTAGTGACGTTGAGGCCGGGGATGAGGGCGTCGAGAGAGTCTGCGAAGAGAACGACTAGAGCGACGCAGGCCCCAAGGAGTTCGGCGCAGAACAGGATCGAGGTGAGGAGTCTGGCGCGATGGCCGAAGGAGACCAAGGCAAGATCGGCAAAAGTTATCAGGGAGGAGTCGACGTCGAGGCATTTGGCGAGGATCTTGGCAGTATACTGCGTGATGATGGCGGCCCAGAGTAGGAAGACCAATCCGATCACCCAACCAGAATACTGCAGCGCAAGGGGCAAGGCGAGGAGACCAACTCCGATGAGCACATTGACAGAGTTGAAGATGGTCTGTGGTAGGGTCGATTGCCCAACGACGACGTTGATGATTTTGCCGTCTTCCTCTTCGACTTGCTTGACGAGAAGTGGTTCTTGCTCGCCGGCCTCACCGACCTCACCTAGATGGACTGGCACACTCGTCGGACGGGGCCCTGATGATGGGCGTGAAAGGCGACCGGTGTGCCGGATAGAGGAGTCCAGGCGTGACACGACACTACCGTAACTCGTGCCATAGCTACCTCCGAAGACTGACTGCAGCTGTGGTTCGACCACAAAAGTGCTGTCGTCTCGAGCAGATGGATGGCCCCGGGTTGTGCTGCCATCGGAATTTGTCCAGGATCCCTTTGAAGGGTGACCGTCCTCGTCGACTATGACATTGTCCGAAGCCCTTCTACCGTCCGCTTCCAACGCCGACCTCAACAGTGATCTGTGCTCTTGTGGTGATGCTTCGTCTACATCCTGCCTGTTGTAGCTGTTCTCTGACTGCTCCTCGTCGGTGTCTGTGATGCGGAAAGACGGGCGAGGTGCTGGTGTGATCTCATGGAAGAGACCTGCTCGAGTCCAGGACCTGGCAAAGTTGTCGATACTGTTCACGCCTCCTGCGTTCCTCAAGGTGTTGATTCGCATGGACATGGACGATCTTCTCCGCCGCAGGTTTTGGGAGAAAGAGCCATCTCGATGAACTGTGCCATAGTCTCGATCTGCTACGGCATCTTCCTCTGGAAAGTGTACTCTGCTGGTAGTGGAGTCGGAGGAATCCCGGCGTCCACCACGCTCATAGTCGGCCCATGAGGTGGGTAAAGGCTGCCTTGCGTTGGAATTCGAGGGCATGGTATAGGACTGTTGACGTCGAGGATCCAAGAAGCCAAGCTAACCCCGCGCGACAGTATTGTCTGTAACTTTTCCACCTGCTAGCAAAGGTCAATCACAAAGACATGATGCGTATAATATGGCGCTGGAGAAAAGACAGTATAGGACAAAATTTGTCGGCAGAAATCAGAGGCTGAGAGAAGCAGAATATGGAGCTTATCTACATGTGGTTTTTGGCAGTGATAGACGAGGGACGAGATCTTCTGGCACTCGTCTCGGTCCGTTGGAGATTGCTCTTGCGCTAACCCGCATCATGCGTCTTTTTTTGCTCGTCCGATTGGATCCTCGGATATGCCATTGTGGACAAAGCGACTACAGTGACAGGTATGGGCATGAAAAGGATGCGATTGTTGATATAGGCCGTTGATATGACAAGTCTGGACATGTCAACAAAACTCCGGGATCATCGCGTTTTGACGAAATTCGCCCGCTTTTTTTTGAGTCATGTCAGTGGGTCTTTTGGCCCTCGCAGAAAGGCCACCGCGCCAAGCCATTCCATTCTTCCACTCAGGCGCCTGACAATTTTGTCCCTCTGTCATTCACAATCTCTCAGCAGTCCAGTCTCAGGTCAGAGCTGACTGTTGCATCTTGTGAATGTGTGTCTCATACTGGGCTCTTCATCGTCCCCGGCATTTGCTAACCAGAACTTCTCAGATCTGACAAACAGGCGCGCATCACCGCCCCGCGCCCATCATGAGTAGCGCGCAGCCTCAAGGAGGAGAGGCAGAGAAGAATATCGAAATATGGAAGATCAAGAAGCTCATCAAACGCCTGGAGCAGGCTCGCGGAAACGGTACAAGCATGATCTCGCTCATCATCCCACCCAAGGATCAGATCTCGCGTGTCTCCAAGATGTTGGCTGAAGAATTCGGCACCGCTTCCAACATCAAATCACGCGTCAACAGACAGTCTGTCCTGTCCGCTATCACTTCCACTCAGCAGCGTCTCAAGCTGTACTCCAAGGTCCCCCCCAATGGTCTAGTTGTCTACTGTGGTGAAGTCATCACCGCTGAAGGAAAAGAGAGGAAGATCAATATCGATTTTGAGCCCTTCAAGCCGATCAACACCTCGCTGTACCTATGTGACAACAAGTTTCACACCGAAGCCCTTAGTGAGCTCCTTGAGTCCGATCAGTCTTTTGGATTCATCATCATGGACGGTAACGGAGCTCTGTTCGGCACGCTGAGCGGCAACACTCGCGATATCAAGCAGAAATTCTCGGTCGATCTACCAAAGAAGCACGGTCGTGGTGGGCAATCTGCTTTGCGTTTCGCCCGTCTTCGTGAAGAGAAACGTCACAACTATGTCCGCAAGGTCGCTGAAGTGGCTGTTCAGAACTTCATCTCCAACGACAAGGTCAATGTGGCTGGTCTGATTCTCGCGGGTAGTGCTGATTTCAAAAATGATCTCAACATGTCCGACATGTTCGATCAGCGTCTGCAATCCAAGGTCATCAAGGTTGTCGACGTTTCTTATGGCGGTGAGAACGGCTTCAACCAGGCCATCGAATTGTCATCAGAGACTCTGAGCAATGTCAAGTTCATCCAGGAGAAGAAGCTCATCAACAAGTACTTTGAGGAGATTTCTCAGGATAGCGGTCGTGTCTGCTACGGTATTGAGGATACTCTCAAGGCCCTGGAGCTCGGCGCTTGCGAGACTCTGATCGTCTTTGAGAACTTGGAGATCACCCGCTGGACACTCAAATCTGCTGCCGGTAGCGAGGTCGTCCTCCATACCAGCAAGCTGCAGGAACAGGATCGCTCCATGTTTATGGACAAGGACACTGGTCAAGAGATGGAAGTGGTTGACCAGATGCCATTCCTCGAATGGTTGGCTGAGAAGTACCGTGACTTTGGTGCAACTCTGGAATTCGTCTCTGATCGATCCTCCGAAGGCAATCAGTTCGTCAAGGGTTTCGGTGGTATCGGAGCTATACTGCGCTACAAGGTCAACTTTGAACAGTTGGCCGATTTCGACGACGATGATGAGTTCTATGACGACGATTGACAATCGGCCCCCACAACACATGGTGAGGTGCAAGTAATCGACAAGCCTTCTTCTCTAGTCAAAGAGGAGAACTCTGCACCCCGCCTTTCCCAGGAGCAAATCACTCCTGTACCCGCCACGGTTCATGTGGCTGTCAGAGCTGTCGCCGAGGAGGAGACTGCTGCTGAAGTTGCCGCCGAGAACGAGGCCGCCACGCTTGGTGAGAGTATTGCCATGATCGACAATCAGCCTGAACAGGTAAGAAGTAGTGACTCTAAACGTGTGGACTCTTACTGATCGGCTCAGATACCCTGGTACGAGCAGCCATGCGGCATGACATCAGCCGAGGCAGCGATGCAGCGCAGGCGATCCTCCCTCACTCACCCGCCCTTTGCGCCGAGTCCGTTGCGCGACTCCATGACCATGAGCTACTAGCTGCCTGGTGGGCGGCGTCGCCGATGGGAGTCGCGATAGAGGATGAGGGGTTGGGTCATTGACATTCGGTGGCGATGGAAGGGGCACTCTAGTTCGGGCACGAAGTCCAAAATGCCATTTGCTTTCAAGCCGTGCATGATCTTAATGTGCCACCATGCTACATCCTGCTATGACCCGTCCCTACAAGACTGTTCCCACACTCTTCATTCATCATGCTTGACCCAGCCCCACCTAGGACTTCGAGCGACGTCGGACTTTATCTTTTTGTGAAAGTCGCACAAGTACTCACGTCCACCACTCTCTGTATGTAGCCTGTTCTTCTGAACTATCTTGCCCTCTTGTCATTTTCAAATTGTATCGCCGACAGTATGGCACCAATACCCTGCACAAATTGACACAGCAAACTCAATTCAGCCGACTCACAGTGCGCGATAAAAACCATGGCGGACAGAGTGGCATACCTTGGACCCAAGGCAACATATACACATCAGGTGAGTTGTTCTGAAATCAATCCCATATCTGTCTGCTGTCTAGTCTGAGCTCTTGTCAGTATTTCACACTGCGTGTGCTTGGCCAACGATGTCACGTTCTTCCATCATTTATCCCGTGACCTACATCACACAAGGATGAACAACATGACCTATCACTCTGGGAGGAAGCTCACTGATTCAGGCGGCCCTGCAACAATTCCCGCCCTCGTCCTCAGCATCACTCGTTCCGTCTCCGAGCATCGCATCAGTCTTCGCATCGGTTCAGGACGGGGAATCAGAGTACGGTGTTGTCCCCTTTGAGAACTCATCTAATGGCGCTGTATTACCGACTCTCGACCTCTTCGCCTCTTTACCGACCTCTCATCCAGACGTCACCATCATCGGAGAGCAGTTTGTTGACGTCCACCACTGCTTAATGGGGCGACTCGTCTCCGCCACCACCTCCTCATCATCCTCACGTAGACCTTTCAAGATCAACGCTTCCGGCTTCCGGCATGGACAAACCAGCACGACAGAAGGCGGAACACCACAAACCCGCTCCCAGCCCTCACCAGACCTGCAGAAGCTAACAGTCATCCACTCCCACCCTCAAGCCTGGGGCCAATGCACAGGCCTCCTCTCATCCCTCCCCAACGTCGAAAAAGTCGACAGCTCCTCCACCTCAGCAGCCGCCACCAAGGTCGCTTCTCTCCTAGCCAAAAGCCCAGACGGCACCACCACCGAAGCCGCCATCGCCAGCAAACTAGCCGCCGAGCTCAACAATCTAGACATCCTCCAAGAAAATATCGAAGACAGATCCGACAACCAGACCCGCTTCTTCGTCCTGGCTCGGAAGAAGGACGGTCCCGACTCCAAATCCCTGTCTGACCCAGACGCATCTCCTGCGTCACCGACGGACTCCCAGCAGGCTGCTAGTCACAAAACCCTCCTCCACTTCCGCGTCCCCATCCACGGCAGCCCAGGTACTCTCGCTGACGCTCTCGCTGTGTTCAAGAAAGAAAACCTGAGTCTGTGTAGCATGTACACACGTCCTGACCCTGACCCTTCGTCTTCTGGGCTGCCGACGCCCGCTCTCTCGTCCTCTCCTGCTTCTGGTGCCGGGGCATCAGCTGCGTTGGAGACGACGCCTGGGAGACAGGCGAATACTGAGCGGCGGTGGAGGTATATCTTCTTTGTGGAGTTTGCTAGTGAAGCGGGGCAGGAGGAGGCGGTGGCGAGAGCGTTGGAGGAATTGAGGGGGGTGACGAGGGGGTTGTGTGTGGTTGGGAGGTGGAGGAGTTGACGCCCTTTCCTGGGGAGGTGTCTCGTTGAGTTGCGTTGGGCTGGAGTCGTGGATGTGGAGTACTGATATCAGTATGAAGATCATGCCAGACGGATATTCTCAGTGGCTTCCTGAGAGCGGCGCCCAGCATGGCAAGAGGGAGGATGGTAGAGGGCAGGTTAGCAGGAACGATTGATGCGCTGGCCCTCTCCGTTGGTAGGTGTATCTGTGCGCGCAGTCTGGTCTGAATGGCTTGAGCTCACCGTCTGGGAGATCCTGTTTGGGCGAAGGAGAACTGGTCCTATGAGCGGATTTCGTCAAATGCCGATGGTCAGGGTAGGTCCATCTTATACCGGCCGCTAGCGGTAGGTAGGCTCTATAGTACGATGGGATCACGCGCGACAGAGGGGACAGTGAAGCGGATGGTCGTGTGGGAAGCCTCGAGTGAATGGCGAGAACCCGTCGTCCATGCGTCATACTCAGATAGGTCAGGCTAGCATGGCGTATAACAGCAGGCAAACAGACAGTAAAGTTCAGCATCATTGTGGTACTACATAACGACTCGAGACCAAAAAAAAGGGAAATTCTCAAACAGAGCAGATTGTAGAAAGCCAAACAGGACCGACTGCGCATCACGTAGAAGTCAGACCCGATCCCTTCGTTCCACGACTACGTGTGCTGCATTTCCCGCATCAAACGCCGTGTCCCTCGCGCCGCGACAAGAAGATTTCCGGACTGTTCAGATCACGGCGCATACCCGCATCTTTCGACGCGGTAGACGCGCACGCGACACACCTCCCTCCCCTCGTACACGCCGCACTCCGTCATGATCCCATCGTGTCAACCAAGGTATCCCTCCCACTCCTCTACGCCTCAACAGCCTTCTTCTTCTTCTGCTCCACCTTGAGCAGCAGAGCCCTGTTGATATGCGGCAAGACACCTCCAAACGCGATCGTCGCCCTGATGAGAGTGTCCAACTCCTCGTCTCCGCGGATAGCCAACTGCAAGTGCCTGGGAGTGATGCGCTTGACCTTGAGATCCTTGGCGGCGTTGCCAGCCAGCTCCAGAACTTCGGCGGTCAGGTACTCGAGGACTGCGGTGACGTAGACGGCGGCTTTGGCGCCAACGCGCATCTTGTTTTGGGTCTGGGACTTGAGGAAACGCTTGACACGACCGCAGGGGAACTGAGAAGTGGAGGTCAGCACGTGCAAAGTGGGAGCGAGGTTTGCGACGCGTGGGATCTGGAGGGAGGGGTGGACGCGATAGGACTAAGACAACCTACCTGTAGTCCGGCCTTTGCGGAGTGGGATTTTTGGCTCTTGCCTGCATCGCCGCCGGCCTTGCCTCCGGTCTTACCACCTGTCTTGCCTGTAGAAATGCATTAGTATGACTGTCATAGTCCGAGGCCGACGCGTATGGTACCTTTTCCGCCGGCCATTTCGATTTATTGGATGACGAAGCTCGGGGGTGGAGTCGTAGAAGTAATGCGATGCGATGGTGATGCGACTTGGCGTGGTTGACGTGGTTGGTGGTGGGCGCGTTAGATGGTGTAGAAGAGAAGGATGGATTTTGGCGTGCAACTTTGTTATGAAGGGCAGCGCGTCGGAGGAAGAGGTGGAATTCTTGCGGCTGAGTCGACGCCAGGTCCACGCTGATTGGTCAGCTTGGCAGCTTCGGAGGGGCAAGGCCAATCCAGGCGACAGCGAGGGAAGACACTCTCAGAGGCTTCTGAATTGCTTTCCAGTAGCTCGAGAGGCTCCTGACAGTGGATGTGGTCCGGCTGTAGGGTCTGTGGTCTTCATGATCGTCAAGGTAGGAAGTCAAGAGTCGGCATTGTCGCTCTTGAGTAAAGGCCAGCCGTCGGACATCGACCATCAGCAGCCGTGTGCAATGGGTTGTTCTTGTCATGGTGATTTGCTTTCTCCTGTGCCATCAATACTGACCTTTGTCAACACACTTACTTTGCCTCGCCGCTGCCGGCAGTGTCGCGATCTCGCACCTCGCCGCCTTGCTTCAGAGGGAACGCCACATGCCGGTTGATAATACTCCACTCCCACGCCTCGGCAGACCATCAAAACAGTCTTGGACACTTTTTTGAGGCTCATATGAAGCTTTACGATTATCAACGAAGCTCGCCATGGTAAAGTGTGAGGCATGATGCTCTTTCGAATGCCAGCGGCCTCCAGAGTCGTCGGAACCCTCGGAAGCTCCTTCCCAGGAATTTGCGGCTCTCGGTCCGCTTCGCCGAGACATCCGAAGACAAGGTTCCATGGGCACCATGTTTGTAGCAATTCACTTGTACCATGACAATCGGGAATAAACAGCCCCTGGATGCGAGGAGACAATTTGAAGGCAGATGCTACATCATCACGTGGCCATAATTAGATCCGTCTATACATAGGCATAGGGCTGGTCTCTCTCGACACATGAAACCGTGCCCTGAGACATTGTAACAGGTCTCGCACCGAGACCTTGAAGACGAGCGACTGATGGTGAAGCGAGGTATCATTGACCGTGTGATCATAATGTGTGTCTGTAGTACATCTCATGTCTCGTCAATCGGCATCTTCTCCTGCTCGTTATCCCCGTGCTTGACCCGCGCCTTCTGATCCCGAAAGAGAGCAAGCCACGCGGATACAACCACGACAGTACCAAAGCAAACGCCAATGATGGCTCTCCCTCTCTTCCCTTGCTTCTGTTTCAGTGCCACGTCGGTACCAAGGATAGTGACAGCGTCCTTGAGAAAGGCGTAGCTGAGTCCGCTCCACGCCGTCGTGGCAGCAACGAGGTATTGAAAGTATGTAATGCCCTGATCGATGGTGGTCGTTGTAGCTCCGGGGCCTTGAAAATTCGACAGTAGCGCAGGCTCAGCGGCGACGACAGGGACCGCTAGTGAGGCGCCGATGAGGAGGAGCTGCAAGAAAGTGTTGTACTTGGAAACGGTAGTAGGATGGACCTGTGCAGAAGGTAGGGAGAAATCCCAGTACCGGGCGAGTGTCTTGGGTGCAGGCAACGATGCAAAGCGATAGTATATCGCAGCCACAGCCAGGGTAACGTCACGACCTAGAATCAGGGTCGCTAGGTATGCTGTCAAGATTGTTAGCGACTTTGCAGATTGTGAAGTGGGGTAAGGATAATGGTCTGGCGATGTGTAGCGACTGGGGCGTAACGTGCAGGGATCGAACAGAAGCGGTATGATATCCCGCATTTGCTTTTTGCTAGGCGAACGTTGTGCTTACCTGGCATCAGCCCCTGAGCTGCCAATGTAATGGTCATGACCGTCATCAATAGCTTATCCGCCATTGGATCAATGACACTGCCGACGACAGTCTGTAACTTGTACTTTCTGGCCATCCACCCATCGATAAGGTCGGTGACACCAGCGTAGAAGAAGAGGCCCAATGCCCATTTCAAGTCTCCTTGGACGATGAGGTAACCGACGGCGGGTGCAGCGACGAGACGCGTGAGGGTAAGGAAGTTGGGTACATTGTAGATGTTTTCGTGGGACGTGATGCCGGGCAAGGATGATTTGACCTTCTGTGCCAGATCCTTGGTCTTCAGACGCGTGTCGTTGACTCGTTGAGAGATCTGTTCGGTCGGTCGTGGGTTACCTGGCTATGCATCATGTTAGCAACACATTCTTGAACCATGATTGTATATGAAGAAGAAGAATATCAAGTCATGATGGCGAGGGAGATCGATTAACCAAGACAGTAGAGGCCCTTTGACGCGTGTGCACAATGCGTCCAAGTCTTCGATAGAAAGTTGAGCAGTCGTAGGTCCTGTAGTGCTGGCATCGGCCAATGTCCTAGACTTTCTATGCTGGGGTCTTCCTGATTTGGATATTGGAGATTTTTGACTGACCTTTCCATCCTGCTTGCCAGGAGTATCATGGCCGTTGCTCGAAGGTGATGCTCGAGGATGTCTTGTTGACAAAGTCGTTCTCACGGGCAATGCAACGTGGCCATGATGTGAGAGCACAGCTGATTTACAGCGAGCCCTTGATCCTGTTCCTGAAGAAGAGCTGGTCACGAGTGGGGACGACGTGAGCAGGCCAGCCGCACGCCAGCGGTCCAGATTCGGCCCTTTCACTCGCAGAGCATCAATTGATTGTCTCGCAGTCGATTGACAACGTGCAACGAACATTGATTATTGTTTTGCTTCCATGACCCGATTGCCTGTTGCTATTCGTATTTTGGTTCTAGGTGAGGCAAAGTCGTCGGGAAGAGGTCCGAGCTCTTTGCGGCGGACCTAACATGGCAATGCCGCGGGAGCGCCCTCGAGTGAAGCTTAAAAAGGGGGTGCAAATTCCAATTTCCTGGAGCCAAACGCGCGGAGGTCATGGTCCGGACGAACCGAAGCTGTTTTTTGGTATCTGTGGTTTTGGCATTGTAGATCCAGGCCTCCACCGTGTCATCCTAATCACGTTTGCAAATCATGTCAAATGCCATGTCTGACAAGGGAACGGAGCCGCCTCGACCGGACATTGACGTATGCTCCCTATCGTTCCCAACGTAGAATTGTGAGCATGCCGTTGAGGGAGATGAAGGAACCGTTCAAGCGATTGTGCATCTCCAAGGTCGGTGGCGTTCGTGGGCGCGTTCGTGGTTGGACATGGTGTGTCATTTAGCATTCAGACGTGTGCGTCGATTCATTTCACTTCCAACAACCTCGAAACGGCGCTATCGTCTATGTTTCATCCCTCCAGATTGCTTGGTGATCCTCTCCTCATGGTGTCAAATGGTCAAGTCCACGCGTGAAGTGATTGCAGAGCCGCTTTCGGGCCTGTTTTGGTGCGCCTCTCCGTCTATCAAGCCTGTAGGAGTGTACCCGTTTCTCATTCTCTGGTATCGATGTTCCAGTCACCGCGCTACTTAATGCTCCTTTGGACCCGCTGTTGGGACAGTGCTGCGGTCGATCCGAATACGAACCCACTGGAAAGAAGCCACCGACTTTGCATCGCCAGCCATTCAAGATCTATACTCTGGTGCTCATGCGGCACAAATGCGTAATCGGCCTGTCTTTCCCGTGCCAGCAGGAAGCGAGAAACTCTGTCCCTGACTCTGTTTGTGGTACTGTACTCCGCGGGGGCAGATGTCGGCTCGGTCTGTACCAAACAAAAGTCTGCCCATAGCATCGGTAGCGTTCACGCAAATTTCCGAGACGCCTGTCTTGTGAGTTGAGAAGCTTGCATGTAGTCGAGATAGGATTGAGCATGGTCCAGGTGTAGGATACGCAGTGGAACCTTACTGTTCAAGCATGGAGATTGGCTTCGGTATGCGATGGGTTCAGGTCTCACCCTCTTGTCATTTCTTACATTTCAGCCTCCACGAATGAAACGTCTCTACACTTGAAGGATTGTAAGATCGAGATATGTATTCGCCGGACCAGTGGATACCTTCATTCGGCAGACTCATGTTGCCGATGAATGGTTTTGATAAAACGAAAATAGCTGCGGGATAGATCGTCTAGCTTGAGGCCAAATTTGACTTTTACCCTTGATTTTTATGCCAATCCAAAGGTCGAATTAGACCAGACTGAACTGGGAGTCTCGTCAACGTTGACGATGATTCCACTGGAATTCAATGCAGGAGTCGAACGATGAGACCCGGCCGAATGGATGCTCTCACCGTCCATGACCGTTCGTCGGCATCTTTCAACATACAATATTTCGGGTACTCGAGAGCCGCCGCTCAACAAGAGCCGACACGTCACTGGTACTCGGCAAGATCTGCCTACAGGCTGGGCCACAAGCACGACCCAAGATCAGGAGTTGCATAACATTAGACGCGTCGTCCGAGGTTTGGTGTGAAAGGAACGGATCGGCGAACCTAGACCTTTCTATCAGGTGGCATAGCTTGAGGGTTGCAATCAAATAGACGAGCTATTATTGTCGGCGTGGTGTCAGAGCTCCAATCTCGAGCCGTGTCAAATTCAAGGCAAGATGTACGAGGTGCAAAGAGTGTGAAGGAATGTCGTAGTGATACATTGTCTGGCCCCTCTGAGGCTTCGTAGCGAGCGATTTCAAGGTCTTTGTGCCCTGCCATCGCATCAATTAGAAACTACCAAGCACCCTCGCTGCACGACGGATCTTTCTAGAAACGACGATGTAGACCACCATACTTTTGACATGAGTCTTTTTCCCCTTCTTCCGTGAACGATGCAATGAACAGAACACCACCCTTCATTAAGCGTAATCCATCCTGCCTGAAGTCATTTCCACCACATCCTGGCTCTACCACATCCTGGCTGGGCCTCCGTGGCTGGTTGTGTAGCTTGACGGGCCGGTTTGTGCATATGTTGTCCCGGTTGCTCCATATCCGCTGGTCGTCCTGCGATCATACATATCGTAACTGCCAGAGCCGACGTGTTGCATGCTGCTATTCACTCCATCTGGGCTGCCAGCTGCGGCTTGCTGATGCGGGCTGCTGGCGTGATAGTTGTTCTGGTGGCTCGTGTGATGCGCTGATGCCGATGGGATGTGCTGGGCCGGGCTATTGGTGCCATGATGCGTCGCTGCTGATCCCGTGTATGGACTCTGCGCTGGCGGAGCGTGGTGAGGTGTTGCCGAGCTGGCATGTTGGTAAGAAGGCGCACCTGCTGAGTGAGCTCCCGCTGAAGTCGGGGTCGAGTTGTTATATTGGTGCTTCTGTTGGTAGTAGTCCGGGTACTGCTGCGGGTAGCTGTGAGCTGGGGGCAGCCCAGGTTGGTACATGCCTGGTTGAGAGGCTGGCACGTTATACATGGCCGGATAGCCTGGGATGTACTGTGTCCCTGGTCGCATGGCGTATTGGGGCATCATTGAGGGGTATGCGGTCTGTCCAGGGTGAGCGTGCATATTTGAAGGATCCACCACATAATGTTCCGTGTCCTCTACTGGAGTGCGGAAGTTCTGCTTCAGGTACAGTTCTGGACGGATGGTGAGACTGGCGAGCCTAGCGTCTTCTAGAGGTCGCGACAATCTTCCCGACTTGACGTCTCCAACCTTGTAGTAGCTGACCAGATGATGGGAGACCCCGTTGATCGCGACACTCATGGTCTTCTTCACGAGGCCATCCGGGCGAAAGCCATAGCTGTCCACGAGTGAGCCAATCAGTTGTCTGTCCATTTCACGCTCGGATTCCTGTGTCGTCGAATCTCCAGTGGGTGTCTGCATTGGCTTCGGGGAGGGTGGAGTTGGAGGCATGCTGACTTCAGCTCTGTCACGATCTTCCGAGGTCCGTGGATTGCTGGGATCTCCAATCTGAGAAGAGCGTTTGCGTTTCATTGCGCGCTTCTTCTCGCCAGGAGGAAAAGGTTTCTCGAGCTCGCGGTAAATGAGGAAATTGCCGAGGATGCGCGAGGGCGACCAGGCGACGCCATCGGTCCATCTCTTGATGCCAGACGCGTTTTCCTCATAGATGAAGATGCTGCCGCTCTTGATCAGGTTTGCTCGCTCTCTATCGTGTGGTCTTCTGGGTACGTGATGAAGCTTCCCGCTAAGGCAAGCCTCGAAAAGCACGAGACCGTCCATGCTGTTCTGCACGAAGCCGGAGAAGGTGGGCACCAGAGGCCCAGAGCCACTGCCGCTCATGTTTGGCAGATGCCTATAGTTTGTCGACGAAGGTGAAGGTTAGGGGTTTTGGTTACAAAGTACAGAGGGGAGCAGTTAAGAGGGAGAGCTCTGAAGAGGTGGGAGCAAGTTGCGGGTATGTTGACCGTAACAGGCGCGGGTAGAGCCGTGGCAGAAGAGCAAGCGCAGGCTCCCGCAGACGTAATTTCTGGGACCTGCAACGGGCGATCGGTGAAGCTTCTGGGGGAGGGCTAGAGAGCGACACGGATCTTATGAATACAAGTTGAGAGTCAAGTGTGGTCGCGGGATATGGTTGGAAAGTTTGGTGAGCCAGTGGGGTGGAGGACCGTGGGAGCGGGCGAGGGTAGTAGCGACCAGGGACCGCGACCAGCGAGCAGCGAAGAATTTGGATTGGAAGAGGCAAAGCAAAAAGGGAACCTTTGGCGGTTGCGCGTCAGACAGGTGGCCCGTGCTTTTTGGGATGGGAAAGAAAAATGCCCTGCCCTGTGATGAAGGGGCCGTATGGGATCGCAGGGAGTCGCGACAGAGTTTGGTCAAGGGCCCAAAGCGTATCTGCTGGCGGCGTTGGATGGAGATGAGCCAGACCAGATCAGCAGGAGAAGCTTCAGCGCCGGGTGGCCGGTTGGGCAGAAGAAGAATCGGACGGTTTGTGCCTGGGGCGCTGGGCAGAGGGGTATGTGGCAGAGCAGTGTGGCAGAGGTTGTGGTAGTGTGCCTGTGGTGCAGCAGCAACAGCAGCAGAGTGCGTCGTCTACGGCAAGCTAAGGCACTGCTAAAAGGTGCGAGATGGGACAAAGTGAATGGCCCACTCCAAGGTCGATTCGGCGAGTCAAGCAGGTCGGAAGCTTTGGCGGCCACCAAAGTCTAAAAGAGTCGACCCGAGAGTTAATTCGGGAGCTGCAGGATGTTCAGATGTCGTTCCAGGGGATGTAGGAGAGAGAGAGAGAGACGCTTTGGGCAGGACAGGATGCAGAAGTTGCAGTGCCAGTCGAGTCGACTATCGCGCGTGTCTTGTCCCTCTTGACGGAAAGGTGGAGGGTGCAGAGAGAAAATATCCGCAGCAGTGACGTTTTTTCCCGGCTGTTTTTGGGGTCTCTGCTGCGCCAGGACTTGCTGCTGGGTCCGGAAATCTCCGCACGAGTTGCTGGGAGGGGAGACTCGAGAGGACTCTTTGCGCGAGCGCGATGGGAGGGGGGCTGGACGTGAAGGACGTCTGGTAGCGGTGCTGCTGTAAAGGCCAGAGGCGTGCGCGGTGTGGTGATGCGACAACTGGTGGGGAGGGGCAGGTCGAGGATCCCAGACTGCCAGTACCGCCAGAGTGGTTCGGCCAGCAGAAGCAAGCAAGAGTGACAGCAGCAATATGCAAGCAGAGCAACGAGGCCAACAAGCAGTAACGGAAGCGCAAAGGCTATCATAAAGTGAGTTTGGCTGCACGGCAGTGGCCCAGCTTTCCTTTAAGGATCAATGACTCTCTGTCTCCCTTGATTTCCCTGCGAGAAATCCACCGCGGGCATGCTTCTTGGGCTTGGCGAGCAACGCAATGGCAAAACCGACAAAAATAACCAGACACACAAGGGACCTCGAGGACCGTGAACGGCTCCCGCCGTAACCCCAAGTCTGGTCCTCCACTGGTCGACCAGGACGGTTTCATGATAATGGCCGCAATAGCCCTACTTTGTCGTGTTCGCCCTCGCCGCTGTCGGCTCGTACGCTACCCAAACAGCGAGTGACACCCATCCTCGCTGCACCGTGAGACGATACAACGGACCGAGAAGGATGGTCATCGGCGCCGTCGACGGGTGAGGAGTGTCCCTGCTGGGCCTGCTCGCCATTTGTTTGCTGCGCATGAATTGGGACGAGTCAGCGTTGCTTTTCCACGAGCCTCTTCGGACAATGGCGGGAATAATGAACAAGTCACGTTGTCTTCCATGCTGTCATCGCCCACGCAGTCGCATGCATGTCAGCCAGTATGCGTATTTGCATAACTCGTTCGGCGCGTATCCATGAACAGACCGCCGGATCCACCGCCAAAGGTGTCGCTGAGCACAAAACGCGTCGTTCAGCCACAGGCTCTACAGGTACGGAGCTGTCGATCCGACATGCATGACGACTCTCGCATTGCAGGAACAGGAAAGTACACAACACACCCCCAAGCAAGCTAGCAAGCTATAGACGGGAACGGTTGTGGACCGTGAAATTTCATCACCTTCAGGCGGGCTTCAGCAACACTATTTACTGCAGTCTCTGCTTAGCACACTCCACGCCCACCTCCACTCCGACAAGGTTAGGCAACAATGCCGAGTTCACTGCACCGTTCGAGTGGAACATGCGCTACCACTGTCGCACCCAGCCAATTGAAATTCGATACGTGACCGGATCCCGCAGGTCCAGACCGCCACCGACCTTGCGCCCGTTGGACCAAGCATGGATATCCTCGCTTTTCAGAGGTCTCAAAACCTGTCACCGATAGGCGGGCGGGTACAGCACTTGTCTACGTCACTGTGCACAAGAATTGTCGCAACCACATCCAACCTGCACGGTCAATGTCTCGGTGCATACGAACAGGTTGTATCGAATGTCACGAACGATCCTCTCCATCAATGAGGACCCGCTGGCCGCACCACAGACCACCCTCCCTGATTCATGACGACCAAATTGACGGGCCGCTACAGGAGCTTCGTCGGCCAGGTTGCCTCCTTCGGGCTAAGCAGCGGCCCCTGCTGCTCGACCAATATGCATGGAACTGCTCTGCAGCCTGTCAGGCGTTGAGCCGACCCCGACTTTAGTCCATCACAAGCTTTGTGAAGATATGCACCAACTTTACCCCGATATATCTCAAACTCAGCACTACGTATCGTTAGTTGACTTTCGGGACTCACAACGTCAGTCAAGAAGGTGCTCGACTATGCATTTGTCAATTTAGTCGAGGCCTTGACGACGAGCGAGCGCGTAGTACTCTCAATGCGCCCAGAACTGCCTACTCCAGGAATGGCTACTCCAGCGGCCAGCGGAAAGGAGCCGTTCTGCATTTGCTGCTTCGTCATACTTGCACCTGCTCCTAGGGGTCTAGTAAGCATTTCCCGTTCAACGCGCGGCGAGCAGCAGTTGATAGTCGTTGGTCTACTCCAAGCCATACAACCTTCCAACTCCTTCTACGATGCTGACGGTTGAGATCAAGCCTTCTTGCGTCTAGATGCCGGCGGAGATGGACTCCGAGATTTTCGGCTTTTGACAAAATGCCGACGGCGCCCATGTCTGACCTGGAAAGCCGAAAGTGTCAGAGCAAAGCGGTGTTTGAAATAACGTCGACCCCTGAAAATCGTCATCCGCGGGTCAGGTCGATCAACGTGAGGACGGTCAGGGCTAGCGAGAATCTCCTCATGCCCGGAATTGTCAATCTCTGTACTGGGAACTTCGCGGGACCGTATTAGTGAACAAGCAGTTGAGAGTCGAAGGCTCGGAGACGACATTCGTCCTCTATCGCAACATGTTCGTCTAATTATCCGTCGCCTATGTTGACCTAGCGTCCAAAAGTCGACATGCACTACGAGCTTTCGGGCGGGATAGCGAGCCCTGGATGCACGACATGAATCGCGCTACCAATGAAAAGATCCTGCAGCAAGCCACTGCCTGCAAGCATTGCATAAAATCTCCACAAAAATTTTACTTGGTCGATCAGCCAGTTCCCTGAATTGCAATTTCGCATGTGTGCGCGCAGACCTCGCATACAATATATAGAGCAGGCAAGTCGCGTGTCATGGTCATGTTTCAAGTCGTCTAATCAAGCAATGCTCATCATCTTGTTGCAGCCCAACCACGTCTGAAATAGCGGTCGAGGCGTCTGCAGGGCTGTCACACTGCGCTTGTACCGTATCCATGATCTCATGGTTTTGCTTCACGAGCGTATGATCAAAAAGATAGTGATACCTGGCTTCTTCCTGTGGCTCCACGCGAACTCGGTACATTCCCTGTCGGACCTCGCTTGCGTAAAATGATGGTCTATTGATAACCGAGGCTACCAAGCCGGAAAGAGATGGATCCTATTTGCTGATCTACCACCACTGATATGTGGCCAGTCTCGAGGAGCAGATCACTAATGAGCGTCTCTGTAGAGACATGCGCGAATCAAAAAGTAGATCTCAAAAATTGGTTGCACCTTCTCCTCCCGCCGTCGGCGCACTTCCAGACGAAGTGTATTTGGCGACCAGGCGGAACAGGCGCATGATTGCATGATTGCCTGCAGGACCAAGAACTGTTCGAGAAGATCGCTCAGCGGCAGATCTGCTCATGGCTTGCATGCCACCTCGGAGCTCTGACCCGTCGCTTTTCGCAGGGTCGGCGTGACACCCGGTTGCAGATCAGAAGTTCGCTTGCAAGGGGTCGTGAACTTTGTGTACCCATGGACCTGCCGTCGCCGGGCTAGAGAAGCAGCGAGGGTGCGAGCATGTGGCGAGCTGGATTGCGTACTCACCGCATTTCGTAATATCCCACCCACACCGGCCTCAATCATCTCGCTACAGGATCGTATGGCGTTCACGCCGCGTAATCGATTATCTTGTGTGGAAGTTCTGATCCAATTTAGGGCTTTGCTTCAAGGATGATGTCTCTCTTGAACATTGAAATAGCAATGCTGTGAATGGCTGCACTAGATTTCGATCTATTTTTACAATAAATACCCCCCACTCACAATCACTCGCTCTGTTGTCTTTCAATCTGAGGGGAGGGATAATTATCATCTCACGAGCCAATCCTTCATTCCTAAAGAAGACCTGTCACAGCTCTGGGACGAATGAGAAGCTGATACCGCCGGAAGTTTCAATGCGCTAATACCACTCAGCACACTTGCTAACACCCCAACGATCGAATCGACTACAGTACCACCACCATTGATTTTGTTACGACGATTTGTGAAGTCATCTCAAGACCCTGCAGTGTTTGAACACACCCTTCAGCGTTGTGTGCCTGACTAAGAATATTTCCTTCATCTCTGGCTCCTGAACCCTGGTCCTGTCAACTAAGTTACTGTTGCTCCAATTGACTTTCTCGGCAAATGCAGTCAACCAGTGGTCTTGGCTACTGTCGATAGTCCTGTCTGTCAGTTTCACGTGATCGGTCCTTTCTTGGCCTTCCGCAGGTGCCAACCTTTCCAGCCTCATCTCATTCACCAGCAATGTGGCTGTGATTGCCAAGCACTGACTGCACTGAAGTCTTCACAGCATTGAGGTATCGCCGTCCTGACTGAACTTCTTCGCTTGGTAAGGTCCTTCTTCATACGTTGACGACAATGCCCAGACATACCAGACCTCTTCCCACAGGACAGAACCATGCCTCCCCATGGCGATCGAAGCCTTTGATCGCCCTTTGAAGTCGCATCACGTCTTGGTGCCAAAGCTAGACAGCCACAATACGCAGTTTCGGGCGATTCTCGGCCATGTGACGCACGCCACCGCTTCAAACGAGACATTTCCTCTCCAACGAAGCGTTGCATCCCAACTCGCCAATGGACACCAGAGAGGTGCCAAGAGCATTCGATACCACACAGGTGAATGCTGCTTGTCGCTCGACCGAGTCTGGCCGAAGTACAGATCGAGACTACTGACCCTCCACCACTGCTTCAAGATAACGCCCACGAGACGGTCCGGCATCTTCCAGCTCAGCCATGCCAACCCGAGTCAATGTCTTGAGATCCCAATGTGATCTACCGTGTCTATGCTCGAAGGTCAACATCTTGACCAGATTTTGAGAGCAAGACCTCAGTAAGCTCGCGTCACGGACATGGTCCAAGCTATACGAGAGTTTCAATCCCCTCTACAGTGCACCAAATGGCGTCGAGGAGTGCCGCCACAGCTCTCTTCCTTTGGCGTTGATTTCCCAGCCCTCCACCGCCATCTACCAGACTCTAGTGGCTCTCAACGTCAGAATGCGACTTCCACTTCCAGGTTGAACTCTGGCAATCATCGTAATCCGGAAACAACTTCCGCGTGCAGATCATGGAGTCACGAAACAATATCGATCACGAAGGGAACTGGCTTTAACGGTTACGCGAACGAAACCTTTTGCTCGACCGGGGAAACCCCTTCTTCATAGACTCCATCCTGGTCAGACTGCAACCTACCTCGCACTTCATCGGCGTCGAACCGTGGAGAAGACACTCTAAATCAACCCTGCTTTGACAAGATTGGGCTGACCCTCGGATACCAGGTCCAAACGTTCTGATCTCGGAACAGGCCAAAGCTTACCAACGTCAGCGATTGTCCTTCGAAGTTTGCAGCGTTGCTTGCTTCCAATTGACTTCATGCGAGATGATCCGTCGCCCGTCCGCTTATTGCCAGGCGTCCTGGAACTCTGAGACTGGGAGCATACCACATAATACCTGACTAAGCAACGGATAACCCTTCCCCGACTACACATGAAAAAAGCTCGCGGGCATTGGTTCTGCTTACAGCCACGAAGATCTTTAGAACTCAACATCCAGTGCCCTTCAACAGCCCTCGTCGATCTTCAGCCGTCCAACCAGGAACGTCCCAATGCTGACTGGTATGCTGACGCGGTGGGGTTTCCCAGGGAGGGCAGAAATGCTCGTAAGGAACGAGTTCCTTCTGACCCTACAGCTGAACGCAAGCTTGATGCCCTATTCTATGAACGTGGATGATACCGAAGCGATCCATCCAAGAAAAGTGCGATATTCGGCACCCCGAGCGCAATGAAGATTCTACATCTCAGTGTGCGGATGTTATGCGCCAGTCGCCCCCGCGAGGGAGATGGCAAGCCACCCGAAGTGTGAGGAGCTGGGAAACTATTCCCAGCCGTCCAGCAGATATCATGCGGATTACGAGCGCTGGCGCTCCTTTGACCATCAGTCGCGAGCTGGTCCTGGTAGGCGTGGATCCTGGTAGGCGTGATGTGTATGGCAGCAGTCCGAAATTAACTGTTAGGAGTGGACACTCTAGCGGCAAGATACATGTCACATGTAGGTAAGCATGCTTAATTACAGGTCAGTGAGTAGCAGCAGCCACACAATGCTCCTTGCTTCTCGAATCAGTTGGTGGTCAAGTCCTTCTCCACTCGTCAACTCACTTCAATCTTCTTCAAACCTTACAATGGCGGGTTCATCGACAGTTCATCACCTGCAAGTGGCATTCCCTGTGGGGTATGACACATCGCTCAACCATGGTGGACATTGTAAGACACCTCGACCTGATGAGCAAGACTGCCTAGTCACGCCATTTAGAATCGAATGCAAAAATCTCCTTCCGCTGCAGTGTTGCTCTCTTACCCGCCGTCTCGCTGCTGGATTGCTGGGCCGCTATACAAACACACTGACATATATCAACGACCTCGACCGGCTTTACCGGGGAGGTACATGGAGGCGGCGTCTCAAAGCACCCTCATCCGCCACAAGGGCTATCATATTGCGAACCATGTGGCCAGACGTGGCTCTTCTTGCAAGTCTGATTGAGCGAAAGTTGGGCTTTTCTTTCCCGAGTACGCCTACACGGGTAGTGAGACTTGTCTGTGAATTGCTCCACATCTCAAGACATATCCTCTTGCCATGCATGCCCTTCTGTTGGCTTGGATGTGGGAAGAGGGACGAGGAGTAATCTGGCGAAGAAGTCAGCAACCTCGCGGAAGGTACATGTGCGATTTTCATGGGTGCATCTTGCTGGATGCTACTGAAACGCATGAGTCATTGCTCAAAACCTTTGGGGATCTTATGAGATCATTCGGACTGGGATACAGGCCCGGGGTACTTGAACGTTTGAACTACAAGAGTTCGTAGCCGAAAATAAGAATATGAACAACGAGAGCACGCAGTGGCAAGAAAGACACGGTATTGCAGATGGTGATAGTATTCATCACGTCATTGACCGCTCCTTGTCCTACAATAGACCCTACAAGCACTCCGCCGCCAACGCCGTGCTTCAAGCCATATCCATCTGCCCACCCTGCGAAAGATCCTGAACGCCTCGCTAATTCCAATGCCCACCACCCAGCTTAATATACACATCGCCAGCTCTTGAACCCTCATTCGTACTCTTACCTCCTCAGTCTCCACGCAGGCCCACATCTCACTCCTGGAAAATCCGATCGGACCTGATCCATCTCTTGCTCCTCTAGGCTCCCGTTGACAACATCCTGCCCTTGCTCCCCCTCGGTTTGTCCTCTACCCGTCCATCCAAGTGCAGTCCTCCCTCAGATCGTTCGACAGTCTGCGTATCCATCCATGTTCCTGTCTGGACCAATGACTGCTACCCAACCAATCTCTCAATCTTCGGCATCAAATCCGCAATCCTGAATGGCTTGCTAATGGCATCATCCATA
This sequence comes from Elsinoe batatas, assembly GCA_017309325.2. Classification (NCBI taxonomy): domain Eukaryota; kingdom Fungi; phylum Ascomycota; class Dothideomycetes; order Myriangiales; family Elsinoaceae; genus Elsinoe; species Elsinoe batatas. Next base: position 3,604,783 of record JAESVG020000010.1, read on the forward strand.
CCACACTTCAAGGCCTCACCGACCTGCTCGCTCCTCGCATTGGCACTCACAGCTATGATCGGAATATGGCCCTGTATCTCCCCCTCGTCCTGAAGCTGACGTATGCGAGCCGCGCAGGTCAAGCCGTCCATGATGGGCATTTCGACGTCCATGAGGATGATGGAGAGTTCTGGGAGGGAGGAGCGCGAGACGGGCCTCATACCCAAGTCGGAAAGGCGAGCGGTGGTGCGGTCGTCGGCTGAGGACTCTGCGGCAGAGGCTGGGAAGGTGTCGTCGAGTGGCGTGTCGGCTTTGGATGTTCCCCCAGGATCTGAATTGTCACCGAGCCAGTGTCGACTTCCTCGGATGAACTTGAGCGCTTCACCACCGTGGTTGGCGACGTGGACTTCGTGGCCAAGTTTTCGGAGCTGCTTACTCAGTACGGCTTGATTGACGACATTATCCTCTACAATGAGGACGGAATATCGTTGTCCAAGCCCTTCGCCTGTCTTGCTGAGTCGTCCACTTCGCAATACTGGAGTTGTACCCTTATTAGGACATGTAGCCATCCGACCTTGCACGAAGAAACCAAATTTGCTGCCCTCCCCTGCTTGGCTTGCAAAGTCGATCTCACCTGATTGAAGCTCGACTAGTTCGCGAGAGATGTAGAGACCAAGACCAGATCCGCCGTACTTGGTATGCGTGCGAGGAGATCCCTGACTGAAGCGTGCGAAGATTTTGCTTTTCTCTTCCGGGGAGAGACCACAGCCTGTATCCTCAACCATGAAGTAGAGATGAACCGGCGCGCCAGTGCCCCATTCGCTGTCTGACATGTCGGCTGCTGCAGTCGTGGAGGGGACAAAGTCGATAGGAAGACGATCAAGGGAGGGCTTGGATGAGGTCACACCCATAGTGACGGTAACGCGGCGTGTAGATTCTTCGCGTGTGAACTTGATGGCGTTGGTGACCAGGTTGATGAGAATTTGCGTCAGGCGGCCAGGATCCAGCATGACCCACTCTGCAGGGAAACTATCAAGACCATCGACTGCCTGCTGAACCACCAGTTGAACTCCGACTTTGGCAGCGTCGAGTTCGAACATGTTTCGGATGTCTTGCAGGATGGCTGACGAGCGGACCAAGGAGGGAGTGATCTTGAGGAGATTTGAATTGAGTTTCGACCAGGTGAGTACATCATCCACAATGCGGCGCTGATGCGTTGAGCAGGAAATGATAGTGTTGACTGCGTCGAAGGAGGAATCGTAAATGTCGATTAGCTGCTTTCGAATCTTGGGGCTGAGAGGTGTGGTGGGTTCCTTGATTAGTCCTTCCATGTCTACGAGTGAAGCGAGTATCGAGTCTGCGCAGTGAACCACAGCTCCGAGAGGATTGCGAATCTCATGAGATGTCATGTCGATAAAGTTCTCCTGCTGGCGTTTCGCTTCGACGGCTTCTTCAAGTCGTTTCTGTTGTACAGTCTCGGCCCATTTGGTCTGAGAGATATCAAACGCAACCCCGACCCAGCCGGTGATCTCGCCATCACCATTGATCTCAGGATAAGAGGCTGCCACAATCCATGTAGGGCCCTTGGTACCATCCGGGGCTGTCCAGGGTTTGGTAAGCCGGCACGTCAGTTGCAGAGCCTTCTTTGTTCGAATTGTCTCGACCCATTTGTCCATGACTTCGGGTAAATCCTCGTCCACAAGGAGGGTGCTCCAATCGGTATCCCAAACCCTCGAGTCTCCTGGTAAGAAACCCATCAATTCATAGTATGCGTGGTTGCAGAATTGGAGCTGAGCAATGAAGGTCAGTGTTGGGTGTGGTCGTGTTTCTAGTATTACTCACCTTTCTATTGGAGTCGTATATCATGATGGGACAAAGAGCGTTCGAAGCAAATCGCTGGAAGCGCTCCTCACTTGCTCGCAGTCTCTCGGCAGATTGTGCTCGATTGATGGCATCGTTCTGACGTCGCTTCTGTGGCATAATGTCCGTAACGCAGCCAGAAATACTGATGATTTCACCAGTCTTTGGGTCCGTGACGGGGACAATGGCGACTGTCACCCAGAAGCCATCAAGACCATCTCGATCGACCGGAGTATTGCCTTCGTGGAACTTGTACCGCATCTCGGCACTGGCGTGCTCTCCAGCTAGTGCCCGCTTCCATAGCTCGTCGCAGACTTTGACATCGTCTGGGTGGATGATTTGTTCCCGGCTTCTGTTGCGTTCGTCTCTAGGGTATCCCGACATGGTGAAGAATGCTTCATTTGCCTGTACCAAATTGTGCTCCAGATCAAATTCGTAGAAGCCGACATCAACCATTTCCATAGTCTTGACGAGACGTTGCCATTTGGCAGAAATCTGGTTGGCCTCATTGGTCGTGGTCGCGAGCGCCTTGATCAGGGTTTGTTGCTGGGTCGCTGCTTGTTGGGCGAGACGATCCGTTTCCTGTGCATTCATGGTGTTTGTAGCAAGATCGCCGAGTGACCTCATGAGGAATTGCAGGAACCCTTTGTCGTCGGGAGTGAAGGTTTTACGAGTGTTCAGGCCTACCACGAGCAGGCCAAGGATGCGATTGTCGCTCGCGCGTCGGATGGGACAGATAATGCCTTCAGCGCATCTGTCACCACAGCCACGTTTAGTGGAGAGTTGGATGATGCTCTCAGGTAAGGTGCCATCGACTTCACGAATGGGCACCGGGTTGAAGAATTGCTCGGCTTCTCTTAGGACCAGGACAAAGCACTCAGTACAGGTGCTTAGATCAATTGTTGCAGGCAGTAAGTCCGATGGTTGATCTGAGTCCAAGATGCTCTCCAAGTTATAGACGTTATCGACTCCTTGTAACTTGGAGTATACAAATGCGAAAGGAAAGTCCTTGCCATTGGTGCCCAGAGTTTCGAGGACGGTATTCCAGAAAGAGGTCATGTCACGAATACCTCTGCATGAGGCTGAGACTTTGGACAGCATCGCCTTCCTGCGAGCAGTGACTTTCATAGTAGTCTCATCAGTCGCTGCACACAAATAACCCCTCAGAGGCCCTTTCAATGGTATGGTTGTCCATTTCATGTAGATTTCTTCGAGGAAGCCATGCCTATCGATTGATATGTTGAAGTCGTTCATGATATACGGACGGCCGGTGCTGTCGATGAAGCTAAACGTATCGATGTTGAGCTCCACAGCCTCACTCCAGGCCTTGAAGATACCTTGACCCATGATCGAAGGATGTCTGGAGCCTGAGAATTGGGCATAAGCTACGTTGTATATCAGGATGTGGTCGGGTCCCATGAACAGACATTGTGGTGCAGGATCGAGCAACATGATGTGCACCAACTGCAGCAAGTCGGCTGGCCAGTGCTCGATGGATCCGAGGCAGGTCGAAGACCAGTCGAAATTGGTCATTACATCCAAGTGCATGGCAAGGCCGTGGAACGTGTCAACCGCTTCGTCACTGAGACCAAAGGCATCTTTGAGGAGGCGGAGCTCCTTAGAGGATGTGTCGCGTGCTAGCATGCTACCTTTCTCCAGCTCTTGCATGTCTTTCTCTACCGGTGGCGTAATGATATCAAAGGGTATCGTTGGTGGTTTGGTCTGGAAAACCTGTACTATCCTCCATCTTTCCTCGACGATGTATTCAAACCACAACGTGTTCCCAGGACCAAGATGTATATGATCCTCCTGCTGGCTCAGAGGATTGGTTTGTTTAACAGTGTTTGCTCATGTCCTGAGTCTGGCTCCCTCAGCTTTGTCGTCGGTCAGCGTCCTGAAAATGTCTTGTCGCGATCGGAGGCTCTTGTTGACGAAGACAGGCCGTAAATGAGCGAGGTTCGTGGGAGGATGGCGGATGTCGATGACAAAGGATGGTCTTGGGTCTGCATCGAGTTGGGTTCGGAGAGTGACGGAGTCCATACTGATCGTCGATCTGGTGTGACTAAACCATTTGGGCCGGATGGCGGTCCTCGTACGATTCCGTAGCTTCTGGCTTCATGGACGTACAAGCTAGATGAGAAGTGAGTAGAATGGGGGATTCGTGAAAGGCGTGGCGAAGGCGACTGAGAACGAGAAGAGAGCGGTGCCTCAATAGACGGAAGATGTTGCAGCTCATCGCGTGGCGTATCTGCAAGACAGCTGCAACTGGACCAACCGTTTGGATATCCGTGAGAGTATAGACGGCATGGTCGCAAGACCAGAGGGTCTGGCCAAACGTTGTTTCTAGGATTCTCGGCGAGCAACAGGACAAAGGAACCGTCAACATTGCCAAGACCTTATCCCCGCAGTCGGCATGCGGAAATGCCATAGATGCCCGATTATGCGTGAAGATGGCTTGATGCTGCATATATTGAAAGTAGTGGATTTGAACTGCAACTATGTCAAGACGAGGGGATTGACTTTTTGAGACAGGGGTCGAGGCAAAGGTCCGCATTTCACGAGCAGTCAGTCATTCTCTTCCCAGAGGGCCTGCCAACGCACCATTCTCCTCAAATCAGGCCCGACAACATGTCGAACAGAACAATGGCGTCCTTCAACCAGGATGGGAGGACTGGCAATGTTCCCCGTATGTATTGTCACCAAGAGAGAAATCCCTCTAGATATACAGATGCGAGTTCACTCGGTGAGATTCTTTGATGACAGATCATACATGATTGCGTACCTAGTCTTGTGTATGACAAAGTCCATGGAATGGTCTCTAGACTAGCTGTCAAAATGTTTCCGCCTCAGGTCGTTTTAGTCTCGTTGACTTGGATGTTGCCTGACATTCCGTGTCAAAACACTTCAACAATAATACTCTGGACTCACCTGTAGTTGGCCTGATATCTGGACTGAAATCCGAAGTCACCACGGTGACATCTGGGTCTCCAGAGTCCCCGCTGAGGACCCCGGCTGTTCCCAATTCACAGACGCAAGTCACATCGATGAAAACGCTGACATCTTTGTCGGCTTTGTAGGTGAATTTGCCGTCGGACTTGGTACCTAGCCTACAAACAGTCGGGAATCAGTAGGGGAGCTTAAAACGATCCAAGTGTCACTTACAGGTTCGTAGCTCCCAAGTAGACCTCAACTGCTTGTCCTTTGGATAACGTCTGTGGAGGTGGTTGTTTCCAGGCTTTACTGCCACGCGGAGGATCCAGCAACGTCAGGGTCAACCCCACATCAAGTTCATTCGAGAAATCGAATCGGCAAAAGATGTTTCCCACAGTCGATTTGTCCGTCATTGTCAATGTGATGGATCTTGCGGGTAGAATGATGTTGGACAACAAATGGGATCGCATCGGTGGACTTGTTCGTGCTTTATAAATTCCTTCTACAGCTCACATGGACGAAGCACAAACATCCCTGGCCAACATGCTCGGCCAACATGCTCGCTTGGCACCAGAGTCCGCATCCAGTAGACCATCCGGATATGTTCGGTTTGTGGTTGTTCGGTGGTCCTTTGGCCACTGCTCACCAGATGCGGGCATGTTTCTCAGCTCAACCGTCAGCGTCGGACCGTCCGTTCACTGCCAACCTCTGCAGAGATTGGCCGCATGATACCTTGCAGTCTTCATTTCTCGTTCTGCATCTCACTTGGCTCCTGGCTACCTGAACTCCCTCCACTACGCAGCTTCCAAGATGCAGGGGGTCTGGAGACGCAGGAGATCATGATACATACGCGAGAGTACAGTATGCTTGTTTGATGCAGGAGTACCAAACACGCAAAAGCATGATGTTCTGTCCATGCTGAATGCACTGCGAAGGAATGTACAATGCAGGAGGCTGTGAGGTTCAGCTGATGTGATGTCCCAACGACCAGCCTCTTTCGTAAGGCTTTCGACCGCTGCTACTCCCCCACGGGATCGAAAGGCATTTATGCAGGATAGTTGTCACGCTGCAGCAAATACATCACTGACCGTCACAGTATGTTAAGTCTCCACAGCTCACGAAACGGTGCGATAATGTCCTTGAATTTATCGGCATGGCCGTTTCTTCTCATCATTTTCATCGTCACTGGACAGGACTGGCTTCGTCATGGATATCCGGCGCGAGACCATGCCCGGATTTGCTCGCTTATGTAGGCCTAATGCTGGAGGCAGCAGGGAGGAACCCTGAAACGGATATCGCTGCGCCACTCACTGACAAATAGCCATACGACGTTCTTTCTCTGATCAAAGGTGGCACGAGATGCTCCGGAAGTATATGTATGTCTGGAAAGCAGCTGATGTCGGAGAACAATCATTCAACAAACTTCTACCAGATTTCATCATTCATCAGGGGCCTATCAAAACCCACATTGTGTCAACCGTTACAATATGGCGGATTACGATATATTCCAGCAAATCTATGTCCAAGCCTTTGCAGCTGATCTCATGAGCGTTGTTTCCGGCTCGGAATGGGCCTTGCAACTCGCTTTCTCTTGGGCAGTCAAGAAAGCGATAGCGATCCTCAACAAGCAAAGCCCGCCGGACTGGGCAGTCCAATGGGGTCCTCGTCTATTCAAGGACAACACCCTGGGCAGCGCAGGTCTCGACAACGCTTGGTTCATCTCTTTCGCCTCCGGAGTCAAATACCTGGACGGGAGCTCTTTCGACACCTACGTTCTGTCGATTGCCGGCACGGCCGTCGTGTCCAAGGCAGACTGGTTGATACAAGACTTCAAAGTGCAGGAGGTGGTGGATTTCAGTGCTTGGATCAAGCTCTGGGGTAAGGACTCAATCCCGCCACCTACTCCCGCCACGGACGTGAGTACTGGTGGTCCGTTTGTGGCGTATGGGACGAGCTTTGGGGTCTACAACCTGGTCAGTCAACCTCAAACCCGGGATGACAAAGACCCTACCAACACAATCATCAAATTCATCACAGGACTGCAGCCAGGAAAGAAGACTCGTCTGGTTGTCACGGGTCATAGCTTGGGGGGTGCGCTGGCGCCTTATCTCTCGTTGGCACTGGCGCAGTCCGGGTTACTGGATCCTAACATCGAACTTCTTGTCGTACCTGCTGCAGGTGCTACACCCGGTGATGAGGCATTCAGCACGATGTACTCTCAGAAATTCCCGACCAGAAGAGAGGCCAACAAGAGCTATCAGGCTTGGAGCGCAGACTTTTACAACACACTCGACATCGTGCCCCAGGCATTCCAGGCCATCAAAGGTGCTGACCGTAGCCTTTACAATATCCCGAACATTTACGGCATCATTACGGAGCCAATCACTGTGCAAAAGGTACTTCTTCCCGTCGCCGCCGGCATCGGTCTAGGTGTGTTATCTGGAATAAAGTACTTTCCAATCGACGGCAACGCCTTCACTGGTCCTAAACCCTCTGGTATTCCGGATTCGTTCACAGCGTTTATGCTTGAAGCTGTCAAGCAGCATGTGTTGGCCTACACCGACGAAATCGGCATTACCTCATTAGTCTCTCAAGTCTATCACGAATTATTCAAGGACAAACAGGTCAGACCAGTCAATCTCGTCGAAGCAACGCAGCGCTTTCCCGTTTTGCGCCAAGCCCAAGCCCACCGTCAGTTACCAGAGGGCTCGAAGGAGGTCTATCCCTATGATGACCTCTTCAAAGGCAAGAAGGCTTAGGTGGGGTCTATCTGCCATGCAGCGTCCAGAAAGGTCACGCGTGAGTTGGAAAGACAAAGACCAGCCGAGAACGAGGTGGTTCAGCATGCGGTGTCCTTGACAGTGGTTGTATGCCGAATCTAAGCTACACTAGTGCTGTGTGTTTCTATAGTTGCTTGCCTACGAATGGTGGCCTATGTAGTGGTGGAATCTGAAGGCTCACTATTCAGTGGCGCTCAAGCATTGCAACGATATTGTCACCACCCAAATTAGCGAACGTGCGTATGCCAATAAAGCCGATTGCTCTCAGTTCTTCCGCGCCCAAGGGTATCCTAAGTTGAAGGAAGGACGAGCTCTATTCACGTGCTGGCGCGACGTTTGCAATGGCGAACACAAGAAGAGATGCGCTGCAACGAGTGCAGTGTTCACACTATCCGCATGCGAAAAGCCATGTATGTCAGTGTGCATAAAGGACCTAATATGTAAGTTAAAACTGTGTTGAGACAAAGTTGCAGATCTGCCGGAGAGCGAGTTTAGCAAAGCAGACAAGCTTTTCGTCCCTCGCTAGGAGCCGTTGATTCGTCCGCAAAGGACTGCCCTTTCATGGCAACGAGCATGCTCTGGTGCAGCTCTTTTCCAATTGGGATGCACATTGTTGATTGTCAGTCACAAGGACGACCTTCTGATTGACCTTCTTCGGTAGGATACTGCCATTTATCGCTCGGCCTATCCATGAATCCATGTATTGTATGCATGATTCAGGGCCTTTGAGAGCACTGACGCACAAGCCTCGTTTGTGCCGAGGCCCACAAACACACCAAGCATCCACCACACTGCTGCCATTTATAAAGTAGACAGCTCTCCGGCCAAGCAAGTAGTCAAGGAGCTGTCGTGGCGGACGGCATGCGGTGAAGCACAAATATACCGAGACATCCGGCGGACGACGTGACTTCTCTCTAGGCCGTCTTGCATGCACATGTCCTCCCTTTGATGACGTCTCATCTCCGAGACGCGACTGTGATGCTTTGAGTGCGCCCGGAAGGAAATACACACCTCAATTGCCGGACGGAACAAAAGGAATTCCGGACACAGACACGCACGATCAGACGAAAAAAAGGGCAGAAAGTGAGGTTGAGCTTGGTCGGATTGGGACAAGGTGGAGGTGAGGCGTACTAGTAAAATAAATGCCTCATACGATGGGCGATGGGCCATGTGCGATGTGCTGTGCGGTCGAGGGCCAATCTCCCTCCCAGCCGTGTGCTTACGAGTATTCTCTTAGCCAGATCTGTATATCCAGCCGAGATCCATCTGCTGCAAAAGCATCCCCCACTCTCTGGGTTTTTTACACAGCCACGACGTCACGAAAGGCCCGCTCTCTTCACCCCTCATTGCAGGTCCAGAGGCTGCACGCTGCTGCAAGTGTGGACCTGAAGCCCTGCTTCTGCTGCGCGCTGCGGTCAGACCAGACCAGACCAGACCACACCTCTCACCTCTCACCTCTCACCTCACCTCCCACTCGACTTCCTTTTTGTCTCTCTCTTTCTTCTTCCCACATTCACACTCGCCCTTTTCGCCTTTTCTGCGCGTTTTGCGCCCTTGGGCGTTCGTCTTCTGGCGGCGCCGCTACCAATAATATTTTCCCGCGGTCAAGCATTTCATAGCGAACACGACATCCCACCCTACAAGAATGGCCGCCGCTCCAGCCAGTGACGCGCCAACTACACCTGCACAACCTCAACCTTCGCCCGCCCCCACCGTCTCGACAGTCTCTGAAGACCTCCAAAAAGAAGACATATCTTTACCACCTGCTACCGCTGGCGCCGATCATGGTCACACCAATGGCGACATCAAACCAGCCCCTGTTACAGGCCACCCCAAGAAGCCCACCTTCACCTCCCGGCTGAGCCGCATGTTTTCCGCAAAAGACTCGAATGAGGGACACCGAGATTTAAAAAGGGAGGTCGCCGTACCAGACGCTACCTTCGAGTCCTCGGATGAAACAAATGCCAACCCTGGTCAACGACCAAAGTTGGGATCGAGACAATCTTCCATGAGGAGGGACAATTCAAAAAGTGAGCGCAACAAGATGGAACGCTCGGCCAGCAGCGCTGGAAAGGACAGATCGGATAGTGTGTCGAATCAGCCTCCTCGCAGGTTCTGGGTCGACGATGCCGGCGAGCACCATCACTTCTTGAAGAGCGCCAGACGACAGGAAAAGCTCAGCGATATGCTCCGTGACTGGATGGGCGGAAAAAAGCGGGAACACCACGAGGAACAGCCTTTGTCGCTCATGGCAAACTGGGTCGATCAGCTGAAGAACGAGAGGAACAGAGTCGCGCACGAAAAGAAAGATGGACCGAACGCAACTGCAACTCTGGTTCAAAAGTATGGCAAGTGTCAGGAGATTGTCGGACGCGGTGCCTTTGGCATCGTGAGGATCGCACACAAGCAGGACCCTAACGACTCGAAACACGAACAACTCTACGCAGTCAAGGAATTCCGCCGTCGTCCTCAAGAAGACCAGAAGAAGTACGCCAAACGACTTAATGCTGAGTTCTGCATATCTTCTTCTCTACGCCATCCGAATGTCATCCATACCTTGGATCTGCTCGCCGACGCAAAGGGCGACTTTTGCGAGGTCATGGAGTTCTGCGCTGGTGGTGACCTGTACTCGCTGGTCCTGGCTGCACAGAAGCTCGAAGTGGCAGAAGCTGATTGCTACTTTTTGCAGATGATGCGCGGTGTTGAGTATATCCACGAAATGGGTGTTGCTCACCGCGATCTGAAACCTGAGAACCTGCTCCTGACCACTCATGGCGCGCTCAAAATTACCGACTTTGGCAATGGCGAATGCTTCCGCATGGCTTGGGAGACCGAGGCACATATGACGGCCGGTCTCTGTGGCAGTGCTCCTTATATTGCCCCTGAAGAGTACACCGACAAGGAATTCGATCCCCGCGCTGTCGACGTCTGGGCATGTGGTGTCATCTATATGGCCATGCGAACCGGCAGGCACTTGTGGCGGGTTGCTAAGAAGGATGAGGACGAGTACTACGCCGCATATGTACAAGGAAGGAAGAGTGAGGAAGGCTACGCTCCCATTGAATCTCTACACAGGGTAAGTCCTATCGAGCCTCGCCTGAAATGTACTCGTTGCTGACCATTGAAGGCACGTTGCCGAAATGTCATCTACTCAATCCTCGATCCCAATGCTGGTCGGAGAATCAGTGCCCACCAGGTCCTCAACTCGGAGTGGGGCAAGGGCATCAAAGTCTGCAAGGCTGGCCAGGAAGGCTTATAACAATGACAGCTCGGACAGCAGTCCGAGTGTTACGACCAAAGACACTAGACGATAATTTCATTCGCTGTGCCTTCTCCTTGCGTACTTTCTTCCTTGACGTCTCGACATATTTCTGCATCCAAGGGCAAGATTCAGCGATGGCATGCGTGGCGTTTGACAGCATTAGGCCAGAGGAGCAAAAGACAGATGACGATCTGAACGAATGATACCACCACTGCCACTGCCTGCCAGGCAAAACAGGACTATTATACCAGCTTCAGAATACAAATATTTTCTCCTTTACGCATTGACCTTGTGTGACATGCACAGGAGATCTCCCAAATGACATGTTTCACAAACTCCTTGTCATGGAAACATTTCCTCTTCGCCCTCCGAACACGTGGGAATGATAGCGAGGCGGTGGACGTTGGATGAGACAGTGGAGCAAGATGACGTCCTCGGCATCGGACATGGATGTTCAGACTTCAAAATTCCGCTTCCCTCACACCAAGTCCGGATTTCTTTGAGGGCTCTTGATCCATGCCAGCACACTCTCAACTCACGGCCAAATGATTTTCAAGACAGAGGACGTGATCACATAGCGACACGTCCCTCGGCGACTCGACATGCGATCCCGCAATGCGACCCTCCCTCCCCCTCCTCAGTCTTATCTCCGCTGAGCTCATCCTTTCACATGCTGCCTCGACCACGGCGGCTGGCCATAGCGGCGTGATAAGCGGCGTCCCGACCTGTCAATCTGGCAGTGTCAACTACATCACCGACAGACTACCGCAGCAATGTATAGTCTCGGGCCGAACGGCGACTTCGCAACCTTCCACCACCGGCTCAGCTAAGACGCCTGATTTAGAGGCAGCCACCTCTGAGGGTGCAGCGAAAGAGAAGCACACCTCGGAGGTCTTAGCAGAAAGGCAACATGCAACATCCTGGGATGCAGCCCAGTCGACGTCTTATATCTCGGAGAAGAGCACGAGCAGTGAATCTACGCCAGCAAGCACTTCCGAGGTCACAAGTGGCACGACCACGCCTACGACACCGACTCTTTCGGCGACTGTAGAAGCTGAAGAGACGCCTCTTGATACTGCCAATTTCCTATCGTTCGAGGAGTGGAAGAAAAAGAATCTTGCAAAAGTCGGACAATCGCCCGAGCATGTAGGACAACATAGATCTGCAGAGGATATACCCAAGCGACCACGACCTGGCGCAAGCAATGCTTTGGATGTGCTAGGAGAGGATACCGAAATCGATCTGGACTTTGGCGGCTTCGGAGATGCCACCAACAGCCCACATCAAGCCCCGATTGTTCAGAGCAAGAATGGACAAGGCGAAGACCGAGATCGCACATCAGACAAGCCGACGCCTGAACAGAGCATCCGTAGTAAGGACGCTGGGCGAACTTGTAAAGAGCGCACCAACTATGCGTCGTTCGACTGCGCTGCCACCATCATGAAGACGAATCGCGAGTGCAAATCTGCTTCTTCGGTACTGGTTGAGAATAAAGACAGCTACATGCTCAACATCTGCAGTGTAAAAAACAAGTTCTTCATCGTCGAGCTGTGCGATGACATCTTGATAGACACGGTAGTACTGGCAAATTATGAGTTCTTCTCCTCCATCTTCAGGACATTCCGCATCAGCGTCTCGGACCGATATCCAGCAAAGCCTGACAAGTGGCGCGAGCTGGGCGTGTATGAGGCTCGGAACACCAGAGAAGTGCAGCCCTTCCTGGTCGAGCAGTCTCTGATCTGGGCGAGGTATCTGAGGATCGAGATACTGAGTCACTATGGGAATGAGTACTATTGTCCGATTAGTCTGTTAAGAGTACATGGAACGACCATGATTGAGGAGTTCCGACATCAGGATGAGATTGCTCGAGGAGAATATCCCGAAGAAGTGCCTGAATCAGAAGCCGAGTCAGACGCTGGGACTGCATCACCTGCTCTGCCTCAAGAACCGACAGTGGCTTCTGTCGCGGCGGATAAATCCGCAGCAGAGACTCCGATCAACCAGCCTGCTAGCATCGGCGCTGATCCACAAAGTGCGACAAGTACGGTTGAGCTATCGGCTACTTCAGTGAACCCGACATCAGAAGTGCAGACGTCAACAGGAACAGTTTCTGTGACCTCGGAAATGTCAAGCAACCACACAAGCCCCATCTTTCAAGAACTAGGTCTACAACACTACATCAATGCTACTGCGGTGGTTACGAGCCGACCGACAGTGGACAGATCGAAATCTGCATCGAACACATCCTCGCAAGCAACGAATTGCTCTCCCGCAGCTGCATCACCAACGAGGCAAGCCGCACAAGACAGCTCTCCTCAATACGATTCGACACCTCTGACCGGCGACGCCACCTCCGTCACGAGTATCTCCACAAAAGTCAGTATAACGACACCAACCTCTGTCGTCGAGCCTGTTTCACCCGACTCTTCCTCGAATCAGGTCTCTTCGCAGTCAAGAGACCCTCGACCTTCAGCACCTAGCATCTCATCGTCTCCACCAGCTTCTCTCACCTCAAAGCCCACCGCCTCTCACTCCACCAACTCGACCTCGTCCTCCTCTTCCCCCTCCACCCCTCCAACCCGCCGCTCCTCTTCCTCTCCACCCCCTCCCGCCCCATCAACACAAGAATCCTTCTTCAAATCCCTCCACAAACGCCTCTCCGCTCTCGAAAGCAACGCCACTCTCTCCCTGCAATACATCGAACACCAATCCCTCCTCCTCCGGGACGCCTTCCTGAGCCACTCCAAATCGCAATCATCCCGCACTTCCTCCTTCCTCTCCTCACTCAACGACACTGTCCGCGCCGAGCTGCTCGACTTCAGGAAACAGTACGACGAGTTATGGCAGTCCACCGTCATCGAACTCGAAGGCCAACGCAGGACATGGGAGAGGGAGATGCGGGACCTGAAAGCAGGCGTGGAACGACTCGGGGAGGAGGGGCGTGGGCTGAGAGTGCTGGTGGGCGTGCAGAGCACGTTACTCCTGCTGTGTCTCGGGCTGGTCATCTTTGGTCGTGGAGCAGGGACAGGGATGGGGGGTGTGACGGGGTGGGATAATGCGGTTTTGCGCATGAGGGGCCAAGGAGGCTGGGGGAGTCCAGGGGGAAGTCCGGCTGCTGGGTCTTCAGGGGTGGGGGGTAAGGCGGGGTGGGGATGGAGGGGGAGGAGTCCAGTTAGTGATGCTGAGGAGGAGAGGGAGGGGGAGGGTCGAGGGAAGGCAGGGCAGCCGGGGTGGAGGGTGAGTCCGCCTACGCCGGCGAGCTTAGGGTCGCCGCTGCTGGGGTCGGGGGAGGAGAGTGGCAGTGAGGGCGGGGATGAGTTTGAGGATTCGGCAGAGATTGATGGTGATGAGGCAGAAGAGGTGGTACAGAGTATTGAGGTTGCAGACGAGGATGTGGATGGAGCAGTGGGTGGTGATCAGGATGTGCAGAAGACACCGGTCAAGACGCCGCTGGAGACGCAGAGTAGTCCGTCTACGCCTACAGGGACGAGGGATGTGAATCCCGTCAGCAAGGGAGTGGGCGATGTGCTGGGTAATGGTGGCAGGGAAGGTGCATAGCGCTTTGCTGGGTCATGTATAGTTTGTGATTGATTATCTTCCATCTGTGTACCTCACCTGAATCTGAAGCCTTCGCATAATAACCACGCCGGGAACAAGAGGGATATTGCTACTGGATTCATTGCTATGTGATTAGGGACCTGTCCAGGAGCTAGGCGCTGTGTTGCATTCTTGGACCAACGTGATGGGAAGTATCCACGCCACATACCTTGCAGGATACTTACCAGCTTGGCAGACGCTTTGGTCGAGATGGCATTGTTGAAAAGCCCGAACCTCTCTGAGGATGCACCTCGCCAGATCTGCCTAATAGTCTGTCCTGTCTTTGCAAAATTCTATTCCTTGCGGTTAGTAGGATCGCCGGGGTCCGTCCTGCTTCCTGTGCCGAAAAGGACGGATTTTGCAGATCTCCATAATCCCACAATGCGAAAGTTGTTGGATCGACGATCTTGACGAGGTACACTTGGTCGGTGTCTCCTTGGCTGAGCAGATAGTGAGAGAAAAAGGAGTTTCTAATGCTGTCAACGTAGAGAAGCTATCGACCAAGCGTAGGGAATGCGCATGTCAACGATGTTCATGGTGAGGTGAGATGATGCTTAGTCATAATCTGCAGGTGAGGTCAGATGACGGACACGGATTTTCAGCCGCCTCTGGCATATGTCGTAAAGTTGGAACTACCATTGGCTGGAATTCCGGTGTTAGCTTCGAACAGATCTGGATTTTCAACCTTGTTTCGGTCGTAATGTGATGAGCCAGCGGTGTTCCTGCATGTCGTGTGCCAGGAGGAATTGCGAGGGTTGCTGCGTGTGACCTCCTTGATCTTCAGAATGATAGGAGCTGCTTGGAGATGCCTAGGCGGCTGTCATGGGCACGACATGTTTGCTGTGGATTGCCCGCGTATTTTGGGAGCGTGACGGGCTTGTGGCGGACTGGACCAGTCGGTGTCGTTGATTGGACCCGCTCTCGGGGGGCTCCCGTTTGGTTTGGCGTTTTGGGTGGAGCGGGCCATGGTCACGAGGAGAGAGCCCGACGTAACGGGTCAAAAGGGAGAAGATGATCAAACGAATTATTGAAGAAGTACATCTGCTGTAAATGGGAGTTGCTGGGGGTGATTGACGATTGTACGGGGAGGTTCCTGAGCTTGCCATGTATCCCGAGACCAGAGTATAGAGAAATTCAGTGAGTGGCCCACTGGCCCTCTTCAACATGAAGCTGTCGACATCTGGTAGTCCCACAGCCACTAGCCTCCAGAGGCTCCACCCGTCCCAATACTTGACAGCTTCAAAGAGGGGTATTCAATGCGCATTTCCGCTGCCGCCGTATCGAAATGAGAGCCGCTGACGGTAGACAAGCAGCATCATGGCGTGGAATTGTCAGATCGATAGCGGAGATTCGTTGATGCGACAATGCCATGGAAAATGAAAGCTCGTTGACGGCATAAGATGACCAGGAAGAAGTTTAATGTCGATAGACTCACTCCCCTGTCCTCAGCGACTGGCGACGTCAGCCCAGCTGAAACATGCTACCAGCTCCGTACCCTCACGTGCCCACACGTTGACGCGGTCATATCAGATTCTCCTCGTGCACCTGCAGCTGAGACCGGACGACGAACGGTTCAGGGCAGTGGTTGTGCAGTAGTAGCTACGCGAGGTCGAGGTGCGCAGAGTGAGACACCAGCCAGGGCCGAGAAGGAAATATCATGGCCGTGCAGGCACATGCCACGTTATAATAATTGTCCAACGAAGAACGAGAGGCCACCCCTCTAGTGGAAACCGCTGACACCTGTCTGCCTGTTTGCCTGCTGTCTATTGTTCTTGTGACACATGCCACCTATTGAGCTGTTGGAGAGATCTGTCTAGAGCGGGAGAAGCCCAATTCACTTTCATCTTTGAGATCCACATCTACGACCAGAGCCGCACATAACTACCCATTTACCTTTGCCCCATCTGAAGCGGCGACTATTCGACCTCGACGGCCAAAAACAGGACAGGAAGAACATCGAGGCGTAGCCGTGAGTGGGTCCAAGCTCCGGGCCTGTGAGGCGGACGGAGACTAGCCAATCGAGTCGAGGCAGCTGATCTCTCTTGACAAAGAGTCCTTGGTCCCTCTGGTCTCACACACAAACGACGCTGCGGGGGGGTCAAAGGTCCTTGATCGCTGGTGCTTCACACTTCGCACACACACCTTCTCGTCCATACTTGCACTTCCAAGCTCTCCCAAGTGTCCGACATCACATCGACTCGGCTGCTCTCAACTTCTCCCTTCCCGGCTTCGTGCAATTGCATTGTTCAATTCTCCCACACGTGTTGCCTTGCGCGCACCGCCTTCTCAACCTCTTCGCCCAACCCGATCAACAATCCAGACGACACCAGCAACCCCCACCTCTGTCGTCACATCCCACCTGACCAACCTTGCAACTTCACATTGTCGCCGTTGCTGCTCCGAGACGACTTTTCGACATTGCTCATCCGCTCCTCCGCTCCGTCCTGCTGCTGCGCTGCTGCTCTCGCTGCTTGTCGCTGCCCTGAACCCTGCGCCTCGACAACTTGTTTCATCACTGACAGCCCCTCTAAGAGCTCTAGACGGTCGACAGACCGCGGAACAAACATCTGCCCGCCACGGACGGGTCAAGTGCATCAGTCAAGCAATCCTCACATTCACCGCCGCCGACTTCACACCGACCTCCCCACAGCTCTCCGACCAGCTCCCACCAAGCTGGCTTGATACTCCAACCACTGCAGCTCAAGCATGTCGCAGAATAGACCTTCTGGGTTCTCAAACTTACGCATGGGTGGTATGACTCACACGGGTGTTGTCGATGGGGTGGACGAAGCTGCCATTGACAATCACTCTTCTGCCATCTCTCCACCAGCTGACAATCATACAGAGGTGGTCCGCGAAAAGGTGCAGGATGGCGTCACGGGGGAGACAAAAGAGATGCAATACACTCAGTGCAAGATTGTAGGCAATGGGTCATTCGGCGTTGTCTTCCAGACCAAGCTGTCTCCCTCGGGCGAAGATGCCGCCATCAAGCGTGTGCTCCAGGACAAGCGCTTCAAGGTATGATTGTCTCGGGAGCGAGAATCGAAATATGGCGGGACTGACATGTACACAGAATCGTGAGCTGCAAATCATGCGCATCGTCCGTCATCCCAATATTGTCGAGCTCAAGGCCTTTTACTATTCCAATGGAGAGCGCGTGCGTCCAACTTCACTTCTCGACTCAGATGCTAGCTGACATTACTGCAGAAGGATGAGGTCTACCTCAACCTGGTCCTTGAGTTCGTCCCAGAGACCGTCTACCGCGCCTCCCGCTATTTCAACAAGATGAAGACAACCATGCCCATCCTCGAGGTCAAGCTCTACATCTACCAGCTCTTCCGCTCACTTGCGTACATCCACTCACAAGGCATCTGCCACCGTGACATCAAGCCCCAGAATCTCTTGCTTGACCCTAACAGTGGTATCCTCAAGTTGTGCGATTTCGGAAGTGCAAAGATTCTGGTCGAGAATGAGCCGAACGTATCATACATCTGCTCGCGATACTACCGTGCACCCGAACTGATTTTCGGGGCCACCAACTACACCACAAAGATTGGTAAGGAAAGCGCGCTCGCGGGAATTGACGTGGGCTGACAGATAAAACAGACGTGTGGTCGACAGGATGCGTCATGGCAGAGTTGATGTTGGGTCAGCCACTGTTCCCAGGAGAGTCGGGTATTGATCAGCTTGTCGAAATCATCAAAGTTCTCGGAACGCCTACGAGGGAACAAATCAGGACTATGAACCCGAATTACATGGAGCACAAGTTCCCTCAGATCAAGCCACATCCCTTCAACAAGGTCAGTGGCGATGTCAGAATTGAATCCGCAATTGCTCACTTCTGCCAGGTATTCCGTAAGGCTGATGCCAACGCCATCGACCTGATCTCGAAATTGCTCGAGTACACCCCCACTCAGCGCTTGTCAGCGATCGAGGCCATGGTTCACCCCTTCTTCGACGAGCTGCGGGATCCAAACACCCGTCTGCCAGATTCACGTCACTCCAATGGTGGGAGCAAGGATCTCCCAGAACTCTTCAACTTTACCCTTCATGGTGAGTCAAGCATTCCCCTTGTCTGAATATGTCCAGCTAACTCATTCAGAACTCTCTATTGCCACCCAACTTAACCAGCAGCTCGTCCCTCAGCACATGCGCCCGGTATTGGCGGCAAAGGGTCTCAATCTCGACAGTCTGACTCCTCTCTCAAAGGACGAGATGATGGCCCGCCTGGACTGAGCGGGTCCAGTCCACTCAACCAAGTATCCTTACTACCAGCACATCCGTTACACCACCGGCAAAACAAAAACAAAAAAAGTATATGTGACCATGTGATACTAGCGGCGCATCTGGATCTTTGTTAGAAGACTCGTCTTTTGACCACGGACGCACGACCTTGACGAACTCGATCACACTCTTGCTCTCCCGACTCTGCCGACCTCTTTCTTGCTGTCCCCGACTCATGCGTCAAAGGCGTTCTTCCATCTCGGTCTTCTACGGAATATTGGGAAGGAGGGCTTCTCAGCCATGATGTTGCCAAGGACAGCATACGGACTGCTCACATCCTGTCTCTCTTGTCTTTTCAGTTGATTTATGCGTCATTGGTGTCTGTCTCGAAACAGATGCGATGAGAAAAGCTGCCCTGGTGGGGCTGGTACGGTTTGTGGGTGTGGAACACGGGATGGACGGCTACTTCCTATCCGGCTTGGACGACTCGGATGAAGACTGTGAATGGACTACAAGATACCAATCGATCTACACTCTCTGTACGAAGGCGAGCATGGCAGCGACGGGCGTAAGATGCCACAAACGAGAAAGCACATCGTCATCGCTTCTGATATGGGACGAGCACATGGTCTTTGTTCGAGCTATCCCTGGTCAGACTGACTCTTTTCCTTGTGGATGGATCATCTAAAAAAGGGGTTTCTGAGGACGAAACCGCGTTGCTGAATGGCAGGCAGATAGAGGTCTGTTGCTGCTGTTTGGTCATGATCATGGGGCGAATGCACGGTTGTGACTGGATAATTATAGAGTCAATCAATGTTTCTTTTGATGCTTCCATGAGCTGCTCATCCTAGTCTTGTCATCGATGCCTGTTCTCAAGAAGATCTCTTCACTTACTTCCCTCAAGTCAAGCTTGAGCTCCGGTTCTGGTTGATCGCTTCTGATTGGTCAATCCGACAAGAGCTCAAGTTGAGCCGCAAGCCCATGCCAAACGTTGCCGCGACTTTCTCTGCACATTGGCCTGTTACACCTCTCACCAACCACTCATTCTTCTCATTCCACGTCAGACACAATGGGCGACACAGACCGACAGTATCACGGCGGTGGTCGTCCCTACCATGGCGGAGGTGGCAACCGCAAGCGCCGCTTCAATGGTACGTCCTTGCAGCCCTCACTACCTCCCTAGTCCACCTTGATTCACCATGACTGACATCATTTCATAGACGATGACGCCCCCTCCCGACCCCCACAACGCCGCCGCTTCGATCCCCCCGGCACGCGCCTGCGAAAAAAGCTCCTCACCCTCGTCGACGCGGCCTTTGTCGCTCCCGAAACCGAGATTGGTGAGATCGTATCCATCGTCGTGCAGAACAGCGGGGACGACTTTGTCCGGGACACCTTTTGCGATCTCGCGCTTAGTCTGGTCGTGGAGCAGCCGTGCAAGGTGCTGTACGTTGCGGCTGCGGTCAAGGGGGTGAATGCGAAGAGGCCCGAGGTGGTGGCGGATTTGGTGGAGAGGGCGGGAGTGGTGGTTGAGCGGGCGATCAGGAGAGGAGATTGGAAGGGGGTGAAGTTGGGGTTGAGGTTCTTGGGGGCAATTGGCACGGTGGTTGAGGAGGGCGTGGTAGCTGTGCTGGAGGATCTATTTAGCAAAGCGGTGGATCTGCAGAGTACGAACCCGGAAGAGGTAAGTCTGACATGCGCGATGTTGGGGATGGAGCTGATGTTGGTAGACTCTGGGCCCGGAGCTCGTCAAAGTCATTCTTCTGACCATTCCGTACCTGATGGTTGGAGTTGAAGCACAGGGACTGGCTGGTAAGATGGACGAGATCTTGGAAAAGACGGAAGTCGTGGCCTCTACACCCCATAATCTGGAAACGCTGGTGGACCCCTACCCAAGCAAAGACGGCGAGCCAAAGGTCATGCCTTGCCCGAATGTTATGAGCATATTGCAGAAGCAATTGCAAGAAGAGGCGGCAAATGGCTGGCCTCTGGCTTGCTTGCCCAGGATCAACATGGATACGGTTCTGGCCGGCGCCAATGGCACCTCGAATGGAAACTCGAATGGTGACGCGAACGGCAATGGAGATGCTAATGGCGATGCCCCTATGACCGAAGAGCCGACGAGACATCCGTTCCCGACGATCGACATCCCCAACACCGTCATACCTGGCAAGAAGGCGTTATACCCCGAGCTCTACTATTCAGTGTTTGCCGACCAGGAGGTTGAGTCTGTCCCGCCCACGTCAAACATTGCCTCGGTGCTCATTCGAGATGCTGTGGTCGACACGATCAATGCGCTCGACTTCAACCGGAACCATGTGGGCAAGTTCATTATTGATTTAGACAACTACTGGGCTCGGGACACCTTTGTCAAGCGTTCGACGCCATTCGACAAGCTCAAGGAGATCCCCGCAGGTCGCCCAACGTGGAAGCCGGAGGATGTCGCTGTGGATGCCATCTTCTCCCAGCTGATGTTGCTACCAAACGTTGCACACAAGCAGGTCTTCTACCACGGAATTGTCACAGAGGCTTGCAAGCTTGCACCCAGTGCCATTGCCCCATCTCTTGGTCGAGCTATCCGCTTCACCTTCCGCACTTTGCCCGAACTTGACCTGGAGCTTGTCTATCGCTTCACAGACTGGTTTGCGCATCACGTCTCGAATTTTGAGTTTCGCTGGAAGTGGACCGAATGGTTGCCAGAGCTGTCATCCTCCCTTCTTCACCCAAGGCGTGCTTTCATTACTGCAGCTATCGACAAGGAGATTCGTCTGTCCTTTCCCAAACGCATCGCCGACTCGCTTCCTCCTGATTTCGCCAGCACTATCGCCAAAGGTCAATACAACGATCAGCCTGACTTCAAATTCACGGATCCCTCAGTGCCTTACTCAAAGCAGGGTACCAAGCTTCTTACGGTCCTCAAGGACAAATCGGCTGGCGATGCCGAGATCGCAGCCATCCTCGATGAAGTCTCTGCCCTTGCCATAGAGCAAGGCTCCGACGGCTTGATCACTTCCACTGACGTACTCATCACCTCCATCTGCCACATTGGATCCAAATCCCTCTCCCACATTCTATCCTCGATCCAGAAGAACCAAGAACGTCTCCTCGCTATCGGTCCCCAAAGTGATGCCGCACGCCGCCAAATCATCTCCTCCGTCGCCACCTACTGGACCTATCAGCCCGGTCAGGCAGTGAACATCATCGACAAACTTCTCAATTACACCATCGTCACGCCGCAAAGCGTCGTCGAATGGGCACTCCAAGACAACCTGGACGCCGGCAAGGGACTCGCTCGGCACTCCATCTTCGAAATGGTCTGGGGTACAATGGGCAAAGTCGCTCGTCGAGTGGGGGACATCGCCGCCGCGCGAGCCAACCCAGAGCTTTTGGCGCAGGAAGGCGTCGAGTCTCACGTTACTGTCATCCAGGACACACTGGTTCGAGAACGCGGGGTGATGATGGATCTCTTCACCATGATTGAAGATGCGGCGAGGGGTGTTTCAGAAGGAGCCGGGTCAGGGATGCAAGAAGATGGCGTGAGTGATGGGGACGAGGCGCTGCTTCGTTTATGGGGGGAGAAGTGGCTCCGATTGTGGGGCAGAAGGAAGGTCGTAGAGGAGGCGAGGAGTGGTGAGGCGGGTGTCGAGGGGCTGATCACTGTGCTTAGGGAGGTGGGAGAGGTGGAGAAGGAGATTCGGGCGGATGAGGAGGAGGAGAAGAGGAAGAGAGAGGAGGAGAGGGCGAAGAGGGATGACGAGAGGAGGAAGAGGTTTGAGGAGCGAGAGGGGGAGAGGGATGATGGGAGGGGGAGGGTGGAGATGAGGGGTGGTGGGGATGGCGAGGATGAGGTCTTGTAGACAAGCAATTGAGGCATTCTCGGTGATGGTATTTGCAGGTCACTTGTGGGACGGTGGCAAGTGTTGGCATGGACAGAGCGGCGTTTGTCGTTTATGCTACAGTAGTTTACACAGGGATATCCTCGCGCTGTATGCGCTTTCTAAAAGTACAATCTTCAAACTTCTCGTCACATGCCCGTGTCCAAAACGCTCAGACTACCACTCCCCCAGCCCTCACCCCACTGCCATCATCCATCTTATCCACCCCCTTCACCCACGCCCGCTTCTCCTCCTTCCCCCTCCTCCTCACCCACCCCAACAACCTCAACGCCCCATTCGGCGTCACCCCCTCCACCCTCCTCGCCTGTCCTAGACTCTCCGGCCTCGTCTCACTCAGCACCTTCTTCTCCTCGAAACTCAACCCTACTATCCCTTCATAATCCAGATCACGAGGCAGCTCCAGCTCCTCATCCCTGAGGAAAGACCGTATACTAGCTTCTTGTGCAGCCACGTACGGGGCGTAGATGGCTTCTATGTGTACCCTTCGTTGGATGTCAGGGGAGTAGTTCGACAGAGAAGGGATGAGCGGAAGGAGTTGCTCTGGTGAAGCAGAGGGCAAGCGGAGGATGTCGAATGCTGAACGCTTGGTCGTGTCTACCCGGACAGGGAAATCGTGGGAGGACCAGGCTTGTGACGAGAGGCGGTGGGATTGCAGCGTTTCTTTCAACGCAGAGATCTGGGATTGTGTGGAGAGCAAGCTGGACCAGCGATCGGGGGAGATGACTCCTGCCGTTTGCCCGAGGGGTGTCAGGCGGGTGTCGGCGTTGTCGGCGCGGGCGGACATGCGGTATTCGCTGCGCGAGGTGAACATGCGGTAGGGTTCCGAGACGCCCTTTGTGATGAGGTCGTCGATCATGATGCCGATGTAGCCGTCGCTTCGGGTGAGGGTGAGTGGGGGCCGAGAGAGGGAGGAGAGGCCCGCGTTGATGCCGGCGACGATACCTTGGGCGGCGGCTTCTTCGTAGCCCGTGGTGCCGTTGATTTGGCCGGCGAGGAAGAGGCCGGGGATGAGTTTTGTTTCGAGAGTGGAGCGGAGGGAACGCGGATCGATGTAGTCGTATTCCACGCCGTAGCCAGGTTGGAGCATGGTAACGTTTTCAAGGCCGCGGATGGTGCGGAGCATGGCTTCTTGGGCTTCGGCGGGGACGGTCATGGAGATGCCGTTCGGGTAGATGACGTCGGTGGAGAAGCCTTCGGGTTCAAGCCAGATTATGTGGGAGTCTTTGGAGGTGAAGCGGATGACCTTGGATTCGATAGAGGGACAGTACCGAGGACCTTTAACAGTCTCCCGAATATGGATAGATTTGTCGAGGTTGGCGCGGATGATATCGTGTGTGGCGGCGTTGGTATGTGTTGACCAGCAGTTGAGTTGGTCCTCTACAGCTACAGTGCAGTTGAGGTAGCTGAACGGAGTGGGCGGATCATCCCCAGGTTGGACTTCGAGTGTCGAAAAGTCTATGCTTTTGGCAGACAGTCGTGGTGGCGTACCAGTCTTTAATCTGCCCATTCTGAAGCCCGCTGTTCTTAATGAAGTGCTCAGTCCAAAGGTAGCAGCTTCACCCATTCGTCCAGACGGGAACACATCCAGACCAATATGGATCTCGCCACCCAGAAAGGTACCGGTCGTGATGACAACGTTATTGGTCGGAATGACCTGACCTCCTTCGAGACGTACACCTTTGATCTGACCATGTGATCCATCAGTGTTCGCTTCGTGGTCGACGATAATATCCGCAACTTTGCCCTCTAGCACACTCAGACCAGGATACGTGGTGATCTCCTCGCGCATGTGTTTCTTGTAAAGTTGGCGGTCGATCTGAGCCCGAGGTCCCCAGACAGCTGGACCTTTTCGACTGTTCAGAACACGGAATTGGACTCCAGCTTTGTCGACAATCCTTCCAACGACCCCATCGAGCGCATCTACCTCACGCAGCATAGTCCCCTTCCCGATCCCGCCAAACGAAGGATTGCATGAGCACACACCGAGGTTGTCGACGGATGGTGTGACAAGTGCTGTCCTGGCTCCAGTCCGGGCAGCGGCAGCTGAAGCCTCGCAGCCAGCATGGCCGCCACCTATCACGACCACATCGTATGGACTGTACTGTTGTCAGCTGATGTCGTGCTGAGATGCATGCTCCTTTCAACAAACTTTGTGCTGTGGTCAGAGACGGTGGCAAAGGTCCGTCTCAAGATGGCCGAGCGCTGCACTCGCGATGCATGCGCGACACTACTATGTCTTGCAGCTGCCGAGAGAGCAAATCGCATCGCCAAACCTCGGTATACGCGAGGGGGCAATGGGGATCGTGATATGTCCGAGATCCGGATTGGGACTAGCGTGAGGAAATGTGATTGCGAGGGAGAAATGCCAAGATTTCCACGTGACCAGCGCAGATCAGTGTACCAGCACCGCCATCCGCAATTTGCCATGACCTTTTGACTCTGAGCGTAAATATGCATGTCTCTTCCCCAGGTTCCGCAGGTTGCCTTGTCGCTTCAGACTACTCTGCTCGGAAAGATGGGTTGCTCGCCTCATTTCTCCGGTGGATGCTGACTTTCCTGGCTCGAACATCGTCTTCCAAGCTCTGTCGAGCAATCTATCTCCAGACCAACTGAAATGTCGTCGGACCCTTGGACGTCTTCCCTCTTTGGCCCGAATCCCTAGCGGCGCCGCCGAACAGTGCCGCAATTTGCGCAACCCATTTGACGTGTTTCGCCATCCATTGGCCGTACCGCCTGATAACCAGAGTCGTGGCTTTCGGTTGCTGGACGATACTTGATGGCGTGGGCAGTCTATATTACATGTAAGTATGGCGTGGGCAAATTCTTATATGATTGGGTGGCCCTCCGAAACTTCTGCTTGCCATTCTCTGATCACACACTACCACAATGCGTTCCATACTTCTGTCATTACTGCCTCTCACGGTTCCAGCTCTTGCTCAGAAGGTAGCAAAGACCTACCCAGGTGATGATGCCTACCCGAAACAGGCCGACTGGGATGCACTCAACGCTACCATTGGGGGTAACCTCGTCGCCGGCAAGCTTATTGCCAGTGCATGCTACCCTCCCATCTCCGACCCAGTAGCATGCAAGGCCGCCGCATCCTTCAGCAACGACGACATCCTCGTCCCACAGGATCCTCTACTGGTCCAAGCACCTTGGTGGTCCGGCAACAAATGTGTCGCAAGTCTTTCAGACAGTGGGACCTGTGAGCTGGGCGCATACCCCAACTACGTGGTCGCGGCGAAGAGTGCACAGCACGTCAGCGAGGGCATCAAGTTCGCAAAGAAATTCAACCTCCGGCTGAGTGTGAAGAACACGGGACACGACTTCTTGGGAAGGTGAGCAGTCTGCAAGGCAATGCCTGGTAGTATCTGATATCAAATAGAAACCTCGGTGCCGGCTCTCTCAGCATCTGGACATATGGTTTGCAAGGCGTGCAAATTATCGACAACTGGTTTCCCACGGGTCCCACGGGCTTTGGCGCCAAAGGTCAAAAGGTGGCTCAGTATGGTGCGGCAATCCAGTTTGGGCAGCTCTACGATGCAGCAAGAAAGGGAGGTGTGACAGTCGTCGGCGGTGCAGACAGCGTGAGTGGTAGTACTTCTCAACGATCGAGTAATACTAATGCTCGGTAGACCGTCGGTGCAGGTGGTGGATGGATGCAGGGCGGAGGTCATGGTCGACTCTCAAACAACTTTGGTATGGGAGTAGATCAAGTCCTGGAATACGAGGTTGTCCTACCAGATGGTCGCATCGTGATTGCGAACAAGAACAGCTACTCCGACCTTTTCAGCGCTCTTCTTGGTGGAGGAGGTGGCACGTTCGGCGTAACTACCAAGATCACCATCAAGGCCTACCCTCGATTCCCCGTCGTGGGCTGCGCTAACATTGCCATCACTCCCAACCCAAACGCTACCACTGGAGGGTTTGCTGAAGCGATGGCCTACTTCTTGACACAATCCGGCAAGTTCGTCGACTTTGGTCTTACTGGATACCCCAACCTGTTCCCCAACAGCTTCTCGGGTCCATTCACTGCCGCTGGCAAGACGAATGACGAGGTCCTGGCATTCCTCGCCCCCGTCATTGAGGGTGTCAAAGCTCGTGGTGCCTCCATTACTGTCACACCCGTGGTCATCTCTGATCCTTCAGATCTTGCTGTACCCAACACTGATGGCAATGTCGGCACTAACCAAACTCAACCTAGCAATGTCATCTTCGGCTCGCGTCTCCTCTCCCGCAAAGGTCTGTCCGACGAAGCCACCCTCACCAACTTGCTCAAGACTCTCTTCAGCAATGGCTTCTACGCTCTTCCTTACCCTATTCTCGGTGGTCAGGTCACCAACAACGCCTTGACCACTCTCGACTTTGGTCTCAACCCAGCCTGGAGAACAGCCATCATGCACTTCATCTTCGTCGATCTAGGTGCCGCCCGCTTCTCTCTCGACACTGTCGCCATCAAGGCCGCACACAAGCGTATCGTCGATGTCATCAACCCCGTTGTCGACCCACTCAGTGTCAACTCCGGCGCCTACCTGAATGAGGCCAATTACCAGGAGCCCGACCCGAAGAAGACCTTCTGGGGCGATGAGCTCAGATACAATAGGCTCTTGAGCATCAAGAAGAAGTACGATCCTACCAACGTCTTCTGGTGCAACCCCTGTGTGGGTTTCGAGGCTTTTACCCAGGGTGATGACGGAAAGCTTTACATTGCTGGATCATAGCGTGCATTGGGCGGTCAGCGTTATCTTGTCTAGACATTTCATTATCAAATTGTACATATGCAAACCGCCTTCATGATCAGAATGTGACTCCGAAGTTGTGGTCCCGTCAGCACTGAGAAGAAGCCGGAGCGGAGGGGGCGGAGCGGAGGGGGCGAGGGCGAACCCTTGCCAAGCACTCACGCTTCTCTGACGTCTGCGTATGAATTTCTAATCCTCGAAACTTCACCTCTTCACCAAACTGCCAATCGCGGCATTCCACTCCCTCTACCACCGCAATCATGGTGCTCGCCAAATCCAAAAACTCGGTCGGCCTGGGCAACTCGCTCATGAACGACCGCTTCGGCAAAGGTCGTTCCTCGATGCACCGCCAGACTACGACACCGAATGGCAGTATCGCTCGTGTAGGCGAAGACGGCCAGCGCTACATCACCAACAACAAGAAGGATGCGGCTTACATGAAGATGCGCTCTGTCACCGAACAAGCGGCGCTGGACGAGTTCTTGTCGACGGCAGAGCTGGCAGGCACAGACTTCACGGCGGAGAAGATGAACAATGTCAAGATCATTCACAGAGATCAGAAGAATCCGTACTTGCTGTCGGCGGCGGAAGAGAGGGCAGTGGTGAGGAAGCAAGAGCGGAATCGAGGGCGGCTGACGATTCCGAGACGGCCACCTTGGGATAAAGGCACGACGAGAGATGAGCTGGATCGTATGGAGAGGGAGAGCTTGTTGGAGTGGCGGAGAGGTCTGGCGGAGGTACAAGAGAACCAGGATCTGCTTATGACGCCATTCGAAAGAAACTTGGAGGTGTGGAGACAGTTGTGGAGGGTCATTGAGAGGAGTGATTTGGTCGTACAGATTGTTGATGCGAGGAATCCGCTGCTGTTCCGCAGCGAAGATCTGGAGAAATACGTCAAGGAGGGAGACAAGAGGAAGAGGAACTTATTGTTGGTCAACAAGGCAGACATGATGACAATCGAGCAAAGAAAGGTATGGGCAGAGTATTTCACCAAAGTTGGGATCAGGTTCAGATTCTTCTCGGCGGAGCTGGCGAAGGAAGCAAATGAGGCAAGAGGACTTGACGAGGAAATACCGGAGAAGGACATTGCAGCGCAAGTGGAAGCAGACAATCTGGCTGAGCAGGATGAAGAGGTGGATGCCGAAGGCCATGTCGCGAAACAGGCGGAGAAGCTCAACATCGAAGACGCAGAAACTATCTCAGATTCAGACTCGGACGCTGGCGTCCCCTTGTCCATGGACGAGCAAACACGCATCCTCACGACAGACGACCTCGAAGCACTGTTCCTTGCCCACGCCCCTCGCATAGCCGAACCAGCCGATAGGAAGATTCAGATCGGTCTTGTCGGTTATCCCAACGTCGGTAAATCCTCCACCATCAACTCTCTCCTCGGTGCAAAACGAGTATCAGTATCGAGCACACCAGGAAAGACCAAGCACTTTCAGACCATCCACTTGTCATCACGGATCGTCCTCTGCGATTGTCCTGGTCTCGTCTTCCCAAACTTCGCCAGCACCAAAGCTGAACTCGTGGTAAATGGCGTCCTACCTATCGATCAGCTACGCGAATGGACCGGACCAATGGGTCTCGTCGCTCAAAGAGTACCTCAATTCTGGCTCGAGGGAACATACGGCATGAAGATCGACGTCCGACCGGAAGAAGAAGGCGGCACTGGCACCCCTACTGGTGAGGAGGTAGCCAGAGCACTAGGTGAAGCAAGAGGCTACCGAGCCGGCGGGGCAGGCGGTGCAGCAGACATGTCCCGAGCAGCCCGCGTCGTCCTCAAGGACTTTGTAAAAGGCAAGCTGCTCTACTGCGAAGCCCCACCAGACTGGGACGGCCACGACTTCAACGCCGGACTCTACGAAGGCCGCATCCCCCGCAAAGGCAAGCAGGTCGAAGAGGAAGATTTCTCAGACGCCGAGACAGAAGGCGTCGAGTCCTCCCTCCCCAGCGGCGACGACGTCATTCCCCTCCCCTCTGCCGTGCCACAAGGCCGCAAGACACAAGCGCTAGACAAGCGCTTCTTCGCGCCGGGTCAAGGTAAAGGACAGATGAACATGCCTTTCCACCACAAGTACACCGAGCAAGGGCAAGTCGACGTGGCGTCCGTGGGCCTGATTGGCGGGAAGCAGTTGAGCGGGAGGAAGGCGAGGACGATGATTGCGTTGGATAAGGATATGGATCCGGAGGATGTGAGGATGGCGATGGGCGGGGGCAAGAAGCATTTCAAGGCGAATAAGAGGGCGGCGAAGAAGGTGAGGGCGGAGTATGAGTGATCTCAAGGACATCTTGAGGATTAGACATTGTGAAAAGACACAGAGAAAAGGGAGGAGTAGCATCATGTGTAGATACCCATCGCATCATGGAAGCATTGTTGGCGTTTGCTCAGGGGGACACTCAAGAAGATGCGCACTCTAATTTCACAGGTGTTTCGGCCACGAGCGTTCGGTGAGCAAGGAGGGACCGTAAGAGCTGAGAAGTTCTATGTACATGATTGCTGTACGTGATGCGATACCTATTCGGTGCTGTGAATCGTCCGAGTACCCAGGCCTCCCATGCAGCTCTCACAGCAGATATCGAGACCTGATGCAGCGCCACAGAGAGATCCACGCGTGCCGAAACAACGGTTTGCTCTCGAGTATATCCTTTTGCCAACCACCCAGTGTTGCGCAAGTCACCTGCACTGGATCTTCCCATTCGACATTGGCCTGTCCTACGCCATCCCCACCCGTCCGATCATATCGTACAGCCATCTCCTCCTGTCCTGCCCTTTGTCCCTTCTCTCTGTCCCCATGCAAGAGCCCATCCCTCCCCTCCCACTTTCTCTGATCCCACTATGACCTCCCCCTCATAGCCTCCAAATGCCTCAACACCGTCAAATTCGCATCCATAAACCTATCCACACAATTCTGCATGCAAGGCTGCTCGTAGCGATCCAATTGACCCTGGGTGATCTTGCCGGTGATGCATTTCTTGAAACAAGTGTCTGTGAGGTTGTGTATCGCTGTCAATCAATGTCAGCAACTTGATAGATACGTACTGTCGGGAAGGAGAGGGGGAGAGGAGGGGGGACTGACATGATTGTAATCTTGCCTTTTGGCTCTCAGAGACGGCGAATTGTTGCAGGTCTTGCTTCTCGGCGTTGGAGAGCTTGGTGGGGTCGAGGTTGTCGAGGGCTGAAGGTTGGGTGAGAGATTCCATGGCGGGAGTAGTCCACTGTTGAATGTGGCGAGAGTAGACCACTGTTGAATGTAGCGAGAGTGTACAGCTCTGGAATTGGAGGCTGGTATCGGAAAAGTTCCATGTTCGGAGATTCGCGGAGATAAATGGTCGTGACGTTTTTGTGCGTGCCTGGAAATTTCAGATCCCCTTGAGATTGAATAGACATCAGGAATCTCGCGAATAAGGATGCACTTGTGGGATCAACAACGTGGAAGCAGACTCGGAAACATTCAATACATTGGAATGTGATTAGTGCAGGTGTAGATATCTCGTCTTTGAGTGTGCTCGAAACCAAAATTGACAATGTCCATGTTTTTCTTTTCCTTGATCTCATATGCCAGTCTTCCTCATCCAAAGATCTTGGGACGCATCGGCAACCATTAGAGCGGACCCAGACCCGGGCGTCATTGTCATTACATCGAAAACGTCGCGCGTCCGCCGTCTGCAAATGTCCAGGTATCGTACGTGTCGAATCGGGTGGATGAGAGAGTGCAAAACAGGTATCCAAAAATATCAGCATCATCTTGCGGCGTAAAATAGTACATGTAATGCTGAGGATGGCGGGGACATCGAACCCCTCAAAATGCTCTTTGTTGAGATCTACTTTCGTAGCGTCGTAGTCGTTGTCATTCTTCGTCTACTTCGTGGGCGTGACGGGTTTGTACAGATGGGCGAGTTCTGCAAGTGTCGTATGCATAGCCATGTTAGACCATTTCCTTCGAGTCCTGCAAGGGGGAACTACTCTGTTGCAGATTCCATATTAGCAGATTGCTGAGATAGCTCATCACTGCCGCGTGTCATATGACCGTTCTGGCGAGGGCGAGAGAAGCCGGTGCCGCGCTCGAGACCAGGACCGCGAGGCTGTCTGCTGGGCATGTTCTGTCCGCCAGTGGAAACATCAGTGGCGCTGGCTGTAAAGGAGCGGTGACCACCGATCGTACCAAGGCCGTCGTTGTGACCACGGTCCCAGGAAGCCATACCTCGGAGAGTCCTTGGGCTGTTTCCAAAGCCATTACCGAGGTTGAGATTACCGAGACCGTTCACAAGGAGACCTTCGTCGCGACCACCGAAACCACCAGCCGATTGAGGCATGGTGGGGGTGGTAGCAGAGATTGCCTCGCGACCTTGTTCCTGGATGCGCTGAACATTGTTGGTCAAGCTTGTTGGGAAACTAGCAGTCGACGGGACTGGTGAAGGGGTGTAAGAGCGCAGATCAGCGAAAGACTTTGCTGCTCGGAGGTTCTGGTTCGCCGACAGATTGCTATTCGGGTTCTGGAAGGACGGAGGTAGGAATCCAGTCGACCCTTGCTGTCGAAGACCATACAGCCCATTGTCTTGGTTGCGAACATCATGGAAGTCTGTCGTGGCGGCGCGGCTGAGGGTCCTCCTCTGGTCGTTGCCGATGGCGGAGAGCTGTGGGACAGGCGGACTGAGACGCTCGACAGGTGCTGACTTGAAGACATGGACAGCACGTGATTCGCCAACTCCCTTGGACATGTGCGCGAGTCCCATGTGGTGCGCGAGGGTGTGCACAATGCGGCGCTGCTGGGGTGTGAGGTTAGGTGGAAGGATAAGTACCTCATCCGGTGTGTTCTTGAAGACGGCAAGCTTTGTGTAGAACTCGAGCGTCTCTGGATCATTCATGTCGACGGCTGGAGGGTATTAGCGGACGACTTTAATACAGGGAAGTAGTACATACCAGAAACTTGTCCCCGAGCAGATACGGGAGAAGGAGAAGTGGCGGGGATGTTGGACAGAGACGACAGAGAAGACTGAGTGTTGAGTGTAGGAGCAGCCATGGGTCTGTGTTGTTCCTCAAGCTGTCCTCTTCGCTCTCTCTTCTCGCGCTCGATGCGCTCCCTCTCAGCGGCTGGGAGCATCTTCTTGTATTCGACGCGCAATTTTCTACCTTGAAGCTCATAGTGGTTGAGCATGTCGATGACGCTGGCAGTCTCATCTGCGGAGGTGAAGTTGGCAAAAGCCAGACCTCTGAAGATGCCGTTATCAAAGTGATAGTTGAAGGCATATGGAAGGGGAAGACCGAGTTCTGTCATGATGCCAACCAGCTGCTCCTTCTTGACTGCGAACGGGATATTCTTGATGACAATGGCAGTCGGGATGAGCTCTTCGTCGAGGTCGGAACCAAGTGTATCACCACGATGAGGGGAGATGCCCATACCGTGTCCGCCCAATCCCATAAAAGGTGGGACGCCAGGCATTGGTGGTGCTTGGTCCATCCAGCCCTATTTTGCATCAGTATTTGATCGCCATGCGATGTTTCTTGATATGACATACAGTCGGAAGAGCACTCCTGCCACGCGATGGAGGCTTCATGCTACGCGTTCCGCCCATTGAGCCGATACCATTACCACCGAAAGCACCGCCATTCCATGTCTGAGCTCCCATGTCGTATGGAGCAAAGTTTCCGTGCATAGTCGCGGCCGTCATTCTATCATTAAAACGTGGATTGTCGAATCGTGAGGATTGGTCGTCAGGTTGATAAAAGCCTGAGATGGAATTGGCAGCTGAATCGACAGGACGCGGAGACTGATGGATACCTTGAGATTGAAGGCGATTTGGATTAGGGGAATAAGAAGGGGGATTGTCATAAAACATGTCCTGGCGATGGAAATTCATGACTCTGTGAAATGGAGATGGGTAGAATGTCAAGTCGAGTTGTCGTGGGGATGAAGCTGGGTCAAGCAGACCAAGGACGTTACGACAGCCGAGTCGAGTCGCGAGACTGGGTCAGCAGTGCCTCGTGAATGCAACAGTCGCCGGTGGAAGCGTTTTTCCTGCTGCAGCTTCTGTGGACCAAATGTATTGCCGGGGAAGAACAATCTGCAAAACGGCCGTGTATGATGGGAGACTGGTCGTGGATGGGGGGACAGATACAGTGTATGTGCAAGTGCGGATCGTCTGGTCGTGATTCTTCTCTTTCAGGAACTTTTGTCAAGCGTCAAGGATGTCGTCGAGGGGCGTGTTTCTCGTTAGGGGACGGGCGACAAAGGAATGGAAGCCAGCGCGTGATTATTGAGCGAGTCGCGGCCGGCGAGAAGGTCTTGTGGTTATCACTGCCGACGGAGAGAAAAGTCAGCGCGACGAGCTACAGGGTCAAACAGGCGGGATGGATACTTACAGCAATCGTGTGAGATTGTTGGCGGTGAGAAGAGAGAGGACAAGACCGTTGCGGGCGCGGGCGTTCAGAAATGTGGTGCGAGCGTGCGAGCGTGCTTCCTTTGGGTGGTGCGAGTGTCGAAAGTGGTTTTTTACGGGAGACTAATGACCACGACGAGATCCGCTGTCCGGCAGTCGACTGAGCAGCGCACTGACTCTTATGAAGTTGGCTCCAGGGCGATCGTGAGAAAAAGCCTCATGAGCTTGTCGACGAGAGCATCATATTTCTTCTCTATTCTTCAAGCAGCAGTGATGGTCAGGAGCAAGGCGCACAGACACGGGGACAAGCAATCTCATTTCGTTCTCCCCGGGCTTTATTATTTTTATCCGCCACGATACGCCCGGCTCTGCCCTTGGTGGGTATGTTGTTTGTCTGTTGATTGTGATCAGGCGACGTCTCTGTCCGACAGCAGCTTGTTGTACTTGTGCTGATGTATATATCATTGCTGTTTGTACAGTCCACACCCGTGACAGATCTCTGGTCTTCCAAACGACCGGGCTCTCCACTTTTTCTCACGACCTGCCACGAGGTCTTCTAGCGCTACATATCCTGTCCGAAGCTCCTTGATGGGTCCAGACATGGCTCCACCAGTCCCGCTGTCTCGTTTCTGTGCCGATGATAATTTTCCACTCGGAAATACAAGCGAATGCGTGGTTCTACGAGGCCGTATCAGACCAAAATGAAGTCCTTGGTGCGACTTCAAATCACTCTTCTTGTAACACATTATTGCTGGCCAGCATGTATCTAAAGTAGGTCGTGATCTGTAGTCGGGAAGAGTATGCTATTTTAAAATTTGACAAGGCCCTACTGCGTCAAGATTTAGACCATTTCCGGGCTTGCACCACCACTAGAGCATCTGCACCTTCAAGCGAGCCACGGCATGCCACACCCATTGCACATACAGGGAAGCTGCATGGCGAATCAGCGGTCATACTGGCGGAAGTGAGTTAGTTGCCCGCGTACATGTATTCCTGTTATCCGATATCAGAGACCTGAGTCGCCGACAGGTGGCATCGAGGAGATGCGGTCATTGTCTATGCAAATCCTCATCTTGACACCCGCGTCCCCCGAATCAACATGAAACAGACCACCGAACAAAAAGATGATAGGAACTCCATCATATCAGATTCGTCATCCACTATCGACCGACCTTTGCCTGGTCTTTCCATGGTGACAGCAAGAGCGATGGCAGACATGTTCCTGTGCGGCAAGAATTCCGAGTGGTCTGTCTGAGTGGTCTGTTCTCCGTCTAAAGCACAACAGAGAAATTGTTCCTGCTTGGGCCTGGGTTCACCTCTCTGCGCTTGATGTGAATCTGCTGAACATGTGGTTTTGAAGCCAGCGACCATAGCGAGTAGTGCAGCTTTGACGTTGTCTTCTGCTCAAGCAATCGATAGCCCAGTGCTTGCATAATGGCAATGAGATGTTGCTCGGTCATGTATCGCGAGTTCAGAACACAAGGTGCCGGCAAGACCAAGAACAAACATGCTTGCCACTCCTGCGCCTGGTTCGTAGCTGCGTCGTTGAGAAATGCGCATGTCCTCTGCAGCATCCGCCCTCGGCCCTCCTTGTCTGGTACGTAGTTCAGAACAAGCGAGAGAGAGATGACGTCGAATTTGTCTTCACTGGTAGCTGGCAAGGGGCGGTCCATAAAGTCTTGTTGTGCGATTCCTGGTTGCTGAGAGTGCAGGTCGATGCGGGTCACATCCATCATCTTCCAACGCGAACAAGCATTTGATATTGAGAGGGCGCCCACTTCCAGAACCCTGAGTGGAGACTTTCGGTCCTCGATCCGTGTCTTCATCCAATCGACCAAGACCCTCGAGCTGTCGCCTCCACGCTCATCGCTCTGGCCCAAGAGACTCGCATGTTGGTAGGACGAGAGTCCACCTTGCTCGTTGATTTGTGTTCTGAGCTGCTCGGCTTTTGCGCTATCACCTGTCCTGAGAGCTGCGTCCAGAGCTTTGTTCAATTGGTGATGCGATCGAATGATGGTCCTCCCAGCTCTGGCAGACAGCTTCGGAGGCGCTGACTTGGAGATACCGGGGCGACCAGATGACAGACTTTTCGTTCTACTTGACTTTGCCATTGTACAGACCCAGCTTCATCGGTGCTCCGTCGCACAGTATTTTCAAATGCATGATTCGAATGATTTCAGACGTCATGCAAATCATGTGAAGAAGTCGATGCGTACCTGACGGACCAATCAATCTGAATGTGGTCAAAGCTCCGTCTTTGCGGGCAGCCGTCAGAAGTGTCAAACAGTCAATCCAAGCAATTCGACAACGACCAGAAACTATCACCAGCGCTGCTCCGAGACCTGTACTATACACTCTCTGCGCAATTTACCTGCTTCAGCTCAATTCCTGACCACAAAGATCAGCGACTCGGTCCCCTCAACAGCCGCGGATCGCAACCCACGAGACCGCCGGCACACGAGACCGCGCAAACGGCCACACACCTGGTGACCTACCACGGTTCGATATGCGATAAGAAGGGTATACAGCGGTGCAACACAGGCCCATTGTTGGCGCCGTCATGGCATTCCAACAGGCGGGTGGGATGGGAGGGGGGCTGCCAGGAGGACCCGACCATGTACCTCAGGGAACGGAGTATACACTTCAAGGTAGGTACTATCTGGCGCGACACAGAGCGGACATTGTACTGATCTGGATGTGCAGGGGTCATGCGATTTCTCCAGCTGGAATGGCACAGTCACGAGCGCGCCAGAAATGCATGGGACATTGAAAGGGCAGAGATGAAGTCAAAAATTGCTAAACAAGAAGGCGAGCTGCGACACTCTAGACGACTCAATGAACAACTAGAACGACAGATCAAGATGTTAGAGCTCGCCCTGAAGAACGAGCGAGCACGCAGCAAGGACAAAGCTGCAGATAACGTAGTCTTGTCGCCCACCAAGACACCCTCGAAGGCCGCAAACAAAGATGCTATAGAGAAGATAAAGGACACAAAAGGTAAGCATAGAATCTCAAGATACTTCTTCCCTGCATGGGCGCTCATGACACGTACAGTGCCTGATCCGACGGCAATCCTTGAGAACTTGGTGCAACCTGAATTGAACCCCGAAGAACGAGATCAAGAACGAGACAAGTCAAGAAAATACCTCGAGAAATGCATGCAGGAGATACAATATCTTTTGACCCCTGCGACTCATGCGCCGCCGCAAGCCACATTGCCAAACGGCCAACTACCTGGTATACTCGAACCACCAGCTGCAGTCTTACAGGAGCACTATGCTCGACAACGACAGAACATGCAGAACGCCCAGAACAATCTTGCCGCTCAAAACGAGTTCCAGAATCATCAGAATATGCCGGTACAACGGGGTGCTGATACAATGCCCAACTCCATGCCGAACATGGACCATGGTTATGGCGCGCCAGAGAACCAATACACGCAGCAGATACCTCGTGTGAGCGTATCCCAGCCAGAGGCGCTACCTCGCCCACCTAACTCTCATCCACAACCAAACGAGCATCCCCAAGACAAGACCAACCAGATGTACGACCCGATGAGCAGACCAGTTGGTGCTGAGGAACCACAATCCCTTGCGCAACAGGCAGAAGAAAGTGGTGGTTGGAATTTCAGCGATCCTCAAGTCGTGTCTGAGCCATCAAATGTGGAAGCACCAATACCACGACGCCCGGATACCGATGCATTCCCTAGTGCTGGTGCCCTCGCTGCTAAATCACCTCCGCGAGCTGGACCCGGGTCGCATCGGAGAAGGTCATCAGGTGCCTCCAATTCTGGTAGACGGAGAAGCACTGGATCGCAAGAGACCCACGACAGCGGTGTTGACGTGTCTAACAGGCAAGACCCGTCAATTTTCAAGGTCAAGTTCGCTCTTCGAGGTCACCTCGACGTGGTGAGATCTGTCATCTTCACAGGTGGAGGCAGCCCATCAGAACCCGAGATCTGCACCACTGGAGATGACGGCATGATCAAGAGATGGATCATTCCTGCAAGTTACGGTCACGTGCAGAACACACATGTCCTCAACGATTTGGACATCTCGCCATATTTCACCCATCGCGGCCACGAAGGCATCATCACTTCTCTCGCTGCTTGCCCTTCAAGCTCGTTCTCTACCGGTGGACGAGCCTCTGGGGACGGATGGATTTTCTCAGGTGGTCAAGATGCCACTATTCGGGTTTGGGAGCGAGGTCGGGTAGATCCCAAGGCGACGCTTGATGGCCATACAGATGCAGTGTGGAGCGTGTGCGTCTTACCGGGTACTTGCGGCAACGTCTTTGGCCAACAAAGCTCACAATTTGGCGGATCTGACAGGATCCTTCTCGTGTCAGGCTCAGCAGACGGGACAATCAAGGTCTGGGCCGTCAGCGCTCCACCACACCTTGCAGCACCACAACAAGCCAGTCGGCGAGGCGTCGGCGGCAGTCGTCGCCATTCAGTGACTTCTGGATCCAACCATCCCAGCTCGCCTCAGCCAAACACGGCTACGAACACACCATTCAATTACACACTTGTCCACAGCATCTCGCGGAACACAGAAACGCCCACCACACCGACTTGTATATGCCCTCTGAGTCCCAGTGGGGACAAATTTGTCGTGTCTTACACAGATTCTTGTATACTAATTTACGACACGCGGACAGGTGAGGAAGTCATTGGAATGGCTAGTAATGAGACCTATGACGGGACGTTGGCTACAAGTATCAACACGATCGTGGCGACTAGCACTGCTGGACATGGTAACGAGGGTCCCAATTCCTGGTCAGAAGAGCAGGAGGAGCCCGTAGGTGCAGGGCCCACGGGCAGCGCGCAAGGCGTGGAAGGGGTCATTGTTTCTGGGCACGAAGACAGATACATCCGCTTCTTCGACGCCAACAGTGGTGAGTGCAATGACCTCACAGCGCTTGAGTACGAAATACTGACCACGGGCAGGACAATGTACCTATACCATGCTTGCTCATCCTTCTGCCATTTCATCTCTGTCGTTATCGCCCGATGGTCACGAAGCAGTCTCGGCAGGTCACGACGCCAGTATCCGGTTCTGGTCATTGGACAAACGGATATGCACGCAGGACATTACGAGCCACCGACCTATGCGTGGAGAAGGCGTCTGCAGCGTAGTATGGAGCCAAGATGGCCGTTATGTAGTGAGCGCTGGTGGCGACGGTGTAGTCAAGGTGTTCACAAGATAGCCATAGTGATCCTGCAGCATGCAGACTGGAGAGTGGGTAGTCTAGAAGAAAGCAATAGATTGCCTGGCTTACCTCCATGTGCATTGGCATTTGACCTAACAGACGGCGAGATTTTGAAACAAAGAACAGTAATCAGTGGCTTACGGTATCGAATCGACCCCGACCTCGACGGGTCCCCACCAACAGGCTCCTTGAACTATATCATCAAACTTCCGGGGGTCTAACCTGAAGTACCTGTCCGTGAGTAATGAAATTGGTAATATTACAACTATGAGTATCTTCATCGTGACACAAACCTGAAATGTCTATCGGCTCTTCACAAAGGGATAGTCTGACTTGTTCACTTGCATCAATCATCACTTGCTTAACGATCCGAGCAACAACAAAGAACGCGACTTCGACATGATTGCAACACCAACGAGCTTGATGTCTGCTAGTAACTTGCGCATACTGTCCCATGACATTTCCGTCGCCGCAGAATCAGGGTTCGACATAATTTCCATTCACGCCGACGCCAATGATGTCCCACGATCTGTCGACGAAGTCATAGCAGCACTGCAGAAGGGCGGACCTTGGGATGGTGTCACTATTGGGATGGGTTTACGAGGCAATGCCTAGAAGAACAACAGTGACTCGGCGATTTTGCTGACAGTAACTGTTATCGACGAGGTGCCTTACTCACCGCCACGCGACCTTGCGCCTCCAAGGCTCGCAAGCGACCCTCGACACGTGAAGAGCACGCTTTCGGCTCACGAAGCGAACATGCATGCATGATGCACCTGCACATCCTTGTGGACCAGACTGCTGGATCCCTAACGAACCAATACAGGCAAAGATGAACACTTCTCTATTCGTATTGCCGAGTCAAGGATCGTCCAATCGAATCCTATATTGCCATTTTCGGCGTGCGGCTGACGGGGCGGGTGATCACATCTTTATTCTCATCAGACCAAGCTTTTTTTCATTTCGGACCTAATGTCACGCGCGGATGACACACCTTTCCGGCAGTGGCTGGCCTTACTTTGCCCTATCGTGGTTCCACAGTCGGGTCATACCGACGCCGCCAGCACCACCGGTGGGTTGACAGCACATGGAGTCATGGACTGACCTCGTTCGGCATACGATCATCTGCCCAACAAGCGCGCGGCTTGCCCTACACGCCTTGCCATGCTGTCCGTGTTGCACAAGACACCTGATTAGGGTGTGGCACGTCCCGACGCCATGTTGTGACCTCTCCCATGCATCAAGCAGGCGTTCGATAGGACACAGCACTATGGTCGCAAAGACGAGATTCTGCACGATGGGATCTCTTGGACGATAATTGCCCCGGCCAACGATTGGTTCCCTTGCCCTGCACGTAGGCGCACCTCTCGTCCCGCACCTCGTACTCGTCTTTTTTCTTGGGTCGACTAAGCGGCTACGACCGTCGACGCAAGGTGACTACCAGATTTGCGGACCCAGAAGCAATGAATAGGCCCCTATTGAACGCCAAACTCATCAGGTCAGGCGGACTACGCTTCTGAACACTTCATTCGTCGAAACCTTTCTTACGAGATGGATTCGATAGTGGTGACCTGTGCCTTCTGATCAGCAACACCTCGACTATTGCCTTCACTCCCAGCCACCATGATCCCGACTTTGCTGCTGACGGCCATGAGACTCCAATTTGCTATTTTGAGATACGGCGGTGTATGATGGATATATATATTTGAGCACGTTTTCTTCCATGTCTCGTTCTCCTTCTCATCATTTCCCAATATTACTTCTCGACTTATCTCGACTGCGGTCTTTTGAGGCAGTTCCCGAGATGTTCTCCAGACAAGCATGGCTCCTAGGAGCCTTGTCGATCCTTCTAGCCGTGCCTTCGGTGGCTGCAGTCCCCCAGGCCGACACCCTCCGCCGTCGTCAAGACACACCTAGCACAGACGCCCTTGCCGCCGAGTTCACAAACATTGGTGAAGCGAAAGCTGCCCTCAGTGAGGCGGGCATCGAAGATGTCGTAGACCCCCCAAAGACTCCCACTCCTGTCATCGATACGACCCCGCCAGATCCGGCCGACCTTGCAGTCGTGCCACCCATTGTGACCCCGTCTGCAGTGGCTGAAGCAAGGGCCAACTTCGACACCCCCGCAATCGTTGCACAGAACACCAACTCTTCGGACCCTGCCCTCCCGCAACAAGTCACCAACGGAGAATCTACATGGGGGACACTGGACGCCCCTACCTTTGCCGAATTCATTAGCGGTGACGGCACCCCTGTCGTCGCTGGTACACCGTGGGGTGATCGAAACGCACGCACAACCAACTACTATGATCTGGACGGAGGGGTACCAAACACTGGACGCACTCGTCATTATACCTTTGTCGTGGACGAGAAGATCATCGCTCCCGATGGTGTCTCCAAGCCAGGTATCGTCATCAACGGTCAATTCCCAGGTCCCATGATCGAAGCCAATTGGGGTGACTGGATCGAGGTCAAGGTCATCAACAGGCTCGCCGAGGGTACTTCTCTCCATTGGCATGGCTTTTTGCAAAAAGACACTCCGTACTACGATGGTGTCCCTTCAGTCATGCAATGTCCAATTGCTCCTGGTAGCTCATTCACGTATCGCTTCCGCGCCGATCTCTACGGCTCATCCTGGTATCACTCCCACTACTCTGCTCAGTACGCCGGTGGTGCTCTGGGCCCGATGATCGTACACGGACCCAACAATGCTCGCTACGACTACGATCTTGGCCCAGTCATGCTTCAGGACTGGTACCACGCCGATTATCGCGACCTCGTCAAGCAGGTCATGACCCCTGGCGCTGGCCCACCAGTCTCCGACAACGTCCTCATCAACGGCAAGATGAACTACGCCTGCGAAGGCAAAGGTCGCTGCACCCCTAATGCTGGAGTCTCCAAGTTCAAATTCCGCACTGGTAAGAAGCACCGCCTGCGAATCATCAACTCCTCTGCCGACGCCACCTACAAGTTCTCCATTGACAACCACACCCTTACCGTCATCGCCAACGACTTTGTTCAGATCGAACCCTACACCACCAACGTCGTCACTCTCGGCGTTGGCCAACGTACCGACATCATCGTCGAGGCCAAGTTGCCCTCCGACTCAGCCGTGTACATGCGAGCCGACATCATCTGCTCGCCTACACTTGTAACCGGCGCCGCAGCGGTTGTATATTACGACCGCGCCAACACCTCTGCCCTCCCTACCACCAACACCTCCGTCACTCCCGAACAGAAGGCACACTGTGGCAATGACGACCTCTCCCTGACCAAGCCATACTTCAAGTACACCCCCGACCCCTCGCCCCCAACCACTCAAGACATCAACATCGCCCTCCAAACCAATGCCACCGGCTTCTCCCTCTGGACCATGAACAACCAAACCTTCCGCGGCGACTTCAACGACCCCGTCCTCCTCGAAGCCAAACTCGGCAAGACCAAATTCGCCGCCGAACGCAACGTCTACAACTTTGGCAGCAACAGCTCCATCCGGCTGGTCATCTACAACTACTTCCAATTCGGGCCCCATCCGATGCACATGCATGGACACAACGTGTTTGTGCTGGCGGAAGGGTACGGGAAGTGGGACGGCCATGTGGTGAACGCGGATAATCCGCAAAGGAGGGATACGCAGATTGTGCAGGCTGCGAGGGCATTGCCTGGTGGTCAGCCACGGGAGGTGGAGCCGGCGTATATTGTCTTGCAGATCAGGGCGGATAACCCGGGTGTGTGGCCGCTGCATTGCCACATTGCGTGGCATGTTTCGGTGAGTCTGAACGGAAAGGTTGTTGCGGAACGAGATATGCTAACTTATCGCAGGGTGGACTGTACGTTAACATTATGGAGCGACCAAAGGACATCAGTGAGAGGGAGATACCCATGGTCATGGCGCAGACTTGTAGGGATTGGTGGAAGTGGACCAACCATAATGTGGTTGATCAGATTGACTCTGGGTTGTAAGGGTTGGTTGGACACTTGAAGACTAGGACGAGATCGATTATGAGTATGGAGAATGAAGGATTGTCAATGTGTAATGTCGATATTCACGGGAGGATAGATGAGTGGGCGTCATGGGACGGTGTTCAGGCTGGGAATCTAGGGAGCTTTCAGGATGGGATACCTTGCGGTGGGGAGCTTTCTGGGAAAACTGTACAGATAGATGTTAATGAACAATATTTGATGCTTTGTCGTTCTGCACACAACGTCCCAAGAATATCCACGCTCGTAATTATTCGACGGCATCTGCCATATCATCGCTAGGAGTGATGCGGCACAGCCTCTTCATCCAGCATCTAGGAAAAGTGTTGGACATGTCAAATCTGCAACTCTTATATACAGGCACAGTCTGGATCTTGTTCAGCTTCAATCTAATTTACGCCTGACTATGTTTGATCTGACTCTCATCTCTCTCTTCGAATCATGATTGGACATCATCGCAACATGGGGTTAGAAGAGTCTTCACTTTGGCGCCACCCGCACTTGTACTATTGTGAGTCTGCTCCAATAGGGAGGCTTGGAAAACTTGTGCTAATCATACCGCTTCAGTTCGGGATCAGAAAGATGAGAATGCAGCGATATGTGCTCCTTCTGGCTCACATCCTCCTACGACTGTTGCACCTGTGCTACCGGAAGAGACTGGCAGTGCCATAATCAACGGGCAGACGTTCACCGCGCCCTCCGCATACGTGATGTACAATAATTTGACCTACATCTACGGTTCGGGCAACATGTCCAGCACCTGGGCGAAAGAGACCACCTACCTTACGTTCAAAAAGGAACATGTCCACAGCGTCTGCCGAGTCGGTGCCACGACAGTCCTATACAACTTTCGAGATCTGTATGGTGAACTTCCTTGGTCAGCAGAGGGAGGTGGATGGGATGAGGGTGAGCTTCGGACCTGCTGGGCTGGTCATAGACTCGAGGACGCTGGGGACGGAGGACGTCAGTGGCGGAGAGGTGACAGTCGGTGGGAAGGTAATCAGAATTGCCAGAATGACTGGTACGGTGACGGGGTCAGCCATGAAAACAGCGACAACAACAGTGGTGAAGAGTGGCTACACGGCAGGACTGGGTGGCTATACAGCTGGAAAAGCGGCAACGAGACCGGCCAGTGCTACCCAGGCGGAAGCGACAGGAGCTGCTGATAGGATGGGAGGGAAGCGTTGGTCGTGGCGGAGAGGGATGGGGCTAGTGATTGGCCTAATGATGTTATAATGATTGTAATTGTATAGCACAAATAGACTAGACGGCTTACACTCTTCGAATGCTCTTTGCCTCAATTAGCAGGAGTCAAAGCACACGGCCAAGTTCTGAAACCGTCAAATATTCTATCAGACTAATCGTATGAGTGTCGAACACTCCCTGGTCCAGTTTGCATATTCATTTCGCTTCGGATTAGCAGATCTTGAAGGTGGAATTTCAGCTGCACGATCACAGCGAGGCTTGCGACGTTGCTGCGGGCGTCTAGATCAGAGGTCTGTGATAGGCAAGCTTTTGATAGGGCTGCGGTGCAGGGAATTTGACAGGTAGGGAAATGATACCGGATTTCTCCAGGTAATATCTCTGCCATACTGCAGGGACTGCGAGTGCACGTGTGCCGTTTGATATGTGGATCCTCAGGAATACATGAGGGGCCTGGCTCGGGATGGTCTGTTCGTGGCGTTGGGTCAATGTGATGACTGTGAAGGGATATCGATATCATTTCCTGGGATTCATTCTCGGACCAGACAAATAAAACAAGGTGAGCAGAAATGGCAAAACAGATCCAAGCTGTACTTCCTTGTTAGCGATATCAGATAGTACGTTTTTACCACACAGATCGAAACGTTTA
Source organism: Elsinoe batatas (assembly GCA_017309325.2). NCBI lineage: Eukaryota > Fungi > Ascomycota > Dothideomycetes > Myriangiales > Elsinoaceae > Elsinoe > Elsinoe batatas. Next base: position 3,649,476 of record JAESVG020000010.1, read on the forward strand.
ACGACGACAAATTTCCTGCGCAGCAAATTTGACCGCCACAGTGAGCGGATGAGAGACATATGACGGACGAAATTGAGCTTCTTCTCGTGTTTGACAGGGTTGAGGTTTGTTGTCGAGGTCGAGCAACAAGCGAGTGACGTCGTTCAACCAGTGGGCCCGCCAAGGAATTTCGGGATCTCCCTCTCTAGCGACGATGTTTATTCGTGACAACAATCTCACTTAGCTTCACCAAAAGTCCTTGACACGAGCAACAACTTTCACCCTGGACTTTCGGGATGCTACAATACTGACTTGGGGATAGCTGGACATCATCTGGATACTACATCGATCATCCAATTCCACCCGCCGACCGTCGCGACTTTGCTATTGTGGGCATAACAAATACGATTCTGGCGACAAGGACTCGATCACCTTACCACCTTCTACCAACCCTTGACCGCGATTCGACAGTAATGCAGTCTTTCTGCTAACACTGAATCATCTCTATTGTATGTATCGCTGTACCCGAAGCCAGCATTAACCTGCGGGACACAATCGCTGACTGCGCCAGAACAACAATAAACATCAAAGCCAAGACCGGGCCATACCGATCATGGCCTTCCACATGAACCGCAGCAGATCGAGCCATTCGATGCGAAGCATGCATCGACCAGACTCGCGAGCATCAACAACGAGCGCCGCCTCGCCAGCACCAGAGATGATTCCTCAAGAGATGTACGCGCAGCAGAACTTTATGACATCAGGTCCGGAAGCAGCCCTCTTGCAGTATGCTGGAGCACAGAATGGTATGACCATGGATCCAGTCATGCAACAACACCTTGCTGCTCAGCAGATGCAAGCAAACATGGACCAATTTGCTCCACGACCATTCACTCCACAAGAGGGTCAATTCATGATGCAGGATCCGGCTTTTGCTCAGATGCAATTTGCACATGCCATGGCACCTGGTATCGAACACGAAGATCGACGAAGGAAGAACTCTGCTGCCACTGCGACCAACGACAAGGAGTTGAGGGAACTGCTCTCCAGGAATGAGACTAGAGGCCTCAAAGAAGTGGCGCAAGAGGTTATACAGAAGGAGAGGACGCCACAGGCAGAGAAGACGAAGCAGCTATTTGCGATGCTCTGGTATGTGTGCTGAAGATGTTTGCAACTTTGTTATGCTGACGACAACAAAGGCTTCGCAAGGTCTGCAAACCGGCCAAGACATCTGTTCCCAGAAACCGAGTCTACTCTCACTATGCAACTAGATGCGGCACTGAGCGAGTTGTCCCTCTCAACCCAGCATCCTTTGGCAAACTTGTGCGTGTCATCTTCCCTGGCATCCAGACTCGCCGACTTGGAGTTCGTGGAGAGTCGAAATACCACTACGTCGACCTTGCCCTGTGCGATGAGGAGGAGTCTGCCCCGCAAGGAGGGAGTCAAAGCATTATGGGCGACTCTCTACATGACTTCAGACGGAGCGCGTCTGCAAGCGTACCTGCAGACTTTGCGTAAGCACTCATTTGTCGATGATGGTGACAACTCCTTCTGACACTCATGTAGATCCGGTCCACGATTTAATGCCGACAGCGCCGCTTTCCCAGCGGCAGATGTATCACTTGACTTTGATCCTGCACCCATTCCAGATAATCGAGGCCCACCATCGCAAGGCAGACTCTTTGCTTACCCTGACAGCCGAGGCATGCAACAGGACAATGATGGGTCGCTGATGTACGAGCAAGCGCTCCGCTTCCCGCTGCGACCCATTGGCGACATTGACGGGGATGATTCGATTGCTCTACCAAACATTCACCCGCACTGCCCACCCAAGACAGACACCGACACAGCCGACGCGCTGCTCGCTTTGTACCGAACGCACTGTACTTCACTTATCGACTGTATTCGCTTCTGCAAAGAGAAGCAATTCTTCCGCCTCTTCACATCTTTCCATGGGACTCTCACCGTCCCAGTTCAGAAGCTTTTCAGCCATCCCGATCTCGCACAATGGATCCAAGAATGCGACTACCTCATGTACCAAAAGATGGTGCGTTTCGTCTCGAGGCTCACGCTTCAAGCTGCGCCGCCTATTGTCATCACCATCTTGAACAACATCTCGACCAATCTTCACGCTCATATTTCAAAGACATTTCAAGCACATCCTCAGCATGTATTGCAAGCCAAGCTGAAACCAGCTGCCACCTTTGCCAGTCTGCTACACCGCCTTATCCGCGTCAACGCTGCAGCTCACGCCGCAGCAAATTTGCTCACCATCGACCAGAACCGCGAACAGATGTGGAGAGAGTGGGTGACAATGGTCAACCCGAAAAGAGTCATGGAGGCTGAGCTGCCGGATTGTGGATACGATGAGGTCTACAAGATTCTGACCTGCGATATCAGAAGCCTGCTCGAGCCGCTTCAGGCGCCGCCATTCCCAGACAACCCGATGTTCTCGTTCGACAATCAGGCCTATAGTGTTAGCCAGAACAGCTTTGGTCCTGCAGGATCCACAACCACGAATGAACATGGAGAGTCTATCTCGACCGAGAATGTTCTCGACAGATGGGCTTCCTTCCTTGGCACCTTACCCTCGCGATTTCCACAAGCCAACACTCGCACATTGCTCCATTGCATTTCATCCGTCGGCACTGCTGCATTACGGGACATTACCATCATGGGCGGTGCTTCTTATCAGACCTGGTGGGTCATGAAGATCTTTGTTGACGAGATGTCGCTGTGGCTTGCTGGAATGGGCGGCTTTCTTGAGCGAGTTCCCGGAGAGTCCAAGAACCCTGCAATTTCAACAAAAGCACCTTCGGCCATTACCAGCGGTGAATTGCAGCGCAGCAACAGCTCCCGCAGCGCGACTGCCAGCAGGATGAGCAGCATCGATGGCGACAATAGTCTTCCGCAAAATGCCAACAATGGGCAGACCGAGCAGCATAATCTTGCTAATGCTCCGCTTTGTATGAACGAGGCCTCTTCTCATTCTGCTCCTGCTAATGATCCTGCAGTGTCCCGAACTCACTCGAACCACTCGGTTCATTCAGTACACGGCTTCCAGCAATCTTTCGAAACATCGATCAATGGAAGTCAAATGAGCCAAGCCAGTACTCGTCGACCATTGAGCAGGCAGAATTCATACCACCAAGTACAGCAGCAAGCGCCGCAGCCTCAGCCGCAGCCGCAGCAGACCCCGGTGCAGCAGCATCAGCAACTACCGCAGCAGTCCCTCTTCCAATCTCCCCCTTTGTTCAATTTCGACATGTCACCAGCGAAGGAGAATCAGGCCGACTTCTCTCAGTCACAACAGAAAGGCGATGTTGACGACTCTGGTATCTGCATGACCTTCAACGATGACGAAGACATGTTTGCCAAATTTGGACTCTCCAACAATCACAGCCACGACTACATGGGTAACGAGCTGAGTGTCAATACCATGTGACCTGCAGCGTCGCATGGTGCTGTCACCAGCCCTCCACCAGCAACGAATGTAGAAACGAATCAATGAGACACGATGTCAACAGGCATGATCTATTCAGGGAGGCGAGGCGTCTATGGCAGTGGACGAGGATAACGAGGTTTCGGGTTCTTGTACATACATTGGGCTTTATGCCCAGGTTTTTGGGAGGTGCTTCGGCTTGCGGTTGATTCTAAGACAGGTGCATAATGGGCAGATGAAGAGACGACAACAAGCGCTGGAGAGGTTGGTCGGCGAGGTGAAACGGGCTTTGGGCTTCAACGGGTAATTCAGACTACGCGTCGGCGCGTTTGATTGTTTGGATTGCTTTTGACGGGAGAAGATTGATGCCTCGAATGAATGACCATTGTTTCATGTTTTATCAGCAGCCAGTGTGAAAAAAGATGCATCGAGCATGGCATGTGATTGGGAAAGCCACACGACCACAGAGGGTTTAGTGGCTCGTGCATTGGGGTAATCGGGCCGAGAAAGGATGGCCGGATGACGTCCGAGCACGCACTGTGTCGACTCTTCCTCTTCTGCCTCTTCATCCAACTTTCATCCACAAAAGATACCTTGTTTGCATCAAAGACCTTGTACTCCAGTCGCAAAGACCCTTTTACAGCTTCATTGATCGCAAAACCCATCGTAAATACTTCGCAGCCACTCGGAACAGCTTATCTCCATTACGCCCAACAAGTCGCACGACCCAGGCAGCCATGTCTTTCCAAGAGCGCGCAAACCACCAGATCTCCCAATTGGACAAGGAGGTAAGCAAGTCTTCCATCCAGTCATTATTCGTACCGAGTCTGGAGCCACGATGCTTCTCGACCGCAATAATGGCCCCTCTCCAAGTTCCCAGCTAACCCCTTCCAGCTGTCCAAGTACCCCGTCCTCAACAACTTTGAGCAGCAGACCTCCATTCCCAAGGTCTACGTTGTCCTCGGACTCGGCGCTCTCTACTTCTTCCTGATCTTCTTCAACATTGCTGGCGAGTTCCTTGTCAACACCGCCGGCTTTGTCCTCCCGGGTTACTACTCCCTCGAGGCTCTGTTCAGCTCGAGCAAGGCCGATGATACCCAGGTAAGTGCCCAATGCAATCAAAGCATGGACTGATGAGCATTTGCTGACGAATTGACAGTGGTTGACCGTAGGCGATGACCAATCTTGTGTGAAATCTTCCCATACTAACGTTCGCAGTACTGGGTCACCTACGCCTTTTTGACCGTTCTCGAGAGCGCGATCAACGCCGTCTACTGGTTCCGTATGTATCATCTGCGATAGGATAGCTTGCGAGATCCTGCTGACAGACCCGCAGCCTTCTACTACACCTTCAAGTTCATCCTCGTCCTCTGGATGGCACTTCCTCAGACCGGGTAAGCATCTCCAATCATCTAAGCATTCGCAATCATTGACTCTCCATCAGCGGCGCCAAGCTCGTCTTCAACTCTCTTCTCTCCCCTCTCTTTGCCCGCTTCTTCAGCCACGGTGGCTCCACCTCTGCCAACCTCCAGAGCCAGGCTGATGCCGCGACCAAGAGCCAGTAAAGCAGCAATCGAGAGGACACGCGACACACGATCTCCAAGCATCGCTTTCAGAGCTTGTTCTCAGAGAGCTGCAGCAGGAACATTGGTCACGTGACGGTTGCACTGAAAGATGGAGGATCACGCAGACACGGGTTGACGCCATTATGGTTCAGACATGATTAGTGCGGATATCCTTGTTCGGTACTTTTGTTTGACGCTGATGATAGACGTGGAGGATGGGGGATCTGGTGAGGAGGGGATTTGGTATAGTTTGTCGTAGGTATATTTCACGTATCGATGGACTTTTAAAGCACAGAATGTACGCCCAACCTGATTTCTCCACTCTGGTCGATCTGAAATCGGCGAGACATGGGCCATTGGTACCCTCACTTTACTCATCCGTCTCACCGGACCCAGTGCAACAAGGCCTCCGTATCCCTCCATTGAGATCTCGGTCGCAGCCTCAGACTGGTCAGCATGCACAGCTCGTCCCCCCTTCAACCATGGCTTCGTCTTGAAATCCAATGTGGACATCCATATCAAAGGATCAAATACCACCCCGAGACAGGCTAGCATATTCACACCCAAGTCCTCATTCCAGGCGAGACGTATTCCCGCCATCGCCTTCTGGTACCCGCCATCTACCAGATCTGTCAGTCCCGCCGCGGCGAGACCCTGAAATCCTTCAATCCAGGAGTCCGCTATGTCTTCGAATGCCACTACCTGATGACATTGAATCAAGATCATCATGATGACGAGACTACAACACGACGCAGTTGTTCTGAATATGTGGCAGAATGCCCGTAGGTGGCGACGGACATTGGCGTGCGACAAACTCCTTGTCATCCCAGTAGCCATCCGTCTTCATATATCCATCAATTCCATCCCATTCTTGCTTGGTCCCATATGGCGAAGGCTCGAACACAAGGCGTAGTTCGTAGTGGCAGGAGGCCAACTCAGACGACGACTCTTTCGGGGTGAAATAGCCTCTCTCGAGTCTGACAGCAAGCACTCGGGGTCCAAGGATCACGCTGTTTGAATGGTCCTGTCCGCCTCTCCATTATAGTGTACTTATCATCGAGTCTGACTGCTCCTGGAGTCGTGGCGTCAAAGTCCAGCTGTAGCCTGAACTCGGCAAGAAGTTTGGGTGTCCTGGGTATCGTTGGACCGAAGTAGAATGGCTGGTCCAAGCCAGAATCGAGCACTTGCCATCTGAAGTCCATACTGACATCCAGGGTGAATTGGCGGCTACCAAGTAACTTCGCACCGTCAATCTCTGCTAGACGTTACAGGCATCAGCTAGACTTACCACGCCCGTGCCGTCGTGTCTGAGGACGATCCAGCGGGTGAGACCGAAATCGCCGGTCCATTTGTTCTTAATGCTGCCTCCTGCGCTATCGCTGCAGACCATTGCCCGCGCTGTTGTGTCCCTTGTGCTTGATTCATCCTGCGTGACGCTGTGTGGTATGATAGACCAAAAGAAAAGGGCACATGGTCCCGACGGTCAAGATGGAATTGGCTGAAGGTTTGTGGAAGGATGTGAGGTTACGCAATTGAATGAAAAACTTACAGGATACATAGTGACTATAAACATGTAGACGGCATCACAGCTCTGGGCACATACCCTTGATGGAGATGGCTATTTAACACAAATTTTGGTAGTTCTTTAATGAGAAGCTCCAGTTGAGACTGATCGACCGATATATAACTTTTATATATAGCCGAGCAACACTTTTTGCTACCTCCGCTCCTCCAGCTCCCACGCAACCACCACCTCGTCCATGCCCCCTCCCCTACTGCTCGTCTCCCTCGGCAACCCTGGCCCCCGCTATGCTCTTACTCGCCACAATGCAGGACACATCGTCCTCACCTCCCTCGCCTCGCTCATAGGCTGCTCCACCTTCTCCCCCTCCCCCTACAGCCCCGGCCTCAGCACCTCCACCACCGTCGAGTTCCCTCCTCTTCGCCCGCCAAAGCGCCGAAAGCTCTCCCCCGACGATGCCGCGCCGCTCCCTCCGCCTCCTCCCCCACAACCTCAGCAAGCACAATGGGCCCTCCACCAATGTCCCACCCTCATGAACGTCTCCGGCCCCTCCATCCTCTCGACATACAGAGCATGGCTCGCCTCCCCGGCATCCATTCCTCTCACCGCTTCTGATTCCTTTGACCCCTTCTCCTCGACGACCACGACCTCGAACACCCCTCCACCAGCACGACCACGCCTCGTCATCCTCCACGACTCCCTCGAAGACGCACCAGGACACGTCCGCGTCCAACCCTCGGGCGCCACAGTCAGCGCAAGGGGCCATAACGGCATCAAGTCCCTCCTAGACAGCATCGCTTCTTCCACTCGGCGAGCGGCCAAGGGTAAGGGGCCAGGGGGAGGAGCCAAAGCAGGAGGTGGGAACACGGGCGTGGATTTTGTGAGGATCAATATAGGGATAGGCAGGCCGCAGAGCAGCAGGGACCCGGAGAGGGTGGCGGGGTATGTGCTTGAGGATTTTAGGCAGGGGGAGTTGGAAGTGCTGAGGGGGAGGACCACGGCCGAGGTGTTGAGCGTGTTGAAGGGGCTGAAGTGATGTTGCAAGAGTGAATGCATGTCGGGAAACATGGGGACTATTGATACATGGAAGAGCAGTGATACGGAGATAGTCAAAGTAGACTTGCGTCCGGGGAAGAGGTGGCAGGAGGATTTGATTTGTGATACCCATTTGCGATACATGGCATGATTTCCCTGCAGACATGCAAGGTGAGGCACAGGGAAAAGCTACTAGAATTGTTCTGTCTATTATACACATGCCTCGTTCTCGAGGCTGGTCCGAATACTATCTACCATTACTTCGTCCTTCCTTCGTGGCGAAAGCAAATCTGCTGTTGGGGTATCATGCAACTACCAGAATGCCGCTTAAACGCTATCAGAAAAGGAGATCGTCAAGTATGCTGGGAAATCATGCTTGCTGCATGGTGACAAAGTGCCAGACTCGTCAACGTGGTGTGCTCGGCTTGATTATGGGATCTAAGATTCGTGAAGGCCGGCTCAAGCTCCCAGGTGTCCTTACTGGGGTTTGCTGACGTGGCGTGCCTCTTGAGGGGGAGCCTGCAGATGGCCCCGGAAGCTGCGCATTATGGGTAGGCGGTGTCTTGAAGGGGGTCGATGACTGTGCACGAGACATTGATCTGCCAAAGGAGGGGTACTGTGGCAGCGTCTTCTCGGGACTTGCATTCCCTTGTGCGGATGGAGACCCCATGACACGACCGGCCGCCGAAGGAGAAGTTCGTGGTTGCGGATTTGGATTGTGACTTAATTCAGCATGTGGAACGGACCCGTTTGGCCAAGGACGAACGCCCGTCGCTTGCGACTGTATGGCGCTTCTGGCGTCTCCAGAATTGTAGTGCACGAATGGTCGCTGTGGCATGGCAGGAGGGACATTCCCATTCTGCATTTGAGCGAAACTAAAAATTGGGTTGCGAGGACCGTTTGCTTGCCAGTCAGGTCTTGGAGGTGAGCCCGTCGGGAGGTGGCGGACTGGTGCGGTTGAAGCTGGAGCTGCGAGACCAGACGCAGCGCTGGTCGTCGAAGGCGGCCGACCAGGCAGCTGTACACTGGGCGCGGTAGACGAGGGTAGCACACGCAGAGCTGTCCCTGGGTTCTTCCTGAAACGGGTATAGCGGGATATCTCCTCATCGCACTCTCGTTGCTCTTCGACCGTCAAAGGCTCATCCTCTGCGTCTCTCTGCAAGGTCTCCATCGTCTTGATCCCACGAATGAATGGATCTCCACCGTTTGTTTGGGCTTTGATGATGCGATCGAGTACTTGAGTGTCTTTCACAGCATCCTCATCAATGTCGCCCTGTGGAACTGGTCTTGGTGAGAATAGCCAATCTTTCATGTGTCGCTTCGCATGTCGTTCTGGGTTCTTCTTATCGACAACTCTCTGGAAGAGTGACGACTTGAACAGGCCCATGTTGTATAGCTTGTCCTCGAAGGTCCCACCCGTGACGAATCGGTAGACGAAGACATCCTTCTTCTGACCAAGACGATAAGCTCGACCGACCGCTTGTTCCTCCCAAGTTGGGTTGTAACCAAAATCGACAATGATTACTCGGTTGGCGTCTTGCATGTTCAAGCCCTGACCACCAGCTCGGGTCGAGACAAGCAGAACATCATATTCGCCTTCGCGAAACCTGTTGAGGATCGCTTCTCTTTTGGGACCGGTCATGCTTCCATCGATGCGTGCCCAGGTAATCTTCATCTTATTCAGCAGCTCCTCCATACAGTCCAATATCGGGAGCCTGTGGGAGAAGACAAGCGTCTTGTCCTTTGCGCGACGGGCGAGCTCTAAGATTTGCTTGATGAGAACCATCCGGTAGGATGCTGAAACGTCTGCATCGACGGGGATCATGCTCAGCAGCTGCTCAGTCATTGCTGGGGTCAGCCCAAGCTGAGTGACCTCTTCGTCGCCTACAATCGATTGATCTGTATCATCCTCGGCTGATGGAAGAGGAGCCGTTGTGTCGGGCTTTGGTGACTTCTTCTTCTTCGGCTTTGGCTTCTCCAGCAATTTGTTCCTGAGAGCTTTCGGATGTGTGACCAGCAGAACAAGCAGGGAGATCCAGCCGAAGAGCTGTACCTGAGTAACTTCTTTCTCGCCAAATTCTCCTCGCACGAAGTCGACGTACTGGTCGTAGATCTTTGTCTGGAGATCAGTGGGTGGTATGGTAAGGTTGTACTCAATTTTTGTGGTGAGGGAGCCTTTGAGAGCCATGATGTCCCGCCTGTGAATCTTGGGCTCGGTCTGCGTCTTGAGAATGGCAAGCTTCTTCAAGCTCTTTCTTTTTGCGTAGTGTGTTGCGTCATGGTATGTCCCCTCCTCGATCGGCTTGCCGAAGTCTGCCTCAAAGTCGGATTTGCTACCGAGGTAGTTTGGGGCGACCCAATTCACCAGTGCGAAGATCTCAGCAGTCGAATTGCTTAGAGGAGTTCCTGATAATGCAATCCTGATACCTTTGAGCTTTGCAGCAGCTCTGCTAATCTTAGACTTTTCGTTCTTTAGAGCGTGTGCTTCGTCGGCGACGATGATATTCGCCTTTTCTCTCAAAATCTTTGTGGCGAGGATCCTGTCTTGCTGGCTTAGCTTGTTGATACTGCTAACTCGGGTACCGTGTCCCGGAGCTTGAGCGGCCGTCTCGGTAGACTCTGCGGCTGCTCCATCCTCAGCGTCGCTGTCGTCAACGTCGTCTTTTAGTAGCACATACTTTTGGAACATTGTGTATCCCATGACCAGGATGCCGCCCGTCTCGTTCCATTGTCTTAGGACGTCCAGCCTTTCTTGCTGATCGTTCCCGGTAGCATCAATCTTGTAAACATTGAAGAATCTGCGCTTGGGTGACCACATGTCAATCTCCTTCAGCCAGTTGGGAAGCAATGCGGGCGGGCACAGGATAAGAGCTCGGAGTTTCCGGAGAGGCTTGGGGATCTGTCGCTTCGTCCTCTCGTCTTCGCTAGCTTCTTGCAATGTGACCAGGAAGGATATTCTGATAAAGTCAGTACAGAACCCAGCAAATGACCGGCAATACCAACGCTTGGCAAGTCTTGCCCAATCCCATCGTGTGAGCCAGTATGCAGCCTTCATTTCCCTCCGCCATGACTTCTCGCCAGATGAAGCGGATGCCGTCGATTTGATGAGGTTTGACCTTCTTGGCAATGGTCGGGTTAAGCTTGATAGGCACTTCGTTGTCCTCTCGGAGAGTATTAATCGTGACTTCTTCGGGCGTATCATCGCTTCCTGGTAGCATCTGGGAGAGTGCCAATTGATCACTGGTTTGCTGAGATTCCTCCGCCTTCCTCATACGCATGATGGCTTGACTGCGATTGTTTTCGGCGACGATATCTTTGGGTCGAGATCGCACACGTTTCACAATTGGCTCGCTATCCTCATCGGAGGATGAGCCGAGCTCAAGGGTCTCGCCGGGCTCCATGAACCTGATGTGTTAGTGTCATTCTTACCCGGAATGTGTCAACTTACTTTGCAATTTTGGGCAGGACCAATGCCGTGTATTTCGCCCATGCTTTCAGGTCGAACTCGTTGATGTCGTTGAGCATGGCTTTTGGGATTCTATAATCCCAATACCTTGGATTGATCTGGGACCAGCATGCATACAGCTTTGCGAACAAGACTGCTTCGAGACCAACGTTATCTTCTGTCCGACCGGCTTTCTGATCCAGCACTTTACGCACGCCGTCGATGATCCATTTCTCCGGTCTGCGGACCTCTTTTAGCTTCGTCGTCATTTGCTCTTTGTGCGTATAGTCGAGGGTGAGAATGACCTTGGAGACGATACGCTTGCGGTCTCTTTGATCCATCAGAAGCGCCATGTCCCAGCCGAAAATCTCTTCTCGCGATGCTTCTTCTGGGTTGTCGTCAAACTGTGAAACTGTGGTTTTCGGCTTTGGCATTGTGGCCTGCTCAGATGAGTCCGAGGACAAGATGATGATGGGGTCTTCCTTGGAACTATTGCGTCCCAGCCTCGGAGAAGACTGTTCTCTTTTCGGTACCACTGGGCCGGAATTTCTGGTAGCATCACTGGGCAGGAAGGAGACATCGCTGTCCGACTTTGCTGCAGCGTCTTTTAGATCGAGGTCCATGTAGTCCGGTAATGGAGGTGGAGAAGATTCCGGTATAGTGTGTTCCGAAGGAAGATCCGGTGAAGCTTGGTCTCCGACTTGGGCTTCTTGGTCAGTGATGAAGTCGGTTATCTCTTCGTCCATGTCCGGAACCTGCGCCGGTGGTGGTAGCTCAGCATGCTTGACCTTTGGAGTGACAGAGCTGCGTTCCGGACGAGACGGAGGCGAGGGTCTCATCCAGACCGATCGCTCCCACTCGAGCTCTTGCAGGTCTTCGACCGTAGCCTGTATACTGCCACACTGCCGGACAAGGTCGTCCTCATTGGTGTACTGATTTTGCAGAATATCTCGCCTGAGCTTGGCCAGACGTTTGTTGAGGCTTTCAACTCTTGCCTTGTTGATACCGGCGAGTCGCTTGTGCTCTGCGCCCGATTTGCGAACAGATTGCCAAGTCTTGTATGCCCTTGACTGCTCGAGCTTTGGCAGAGCCTTCTCCGTCCAGTGGTCTCGATAAGCTTGGACCACGTCGTCGAAGATAGCCTCAGCGTCTTCCGCGGTGAACTTCTTGGATAACTCGGCTTCTGCTTCTTCGTCGATCTCGGCTTCCGCTTCGGAATCGACCTCGCTGTCCTCACCCGATTCTCCAATGGCGGGTAGAATCGTGTCTTCCTCGTGCTTGTATTTGGCGAGGAGGTAGTCCCAACTGCCGGAGTCGCCTAGTTGAGCGTTGGTGGTAGAGGAAGCGCTTGAAGAATCAAGTTCTTGACGTGTGGTCCGAATTGCAGCATCACCGTCATCCAAACCTTCAAACACAGTGAACGAAGCCTCTTGACCTTGCGAGAGGCGTGCGGTATCGTACGGCATGAACGTGAAGTGTTCTTTGCCGTTCTTCTTGACTTTTGATTGAATTGAGGACTGAAACAGGTATCGCATCTGCCGCTGCACGAAGAGACGACTTCCTTGAAGCTGCGAAGAAGCTGCGGTGAAGGTGAAGACTTCCGAGGGTACAGCGTGAGTTTGGTTCTCCACTTCCGGCAAGGTGGGCTTTCCGACAGGTGTGGTGCCATAGATGACGTCGTCGAGTGACATTCTATGCCTTGGGAGGTGCGAGTTCTCGGTCAAGACTGGAGGCTGAGACGGTTGTGGCGTGGTGATAGAGATGTCTCTTGACGATTTTGTCGCATTTGAGTCAATAGTGTCTTCTTCAGTCCCGATCTTCTGAATGACGGGACCGAAATCGAGTCTTCTGCGTTTACGACCTTGAGCGTCTTCAACCAGAACTTCATCAGGACGCCGCTTGCGAGGGGAGATCGTGCTCGTCTCGGCCGGCGGCGTAGAGATCTGAGCCAGAGCTGGAGTAGAGGGTCGAGGAGTAGGAATTGAGAGACCATTCTCCCGACAGTATGCCGGCGAAGTCTTCTGCAAACGTCTGATGGCATGGAGGACAGCGGATCGACCTCCCAACTTCGTTATGCCGCAATCATGTTTGAGAAAGTCGGTCCCGACATCCGAGAGCAAGGTCATGCCAGATACACCTTCTTCGAGCAGAACATTTCCGAAGACCTCAGAGTCTGGCAGCTGGACACTGGGGAGCGCGGTGAAAGAGGCCGGCAGATCATGGCGTGCCCAATAAGCGACCTCGTCGACTGTCCAGTACCATGGATCAGCGTTGGGCATCATGGAGGTGTTGTTGGTGTCACAATGTCATGAGTATTCGGCGTTAGTCAACTCAACTAAAGCCTGACGAAGCTTGGCTTGTGTTGACCAGGCTGAGCCGGTATTCGAGTGTAACGCGTAGAAGCTGTGAAGGGAAGGCGCGACTTTGTTCGGCGAGGCAAGAGTATCGAAGATTCCAGTGGGGTCAGGAACGGTGTGAATAGCGTGCCCGCACGCGAACAACACTCGTCTCCTCGTGGTGAGGAGAGGGCGGTGGCAGCAGTGTTGTCGATGTCGAAGAAACCCCACCACCGCTTCGGGAAAGTCCGGGCAGGTTGTGCCGAAGTGCTTTCGGCAAAAGATGCCGCCGTGCTTTTTGCTGGTTGACGTGCTTGCAAATCGATGTTTCTGCTCGTCTCTTCAACAACCACAGGCAAGTCGAGATGAGTCGAGATGTATATCCAGAGTACCCGCCAGATGTCTCGGGAATGCAGCTGCGCAATATCGTCACCAGCGCTCAAGACTGGTCGATAGCACACGGTCTGGCAGTTCGGCCTGCCCCGACCTTTGTCTCCGAATCACAAGATCCCACCACTTCTCTGGCCGTGGCAGCCCCTATCACGCTCTTTCCAAGTCCTTTCCCCCGGAATTGCTTCGAGGATGCCTTGTCGATTCAGGAGGCTTATAATGAGCTCTATGCTCGAATCGCAAGTGAGGAGTCGTGGTTGAAAGGAGTAGTCGAAGAGTAAGTGCTTCCTGTTCTTGGTGGAAGGGAGTTGTAAAGGAGAAGAAATGGGGCAAAGAAACGTGTTATATACAGCTGACCAAGTATGAAAGATTAGTAGAAATCGATGAATTCATGGCCGAGTTGTGGAACATTCACAAGAAGGTGAAAGATGAAGGCTACGTGCAGGTGAGTAGGCATCAGTCCTCAGAGGTCAATTCTCACGTGACAAAGGATCTTTCACTCGGCCTGTTCAGATCTGATTATATGGTCAATATCGACCCGGAAAATGCAACGTCAAAAGCATCGCTTCGCCAGGTCGAGTTCAACACGATTGCGTCCTCATTCGGTGGTCTCTCATCTCAAATTTCAGCTCTGCACAAATTCCTCCTTAAGAGCGGCATCTACCCTCCTGACGTCTCGTCTCTGAATAATGAGAACGAATTGATCGAGAGCAAATCTGCTCGACTACTAGCCTCAGGGCTCGCCGAAGCACACAAAGCCTATGGTTCAGGCAACACGTCTCTACCCAAGTGCGTTCTCTTCGTCGTCCAGACTCCCGAACGCAACGTCTTCGACCAGCGTCACCTCGAATATCCCCTGATCTACGACCATGGCATTCGCACCTATCGTCTTGCATTCTCCGAGATCCTGAAGCACACCCATCTGGACTCTACTCGCACCCTCATCTACACCCCGCCTCACTCGCCTTCGACTCCCCACGAGGTATCCACCCTCTACTTCCGGGCCGGCTACGCCCCAACGGACTACACCTCGCCCGACTCTTGGGCCGCACGCTTGCATCTCGAGCGCTCGCGCGCCATTAAATGCCCTTCGATACTCACGCACCTCTCTGGAGCCAAGAAGATCCAACAAGTCCTCGCCACACCCTCCTCCCCTCACCTCTCGCACTTCCTGCCCGACTCCACCACGTCCTCCTCGATCCTTGCAACCTTCGCGCCTATCTATCCGCTTGATAACACCGCGGCCGGTCAACACGCCCGCTCGCTCGCCCTCAATCGCGCCTCCGCCGCCAACTTTGTCCTCAAGCCGCAGCGAGAAGGCGGAGGAAACAACATCTACCGATCCAAGATCCCAGATTTCCTGAAAAGCATACCAGAAACGCAATGGCCTGCTTACATTCTGATGGAGATGATCAACCCGCCACCCCTCAAGAATGTGATTCTGCGCAACGGGGAGGTGCAGAAAGGCGGCGTGATTGGAGAGTTGGGGGTGTACGGTGTCATGCTGTGGAGGAACAAGCTTGTGGGTGGGGAGCATACCGGGGTGGAGGAGGTGTTGGTGAACAAGGAGGCGGGGTATCTACTGAGGACGAAGGGAGACACAAGTGAGGAGGGAGGGGTGGCCGCTGGCTTTGGAGCAGTGGACAGTGTGATGCTTGTTGATGTCTAGATCGAGGACGAAGCTATAGAGATATTTAATACTGTTTACTTGATCAAGCAAGTGAAGGTGCATAGGGCTGCTACTTGAAGTAGCTGGACTTGGTGTCCCGCACCATCTTCAGCAGGATAGAATCATCGTCCATTGGTGCCAATTTGATATCGCCGGCAGAGATGCGCTCGACCTGTGCATGTCCCCTGGGTCTCCACCCAGTTATTGCTTTCTGATACACCTTCTCCAATATGTCCTTGTAGTACGGCTGGGCCAACCAGCGATGCTCCAGAGCTTGGCGAGCAGTCATGCGCTTACACTCGTTCAGCACGAGCAGACGCTTGATGAAGTCTTTTGGAGCCGAGGCGATGCGACCCCAGATGTCGTGCTGGGCGTTGCTGAGGTCTGAGAGATTGCAAACCAAGGTACCGACAACATTGGGCGGATCCGCTTCTCCAGAGAAGTGCTTCTGTGATGTTGTCGGTATGGCCGTACGTTGGGAACATGTTGCCATAAATGGATAGTGGCCGTCGTTATCCATCGTGATGCCAGCAACGGGATCGTCCGAGTCCGCATCGTCAAGGCAAGCGAGGTCGATCTCGTGCAACTCTTCGACGGGGAAGAGCTCCTGGACAGATTGCGACGTGAAGAGGAGCACCGTTATTGCGCCTACAGACCACAGATCGACAGCACAGGTGTAACCAGTCTCGACCAGATCACCGTTGTTGTCGAGCTGAACTTCAGGGGCCGCGTATCCCGCCGTACCGACAGCCGTGTGCATTCTCTGACGATGAGTTCGAGTCAGCCCGGTGTGCTGATCTGTGATGGTGCGTTTTGCGAGGCCGAAATCGGTGAGCACGACCCGGCCACCTGGCTCCCAAGCATTAATCAGAATGTTCTCCGGCTTGATATCTCGATGAACGATTTCGTGGCTGTGGAGATAATGGACGGCTTCGATGAGCTGCTTGATGATGACCGTGGCATCCGCATCTTGAAGTCCTGGTCTACCATAGGTGTCGAGATACGACCAGAGGTCGCCGCCGGTGATCATTTCCTGGAAGATGTAGCTGAAAAAGTCAGGTGTTATGCAAGCTGGCTAACTGGTCGACATACATAGTGTGCTCCGACATGAAGGCACTCTCGGCTCCGACGATGTTGGGCTGACAAGTAGGTCAACATGGGTAGTCGCCAAAGAGATCGCTTTGCCCTACATGAGAAAGATCTTTCAGAATGGCAAGCTCCGCATATCCCTGGTCGAGCTTCTTCATCAGGCGCTTCTGCCATCTTGTCTTTATGGCGGACCATTGTGCTGCTTCACTAAAATGCATGGGCTTGTAAGTTCTGTTGGATTCATCTATGGCTTCTTCGCATGCCATGCGCGAGACATGGTGAAGATCAACAATCTTGCATGCGACTTGGCGATTACTCTTCTTCTCGTATGCCATGTAAACAGCTCCGTATCCTCCATGGCCCAGGGCCGACTTGGTGATCAAGTAGTGGTCATCGAACGCCTGCATGGTCAGCATGATGACCACCATGGCAAGATACGCGCCGAGCATATTACCTCAGCTTCCCTTCGTTGCAGAGCGTTCAGAACAAGTACCGGAGTAGTGAAGTTGGGAAAGGTGATCTGCATGTGGACTGTGGGGGACAGTGCCAGGATATCGCCATGTTCGATTAGATTGGGCGTACTCTCCCGATGCAGCTTGATATTTCGAGTGCTACTGCCAGAACTTCTCTTTACCAGAGTGGTCAGGTTCCTGGACAGGCTCTTCACGTACAACATGGGTGAAATTGACGACTTGTCCTGCTCGTAGACTATGCGATGCAGGCGGACATGCGCTTTTGAGATTGTCGGCTCTTCAAGCCCAAGA
This sequence comes from Elsinoe batatas, assembly GCA_017309325.2. Lineage (NCBI taxonomy): Eukaryota > Fungi > Ascomycota > Dothideomycetes > Myriangiales > Elsinoaceae > Elsinoe > Elsinoe batatas. The sequence continues at coordinate 3,666,712 of JAESVG020000010.1, forward strand.
TATTCTTCGACATCGGCCCTTCCAAGTATCAAATCATCGACTAGATTCACTGTTGTTGCGGCTAGGATCCTTTAGTAGAGCATAAAGAGATACATACAAACACTTCAGACCTGTTCTTCCCGACACCACGTGAGTTAAGATCAGATCTACTTTCATAGCAGACACACCGCTTCTCTGGGTGCTGCTGAAGTCCATGGCATGTGGTGCTGCTGCGACAAGAGCTTTTGCCGCTGTCACATGAGGGGGCGATTCGAGAAGGATGACCGATGACATCGGTCTTGGTCCGTGCGTTTTTCTCGGCACGCCGCCCGCACATACGAAATTCAGCTTCGACTCTTGAGCTTCCTTCTTCCCACCAACGACACTTATTTTCATTTACCACCCAGGTATGTTCTGATGGCCCAATGCCTCTGCTACAGCATTACAGAAGCTAATATCCCTTCGCAGTATTCGAAAATGAGAGCCAAATGGCGAAAGAAGCGAGTTAGGCGGCTGAAGAGAAAGAGGAGAAAGATGCGAGCTCGAAGGTACGTCAAGGCATTGGCATTGGCATCATTCCAATGCCCAATTCCCCATTATGAAGCACCAACTGACAACTCCTCAGCAAGTAAACGACTCGCCGATACCTCGATCCTACCGATCCACCTTCTCGCGAGCTACCCACCACAATCTCACTAGCTTCAACGATCAAGTACGCACGATCACTCCCGTCCAATCATCTTCACACGGCTCATTCGCGACGCGGTGACAAGCGGAGGACCGAATCTGGAAGATGTTTCATGGATTTGAGAAGGACTGTTCGGGGCAATGTTTCCATCATCGAGGAAAGCATGCGACGTTTGCGCACAACAACCACACTCGAACACTTCTAACACCGACGACTACTACAGCAGTGTTGTCTTTGAAGTTGTGAGGGGATATGAAAGGAGTAGTCGATAGTATCCAACGGATGATTGTCTGCTCTACGTCTCGTGCCCTTCTGTGTTTGCTCCACTTGACAATGTTTGATGCTGATATTCCTATCGTAACCGTGCCTGCCGCACGTATCGCACGTACACTGCACACAAACGGGGTGGTATGATTCTGTTGATGGGGAATATCTTGTCTCTTCATTATGATTAAATTTCTATCTACCGAAGCGAAGACTTGGCATGCACTTTTTTGTTCCATCATACATTTCTCCTCCGCTTCCTATGTGCTCCGGTCAAGTATGTTCCTGCAACTTATCCAAGGAGGCCTCCGCCTGATCCTCCACCACCGAGCAGCCCGCCGTTGCCGCCACCGCCTCCAAGCAGACCACCTCCGCCACTGCTGCCCTGAGTGGTGGTAGCCGCTGCAGCTGCCGTTGTCGTAGTAGTCGTTGGAGCAATGGGGGCGGCCGTCGTTGTCGTCGTCGTTGTCGTCGTCGTCGTCGTCGTCGTCGGGGCAGACGAGGCGGCTCCGGCAAGAGTGGTGGTAGCTGCTTGAGTGGTCGTGGTCGTTGTCGTCGGGGCAGGCGCCACTATGACTGGTGCTGTCGTGGTAGCTGAAGAAGCCGCTGCTGGAGGATTAGAGCTCGCTTGAGCGAGGGAGGGGGTGGTGGAGGTAGTGGGAGATTGTGCCGCAGAGGCAGGGGGAGCGACAGAGGCAGAAGAGCTTGCAGCACCGCTGGAAGCGGCGTTCGAAGCTATTGCTGCTGCTGTCGTTGTGCTTGTGCTTGTGCTTGTGCTTGTGCTTGTGCTTGTGCTTGTGCTTGTGCTTGTGCTTGTGCTTGTGCTTGGGGATGGTGCAGGGGGGGCTTGCGACGGGACGGTGGCAGAGGGAGACACACCTGCTGCGGTGGTGGTGGGACCCGAGGAGCCAGGGGCAGTGGTCGTTGCAGCTGCTGAGGAAGATGGCTGTGAGGGAGACGTTAGATCATGACTTGTACTTGTTGCAGTGGTAGACGCATGAAGCATGTTGTCGAGAGCATTAATGACAGCGGCGGGCGAGGTCGTTGCGGTCGAGCTGAGCGAAGTGCTGGTAGTCAAGCCGGGTAGCTCGGAAGTGGCAGAAGACAAGCCACTTGGAGTCGCAAGCTGTGTGTTTGTATTGGAACTGATGCTTGATGGTGTCTCCGTCGAAGCGGCCTGCATCGTGACAGTAATGCTTAGTGTAGGAGACAGCGCTGACGTGATTGTGGTCGTGGAGGGCCCGGATATGGTCGTTGTGGTAGTGGTCGACAGGCCGCCGGTTGCTGAGATTTGTACAGTGCCCGTCAAGCTCGAGAGGCTCTGGGTTGTGGTGGCACTGCTGCTTGACGAATGTGCCAAGAAAGGATTCAACATGCTGGTGGCGGCGATGAATGTGTTCGCAGGAGAGGAGGACATGGTCACCAGACTCACCGGTGACGTCGTCGTAGTTTGTGTAATGCTTGATGTCCCCAAAGAGTTTGTAGCCACGGCCGTAGAAGTGCTCGAGGGCTCAATCGAGTGACTGGAGATTGAGACGGTGGTCGAGCTCACCACTGAGCTTGCGCGAGTTGCAGTAGATACGCTTGCCGAAATGCTCGAGCTCGCATAAGTGCCCACGCTCGAGGTCACACTCGAGGATGAGGAGGGAATGACGCTTACCGAGACAGTCGAGCTGGTTGACAGGCCAGAGCTGGACGCCGATTCGGCGCTGCTTGTTGTAGCGACTGCAGGAGGGAAGGTCGTCGTTGCGGTCGCTATAAGCGCAGTAGTAGTTGTGAAAGCGGCGAGAGACGTCCTTCTATTCCCTCTTGTTGCAGTAGAAGATGAGCCTGTGGCAGTGGACACGGCTGATCTTGTAGTCTGCGAATCTACAATGCTAACGGCGGAGCTGGCTCTATCCGAGCTCGATATCTTGGACGCTGGCGTTGAGCTCTGCGACTCTAAAATACTGGAGGGTACGTCTGTGGCAGTCGACTGGATGTCCTGCTGAGTGGTCGTGTCCGTATCGTCGTCTAAGTCCGATGATCCAGAGGGATTCGTCACCCGTGTGACCGCTGGTCGTCTTGCGCTTCTTGTCGAGCTCTTGGTGGACACAAAAGAAGAAGAACTTTGGGAAAGGGAGGTAGTTACCTTTGATCCACCACCAAGAACACCATCCACTAAACCGCCAGAGGAGCCGCCCGAAGGTGCCCCTGAAGAGCTTCCTGAAGAGTTTCCTGACGAGGTGCCGGAGGAATTACCCGATGAGCCACCCGAGGGTCCACCCGACGAGCTTGCTGATGGACTCCCTGACGAGCTTCCCGATGTGGTACCGGGTGCGGGAACGCTCGTTCCAGAAACGCTCGACCTGGAAGAGATGTCAGCATCGTTATTCGTTCTGATGGAGGTCAGCACCTACTTCGCAGTTGTAATGCTTCCTCCCTGAGAGAACGATGCCGATTGGGGAGACTCCAGCGACGGTGAAACTGATGAACTAGTCGGGCCGGCAGATGCGATAAATGAGACGGTGATGGTCGAGGTAGCAGCGGACGCTGTGATTGTGCTTGTAAAGGAGGCTGACGCAGACTCCACGAGGCTCGCGGACGCAGATAGACTTGATGAAGGAAAGTTGTCGGTGATGATGCGTGCTGAGGTCGTTGTAGATGTGGGAACCACAGAGGGATTCCTGGTTTTGCCACTCGCATTCTTCTGCTTGCCGATCTTGGTAGTCTTTGGTTTAGCAGCCTTCTTCGTAGTCTTTGGCTTTGCACCCTTCTTCGTGGCTTTGCCCTTCTTTGTATTCTTCTTGCTTCCAGCTTTCTTGGTGGCAGTCGGGGCGGACGTCACCTTGACGTTTGTCTTCGTGCCTGCAGCACCTCCGGCAACGGTCTTTGAGGAACCCTTCTTCTTGCTGGCTGGCTTTTTCGATGCTGCCGCCTTCTTGTTGGCAGAAGCAGCTGCTCGAACCTCAAGCTTACTTTGAGAAATGCTGAGGGTCATGCACTTGCAAGCAGCAGTGACTTGACCTGGTTTAGTGTCGGGGACAAGAGGAACAGACTTGATGTCGCTGCAGGATGTTAGTCATCTGCAAAGCGTACATAGCTGGTTAAGGGTATAACTTACGCCTCAAGCCAGCTGAGGCAAACAGGCACAGGCTGCTTGAATGATTGCCTGATCGCGCTAATAGTATCCGCCGACTCGGTACAGTCTGCCTAAGTTAGCATCAGTCTATGCAGGCGTATGCGAAGTGCTGACCCTGAAGTGTCTCTTCGTTACTGATTCTGGAACCGATGGGTTTGGCAACGGCACCCTGGCCAGCCAGCGCGAGGAGTGCCAGACCAGACGAAACGATTTGGTGATGCATGATTGTGATTATTTGTCTAAAGGCGTCGAGCCTGCTCGGATGAAACAAGATCGACCGTGGTGGCGATCAATTGGGTGATATATAGAGCTAGGAGGACAGGGGGGTTGGGTGAAGTCCGTTTTGCACGATGCTAGACAAGGCCAGAAAACAGTCGGATCTGACAGCGACGGTTGAGAGACATGGTGGAGAGAGTCGATAGCGCGACTTTGACAGCGTTCTGTAGGTAGGGCGGCAGGTTGGTCGGGCGTCAACACATGATATTCAGGTTGGGATGCAAACGATGTGAGGCGCCTCTTTGATAGACGTTGTCATGGTTCGTAAAGATTGGGCCAAGCTGTCAACGGCTACTCCAGACCATAGGCATTTAGGCTGCTGATCATGAGCATCCATGTCGACTATCACGTAAATCAGCCATGACAACCGATTTAGCATCTAATTATGAAGATGCGATCCCAATGTGTAGCGGAATAGGCATTTCTGAAGAGTTTGACATTCAAGCCTCTGTGAATTTGAGTTGAGACCGCCAGCCACGGCCGCTGGACTCCAGAGCGTTACAACGGTTGGTTTGGCCGGCCATCCCCAATCACAAAGAGCATGTGGCCGGTTAACCCGTAGGGCTGGAGCTGGCGTTCGTACCAAAGATTCCATGCCGTGGCATAGGCGGGAGCTCAGGCGCAGATCTGGACCGCCGGCGAAGGCAAGCGTAGGTGCCCGTCCATATAGTAGCCTCCGTGACAGTGACAACGACCAAAGACGACGAAAGATCAGAATGTCACTCCGCGCACCAGGGGCTGCAGCGGTCATTATATCTGCTTGTTCCAGGTCGAATATATCAAGGCAGGCCATGCGGCTCGGGCACATGTGTCCGCGATTGGCATACAATGTGTCTACTCTCCAAGAACAGCAGGTCGTCTGAACAAGGTTGGGCGTCCGGTGCTCATCCCATGGTATTCCGCATGCTTATTCGGAACATGCATGTTCTTCCCAACTAAGATGCAAGACCGTTGCCGTTGCGAAGCGGTCGGCGACGTTGGTGCTGGAACGGTAACCCTGATCAATATAAGCGCTGGGTTCATAGTCCCGTATGGTCACTTCGCACTCTCGATGCGCTGCTTCGAGTGCGTGGCTCTTATTAGGCGAAGCATTCTTTGCACTAAAGGGTCTCGGCCAGTCCGTTGAGCACATGGTCGTTGTCTCACGATCAGCTGCGCAGACACAGCAGTCGCTGAGATAGTATCATCTCCGAGGTTTGTTGCTGCGGTGTATGCCGTGCTGATGATGTTGTTTCTCAGGTGTGTAAGTCGACGATCGGTCAATGATCATATCGCCCACTCTTCTCGATTGTCTGCCGCCGTGACAAATGGTAGATCGATCTGTTTGACAGCCATCTCACCACACAGTACACTGCGCAAGTCAGCTTCAGAAACAATTACACTTTCGCAGTATGGGCGTACCAAGCGCCGGCGACCAAGCTGTCAAGCTCGCGTATGAATCTCTCCTTCTTCTTGCCGCTCACAACACCTCGGCCAATCTCGGATTGCAGTTCCTTGATACGCTTTCCCTTCCCAGCTGGACCCATACCCATCACAGCTTTGCCAAGGCAGTCGGCGTGGAATGAATGTTGACAGGGAAAGACAAAGAATTGGCGCATGAGTAGGGGCAGTCTGCATATCCAGCATCGCTCACCAGGTTCGACGATGGCATATCGCTGATCGAGAGCTTTGATGTCGTCCTTGATGTTCTGAGCAGTATCTGCAGACTTGTCCATCTCAAGTCGAAGGTTGTCGATCTGTCTTGAATACTCCTCCAAGGCTTCGCAAATCTCCTCCTTGAAGTCGTCAATGACAATGAAGTCGGGGAAGAGAGGAATGAGATCTTCAATGCGGAGAAAATCACATCGTCTTAAGAACTCCATGGCTGAGGAGATGCCCTTGCTTTGAGACATGACTTTCTTTGCGACTTTCAACCATAATTTCTTCCTGAGAACTTGGTCGTTCTCCGGTCTGTCGGCGACGTCCGCTGCAATATCCACCTCATCATATTTCAGCGCCAGATCTATAGCTGCTGCGAACTGCGACATTGTGCAGTAGATGTGTACAGCTGACCGGACGCGCTTGTGGTTGATGCACAAGCGCAGAGCGAAGTCAGCATCATAGTGCTGCTCGCTGGCAGCCGTCTGAGATTGGAGGTAGACCAGTAAGGCAGATTCGTCGGTGGTTGAATGAGATGCGTAGATTGAAACGAGTGTGTTGTGAATTGACGGTAACCTCGATCCTTGCTGGTTGATGCAGTAAAGTAGATATCTGATTGCTTGGTTTTGGTTGAGAGAGACTTCCGCAGTGCGGTTATAATTCAGCAAAGCCGGGATCAGCCTGGTGCTGTCAAGATCGTTTTGTCGTGTTAAGACTTCAGTAAAGTCCACGGGCACGTGCTCCATTAGCACGCTACTGTACTGGTAGAAGATGTCAGGTCTGGCCTGCTTCTTGAGAACACTCATTGCGTCTTGCCATCTTTCGCGCTGCACCCAGTATGACAAGACATATTCGTAGTCGTCGGTCGTGCTTGCAAAGTAGAGCAACTCCTCTTCTCTCCCATGGCTACCAATAATCTCATAAACTGTCTTCTGGTCCAGATCGGCTTTGTGCTTGGCCACAAACTCTTGGAATTCCTTTCGTGTCTGAGGCAGATCGTCGCCTTTCGCAGGGGCTATGGCTCCAGAAGTGGCTTCTGATGTGGCGGATATGGCATCGTCCAAAGCATTCAATTTGACCATGTACAGCTCCACAAGCCAGCTGGCAATCATGACTCTCTGCATCGGTAGGCTCTTCTTTGTCTGTGCTAGCTTCACCAAGAGGTATTTCCGCAAGGCGTCATTCTCGCCCTTGTCGATGAAGGTGAGAGCGACATCTTCGAAGGCTTTGCTGCTCTTGCCGTAGACCGCTGCAGCCTCGGCGAACTGCTCACGGCTGACCAAATAATCCCCCGAAGCGGTAGCTACTGCGTCCTTCTGTTCGGCCGTGACAGCGTACTTGAGCGCCAGATCGAATTTGTGATCGGAAAGCATGATTTTCCAAACGTTCCGAGCTTCGTCGTTGACCACTATCTCGAAAATCTCACGTTGGGTGAGAAGCCAGAAAGTGTTCTTCTGCTGATCCGCGTAAAGGCCGAGGAAATTTTGACCTTCTCTGAGAATTCGCTGGTCATAGACAACAGTCTCGTCGAGGCGATTGACTGCAACGAGCCTGTCGCCCATAAGCGCCAGAACGTGAAATCGGGTCAGCATAATAGCCTTGATTCCTTCCTGAGCGCTCTTTGGTCGACCTTCGGTCCTTGATGATGCGAATTTGGTCTTTGGGATTGGCTTGGCTTCTGAGATTGTTCTCTTGCTCACATCCGTGAGTGCAGGGTCTGCAAGAATTCCGGTGACAACTTGCTGCCCAGTGAGCCAGCCGAATGCACGATCATAGTCTGAAAGTGCAACACCTTCTGGGGCATCAGGGGACATCCTCATCTCAGAGGGGCCTGACACTTGTCCACCGGGTGTATCGCGTGTCTGAGGTGTCGCGTTCTCGAACATTCTCTGATAAACATTAGAGCCATCTGATGCAGACCTGCCGGGCTTCGCCACAAAGTGTGAGAGCTTTGATGGCGAAGCGACCATCACCCGTCGAACGTCTGACCTGTTTGGGCTTGCATCTGCCCAGATGCCTGTGATTGGGCCATCCGTGCTGTGGTAGACATTCCGAACGTACTTCTCTTCCCTCCTGTAGAACTCGGTGCTAGACTCGATGTATGTCTCGTACAGACTCCCATCACTCGATCCGATCAGGATCTCTCTTGTCGATGCCGTCGGGAGGGATGGATTCCAGGCGACGCATTCGATTTGGACGCCTTTGAGCCTTGACAGCGTTTTCGGTTGTCGCGACTGAGTGTGTAGGTAGAAGTTCTCGCCGAGCGTCGTGGTTATAATAAGGTGGGATGCGGATGGATCAAGGAAGACTTTCCGTATTATGCCTACCTCAGCAGGTCTCTTGGGCAGATCGATGTCTAGAAAGGTCAATGGTGATCGCCCTGCAAGAGAAATATCAACGTACCATCAATGTCGCCGGAATTGTCAAGGTCAAATCGGAGGATTCTCCCAGAAGAGAGTGCCAGAATCAGCACATTGTCGGCGACCTGGGCAGCTACAAACTCAGCTGATATGTCGAACTGAAGCTCTACAAGCTGGACGTCGAAGATAGGCAATGTACCATCTTCGCCGCTCATGTCTGTTGTCCGCGGCTTGTCGCAGCTTCCATGTGCGCAGCTAGCAGGGAGGTCGGCAGCTGTTCGAGGAATAGAGACGAGAGATGTTACGGTGCGCCATCTCTGCGGTCATGCAAGCATGCGAGCGCATTCAGTGACCTGATACCCTTCACGCGAGGTGGACTTGTCTCGCTTCACATTCCCCTACACGACTCCATTACATCGTCAACCTTCCTGTCAAACAAGATTAAACAAGAATGTTTACCCAACGTGCCCTCACCCGCTCGCTGGGCAGCGCCTCACGGCAATTCTCAACCACTGCACCCCGATCGCTAGCACGCATGCAACTCATCGGTCGACTGGCAGACAAGCCGGAACTTGTCAGCACCCAGACTGGAAGAGAGTTGGTCAGATACGCGCTCGGGGTTAGTGCTGGTCCGAAAGATGAGAGTGGGAATAGGCAGACAAGCTGGTTCAGGGTCGCGAGTTTCACAGATGGTCCACAGAAGGACTTCCTGCTCAACCTGCCGAAAGGGTACGACTCAAACTCAGAATTCCGGGTTTGCTTGTGAAAGAGATCGCTGATGACATGCCAGGACCTTACTCTATCTTGACGCCGATGCTCGCATGGATACCTTCCAGGCCGCGGATGGCACCAACCAATCGCGCCTGAACCTTGTACAGAGTGCGTAGAAGCAACTGGAATTGAAGGAAAGCATGATACTGATCCATGACAGGAAATCTGGAAATGCTCAGCAGACCCAAGAATCAGATTGATGAGGGTACGGACAAGGATGCAGCGGAGGAGCCTCTCAGCGGTGTAGGAGCCTCGTGAAGAAGACATGAGAGCTGACTTTCTTGCCGTAAGGACATTGTATAGTAGATCGAAATCGCGAAGAGGCTGGGTAAGGATTTGCCAGCATCTCCCCTCTTGAACACCGCCATCCGGAAGGACGCCCTTCAGGACGATCCCGAAGGCTAAACGTACAGAACAAGTCGCGAAGTCTATGATTTGTACATTTGCTGCCCCGACTGTAACGCTGTTGCACTCGATATGCATTTCCCTTCCACTCGCTGACCACATCATTGACCCTGGCCCATTCCCACCCTTGTCTACCTCACAAGCAACATGCATCTCCCCTCAGGTCAACGCAATCAACTCAGACCAGCATCTCTTACTATTCCTCCCTACATTCGTGCTTGCATTCCCAGGTGCTGACTCTCTCGTCGTCCAGATCAGTGATCCCAAGGATGCTTCCATCCCATAAGAGCCGGTCCATCCTTCTTCGCACGGTACATCAACTGGGCTCGTCAGCATGGCCCAGCCAGGAGAGTAGCGGAGAAGCATACGAAAAACCACATGCTAGCCCCAAGACCAGTCGCTGCAACTCTGTAGAGGATCCCTGGTGGGTGGATGTGGATAGGATGCCCGCCTTTCGGCCCATGCGAAGGCCCACCAGCTGCTCGTAATCGTTGTGTGAACTTCATCGTCAGTAGGACATCTTCCGATCGTGACATTTGTGTCGTACCTTCATCGTGTGATTTTGTGAGAAGAGATGGAGTCGGGTGTGCGGCTTGAAGTTGTGGATGGGCGATCGAGCGCAGATGTCTTGGCGTCTTGGCATCAACTCCACTTTCTCCTGGTGAATCTGCAACTTTGAACTCTCTCAACTCGCCGACTGCTCTGCTCTGACTGATTGCTCATACTGCTGTGCAGATATCATCGCGGCAGTTCAAAAGCTAATTATTTGAAGTAGTGACCAGTCATCATGCTCGAATAGCAGCTCCGGCTGTTGAGACGAGCGTCGCGTGTACCTGATCAAGGCCGCGCAAAACTTCACATCTGTATACTACCACCACGTCTCTGGCAGCCGGACTTGTCTCATTCCTCGCTGCTCGGAGGAATTTGATGTGTGACAGAATCTCCAGTCAGCTTCAGCAACACTTCCTTGCGTACGAGTTTTGCGACCACATGAGTCGCATCCCCACTGACTGTCCCATCAAAGGCATCCCCGTGAAAGGCAAGTCATTTGAGGTTGAGCACTTCCTAGCAAATACTACCAGACGTCTTTTACGACCATCATTGAAGCACAATCAAAACTTTCAGCCCGCCGTCACGTGAGCGGATGAAATACCAGCAAGCCCGTCGCGCACAGCAATCACGGCGAGGTACTACCAGGATACCGATCATCTCCGTCATCTCTAGGAAGGTGGCACTTCTACGCTGTCTAAGTCAACCACAATACTGGCGGGATTAGGCGGTCTAGCGTGCTCGACTCCTGAGGAACTACTAGACTACTGTCGACGGCAGCCGACCGCACCATGGCCACCATCGATTACGCAGAGATCTAAGCCGATGAGCTCGAAGTCCTCGAAGCGATCTATATAGGCGACTTCAAGGAACTACTAGTCAAGTCGGCGTAGAACAAGACGAGCGGAAGAGCCTTTAAGCTTAAGCTTAGCGCCGAAGAAGACCCGAACGTGGTGGTCACTTTAACTACTACGTTTATAACGACATATCTGCGGACTCTACCTCTTATCGAGGTAAGGGGTCTAGAGGGTCTCTACGAGAGAACCTAAGAGCGCATTAAGCACATCGCCACGCTGCGGCCGGCGCAGCTAGTGAAGGAGAGTGCCGGCGAGGTGATTATGCACCTTGTTGTAGAAGAAGTCAAGGATGCGCTTAACAACGTAGCATAAGCTAGGGCAACCGGCATCCTCCTAAGCTTAGAGGACAAACGAGCCTTAGTGGTAGCTACACACTAAGCGCAGGAGGAAGCAGCGAGGAAGGCTAAGCGGAAACGCTAGCAAGAGGCAAAGGCAGAAGTAGATTGACTTCTGTAAGAGAATGTTAAACGAGAGGTCCGGCGGAAAGCTGCCCTTTAAGCACCGCCTACACTGGTGTAAGAAGGTATAGTAGATGCCGGTCTCTCTACTGACGTTGTCCTATTCGAAGAAGCTATAGAGATGCCGGTAGCAGCAGATAGGGCCGTCGCTACCTTTAAGAGTGTAGAGATCCTGTCCCGGATTAACTAAACCGCCAACTCCGAGGAGCTACTTGTCCGACCTAGTTGGCATTTGTTTAACGCTGTCCTTAAGCTTTGCCGCGTCTCGATACTACCTCGAGATAGATCTACCGCTAAGTCACAGTTATTAGCACAAGAGGAACCTTTCGACTTCATGTATTATCTTATAGCACTCGAGCGTAAGCTAAAAGAGCTAAAGAAGCACAGACATCCTTATGTTAATATTATGTATGTATTCAGGCTAGACAGACAAGTTATTCCCGGACCCGATTCGTAACTAGGCTAGTTACTCTCGATTCTCTTAGAGCTTTCTAATAGAGGAAGCCTAGACGAGATGCTAGAAGACAGGCAGACTATTTCTCTGTTGCGCGCTCGTAAATAGTTATATTCTCTTCTCGGAGCGCTTAACTACCTTTATAACAACAACATCGTCCATAAGCAAATTAATCCTACTAACATTCGCCTTTACTAATCTAGAGACGGGCTGACTATGCCTTAGTTGTCTAGCACTCGCTACAATTACCGCCTTAACATCTTACTCGGCAACGTAAAAGCTAGTAAGCCGACTCTCTAGTGTGCGCTAGAAGCTCGGCTAAAGCCTCTTAAGACCTACGCTAAGATCGACATTTAGGACTTCGGGGTCGTGATAGCTTAGATGCTTTTTAGCAAGGACATTATCTACACCTACAAAACTCCGTAGGTACTCCTGCAAAGTATGCGACTTAGTCCCCTCTTTAACGATCTCGTCTACAAGTTCTTCCTTGTGGAGTAAATAAAACGTCCGCTAGCCTTTAATCTTCTTCTTAGCGAATTCTTCCGTAGCACAGAGGCTACTATTTAGCTAGGAAAAGAGGAGACAGTAGAACTTCCCCGATAGGTATTAGTAGTCGATCTTCGACGTCTATCTAAGAGGACCTTACGTTATAACTCTTCTAGTACCTTAGAAAGGATGCATTTCCTACGCCTATTACACTTTGCATCCGAGTTCACAGAGCTAGCTAGAATCGGCCGAGGCGGTTTTAGAGAAGTCGTTAGGGTTCGTAATAGAGTTGACAATGGTCTCTTTACAGTGAAGAAGATTAAATCTCGATCGACTAGAGAATTAGAAGAGATTCGGAAAGAAGTTACGCTACTTTGTATATTGACCTACCCTTACATTGTAAGGTACTACATAGCATAGGTCGAGGATAACTTTAAAGCCTTAACAATTATGTCCGACTCTACTCGATCGACAGCTAGCGATTTCACCGGCACGTTACCTTAGCCTAGGTAGCAACTAAGAATTCCTTATAGTAGCCGAGAATTCGATGCTATAACTAGTGCACTAAATAAGGTAGAGTTTGTCGACGATGAGTCGGCTAGCTTAGTCAATGTAGATGACCGGTACTCCGCTAGGCCCGACAGTATAGAGAGCGACGATAATGGCAGTAATAAGGAGTCTAGTACCTCCGAAGAGTCCGAGGATATCGATAAAACGAACTTGCACGACGTAGCTCTTAATGACTATAGCGACAACAATATTGTTTTTGAAGTAAGCTTAGCTTAAGCGAACGAAGCTAGCAGCGAACAGGACCTAGTAGAGAGCAATCGCATAGAAGCGTCTAGGTTGTTACGACCTCCTCCTCTAGCTCGGCTACTAGATTATCCGCGGATCCTCTATATCCCTATAGAACTCTGTGAGAGTTAAACTCTAAGACACCTCTTCGCTAAGGGCATGACCTTAGATCCTAAGAAGCAGTAGAAAATGCTCTAGCAAATTCTGTAAGGTCTCGAGTATATACATTCCCGCGGCATTATCCACCGAGACTTTAAACTAGACAATATCTTTATCGACTAAGACGGTAATCCTCGCATTAGTGATTTCGGTCTTACTACTACTTCTTACACTACTGCACCTAATGTTCTGTCGTCGAGTTATAGAGAAAGTACAGAAATGTTAAGAGGCATAGGTATAGCACTTTACATTGCCCCTAAATTGCAGAAGTCCTCTAAGACTAAGTACATAAACAAGGTTAACATGTACTTATTAGGCGTTATCTTCTTCGAGATGTGTTTCTAGCTCGACACTGCTATAGAGCGTAATTAGGAGATTCGTAAGATTCGCACGCTCTAACATAGCCTGCTATTAGCTTTTAATAAGCCGGAGAAGGCAGAGTAGAAGGTCGTGATACTCTCATTAATTACGCACAATTAAGCTGAGCGACCGAGCAGTTCTAAACTGCTTTATAGTAGTAAGCTTCCGGCCTTAGCTAACGAGGAGCTGCTTCGAGTTACACTATAGAGATTTAAGAAGAGCGATCGTAAGACTTACGAAAAGATTCTTATAACCTTTTATACTCCTAATAAGGATCAGCGGATTAAGGACATAGCTTAGGATACAATAGTTACTCGGGACGTAGATACAGAAACAATCGCAATTAGGTTACGTTAAGTCTCTATCTTACGATCGGTGTTAGATCCGGTGCTTCGATAGCATAGAGCTAAGGAACTACCGTAGTCTATAATCTATCCCCGCTCGACTATTTATAATAACGACCTAGGTGTAGTAAGTATACTCGACTAGACTAGTAATCTTCTGTAGCTTCCGTACGATTATACTCTATCTTATGCCCGACAACTAGTAAAGTAGGCTCCGGTTATTCCCTACACCTACACATTCGGACATGTACTACGTAACACTCTCGGAGGTCCACTAAAGCAGATTACAACCTTGAACTTCGACGTCGTATCTAAAGCTAGAGAAGATAGTGTAATTTATGACGCCGAAGCGATTAAGATTCTCGATGAGCTCGTTAATAGCGTTCCTGTTATAGCGGGAGATAGTATTACGTACCACCTTAATTATGCTAGCATCCTTAATGCGATCCTAGACTATTGTAAGGTAGAGGAAGTGCATCGAACGCCTATTAAGAAGACCTTATTAGAGCTCGGATTTAACGATCGGCACTAGAAGTATGTTCGAGAAACGCTACGTTCCCCTTACATTAATGTGCTATCTACTACGCTTAATAAGCTCTCTAAATTCAACTTCCGTTAAGTCGTCGATAAGTAATTCGTCCTAAAGATTAAGAAGAGGCTCGATGCTTTACTTGTAAATTCACCGGAGTGCCTATCGTAGAGTCTCGTAGCTCTCGATTACCTCTACTCTATAAGCACTACTCTGGCTAAGTTTGGCTTTAATAGGTCCCTTAGGGTTAGGGTTAGAAGCATATATTCAGAGGATCTACAGTGATATCCTGTATCTAAAGGGTAGTAAAACGAAAGTGACGAAGTCAAAACAAAAGCAACCAACTTCCAACTCTTACTATATTTTCTCCACCTCGTTTAGAATAGAACGCAGCAAAAACGGGCTCATTTCGGCCAGAAATGACCGAGAAATGAGCGTTCGAAGTGAAAACCAAGGCGTCGACAGGTTTCCGGTCATATCTCGAGAACTAGACGAGCTACGACGACGATTCGACATCGACGACGTAGGTCTAGCTCCGTAGATACTCCGTAAGGGTCCAACGGGTCCGAAATGTCGACAGAGAGCCAAGATATTCCAGGGGGAAGTCCAGAATAAGGAAAGTCGAAAATGAGCTAATTCCACTACTAATAGGTAGGGTATTAAGGCTACCCTAAGGCGGCCAGGTTCCCCTAGAGCTAGTTTTCGTAGGATAGAAGTCCAAATCCAGAGAGAGAAGGTGTAAGGTAGTGTAGGGCTACCTTAGGGTTAGGGTTAGAAGCATTCATTCAGTGAGTTCCACTATGATATACTCTATCCAAATCGGTGGCAAAACTAAATAACACAGCAACGAGTAGCCTTCTTGCTACGAAACTTACACCGTAATTAGTCCACCTCTTTACGCATATAATAAACTAAAAACGAGCAAAATCCAATAAGAACTCCCTGAGATATTGTCAATTTTAGTTGACAAAGTATCCCGCCCAATTTCTAGCTCGTATACGAGCTAGATTCACGGATATATAGCCTAATAGCCATTGTTCCGTGCCGTAGGATAGGGAATGTTGAATTTCCCTAAACGTCGTCGCTGTCTCTTTCCCAAGGAGGCCACCTTGACTTAAAATAAACGGCTTAAACCCGCGCCCTAAGGCGGCGTGTTTTCGCTTCTTATCCTCCTCTACGCCTCTAAGGGTTTCGAGGGGGGTCGTCCGCGCCGAATTCCTCGTCAAGGATGCAATAGAAACGTCGATAAAGGTCGTTCCGGTCGGCCTATCGATTTTTATGTCGGTACGTCGATCGGAATTCTCTTCGCCGCGCGGTTCTAATACAGCTTGCGTTTGCGGTATTGTGTTAATTGCACGGGTTAGTGCGTGGCAAATAAGGTCGTGTTTAACCCTAGTTTGCCGCGTACGCGCCCGGCAACGATCCTCGTGTCCGAAAGAGTAACTTTGTCCGCAGTGGCGACAAAGTTCTTGTGCCTTCTCTACCGGGGTTAAGAGGCGAATCGATAGAGCTGCTGCGACGTCTAGGTCGCTAAGAAGCACGTCTCGCCTCATAGGGAGCGTAGTAAGCCAGCGGGAGCCTAGAAAACTTGCGTTTTCTAGTCGCGTACTTTCTTGCTCTTCCGTGAGGTTTCGACGGATTCTCGCGAGTCTAGCGAGGTGGAGCTCTTGGATCCGGGTCCGGTAGCGTTTCCTAGCGTCGTCCACGTCCGGTAGATCCATTAGAATGTCCATAGGGGGGGGGGGAGAGGAGAGGGGGGCCGAAATAGCCGCCGACGCACCTGTGTGAACAGTGTGGTTTCGAAGCGCTCGCGGCGCGTCGGCGGGGGTTCCGGCAGTTCGGGGGGCAGTAGTAGGTCCTACTAGAGCCCGTAGATCCGGCGGTAAGTCCGGGGGACGAGGAGGAGGGTCCGTAGAGCGCGGGAGAGAGACTACCCCTTTTAGGGTCGTTTCGGCGATTTCCCTTGCATTTACAAAGGAAGGCGCCAAAATTTCCTTATAAAGGGTAATTCCTAGGCCGCCGTGTCGGAGGGGAAGAGCGATAAGGTCTCTATCTAGCTCGGTAACCTCGGAATTGCCTTGGAAGTCCTTAATAGCCCGTACGAGAACGTCGTCGATTTCGGCGAAACTGTCGACAATTCCCGCGCTATCAAGGGTCCGGGGGAGGTGTCGGAGTAGGATAGAGGTAGAAGACCGGAGGAGGAGAAGTGCATGCTGCCGGGGAAGTTTCTGTAAGTCCGAAACGACACGACGAAGTTCCTGCGTTTTTGACGCTAAGAACTCGCGTCGGGCTTGTTCCGGGCCGACAAAAGAGCCTAGTACCTTCATTCCGGTTTGCTTAATCTCGCTTAGCGGCGTAGACTTTGTCTTTGCCGCGTTTAGCGAGATCGGCGCGCCTTTAAGAAGGTTGTCGACCGTTTCGACCGAAAGAGGAGATCCCGTGAGTATATAGACGTCGTCTAGGTAGGCGACGACTATCGGCGGCGGCGTAGAAGGTCCAGAGAGGGCGCGAAGACGTGTTCGAAGCCGTTCGAGCGTTAATGCGGATCATAGCGAAAAGAAGAACGGGCCTAGCGGGTCGCCTTGTCGCACACCTTCCGAGGAGATAATTGTCGTCCCGTCGTACATTACAAGGGACGTAGGATCCTCGTAGGCCCACCGAGCGAGTTTTGCAAATTCCGGAGCGAACTGTCGAATTCCCGTCGAGATTGCTCTCCGTTTCGTCGCGTTAAAGGCGTTTTTAAAGTCACACGTAACTACGTGCGTGTAACCTTGTAAACGGCCTTCTACGGCGTCACGGAGCAAGTGAACAATCGGTTCGACACCGCCGGCGCTCTTTACTCCAAGTTGAAAAGGCGCAAGTTGCTCTTTACGAAATGACTTTCGTAGAGCAACTTTTGCCATTAACCGGTAGATAAGGCATCCAACGGCAATCGGGCGTACTCCGCCGTCATCTTTGTCGAGAGCTACGAGTCGGGAAGTAGCTAGAAGCTGCTTACCCGGCGCCGTTCCCTCTTGAAACATGCGGCAGAGTTTCACAAGAAATTCGACAACTTCTCTCTGTTTTATCGCCTCTTTTAGTAACGGGACAGTCCATCCAGAAAGTCCAGGCGCCGTATCAGTCGGAAAGGAAGCTAGAGCATCGAGAATGTCCTCCGGAGTAGGGGGGGGACCAGGGTAGGGGCTCGCGGTAGTCGAAAAGGCACGCGGTTCGCCTTGCGGGTGTTTCTCTTGTAATTTCGCCCGTACATCGTCCGACCCTTTCGCGAGTGTTGAGGGGGTTGCTAACGCTCTAGCCGCCCGTCCTAGAAACCCACGTTCGACGAGACGTTGTGCTCGCCGCCGGCGAGTCTCTAGAGGCGTCGGCCGCCTATCGCTCTTTCCGCTTGTTTGTTTCCATCCGGCGAGGGTTTCTTCCGAAGGAGCCGTAATCTCGATGTCCGGATAGTGCCGTAGCGTAGCCTTTAGGTCCCGGTTTGGATCCTGATGTCCGATAACGAGGCCTACCTTCGGAAGAAGAAGAAAGTCGAGAAGCTGCTTTTCGAGCGGATTCCGGAGAAAGAGAGAGGCTACCTTCTTTGCTGCGGCGCGGAATATGATCGCTGTCTTCCCTCGAACAATCGTATCATCGACCTGAATGTGGTGGAAGCTAAATAGCCTCTGTAGACATCTATCTTGAGGTCGAAACGCGCGAAACGAATAGTCGGAGGGGGGGGGGGCCTGATCTGGGGGAGGGGGGGTGTTCTCGTCGCCGTATATCCGTCTACGGGTGTCTATTAGGCGGGGGGAGGTCCGGGGAAGGTGCGGGGGGGAGGTATTCTCTCGAGTAGGCGTACTTTCGCTCTCTCGTTCGACATTTTCTCGCCGGCTGTCTTGCCTATTCGCCGTGGTCAAAAACCGAGACCAGATCTGATTTCGGCTCGTAATTCCGGTCCGGGAGGTGGTAGGCTGTCGGCTAGCCGGTGCGCGGTTAGTGAGTTGAGGGGGGAGTAGCGCGAGAGGGGGGGGGGGGGGGTCTTCTCGAGACAAGGTGATATCTCGCTCGTTTCTTGTCCGTTCGGGCTCATTTTCGGTGAGTACCTCCGCTACCGGTTGGCGGACGTCTTGTGACGTTGCCCGGTCTTGTCGGTGTAGCGGTGAGATCTCTATATCGCTCGGAAAGTCCGGCGGCGGTGTATCTAGCCGGGGGCGAGGTTGTGCACGTTCTCGGGCTGGCGGCGGCGATGATGACGCTTGCCGGCGTCGGGGGTTACTCTGTGCGGCCTCGGGACGTAGCGTAGGCGACGGAGAAGCTCGAAATTGTGCGAGAGAGGTCGAAATTTGCCGGTGGCGGCGGGGGCTTCTCCGGAGCGTTTGTGCCTGTATTTCCGCGTTCCGGGCACCGGATCGGGTACATCTAGCCTTAGCTTGATGCGTCCGTACTCCGTGTATCGAAACGCAAGGAAATCCGCATGTCGGGCAAGCGATAAACCCCATTCTTTCGATATCTTCTCGAGGAGGGCGGCGGCGGCATGGTTCTTTCTCCAGTGATCGTATAATTGTGCATATTGCCGGCGGCATAGTACGCACGTGCCAGAAATCACATTCGAAGGCGCCATGCTCGCTAGAATCGAAACCAAGGTCCAGAAAAGAGAGAAAAACGAGAGAAAAGGTAGATAGCCTCGCGCCGGAGCTACCGGTGACACTCTAACGGCACGTAAACGTGCGTTAGGCGGCGTATACTCAACGGACAAGGAAACAAATCCAAGTAGGAAGAGTAGGAGCCTCAGGTCTACGGTGAAAATCTAGGTAGCTCCTCTTTCTATCCTTATAGAAAGAGGCCACAGTTCCTAGGTCTTTTCACCACCGGTAGGGGTAATCTAGTCGGTCGCTACTTAGTCACGACTAGATTTCCGCTATGAGAGAGATATCCGAGAACGAGAGAGAAGGCCAGAGAAAAACCAAGAGAGAGAGAGAGGGAGTAGGGGCGATAACGAGGTTAATTCTCGCCGGAATCACGTCGTTTAACGTCGAGAGCGTAGTGCTTGTCGTAGGCGTCCCGTCGTACTTGTCGGCGTGTAAAAGCGATGCGTTTTCGTAGAGATATCGCCGGGGGGGGGTAGGGTCAAAAAGGGGGTAGTCGACAGCGGGTCAATTCTCGTCGGATTTTCGTCGTTCGACGTGGAGGGCGTAGTGCCGGACCCGTACTACGCGCTCCCGTTACGTATACGTCGTAGGACGTAGTAGGTAAGACAGGAGGGGTAGGGTAGGGGTAGGGTCACCCTTTCGAACGGCGACAGCGAGGTCAATTTAGG